>JAWPHD010000114.1:0-646737 GCA_037043455.1 Cyrtodaria siliqua | reverse complement strand
AGATTTAATCAATATTGATGATTTCGCAACTAAAACTAGCCGAGTCGTCGAGTTTTTCAGGCCAAACATTTTTTATAAACAACAATTAACCCGAAGGTAACATGCGGCTTCTTTTAATGCATATGCACATTCCACATGCAACTGACGTACATTATTAAGGATTTCCATTTGTATTCGGATTGACACCAATCTATCTTCCAGATCGCCTCCTGTACCTTTGAATAAGATTGAACTGTAAGTATTCGAAGATTGTACTTATTGAAGCAAGTATAGAGCAGTTAAAAAAAATAGTATAGTTAACAGTACGGTATGTTAAACGATGACTTCAACAGCAAGCAGTTTAAATTACAATGCGTTTAATACTTAGGCCATAAAGTATCATTCTATCTATGCACGCAAAAACGTTTTGTTTCCTTTCGATATTAACATCGTATATATAGGCGGGGTAGGGTCGAATAGCCACCGTCTTTACATCATGAATCAGGCCTGTATTTCTTACTTCTGTATTTTCTGTCTGAATGGAGTCTAACGTCTCATATAACAATCTTTCAGTGATATCATGCAGTTTAAAGGCACTGTTATTATTCATGTAGTTTACTTGAAACAGAGAGCCATACTTTCAACTTTATAGTGCTGTCAGTCTGGCTTATCACGCCGGAGACACATGTCATGATACCCCACTCCGTCACATTCTATTCACACCGGACCGACCAGTCCTAGCCCTACCCTATATATACTGAGCGTCAAGTACGGGCGCTAGCAGTACCCTTTTATAAATTCTTTGGAGTGATCCGTCCTGGGATTGCACTCACAAACTCCCGAATGCTAGGCGAACACTCTACCAATACCAGTCAATACTTCCGAAATGAAAAGTCGGAATCCTGAACAAATCTTTGTTAACATTGTTAACAGCGTCTATTTAAAGTACATACTACCATTAATGTACATATTTAAAACGGGGTATATTGTAGGGCATAAAAGCGCATATCAAATAGTATAGTAAACCTAATTGTGCACACAAAATGGTGAAACCTTGTATTATCAATTTATTAGTTGAGTGAACGGTTGTTTCCTTTAAATATTATGTTATTATACGGCCTTAGGAGAAACATCGACGATAGCAGCTGGGGGCAAAGGCGTCAACGTTACGAGTTTGCGTTTAATTTTGTTTCTAAGGAACTGCTTTCACACAATTGGTGGGCGGTCTATACACTTCATCTATTATGTATTGCTCGTTAACACAGCAGGTCTATTATACACTTCATTTATTATTTATTGCTTGTTAACACATCAGGTATATTATACACTTCATCTATTATGTATTGCTCGTTAACACAGCAGGTCTATTATACACTTCATTTATTATTTATTGCTTGTTAACACATCAGGTCTATTATAGACTTCATTTATTGTTTATTGCTTGGTAACACATCAGGTATATATACACTTCATCTATTATGTATTGCTCGTTAACACAGCAGGTGTATTATACACTTCATTTATTATGTATGGCTTGTTAACACATCAGGTCTATTATACACTTCATGTATTGTTTATTGCTTGGTAACACATCAGGTCTATTATACACTTCATTTATTGTTTATTGCTTGTTAACACATCAGGTATATTATACACTTCATCTATTATGTATTGCTCGTTAACACAGCAGGTCTATTATACACTTCATTTATTATTTATTGCTTGTTAACACATCAGGTCTATTATACACTTCATTTATTGTTTATTGCCTGGTAACACATCAGGTATATTATACACTTCATTTATTATTTATTGCTTGTTAACACAGCAGGTCTATTATACACTTCATTTATTGTTTTTTGCTTGTTAACACATCATGTCTATTATACGCTTCATTTATTGTTTATCGCTTGTTAACACACCAGGTCTATTATACACTTCATTTATTGTTTATCACTTGTTAACACAGCCGGTCTATTATACACTTAATTTATAGTTTATTGCTATTTAACACACCAGGTCTAATATACACTTCATATTATTGTTTGCTTGTTAGCACACCAGGTCTATTATACACTTCATTTATATGTTATTGCTTGTTAACACAGCCGCTCTGTTATATACGTTATTTTTATTTATTGCTTGTTAACACAGCCGGTCAATTATTTATTGCTTGATAACACAACAGGTATATTATACACAGCAGATCTATTATACACATCGTTTATTATGTAATGCTTTTTAACACAGCAGGTATATTATATACTTCATTTATTATTTATTGTCTGTTAACACAGCAGGTCTATTATACACTTCATTTATTATGTATTGCTTGTTAAGTTGTTAACACAGTAGGTCTATTATACACTTCATTTATTCTGTATTGCTTGTTAACACAGGAAATCTGTTATACACTTCATTTATTATTTATTGCTTGTTACCACAGCAATTCTATTATACACTTCATTTATTATTTATTGTCTGTTAACACAGCATGTTTATTATACACTCTATTTATTGTTTATTGCCTGTTAACACACTGGTCTAATATACACGTCGTTCATTATTTATTGCTTGTTAACACAGCAGGTCTATTGCACACTTCATTTATTGTTTATTGCTTGTTAACACACTATGTCTAATATACACTTCATTTATTATGTATTGCTTGTTAACACTGTAGGTCTATTATACACTTCATTTATAGTTTATTGCTTGTTAACACATCAGGTCTAATATACACTTCATTTATTAATGTTTGCTTGTTAACACACCAGGTATTTTATACATTTCATTTATATGTTATTGCTTGATAACACACCAGGTCTATTATACACTTCATTTATATGTTATTGCTTGTTAACACAGCCGGTCAATTATTTATTGCTTGATAACACAACAGGTATATTATACACTTCATTTATTATGAATTGCTTGTTAAGTTGTTAACACAGTAGCCCAATATAGGTGGCTTTGAAGTAGAATACCGCTTAAGCCGGTGCTAGGGGGGTTGAGAGGTGTTGCTTCTTTCATTACTTCTCATGAACAGACTCAATAAAACCGAATTTGCTGCTTTATTCTCTTAATTGTGTTTGTTGCTCCTAAAGGATCACCTTTATCAGTATTTATTCATGTATTGCGTATTGCTTGTTAACACAGGAGATCTGTTATAGACTTCATTTATTATTTATTGCTTATTAACACAACGTGGTTTATTATACACTGCATTTATTATTTATTGTCTGTTAACACATCGCATCTGTTATACACTTCATTTATTGTGTATTGCTTGTTAACACACCAGGTCTAATATATACACTTCATTTATTATTTATTATTTTTTATCACAGCAGGTCTATCATACACTTCATTTATTATGTATTGCTTGTTAACATAGCAGGTATATCGTACATTTAATTATTATTCATTGCTTGTTAACACAGCAGGTCTATTATACACTGCATTTATTATCTATTGCCAGTTAACACAGTAGGTCTATTATACACTGCATTTATTATGCATTGCTTGTTAACTCTGCAGGTGTAGTATACGCTAGATTTATTGTTTATTGCTTGTTTACACAGGCAGACAGTTTACCACGTTATGAGAATAAGATGTTTTGGTGTATAATAATGCACACAAAACCGACGGGTTTTATAATTTAGCGCATGTTTCCGGAAACATAAACTCCCCCCACACACTCACGCACACACATAAGTAATCTTAAATGTAAACAGAAATGTTAAATTGTCAAATCGGAACTCATCAACTTTTATTTTTCTTCCCTTTAATCATAGTTTTCAGTTTCACGAACTACTCCTTTAACATGAATTACAGATATTTAGTAAACTTCTTATATATAATACATGTTTCTCAAAACGAAGTCTTTAGCTGTAATGAAGCATTAAAGGAGCACATGGCAATGTTAATTTTATCCTGTAATGAAGCATTAAAGGAGCACACGGCAATCTTGATGTGTTTATTTTACCCTGTAATGAAGCATTAAAGGAGCACATGGCAATCTTGGTGTGTTTATTTTACCCTGTTATGAAGCATTAAAGGAGCACATGGCAATCTTGGTATGTTTATTTTACCCTGTAATAAAGCATTTTAGAAGCGCACGGCAATCTTGGTGTGTTCATTTTACCCTGTAATGAAGCATTAAAGGAGCACAGGGAAATATTGGTGTGTTTATTTTACCCTGTTATGAAGCATTAAAGGAGCACACGGCAATATTGATGTGTTTATTTTACCCTGCAATGAAGCATTAAGGGAGCACACGGCAATCTTGATGTGTTTGTAATAAAGCATTAAAGGAGCACACGGCAATCTTGATGTGTTTATTTTCGCCTTTAATGAAGCATTAAAGGAGCACATGTCAATCTTGGTGTTATTATCTTACCCTGCAATGAAGCATTTAAGGAGCACACGGCAATCTTTGTGTTATTATCTTACCCTGCAATGAAGCATTAAAGGAGCACACGGCAAGCATTAAAGGAGCACACGGCAATCTTTGTGTGTTTATTTTACCCTGCAATGAAGCACTAAAGGAGCACACGGCAATATTGGTGTGTTTATTTTACCCTGCAATGAAGCATTAAAGGTACACAGGGCAATCTTGGTATGTTTATTTTACCCTGTAATGAAGCATTAAAGGAGCACACGGCAATCTTGGTGTGTTTATTTTACCCTGTAATGAAGCATTAAAGGAGCACATGGCAATCTTTTTATTTTCCCTGTAATGAAGAATTAAGGAGCAAACGACAATCTTGGTGTGTTTATTTTACCCTGTTATGAATGAAGCATTAAAGGAGTACACGGCAATCTTGGTGTTATTATTTTACCCTGCAATGAAGCATTAAAGGAGCACACGGCAAGCATTAAAGGAGGATACGGCAATCTTGATGTGTTTATTTTACCCTGCAATGAAACAATAAAGAGGTACTCGGCAATCTTGATGTGTTTATTTTACCCTGCAATGAAACATTAGAGCAGCACACGGCAATCTTGATTTGTTTATTTTACCCTGTAATGAAGCATTAAAGCAGCACACGGCAATCTTGATGTGTTTATTTTACCCTCTTATGAAGCATTAAAGGAGCACACGGCAATCTTGATGTGTTTATTTTACCCTGCAATGAAGCATTAAAGGAGCACGTGGCAATATTGATGTGTTTATTTTACCCTGTTGTGAAGCATTAAAGGAGCACACGGCAATATTGATGTATTTATTTTTTCCTGCAATGAAGCATTAAAGGAGCACACGGCAATCTTGATGTGTTTATTTTACACTGTTATGAAGCATTAAAGGAACACACGGCAATCTTGATGTGTTTATTTTACCCTGTTATGAAGCATTAAAAGAGCACACGACAATCTGGATGTGTTTGTAATAAAGCATTAAAGGAGCACACGGCAATCTTGATGTGTTTATTTTCGCCTTTACTGAAGCATTAAAGGAGCACATGGCAATATCGATGTGTTTATTTTACCCTGCAATGAAACATTAAAGCAGCACACGGCAATCTTGATGTGTTTATTTTACCCTGTAATGAAGCATTCAAGGAGTACACGACAATCTTAATGTGTTTGTAATGAAGTATTAAAGGAGCACACGGCAATCTTGATGTGTTTGTAATGAAGCATTAAAGGAGCACACGGCAATCTTGATGTGTTTATTTTCGCCTTTAATGAAGCATTAAAGGAGCACACGACAATCTGGATGTGTTTGTAATAAAGCATTAAAGGAGCACACGGCAATCTTGATGTGTTTACTTTCGCCTTTAATGAGCACATGGCAATATTGATGTGTTTATTTTACTCTGCAATGAAACATTAAAGCAGCACACGACAATCTTGATGTTCCTAGTGTGTTTATTTTACCCTGTAAATACGCATTAAAGGAGCACACGGAAATCTTGCTGTGTTTATTTTACCATGTAAAGGTGCACACGGCAATCGTGATGTGTTTATTTTACCCTGTTATGAAGCATTAAAGAGCACATGTCACTCTTGATGTGTTTTTTTTTACCCTGTTATGAAGCATTAAAGGCGCACACGGCAATATTGGTGTGTTTATTTTACCCTGTAATGAAGCATTAAAGGAGCACACGGCAATCTTGGCGTGTTTATTTTACCCTGTAATAAAGCATTAAAGGAGCACACGGCAATCTTGGTGTGTTTATTTTACCCTGTAATGAAGCATTAAATAGGCACACGGCAACCTTGATGTTCCTAGTATTGTACATATTTTACCCTGTAATGACGCATTAAAAGAGCACACGGAAATCTTGCTGTGTTTATTTTACCATGTAAAGGAGCACACGGCAATCTTGATGTGTTTATTTTACCCTGTTATGAACCAGTAAAGGCGCACACGGCAATCTTGACGTGTTTATTTTACCCTGTAATGAAGCATTAAAGGAGCACACGGCAATCTTGGTGTGTTTATTTTACCCTGTAATGAAGCATTAAAGGAGCACACGGCAATATTGATGTGTTTATTTAACCCTGCAATGAAACATTAAAGCAGCACACGGCAATCTTGATGTTCCTAGTGTGTTTATTTTACCCTGTAATGACGCATTTTAGAAGCACACGGCAATCTTGGTTTGTTTATTTTACCCTGTAATGAAGCATTAAAGGAGCACATGGTAAACTTGGTGTGTTTATTTTACCCTGTAATGACGCATTTTAGAAGCACACGGCAATCTTGATGTGTTTATTTTACCCTGTAATGAAGCATTAAAGGAGCACACGGAAATCTTGACGTGTTTATTTTACCTTGTAATGAAGCATTAAAGGAGCACACGGTAAACTTGGTGTGTTTATTTTACCCTGTATTGAAGCATTAACCCCACACGGCAATCTTGGAGTGTTTATTTTACCCTGTAATGAAGCATTAAAGAGTCACACTGCAATCTTGATGTGTTTATTTTCGCCTTTAATGAAGCATTAAAGGAGCACATAGCAATATTGATGTGTTTATTTTACCCTGCAATGAAACATTAAAGCAGCACACGCCAATCTTGATGCTCCTAGCGTGTTTATTTTACCCTGTAATGACGCATTAAAGGACCACACGGCAATATTGATGTATTTATTTTACCCTGTAATGAAGCATTAAAGGACCACACGGCAATCTTGGAGTGTTTATTTTACCCTGTAATGAAGCATTAAAGGTGCACACGGCAATCTTGGTGTGTTTATTTTACCCTGTAATGAAGCATTAAAAAGGCGCACGGCAATCTTGATGTATTTATTTTACCCTGCAATGAAGCATTAAAGCAGCACACGGCAATCTTGTTTTTTATTTTACCCTGTAATGAAGCATTAAAGGAGCGCACGGCAATCTTGATGTGTTTAATACTATAAAAAAAGTGTTGGCTTTCTGTTTCCCTGCCTACAAAAGGCCCTACTAAAAAGGGCTATACCCAAACTTTTTATAACAATGTTGTTTTAACATTATTTTTTTGTTGCTATCTTCAGTATATTTTTTGTTTAATTTCTTAAGGTGTTTACTGTCCTCGGCAAAAAAAAATCACCTACCTGCCTACCTACCCATTTACGAAATCCTGAGTCGGGAAACAGCAAACTTTTTTTTAAGGATGGCCTCGCGATATCCCGTTTTTTTCCCTATATAACCTGCGTATGCGCAATCATTAATAATTATAATTAGAATAGTCCAAGGCAACCTGTTTTTACATTTGTTACTAATTATTGATTATTGCCCCACTTATTTAAAAACAAAACAAAAAAATAAATGAATCAAACCTGATAAAATAACGGAAACAAATCTCAAATTTGTATTGAATTATATGAAGGAGTTTTAAAGTCAAAATGTTACAAGATTAATCGATGTGCTAATTTTAATGCATGATATAAATCTCAAGAGTGCCACGTGTCCCTTTAACGTTTATTTCCAGGCACTGTGTTCATGTTATCTTAAATATATTGCTTGCTACTGACTTTGATTCCATCAAACGTATAATGTACATACAGGCCCGTAGCTACGCTACCAAGGCAGTTGCCTCGGTACAATTTTGAAAAAGTACCGAACATTGATTAAACAGTTTAATGTTATAGCTAATCAATAAATTAAATACCCTTGATTATAATTGTCTAATAAAGAACTGAAAGTCTTGCCCGTGGAATGCACTTACATCAGGAAATCTCACTTAGTCAACATTTGTTTCCTGTGGGCATGTCCTTAGACCCCGAGAAAGGGATTTTCATCGATTTAATTTCAGGGCTGGCTACGGGCCTAAACGGTAAGCATTGTGTATGTGTTGATATTATCAACATAGACACATTTCTTTAAAAGGAAAATAAACCAGCAATGATGGAATGTTGATTTAGACCAACGAGTTTGGATGTCAATTACAAATTAATTATGCGGTATATTGGTGAGGTGGTGATGTGGTGTTGGAGGTCATCATACATTATTAGTGTGCAGGAGCGTAGCTGGCCGCTATTAAGTTTAGGCCCAATCAATTGAGCATCATAGCCGCAAAGTTGCTGGTGGGCTATGGCAGCCTGCTCGCCCCCTCGCCCATTATGTTTTAAAATTAAATGTAAGATGGTGCCTTCTTACGAGTTTGGGGAGACATTTTTTAAAATAACAAAAATTTAAAAAAAATTGGATGGATTTCAAGATTGCATTGGCGAAACGGTATAATTCTGAACGTTATTACAAAAGGTCTACATTTCGATTTTACAACAACACCGTATCACCCAATTTACCACCTTCATTTTTTTTAAATTATATATACGAGGGACTTTCAATAATAATGGCAATTATATATGAAACAATTTTATTATAATCGGTTTTGTATTTTAATCTCAGCGTAAATTCTAATATAACAGAACGATTACACGGAGCTTTGTCTTATAACATTTTGGAAAAGGAAGATATATCGTCGGAAAAATATCGCGATACGCAACTTTATATCATACAGAGCTAGGCCAAAATAATATCATAGGGGGTCCAGGCATGCTCCCCGGGCCTAGGCCCGAGGGGATCCATGCATGCTCCCCGGGCATAGGCCCGAGGGGGTCCTTGCATGCTCCCCGGGTATATGCCCGAGGGGTCCAGGCATGCTCCCCGGGCCTAGCTTCCACATGGCTACACGCCTGAGTTTCTTATCTCTTTTTCAATCCTAGTCACGATGACGTAGATCTAACAAAACGTTAATAATAGATAAATAAATAGTAAATATACTCAGTAAAGGTAAACTCTTTAGCTTACTATTACAATCGTAACGCTATTGATGATTATGTGTATGTCATGTTATTTTTAAAATCTGAATCAATAAAAACAACAGACATTAAATAAACCGTTTTTCCGCTGGTAAAATGGTGCACTCTGACGAGTTTGGGGAGACACTTTTGAGGATAAAGAGAACATAACAAGGGAAAATGTTTTCGACCTGCATACCTAAAGGAAGCTACGCCACTAGAAACATATTTTTTTTAGAAAAGGTAAATAATTATCTACTTTGGGCGGAGTAGATTTCAAATTTGAAAATATGTGATTTGGCTGATCGGTTTTTAATTTACAGCTTACTGGGGCATGTGATATAAAATGGACGGTCAGCAAAGATTATCATTGATATAAATTTGTAATTATACGGATTTGTTTTTCATGTTTTGTACAATTTGTGACCCATCATTGACGTGTTATACTTCAATAATACCGCAAAAAATGAAAAACAATTCTTAAATAAATTTGCTTCGGAATGGTGTGAAAATACCTCATTGAAAGTTCCATTAAATTGCATTAATCATCAAATGCATACCATCTTTTGGATGGTTCAAATGTCTGTACTTCTGATAATTTAAATATTGAGTTCTGTTCAACACAAGTCTAGCGGACATGAACGGTAGCAAGTACTATTTACTACCGTTCATGAAGAGTCTCAATGTTTAGCATGTTTAGCAGTGGACCCATTTACAAGTTGACACTTTCCTAATTGATTGTCCGAGGACCCTATGATGACGTGACGTCGACCTAAATCTTCAAAGGGCGAGTAATTGCATTGTGGCTTTCTATGCTTTTGTTTTTTTGTATTCATATATGCATGATCGTCTATGTGTTATACTTTTATTGCCTATTAATGCTGCCTTGTTTGTTAGAGAATATTACCCGGTGGGAATTTATTTAACACTGTCACGTTTTATTGGGATGACGATCGGATAAGAGTGAGGTTTGTGCACCCTTAAACCTGATTTAAACGCCCCTTTTTCCACTGACCGTTCCACTGGTATCCGGTCAAATCGTACTTAAGTCAAATCGTACTTAAGTCAAATCACTCTCATTTTGGTCAAATCGTACTCATTGACATTTTGAAATAAGTCAAATCGTACTCATTATTGTATTTCATTAGAAATAATCTAATTTCAGTTGATTATTGATTATATTTGATCTATTATTATAATAAAATTTTCAAGTAATGTTGTAATGCATTCCAAATAATAAAAAGACATTAAAATATGGTCCAGGTTTTCTTAAAAAATGAGTACGATTTGACCTGAGTAGGCCTACGATTTGACTTATGTACGGATTTCACCACAAATACAAACTTAGATTGTTGTGATATTTATATGATTTTACATATTGTATGAATTTATACATAATTTTGTCAACACCCGATATGTATAACCAGTGACCAAGTTGATTCGATATAAGATACAATCTCTCCCAGAGGCCATTACATTGACCTCTGTCAACGTCTAAGAAAGTAGTCTGCGATCACATGATAATTTGTCACATGACCATAGCTAAATATTAAAATGGCGAACAGAACTTTAACACCGTTACACCACCAACTATCGGCTGCTGATTGACATGTAAACAATCGAAAGAAACATGACTTATTATCTACTTTTAGGTTACTTATTTAATTTACGGTTGATTGTTAAGAGTTATGTGGTATTGGAAATCGCTGGTAAACAAAATGCTGTACTGTTACCCTATGGGAACGATTTGGTGGTGCCTAATTTAATGTTTTGAGGCGGAGTGATATGCCAAAGTACAAATCTTTATTCTACCGCAATATAATTCTGAGCATAATTTTCTGTATATTTAAAACATTCAAGCCGAAAAATTATTTTCTTTTGTATAAGCATTTCATATAAAGTTAATTCAGAAAAATATTAGTGCCATCAAGAAATTTTGCATTTCCACCGTTTTTCATCGTTTGCCAAGATTCTTGGTATTTGGTGAGACGTCGACAGAGATGTATAGTGTCAGACCAGTCAGGAAGTAAAACACACTATGACAAACAACAGTTTAATATAACAATACACAATAAAATATAACTTACATTTTGCACTCAACATTGACTAAATTAATCAACAATCAACAATGATGAATGTTTTTAGTATAATTTGTTTCTACGTTCTGCATCATAAATATAAACTAGTAAAAGTTTTTGATAAAAGTCAAATCGTTATCATTATTTTGGTGAAGTCGTACTCATTATGTTGGTCAAATCGTACTCATAAATAGCATGAGAGTGATTTGACCTGCCATGAGTACGATTTGACCGAAAAGTGAGAGTGAATTGACAAAAACAGTACGATTTGACCTGAGTACGATTTGACTTAAGTACGATTTGACCAGGAAGCGTTCCACTAACCTGACCGTGATGTCACTTGCATTGTTTTTTTATTAACATTGTAATTGTTGTTTATGTCAATGCTTGTTTTAGTTGATTGTGTTCTGTGTAAGCTATTTTTCCCGTTCGACTGTTGTACCTACTTGTTGACATTCTTATAACGTCAAACTGATTCTACAGATTCGAATATTTCCATTTGTTTCATATTATACGTTATTATATGCACATATACTTCACCTAATCCAATTGTTAGAATGTTACGCAAACCAATCTTAACAATGGCTAAACAAAAAGCCAAGCAAAAGAACCATTTAAAACAAATACCGAGGCGTTTATTATAAAAAAAGTCTTCGTACTCAACCATGTAACAATTGCACTCATTTTACAACGTTTCAGCGTGTTCGCTTGGCCGTTGAAAATAAAAACTTGACACGTATTTCTTACGTAAAACATTATACAATGGACAAAAACATTAATCAAAATGGTACTCGTCTTCGAGTATGTTACAAAGTCTACATCATCTCTCGTCTATATGAACTCTATTGCTGGACCATTTGTCCATTTCCACTTCTAATCTATGAGACAATATCTAAGTAGGGTTGTAACACAAAATTTGAAATATTTCGGTAAAACAAAGCTCTGTGTGAATAAAATAATATTGTGTTCCGTTATTGTATAAAAACATCATTCAAACGTTGTTTAAAAATGGCATTCATTCCGTTTTATTTGGAAAACCTTCATACCACTATACAATTTCGAAAAGACTGTTATACTTTAAATTGATGTTTTGTACATTACGGAGGAGGTTTATTTCTATTTATGAATAAATAAATCACACGAAAGTTTATTGTTCATCTATATTTGTGTTTAAATGGATTGGAGGCGATCAGGAAGTATTATGGGTGCCAATGCAAATCGAATAAAACCATCAGACTGTGTGTCAGTTTCATATTTAATGTGCATAAGCATTAAACTAGGTCCCCTGATCCGTCCAATTTATTTATTGTTAATGAAATAGTTTAGTCTGAAAAACTAATCACGTTTCGCTGTATAAATCGTTAACAATAATTCACATAATGATTTCATGTGGCTGTGAACTCTTGTTTTGTGACCGAAGTACATTTTATTTGAAATATATGAACAACTTTAAACGATGTAAGCCCTCTTTGAATTAATATTTATGATTTTGCAACAAAAAAACAAAAAGAGTCGTCGAGTTGTCCAGACCAAACATGTTCATCAACAATAATTAAAGCTAAGGTAATATGCAGCTAAATTTAATACATATAATTATGCACATTTCATATACAACTGAAGCACATTATTGGTGTATTTAGTGAACTGTGTATCAACGTCATTTTACTGTTGTTCATAAAACAACTGTTACCGGGACGCAGTCAAATTGGTATACAGGCATTTTATGGGTCTTCTACTACTTGAATTAGGTATCAATTTCAGGGATACAGTCTTTAATCTTTCACAGCATACAAATACAGCTGGTTCGAAATCGTTATCGTCACTGAGTATTGATTGATGATAAACTTTATTAAAGGGACAAACGGCAATCTTGATTTTTTAAAAGCTCGCGGCGCCCCGTTAGTTTTTCTACATAACTTGCATTTGTTCAATAATTAATATCAATTATAAGAATAATATAAAGGAAACTGTGTTTGAATATCACTAACTGTTTATGTGTAAAGCTATATATGTATGGTGCTGCCTGATTTTAAAATAAGCAACACCTCTTGAATCATTAAACAGAGTTGATGAAACATTAACTGAAGCATCTTCTAAAGAGTTTGAATAGGTCCGTTCCACTGCAAGTTTATTCTCATGAAACTACTAATCAGATTTCAATAATAACAAACATATAACATTAAACCCTTTCTTACATTGCTAAAAACTGAAATTACCTTCACAGACGCTCCAATTGCTATACTATTATCATTACGTTGTCTTTTTGTTTATAACTATGATAATTTACCAATTCTTCATATTCTAACCATGATTTTTTCCCAACTCCTCATATTCTAATCATGAAACAACATTTTATTTCGTGATCCATTACACATACTATATCAGATGTCTATCATATTCATATTATAAACGTATACAACACAGATGCCAAACTTAAACACATGTTCATTTTGTCTCATTATGACTAGTTTATCTAGTGCTCAAATCTTTCATGATAAATGTGCTTTGATTGTTGACAATTACAAATAAAAAAATTCTAACATCTACAAACTGTTCGTTTATTTTTATCATATTCATTCCCCTTAATGTTTTCTTATGTAACTGTTCTGACCGGTTTATGATACTTTGTATCACTTTTTTCTTCTTTGTATTTGGATTGACACCAATATTTTTCTTCCAGATCGTCTCCAGTCCCTTTAAATACTATCATGTGAATATGTGTGGTATCATATGTTTATTTGTGTATAACATCCGTTGTAAAAAAACAAGCAAATAGAGAAATGAAAATGACTAATTGTTTACGTTACGAAAGAGTTGTATAAAATGCAGTTATATGTGATGTCTGATTTTACATTAAAGGCACACACGGCAACTTTGAAATCTCTACATAACCTGCAATTTAATTATTAATAATGAGTATAATAATAGTACATGGCGAATTGTTGTTGCATATTAGTGACTGTTGATTATAGTGCACCAATAATACATTTAAATCTTTGATAGAATAAGACGAATAAAAAGAATACAAGAAATATTAAACATATTAATTATATGCAAGCAGATTAAAAGCCAAAATGACACTGAATAAATTCATCCATGTCTTACCATACAAGCAAACCTCAATAAGAACACATTGTCTCAGTACTTTCCCGTTTCCAAGAACAAATGAATGACTGAATGAACGAACGAACGAACGAACGATCGAACTAACGAACGAAAGTACGAGCCAGCCGGCTGTCAGCCATCCAGCCAGTACTTTCCCGTTTACAAGAACGAATGAACGAACGAACGAACGTACGAACGAACGAAATAACTAACGAGCCAGCCAGCCAGCCAGCCAGCCATCCATTCAGCCAGCTAGTCAGCCAGCCAGCCAACCAACCAACCAACCAACCAACAAACAAACAAACAAACAAACAAACAAACAAACAGTGAATGAATGAATGAATAAATGAATGAATGAATGAATGAATGAATTAATGAATTAATGCACGATTGTTTACAAGAGCGAATGAACGAACCAGCCAGCCAGCCAGCCAGCCAGCCAGCCAACCAACCAACCAATAACCAACCAATCAAACACCCACCCAACCAACTATTTGTTTATTTAATTAACTAATTAAAGTTCATTTAATTCATTATTTATGCTGACTGCGGGGTTTATATGTGACTTCTCAATACCCAATTTATCAAATTAATTAATTAATTTAATTAATTACTAATTAATTAATTTAAAAAAATCAGTAAATAAATAAACAAACAACAAAACATATAAATACAGAAACAAGAGATGTTTTGAAGTAAAAATAAATCTTAAAACTAGACTAACGCGAACAAATATCTTGCATGGCACTTGAGAGAAATATCCTGACTTTATTTCGTGGTTCAGTGCAAAGATATTATATTGTATTGTGCGGATTTTATACGTTCTTGAAATCGTCTTAGTTGCTGAAATTACTAAGCGACTGAATTATCGTGACTGCAAACATGTCACAAAAATACCATTGATTTATGCATTCGATACCTCATGAATACATGATCACAGAATGTCTCTATTCCTGATAAATATCACTTGTATAAGCACCATTTCAAAATGGTCCAAAGATGAAAAAACATATAGTGGTAGGCACCCGGAACCCACTTGTGACAGGCCCTCCACAAACCCTCCATCATTCGGCGCTTCGCACCTCGTAATAGGAGTGTGTTGAAAACAGGCACGCTACGCTCCTGATATGTATGATATCACGGCAACCTTGATTTCTCTACATAACTTGCACTTCAGTTATTAACTGATTATAAAAATAGTATACAGCGATTTTTTCTGCATATTACTGAATGTTGATTATATTTCACCAATAATATATTTAAATCTTTGATATAATAACAACAATGAAATGATTCTCAAAACATATTTAATTATATGCAAGTAGGTTAAAAGTCAAAATGATACGGAGTAAATTGCTTAAGACGCTAAATTCAATGCTTGATAACCATTTATAACATGCCGTGTATCCCTTTAAGCAGCTCGAAAACAGGCACTTTTTTTGTCCGTAGTTCATAAATATGACAATTTGTTCATTGTTGGGTATATAATATAATCAGTCTATACACCATTTTCGTCTCTGGTATTGTATTAGGAGTATCCGATCTGTCTTTCCATACAACCAAACATCAATAGGAACCTAATGTCTCAGTACTTTCCAGTTCAAAATAAATAAATAAAAATGTGTTTGTTTGTTTGTTTGTATTGTGTTTTACGTCATTTTTAGCACATGCTAGGTTATATATGACGGCCGATTTTTTGTGGTGGAGACAGACCACACACTTTTCCTGGGTAGAACCAGTACTGTACACCTCCCGCCCGTCATCCGTAAGAATCGACACTTCCTCACTTACAAAAGAGTATGAGAGTGGACCTTTGGAAACGACCGAACACGATACATACAAAATATTGCAGTCTCGGTTTGATCGATATCTAAATATAAGTATCGGGCTCAGCGAAGTCAAACTTCCAATGGGATTCGAACCCGCAGCGGTGAGAGGTGAAGGTTTACAAAGCAACGTCGTTAACCATTCGGCCACGGAAAATAATAACAGTAATAATAAAAATAATAATAATAATAACAATAATAATAATAATAATAATAATAACATGCTATAAATGTGGAGTATTTTTGATATATGAATCTAGTTTTTCTTCGTGTTGTTCCACTGAATTTACACTTCGGTTAAAGCGTAGGTATGATCGCCTGACATGTTAATACCATATATTGTTAGCAACTCAAATTTCGACCTTGATATATCTCTAATGAATGGCAATACGGCACATCGATTTTTACTTTTGTCTATTAGATGAATCATAAATCATCGTTGTGAAACTGTATCCATTATACAGGCGTGCTTGTGTTATAGTAAACGAATATATATTGCCGTTTATCATGCAGATGTGCACTTTTCTGCCCAATAAAGGGGTGACCTATTAAATGTTGCTTTATTAGCCACATTGATAGAGCAAATCAATGCGGAATCCCTCGGCGTTTATTGTACGTAACGTTATCTGACGTCATGCACGTAACGTTGCCTGACGTCATGAAACAAACGAAAAACAACAACATGGCGGCGTCCTCGATAAGAGTAACATTCGGAGAAATAGGTAATAATAGTAATTCATACAGAAAATGTGGATAATCTACATGATAAATAGAATATTATGTCAGTGCCTTTTACTATCAAGTTTATTAGGCTCGGACATAATATTCTCTATTTATCCCCCATACCGGCTACTTATGTCAACGTTATGTACGAACAGAACTCGTTTCTATAACAATATAACTACCATGCAACTGTATACTGGCGACTCTATTGTACGAACAGAACTCATTTCTATGGCGTTTCTATGCAAGTGAAGAAACATAATATTACAGGTATCTGTCTTACAGGCGCTGGTTTGTTCAAATGGGGTTTTACGTATTTTAGCACATGTTAGGCCATATAAGACGGTCGATTTCTTTTTGTGTGTGTGGTAAAGGCAGACCAGCCCATTTTCCTGGGTAGACATCAAAAGTGGCACATATCAATAATTGACGGAAGAAATTAAGAAACATAAATGGAGGCGGCCATTTTGGAACGATGACAACATCGCGCGTTTATACCATATATGGCATATTGACAAAATATATTTTAAAAGAAAGAAAATCACTGCAAATGAAAAATAAGCATACCATTTATACATTTTACTTCTGTATATTTATTTTTAATCAATTTGCCGTGATTTTCTTTGCTTTAAAATGTATTTTGTCAATATGCCAAATATGGTATAAAGGAAAGATGACGTCATCGTTCTAAGATGGCCGCCCCATTTATGTTCCTGACAAATTTTCAGTAGATCATATCTCCTTTATTTTTTGTGGCATTTTGATCATTCTTTCAGCTTTTCTAAAGTTTTTCGGAGCATTTTTATACAAATTGTGTTTGAAAATAGTGCATCAACCCCTGTAAGAAATATTACTATAATAGACTAAGCATGCTTAAATTCATAGAATTACTTCTGACGCGCGATGATAATAATGATATTATTAATTTAGCTAAGTATTGATATAAAATGATTCATTTGTAGAATCACGTGACTTGTGTATGAACAATTGTATTTATGTATGAATAAATGACGATGTACGTATGTACAAGTTAAATAAACTATATGTACTGTTCTTTATAATTGTCTATTTTTACCACCTGTGCGTAAAAGTGTTTATTTTGCACTGAATATTTTAGGGAGCAAATCTCGGGTTTAAAGTCTCATCTGAAGGACAAGTCCGTTGTGAAATTCCTTTTGAGTATTTAGAGAATAAATCCAAATTCGGCTCTGGCTGGGATAGAATGCACTATTCGTGTATTACTTAACCGATATACGAACCATTAACACTTGTAACGTACGCCACGTGACTAAACACTTAGATAATTTACCATTTTCGGGACAAACGTCAATAACTTCTTAAAGCTCTGATTTTATGAAAACGTATGGTTTACCGCGTATACAGTACTGGTTCTACCCAGGAACAAGTGGATAATCTGCCTCCACCACTAAAAATCAACCGTCATACATGGCCTAAACAGTGCTGGAAATGTTGTATACAAAGGCCCATACAAGTGTCTATCAGCTACTTTATATCAACGTTTGTATATGTACCGGCCTACTGATGCTGACGTTCTTGTACGAACATAGCTTGTTTCTATAACACCGTAACGCCCTTACTCTTGCCTACCCGCTACTTTATGTCAATGTTAAAGGGACACATGGCAATCTTGAAGTTTAATCAAGAATTAAACTGGCATCTCGATTTATTAATCCCGTATTACGACTTGCAAGCTTACAATTAAAGAAACGTTTGGGTTTTCATTACTCTGCTCCATTCTAAGGTAGGTTTAAATATATTATTGGTGCAATACATTCAGTAACATACAAAAACAATTTGATTCGAAATATTCTTATAATTAATATAAATGATTTAACAACTGCTTATGCAAGTAATGTACAAAACTGACGGGACGCCGCGAATTTAAAAACGAACAGGATTGCCGTCTGCCACTTCAAAAAGGTAAATAACTTCAGGTGACATCTTCGACCAATTCAAAAAGGTAAGTGTTACTTCAGGTCATCCCATTAATGTACGAACAAATCTCGTTTCCATAACAATATAACTGCCATGATCTATACAAAAACATTGAAGTCAGACCGACAAGTAGCTTTGCAATGGGAAAATTTAAAAGTGCCGGTATCATCATATTATTTCAATGTGTCATCGAAAATGCAAACACAAGTTAACAAATATACACATTTAGACGAAAACACAAACACAAACAACTCCCACTTACTTGTTGATAAATGCTTCTTTAATACGAATATAATATTGAAATATCTTCATGCACACCTTCGTTTATAGAATATTGAAACACTAGAATCCGTAAGCAAACTCGCTTGTTGAAATAAGAATAGAATATTGAAACACTAGAATCTGTAATCAAACAAATCCTTCGTCAATAAGAATAGAATATTGAAACACTAGAATCTGTATGCAAAGTCGTTTGTTGATAAATCCTTCGTCAATAAAAATAGAATATTGAAACCTTTAAGGTATTGTGGAAGATAGTAACTGCGCGGGTTCCCGATCGTTTAAGTGATTTATATCCGAGCTAATGAATATACAAGCGTCAACGAGAACGAGGTTGTATCTATTACGTTCATGACTAGATTAGGAGTGTTGACTTATTTATTTACATAAACCAGTTGGTTATGAAGTACATATGATATGCTAATTTCTTCCATCGCGCCTGATGGACACGTATCGACACATTTATATGTATTTCCATAATATATTGTGCTCATGCATTTACATTAAATAATCGTCTTTGCGGCAACTTAGTACCACTTGTCCGATATTTAAATTTCCTTTCATTGCATAATGTTAAAGGGACACGACGCAATCTTTATTTGTTTATAGTTACTTCTCCTTCATAATTTCGCCCCGTGTGAATATGGCCACTTCTTATCCAAACAGAAGGGTAATATCATCCACAACCCCATCATTCATGTTTTTTTGTAATTGTGTTTATGTGCATTAAAGGTCTTCATCATCGCCCCCATATTGTTTCAGGTTCTATTTGAGTATTGGCAGAAAATAATGATCGTGCCTCCAGCGAATAAATGGAATGTTTACCACATAATTTGCAGCAACTCTACAGTTCTGCAGATGAGAAGAATCTAGGCCCACTCTTCATATCCGTATCTTGATGGAAATGGAGGGTGGGCGAGGAGAGGTCTTTGATGTTGTCGCCATATATCCTTTGTGTGCTTGTGTGCCGTAAAACCCAATTCAACTCAACTCTTCACAACTTCCATATTTGCAAATCAGTATTAATATATATATATATATGAATAGTTGAAAGCAATTTGTTTTGTGTTTTACTAATTGACCATTAATATATATTGTAGAATAATTAAGACAAAATGAAATATTATATTTACTTTTATTTAATTACATGCGGGGTTAAAAGCAGTATCTCTGTTTGTCACAATATGATATTGTGTATTTGCACGATGTCACGTGATGCATGGACATTGAATGGAGTTACCTTTAAAGATGTAAGACAAACATGACAAAGGCTCACTGATAAATTAAGTTTATATCCGTTAATGTATGCAAAGGGTATATAATGAATATACTATGACGATACTCTGCAGGACGCGTCGACATCGCCTGGTGAATTGTAAATGGACACGTCCTGCCGGTCCGATGGTCTGGACGAGAATGGATGCCGGCGATCGCCTACACAGATCCTGACCCATCTAGGCCGTCTGATACACTACGGAGACCGTCTCTACCGTCCAAGTTATGCCGGTTAGCTGGTTTTTGCCATCCATATGGTTTAATCTCTAACGATAAATAGTTAGAAAGAAGATTTCTTATGGCTGAACAAGAATCAGAAGAATAGAACGCTCGATTATTAGAACAGTTTTCAGATCCCGAACATATAGAGAGACAGGCTGACTTGACATCCGGGTGACCCGCGTTCATGATCCGTGATGATCCACTGCTTTTCGTCGATGTATTTTGGGGCAAGAAACATTCTCTTAGTATCGTCCGTCGAATGGGTTATGTAATCCGGTACGGATATGTTACTCCATACGGTTCAGCAGTTCATTAGAGCTCGGTACGGCTCTGTTTCTCCATGCTGTTCAACAGTTCAATGGACATAGGTACGGTTTGTTTGTCAATACTGCTAAGAGGTTCACTGAGCTCGTTACGGTTATGTATCTCAATACGGCACAGCAGTATACTGGACCTCAGTAAGGCTTTGTCTTACCTATGAATATTTTTAAACATATTGTAATCGTGTTATTGTGTCATCCAAGATCATTCATTTATAATTTATAGCATATATAAGTTTCTGGATGAGTAAAATACAATAATAATGTTTACATTTAACATCAAATGATGTGTTTGTGTTTTTGTTGTTAGATATCATATGACATTGTAGTATTTGAATACATTTGTTGATATATTTTCAAAATAAATTTGCTGGTTTTGCTTCCTTTCTTGTAAATTTAACGGAAAATGTGTTGCTCAATAAGACTCAGCAGTTCACTGGAGCTCGGTACGCCTCTGTTGCTCAATAAAACTCAGGAGTTCACTGGAGCTCGGTACGCCTCTGTTGCTCAATAAAACTCAGCAGTTCACTGGAGCTCGGTACGCCGCTGTTGCTCAATAAAACTCAGCAGTTCAATGGAGCTCGGTACGGCTCTGTTGCTCAATAAAACTCAGGAGTTCACTGGAGCTCGGTACGCCTCTGTTGCTCAATACGGCTCAGCAGTTCACTGGAGCTCGGTACGTCTCTGTTGCTCAATATGGCACAGAGCTTCACTGAAACCCAGTACTGCTCTGTTGCTCAATAAAACTCAGCAGTTCACTGGAGCTCGGTACGACCCTGTTACTCAATACGGCTCAGCAGTTCACTGAAACCCGGTACGCCTCTGTTGCTTAATATGACACAGAGGTTCACTGAAACCCAGTACTGCTCTGTTGCTCAATAAAACTCAGCAGTTCACTGGAGCTCGGTACGACCCTGTTACATAATACGGCTCAGCAGTTCACTGAAGCCCGGTACGCCTCTGTTGCTCAGTTCACTGGAGCTCGGTACGGCTCTGTTGCTCAATAAAACTCAGCAGTTCAAAGGAGCTCGGTACGCCTCTGTTGCTCAATAAAACTCAGCAGTTCATTGGAGCTCGGTACGGCTCTGTTGCTCAATACGGCTCAGCAGTTCACTGAAGCCCGGTACGGCTCTGTTGCTCCTCTGTTGCTCAATAAAACTCAGCAGTTCAATGGAACGCGGTACGGCTCTGTTGCTCAATACGGCTCAGCAGTTCACTGAAGCTCGGTACGGCTCTGTTGCTCAATATGGCACAGCACTTCACTGAAGCCCGGTACGCCTCTGTTGCTCAATATGGCACAGCAGTTCACTGGAGCCCGGTACGGCTCTGTTGCTAAATAAGACTCAGCAGTTCACTAAAGCCCGGTACGGCTCTGTTGCTCAATATGGCACAGAGGTTCACTGAAACTCAGTACTGCTCTGTTGCTCAATAAAACTCAGCAGCTCACTGGAGCTCGGTACGACCCTGTTACTCAATACGGCTCAGCAGTTCACTGAAGCCCGGTACGGCTCTGTTGCTCAATATGGCACAGAGGTTCACTGAAACTCAGTACTGCTCTGTTGCTCAATAAAACTCAGCAGTTCACTGAAGCTCGGTACGACCCTGTTACTCAATACGGCTCAGCAGTTCACTGAAGCCCAGTACGCCTCTGTTGCTCAATATGGCACAGGGGTTCACTGAAACCCAGTACTGCTCTGTTGCTCAATAATACTCAGCAGTTCACTGGAGCTCGGTATGACCCTGTCACGGTTCATTTATTTTATTCAACACGGCGACACATATTGCTCTGTAGCTCAATACGCCTTATATATTTTTTTCAACACAGTGAGAGGTACAGACGTATTGCTTTGTTGCTCAATACGTCTCATAGATTTTATTCAACACAGCGGGACGTATTGCTTTGTTGCCCAATACGTCTCAGAGATTTTATTAAACACAGCGAGACGTAATGCTCTGTTGCTCAATACGGTTCATTTATTTTATTCAACACGGCGACACATAATGCTCTGTTGCTCAATACGCATCATAGATTTTTTTTCAACACAGCGAGACGTACATCTCTGTTGCTCAATACGCCTCATAAATTTAATTTAACACAGCGAGAAGTAACTACATCTATGATGGTCAATACGCCTTACAGATTTGATTTTATTCAACACAGCGAGACGTACATCTCTGTTGCTCAATACGCATCATAGATTGTATTTACACAGCGAAAAGTACATCTCTGTTGCTCAATATGCCTCATATATTGTATTTACACAGCGAGACGAACATCTCTGTTGCTCAATACGCATCATAGATTGTATCTACCACAGCGAGAAGTACAGCTATGTTGCTCAATACGCCTCATATATCGTATTTAACACAGCGAGACGCGCAACTCTGTTGCTCAATGCGCCTCATACATTTTATTCAACACAGTGATAAGTCCAGATATGTTGCTGAATAAGCCTCATAGATTTTATTCAACACAGTGAGAAATACAGACGTATTGCTCTGTTGCTCAATACGGCTCAGAGATTTTATTAAACACAGCGAGACGTAGTGCTCTGTTGCTCAATACGGTTCATATCGTTTATTCAACACTGCGAGACATATTGCTTTGTTGCTTAATACGCCTCATAGATTTTTTTCAACGGAGCGAGAAGTAATTCTCTGTTGCTCAATACGTTCCACAGTTGTTTTATTTCAACACAGCGAGACCTTTTTCTATGTTGCTCAATACGCCCTCACGGATTTTATTCAACACAACTAGATGTACAGCTCTGTTGCACAATACGCTTCATAGATTGTATTCACCACAGCGAGACGTACAGCTCTGTTGCTCAATACGCCTCATAGACTGTATTCACCACAGCGAGACGTACAGCTCTGTTGCTCAATACGCCTCATAGACTGTATTCACCACAGCGAGATGTACAGCTCTGTTGCTCAACACGCAACATTGATGTAATTCAACACAGTGAGAAGTTCAGACGTATTGCTATGTTGCTCAATACGGTTACTATATTTTATTCATTTCAGCGAAAAGTATTGCTCTGTTTAACGTTGATGCATACTTCTAGCACGTCGTTTTAATCAACCTTAAAGATACACACGATATACCTGAACCAGTACTAACGGATGAATAGATATGTGTCGTGGTTGAAGTTGTTTAAGTTAGAGGAACGTCCAAAAGGCAGAAATCGATGCGTAAAATATCATATGTTTTTCTAGCCTTCGTACAACATCCATAAATATACGGCTAGCGATAATAGTTGATAAAAAGTTGCCTTGAACGGGATTTGAACCAGGGACATCGCGCTTCTATTTGTTCTATAGTTACAGTATCATTTTACTAGAACATGTAGGTATTGGTATGTTCTAGGGTTACCGTACCATTTTACAAGAACACGTAGGTATTGATATGTTCGAGGGTTACAGTATCATTTTACTAGAACATGTAGGTATTGATATGTTCTAGGGTTACAGTATAATTTTACTAGAACACGTAGATATTGATGTGTTCTAGGGTTACAGTGTCATTTTACTAGAACATGTAGGTATTGGTATGTTCTAGGTTTACAGTATCATTTTATTATTATGTAGGTATTGATATATTCTAGGGTTACAGTGTCATTTTACTAGAACATGTAGGTATTGGTATGTTCTAGGGTTACAGTATCATTTTACTGGAACATGTAGGTATTGGTATGTTCTAGGTTTACAGTATCATTTTACTAGAACATGTAGGTATTGATATATTCTAGGGTTACAGTATCATTTTACTAGAACATGTAGGTATTGATGTGTTCTAGGGTTACACTGTCATTTTACTAGAACATGTAGGTATTGGTATGTTCTAGGGTTACAGTGTCATTTTACTAGAACATGTAGGTATTGGTATGGTCTAGGGTTACAGTGTCATGTTACCAAGAAAATGTAGGTATTAATATGTTCTAGGGTTTCAGTATCATTTTACTACAACATGTAGGTATTGGTATGTTCTAGGGTTACAGTGTCATTTTACTAGAACATGTAGGTATTAGTATGTTCTAGGGTTACAGTATCATTTTATTAGAACACGTAGATATTGATATGTTCTAGGGTTACAGTGTCATTTTACTAGAACATGTAGGTATTGGTATGTTCTAGGGTTACAGTGTCATTTTACTAGAACATGTAGGTATTGGTATGTTCTAGGGTTACAGTATCATTTTATTATTATGTAGGTATTGATATATTCTAAGGTTACAGTGTCATTTTACTAGAACATGTAGGTATTGGTATGTTCTAGGGTTACAGTGTCATTTTACTAGATCATGTAGGTATTGGTATGTTCTAGGGTTATAGTATCATTTTACTAGAGCATGCAGGTATTGGTATGTTCTAGGGTTACAGTGTCATTTTACTAGATTATGTAGGTATTGATATGTTCTAGGGTTACAGTATCATTTTACTAGAACATGCAGGTATTGGTATGTTCTAGGGTTACCGTACCATTTTACTAGAACACGTAGGTATTGATATGTTCTAGGGTTACAGTATCATTTTACTAGAACACGTAGGTATTGATATTTTCTAGGGTTACAGTATCATTTTACTGGAACATGTAGGTATTGGTATGTTCTTGGGTTACAGTATCATTTTACAAGAACACGTAGGTATTGATATGTTCTAGGGTTACCGTACCATTTTACAAGAACACGTAGGTATTGATATGTTCGAGGGTTACAGTATCATTTTACTATAACACGTAGGTATTGATATGTTCTAGGGTTACAGTATCATTTTAATAGAACATGTAGGTATTGATATGTTTTAGGGTTACAGTTTAATTTTACTAGAACACGTAGATATTGATATGTTCTAGGGTTACAGTGACATTTTACTAGAACATGTAGGTATTGGTATGTTCTAGGGTTACAGTATCATTTTATTAGAACACGTAGATATTGATATGTTCTAGGGTTACAGTGTCATTTTACTACAACATGTAGGTATTGGTATGTTCTAGGGTTACAGTATCATTTTATTATTATGTAGGCATTGATATATTGTAGGGTTACATTGTCATTTTTCTAGAACATGTAGGTATTGATATGTTCTAGGGTTACAGTATCATTTTACTGGAACATGTAGGTATTGGTATGTTCTAGGGTGACAGTGAAATTCACTAGAACATGTAGGTATTGGTATGTTCTAGGGTTACCGTACCATTTTACAAGAACACGTAGGTATTGATATGTTCGAGGGTTACAGTACCATTTTACAAGAACACGTAGGTATTGATATGTTCGAGGGTTACAGTATCATTTTACTAGAACATGTAGGTATTGATATGTTCTAGGGTTACAGTATCATTTTACTAGAACATGTAGATATTGATATGTTCTAGGGTTACAGTGTCATTTTACTAGAACATGTAGGTATTGGTATGTTTTAGGGTTACAGTATCATTTTATTAGAACACGTAGGTATTGGTATGTTTTAGGGTTACAGTATCATTTTATTAGAACACGTAGATATTGATATGTTCTAGGGTTACAGTGTCATTTTACTAGAACATGTAGGTATTGGTATGTTCTAGGGTTACAGTATCATTTTATTATTATGTAGGTGTTGATATATTCTAGGGTTACAGTGTCATATTACTAGAACATGTAGGTATTGGTATGTTCTAGGGTTACAGTATCATTTTACTGGAACATGTAGGTATTGGTATGTTCTAGGGTTACAGTATCATTTTACTAGAACATGTAGGTATTGATATGATCTAGGGTTACAGTGAAATTTTACTAGAACATGTAGGTATTGGTATGTTCTAGGTTTACAGTATCATTTTACTAGAACATGTAGGTATTGATATATTCTAGGGTTACTGTATCATTTTACTAGAACATGTAGGTATTGATGTGTTCTAGGGTTACACTATCATTTTACTAGAACATGTAGGTATTGGTATGTTCTAGGGTTACAGTGTCATTTTACTAGAACATGTAGGTATTGGTATGGTCTAGGGTTACAGTGTCATTTTACTAGAACACGTAGGTATTGATATGTTCTAGGATTACAGTGTCATTTTACTAGAACATGTAGGTATTGGTATGTTCTAGTGTTACAGTATCATTTTACTGGAACATGTATGTATTGATTTATTCTAGGGTTACAGTGTCATTTTACTAGAACATATAGGTATTGATATGTTCTAGGGTTACAGTATCATTTTACTAGAACATATAGTTATTGATATGTTCTAGAGATACAGTATCATTTTACTAGAACATGTAGATATTGATTTTTCCTAGAACATGAAGGTGTTGGTATGTTCTAGGGTTACAGTGTCATTTTACTAGAACATGTAGGTATTGATATGTTCTAGGGTTACAGTGTCATTTTACTAGAACACGTAGGTATTGATATGTTCTAGGGTTTCAGTATAATTTTACTACAACATGTAGGTATTGATATGTTCTAGGGTTACCGTACCATTTTACTGGAACACGTAGGTATTGATATGTTTTAGGGTTACAGTATCATTTTATTAGAACACGTAGATACTGATATGTTCTAGGGTTACCGTACCATTTTACTAGAACACGTAGGTATTGATATGTTCTAGGGTTACAGTATCATTTTACTAGAACATGTAGGTATTGGTATGTTCTAGGGTTACTGTATCATTTTATTAGAACACGTAGATATTGATATGTTCTAGGGTTACAGTGTCATTTTACTAGAACATGTAGGTATTGGTATGTTCTAGGGTTACAGTATCATTTTATTATTATGTAGGTATTGATATATTCTATGGTTACATTGTCATGTTACTAGAATATGTAGGTATTGATATGTTCTAGGGTTACAGTATCATTTTAATGGAACATGTAGGTATCGGTATGTTCTAGGGTTACAGTGAAATTTCACTAGAACATGTAGGTATTGGTATGTTCTAGGGTTACCGTACCATTTTACAAGAACACGTAGGTATTGATATGTTCGAGGGTTACAGTACCATTTTACAAGAACACGTAGTTATTGATATGTTCGAGGGTTACAGTATCATGTTACTAGAACATGTAGGTATTGATATGTTCTAGGGTTACAGTATCATTTTACTAGAACACGTAGATATTGATATGTTCTTGGGTTACAGTGTCATTTTACTAGAACATGTAAGTATTGGTATGTTCTAGGGTTACAGTATCATTTTATTAGAACACGTAGATATTGATATGTTCTAGGGTTACAGTGTCATTTTACTAGAACATGTAGGTATTGTTTTGTTCTAGGGTTACATTATCATTTTATTATTATGTAGGTATTGATATATTCTAGGGTTACAGTGTCATTTTACTAGAACATGTAGGTATTGGTATGTTCTAGGGTTACAGTGTCATTTTACTAAGAACATGCAGGTATTGGTATGTTCAAGGGTTACAGTGTCATTTTACTAGAACATGTAGGTATTGGTATGTTCTAGGATTACAGTATCATTTTATTATTATGTAGGTATTGATATATTCTAGGGTTACAGTGTCATTTTACTAGAACATGTAGGTATTGGTATGTTCTAGGGTTACAGTGTCATTTTACTAGAGCATGTAGGTATTGGTAGGTTCTAGCGTTACAGTATCATTTTACTAGAACATGCAGGTATTGGTATGTTCTAGGGTTACAGAGTCATTTTACAAGAACATGTAGGTATTGATATGTTCTAGGGTTACAGTATCATTTTACTAGAACATGCAGGTATTGGTATGTTCTAGGGTTACCGTACCATTTTACTAGAACACGTAGGTATTTATATGTTCTAGGGTTACAGTATCATTTTACTAGAACACGTAGGTATTGATATTTTCTAGGGTTACAGTATCATTTTACTGGAACATCTAGGTATTGGTATGTTCTTGGGTTACATTATCATTTTACTAGAACACGTAGGTATTGATATGTTCTAGGGTTACAGTATAATATTACTGGAACATGTAGGTATCGGTATGTTTTAGGGTTACAGTATCATTTTACTAGAACACATAGGTATTGATATGTTCTAGGGTTACAGTATAATTTTACTAAAACACGGACGTATTGGTATGTTCTAGGGTTACAGTGTCATTTTACTAGAACATGTAGGTATTGATATGTTCTAGGGTTACAGTATAATTTTACTAGAACACGGACCTATTGGTATGTTCTAGGGTTACAGTGTCATTTTACTGGAACATGTAGGTATTGGTATGTTCTAGGGTTACAGTATCATGTTACTAGAACATGTAGGTATTTATATGTTCTAGGGTTACAGTGTCATTGTAATAGAACATGTAGGTATTGATATGTTCTAGGGTTACAGTGTCATTTTACTAGAACATGTAGGTATTGATATATTCTAGGGTTACAGTATAATTTTACTGGAACATGTAAGTATTGATATGTTCTAGGGTTACAGTATCATTTTACTAGAACATGTAGGTATTGATATGTTCTAGGGTTACAGTGTCATTTTACTAGAACATGTAGGTATTGATATATTCTAGGGTTACAGTGTCATTTTACTGGAACATGTAGGTATTGGTATGTTCTAGGGTTACATTGTCATTTTACTACAACATGCAGGTATTGGTATGTTCTAGGGTTACAGTGTCATTTTATTAGAACATGTAGGTATTGATATGTTCTAGGGTTGCAGTATCATTTTACTGGAACATGTAGGTATTGGTATGTTCTAGGGTTACAGTATCATTTTACTAGAACATGTAGGTATTGATATGTTCTAGGGTTACAGTGTCATTTTACTAGAACATGTAGGTAATGGTATGTTCTAGGTTTACAGTTTCATTTTACTAGAACACGTAGGTATTGATATGTTATAGGGTTACAGTTTCATTTTACTAGAACATGTAGGTATTGATATATTCTAGGGTTACAGTATCATTTTACTAGAACATGTAGGTATTGATATGTTCTAGGGTTACAGTGTCATTTTACTAGAACATGTAGGTATTGATATGTTCTAGGGTTACAGTATCAATTTACAAGAACACGTAGGTATTGATATGTTATAGGGTTACAGTATCATTTTACTGTAACTTGTATGTATTGGTATGTTCTACGGTTACAGTATCATTTTATTAGAACATGTAGGTATTGATATGTTCTAGGGTTACAGAGTCATTTTACTAGAACATGTAGGTATTGGTATGTTTTAGGGTTACAGTGTCATTTTACTAGAACATGTAGGTATTTATATGTTCTAGGGTTACAGTATCATTTTACTAGAACATGTAAGTATTGGTATGTTCTAGGGTTACAGTACCATTTTACTAGAACACGTAGGTATTGGTATGTTCTAGGGTTACAGTATCATTTTACTAGAACACGTAGGTATTGATATGGTCTAGGGTTACAGTATCATTTTACTAGAACATGTAGGTATTGATATGTTCTAGGGTTACAGTATCATTTTACTAGAACATGTAGGTATTGGTATGTTCTAGGGTTACAGTATCATTTTACTAGAACATGTAGGTATTGATATGTTCTAGGGTTACAGTATCATTTTGCTAGAACATGTAGGTATTGGTATGTTCTAGGGTTACAGTATCATTTTACTAGAACACGTAGGTATTGATATATTCTAGGGTTACAGTATCATTTTACTACAACATGTAGGTATTGGTATGTTCTAGTGTTACAGTATCATTTTACTAGGACACGTAGGTATTGATACATTCTAGGGTTACAGTATCATTTTACTACAACATGTAGGTATTGATATGTTCTAGGGTTACCGAATCATTTTACTGGAACACGTAGATATTGATATGTTCTAGGGTTACAGTATCATTTTACTAGAACATGTAGGTATTGATATGTTCTAGGGTTAACGTACCATTTTACTAGAACACGTAGGTATTGATATGTTCTAGGGTTACAGTATCATTTTACTAGAATATGTAGGTATTGATATGTTCTAGGGTTACAGTATCATTTTACTAGAACACATAGGTATTGATATATTTTAGGGTTACAGTATCATTTTACTACAACATGTAGGTATTGATATGTTTAAGGGTTACCGTACCATTTTACTAGAACACGTAGATATTGATATGTTCTAGGGTTACCGTACCATTTTACTAGAACACGTAGATATTGATATGTTATAGGGTTACAGTATCATTTTACTAGAACATGTAGGTATTGATATGTTCTAGGATTACAGTATCATTTTATTATTATTTAGGTATTGGTATGTTCTAGGGTTACAGTGTCATTTTACTAGAACATGTAGGTATTGATATGTTCTAGGGTTACAAAATCATTTTACTAGAACATGTAGGTAAGGTCAGGTTGTATTTATACCGTGTGTACGTGTACGATTTTCGTGTACATTTATCAGTCTATTGTTGAGATCGATTGATGTGATAACAGTGTAGAGGACATCACAATCAACCACAGAGGGCTTTAATTTAGTCATTTAAATGTGTAATTATTCCAGTTTTACCTCATGTCATCTATTACCCATTAAGTAATTCCAAAGTTTATTAATCATTTAATGCTTTGTAGCAATGATGTATTTAATTACATGTAGCAAGTATACTCTTTTTTATGGTTATTATTGATGAGTATACTTTGTTAACCTTGGTTAAGCTTTATGGCGGCTCCGCATTTTCAATTTCTTTTGTTTTCTTACTTAATTTTTGATTTGGTGGTTCCAATACTCCGGCCGATAAATGGGTCTGGGTATTGTTTAACCACTTACAGGATATGTTGTCTGCTTTTTAATTTAGTCTTTTGGCTGTTACTTGTGATACGCAGGCTTCATAAACGCTGCTCCCAACTAAATTCCATTATGTTTATTTCGCTCTTCGGGCCATTTAATTTTATTAGATACGGGGACCATACGCCGTACGATATGGGGATGCATATAACTCCATGTCCTACGCCGTATGCATGCCATCTGTGTACTATTGATTTTAGGAATATAGAGTTCTGCTCAACCCGGGGCTAGAGGGCGTGAGCGGTAGCTAGCATATTTCACTACCGCTCATGAACAGTCTCAATCAAACCGAGACTGCAATATTTCGTATGTGTCGTGCTCGGCCGTTTCCAAAGGTCCCTCATCATACTTTTTTTTTTAACATTTTACATAGTTACATTATTAACTTTACGACTGACAGGTAAATTAATAATCAAATAAGGGAAATTAGGAAATGAGAAGTGATTTATTATAATGTTGTTCAAGAATAGTTACATTATTAAATCCATGAAGGTATAATTCAGGGCCTACCTGGGGATTTTTTAAGGAATATTGGAATTTTGCGCATGACAGGGGTCGATTTCGCCAGGAGCTGGTGAACATGAAATTACGATTAAAGACACGCCTTCAAAGCGGCATGCGATTTAAGTAAGGGTCAGTAGCTTTAATGCATAGCAAACTAGACTGTGAATACTTACATATACATTTAGCTGTATTAAGGTTTAAGTCTCTACTTTTACGAAGTCACAAAATTAGGTGTAGATAGTAGTTGTGACCTGGATTTTGTACTAGTCGTATATCAGTCAATATCAATTATTCTGAACCTTGTGATAACCTCTGTGGAGATATGACGGTTATCATGCCCGCAAACTTTGTCGATTGTCTATAATCTGTACGTTGACCTCCTCATATCGTGGTACAGACATCCCCGCCACTGTGTTATCAATATACAAGTGATGGCGTGATGTCCATCTGACAGCTGTTATCCATATCACTTTGAGGCTATGTTCAAGTTATCAATTCAGTGTTTTACTGCATCACCTGAACAAATCAGAATGTTATAATATGAAACCTATATATTTAATTTCACTATTCCGTATTTAGATGTGATATTTCTGTTGCAGCTAATTTAACTCGGCATTTTACAATAAGATGGCAGTTGTGAATAGCTAGATATTTTTCGAGTTCATTCGTCATTTTAATCATATCTGTGTGTTTTTCAAGTTCTTTCAAGCAATAGGTAAATATAAAACCTCGTAACAATTTTAAATAATAAACTCTATAAATTTCAGCTGTTCTTACATTTTTCCGTTGCCACCGATGTACTAGGAGAGTATTTTATGAAGACATGTTGATACATACGCAAGATTAATTTTGTTGATTTTATTTGCAACGTAGTCATTACTTTTTTCCCTGCTCTTGTTCTTCGGTAACAGTACGACACTCACTCAAGAAGCGTTGTCTACAGTAGGACGCAGTAAAGTTAATAGGACTCTGTCTAGTTACCAGCAAAATATATGCTGCCAGTAGTTGGACGCGGTCTACTAACCAGCAAGATCGAAGCTTCCTTCTGGATTTCGATGATTTTCGGGTACGTTTCTGTATACATATATGTAGCAGTGGCAGTGACAGTAGCGGTATCAATACCAGTAGCAGTGACTACTGCCAACTTCACGTTCATGACATATTTAGTGTGTACTTATATAATATGTACCGTCAATGATGACGCGCGTATACACATGTTTTAAACTATTTTAAATGTTATTTAAATTATTAAACACTATTGTTTAAAGGCAATGTAGCGACACAGCCAAACCATCTGTATTATTGAGAGTTCTGAAATACTTGAATAAGGGTGAAATAATTATCAAAATCGGACGCTAAACAAAGAAGATATGATCATTTGAAATTCCTGTTGAATTGGACATGGAAGCGACCATTCTGAAAGCTATGACGTCACAGTTTTAATGACCATATATGGAATATTTATAAATATGAACATTTACTGATTTATAGGGAAAAAATGACAGCAACTGTATGAAAAATATGTAATACTTAATGGCAATAATGCCTTATATGACCAGTAAAAAAAATCATTCATTTGCAGCGAATTTCTTCGTTTTAAATGATATTTATCAATATTCCATATATGGTAATATGGAACTATGATGTCATAGTTCTAAAAATGGCGGCTCCCATATTTGTTTTAGAACAACCTTTAAATGGTCATATCTTTTTTTGTTTATCATCCGATTTTTGATAATTCTTTCACCTTCTTGAAAGTTTTTCAGAACTCTCAGTAACAGAGTTTGTTTGGCTGTGTCGCTGCATTCCCTTTAAAACATGCGTTTAAGGAGGTTGCCTGGGAAAGGACGTAGTGGTGACATTCTTTTTAAAATTGATATATAAGACTTCTTTGGTATTAACTGAATATACAATTATCAACATTGCAAAAATAAAGTCGTTGAACAGTTTCACAATATTTAGTCTTAAAATTAATCTATTAAAAAACTACGATATATTTTCATTAAAATATATTCATATTTTTCCAAAACATACAGAAACAAATGTAATCCTTATTCGTCTTTTTACTTTAAAAAGCCAACATATATGGATCATACCCCACCCACTTTTTTGAAGAAGAAAAATTGACTGAAAGGATAATTCAAGATAAAAAAAATATGTTCTACTAATCAACTTGTTTTAAAACTTGAATATGTCAAGGTGTTATGTCATTTGTCAAGGTGTTATGTCATTTCAGTCAAAACAAGTAAAAATATAGAACATTTCGTTGGACATTTCCAATAATTGAAGAAACATTTCTTAAAAAACTTTGTAAAGTTAATTCTCCGTTCATTATTAATAAATAGTATCCCTGATTTAGTGTAGAATCGAACGCTGAAAACAAATAAAGTTCGAAAACCTCCACTGCTGTTCAGTTCGCCAGAGCCACCTGATCCTATCAATTCCCTTGGTTAATAGTATAATGATAAAACAATAAAGAATGCGCTTGAATAGAGAGTCTATTTTATCGAAGTGGGTATTTGTCACTATACGGACCCAGGCTGCCCTGCCTAGTAATTATTTTGACCCTTTTGGAACACCATACTAGGGTGCACCAAACTTCACCCATTCCATTAAACTGGAAAGTCTAAATAAAGATATCCCCGCCCGATTACAATCTAACAAACAGGGCAGCATTAATAGGCAATATACGTAAAACACATAAATGATCATGTATATTTAATATAAAAAAACAACAGCAAGAAGCCACAAAATAAGTACCCAATAGCATCTGTGTGTGTGTGTGTGTGTGTGCGTGCGTGCGTGCGTGCGTGTGTGTGTGTGTGTTATTGTGCCTCCAGTCGAGTGTGTTATGATGTAGTGATACAGTATATCAGCGTGTGTTGCAGCTATCCTTTTAAGGAAGTGAACGCATACGTTTGATTTCTGTGTCTCTCATCATAGCTAGGCGCCCTGCCATAGTTTTTCCGAAGGTTGTCTGTGCTTGTTTTTTTTCGCAAATATTTCTTCCTATATATATATTTAGAGAGAGAGAATAATAAATTAGTATTTTTATATCACACCCTATATCATGCACGAGACGCCATATTAATAGCCCAAGGGCTGATATGAGTCGAGGGCCTGTTATAGGGTGTGATATGAAAACACACATTTTTTTAATTCTGTTAATCATATTCTAATGTCAGCTTCAGCTCACTCACTACGCAGTTTTACAGGGAGACACAACGTCATTTTGATGTGTTCATGTCAAAACATGTTTTTCGAAACTTGATTTAAAATGAATGCCATTGAATTTGAAATTGTCTAATCAAGAAAATGAATGGTCATAAGTGTTAGTTTTGTGTTTTGGAGCAACCTAAAAAGAAAAAAAAAGAATGATAACTTTCTGGCCAAAAACATGAATGAAACATAGGTGAAATTATAAATTATAAGGCAGGAAGGTTACTTTAAAGTAATTTAAAACACTTTTTTTTTTCAATATAAAGGCGTTTATTACAACTATTACCTCTTTGTGTTCAGATTCAGGTCATTGGGTCAAGCCTTTGTTTTGATCGTGTGCAAAAACATCCGGGTTACATGCGCGCGAGTTACCGGAAATGCTATTATTTAGAGATACCCCGAAAACTGCAGTTACCCCGAAAATATGAGGCTCTACCATATATAACTTACATATATTGAGAATCCAAACTACATTATTTCACAGTATAGACGGCTTTAACCAGCCGGACCAAACCCCAAAACTGGAGCGTCAAATTAAAGAGTTACCATCATTTTACGGATATTCAATCACATGTATTCTAAGAACCTGTTAATAAACTTATACTTTTTATCGGCACATATACATTGTTATATGCCCTGAACACCTGGATAGAGTTTCAATAAACGGGTTTCTAGTGTAATTGTGTTGTTATTTAGCGGGATAGCTACTTTAAAAAAACGAGTAGTGTTATAAGGGAGTCGGTTAGGTTGCAAAAACACAAAAAAAAAATGTTTGTACCAAACTATGGTCACAGCTCATTGGGACACTTTACTTTCTTTTTTTTTCTTTTTTTGAGATATCACATAAAACAAAGGAAACACGTTGTTGATGATACAACGTGAAAGTTTCTCTTTGTTGTTGTCAGTTTACATTGATATTATTAAAGATCTCCCCAGTTAAATTGTGCGTTCGTGTTACAAATAATAGGACACTTTAAAGGGACACAGGGCAATCTTGAAGATTTTGTCGAACATTAGTGTCACACATTATTAGTCCAGTATCATTTTCACTTTAAAACTGCTTGCATATAATTAAATGAAATTCAGATTTGTTATTTGTCTTCGTTATTCTACCATATGTTTAAATATATTATTGGTGCAATCATATCAGTACTGAGTTAGTAATATACATAAACTGATTTATTATAGAATTTATTAAACGAGTTTGCAAAAAGGAACAATGCGACGGCTTGTCGAGCACCAAATAATGTTTGCTAAAGAGTTTAATAAATAATAGATGATTTTCTGAGGTTCTATTTATCACACAAAACCCATACAAGTTGATGGTACAACGTGAACGTTTCTCTGTGATGTTAATTTACCTATATATTAATAATACCGTATTTCCTCTATTAGAAGCGCCTTCCCTAATAGAAGCGCTCCCATCTGTTTTAAGAAACCTTACCTTCTTCAAAAATCTAAAAGTTCCTAAACAAACGTACACTGTTTTCGTCTTTACCGCTGATGGATTTGATTACGGGAGTTTTTTCCTTCGACACCGGCATGGTCTGTGACATAAACCTTAAAGCACTATCATCATCAATACAAATTACCGCTTTTATTTATCTCTTCACTTAAAGCAAATATCACTGGTCTAGCCTGGTCAAGTAAAATTCATTGGGTTGAAGAGTGCATAAAAAATATCCGCATGACGGATATATTTAATATCCGCATGACGGATATATTTATATGAGAACTGAACACTTATTGTTGTGTCAACTGCTTAGGATGGCAGACACTTATCGATCACTTTGTCCGTCGTCGTCCGTCATGCTTTAACCTGCAACCTAACCTTGGCCATAAATTGAAAAGTATTTTAACTATGTTCATGAAACTTCACACACATCTTCATCTCAAGGAATGTTGTTACACATGTGCAATACCTCTGACTTTCATTTTGGCAGAGTTATGCCCTTTTTATCAGCCTAACCTGCAACCTAACCTAGGAAAAAAGCACACAGCACTGTCAGCAGGCGAAGCAAGTGTTCCATGGATGATGGAACACACTTCTAGTTCAAGGTCGACTTAGTGACCGCTTCCCACTAATTACAGTCTGGAAACTGATATTTCCATGTCTATACTAGTTTGACATATTACGCCGTTATATTTGTTTTGTCAAGTGCCGGTGTAGTGGATTAAATGCACAGGATCCGGGTTCAAGCCTCAATGGCGCCACTTGAGTTTCCTCAGTGTGTTCGCCATTTCCAATTAGCCTCGTCCATCCATCGTAAGGGGATATAAATCCTCCTATCCTAAGTTTATATATCGAAGTCTATTCTCCGAGCATGTTTAATAAGCAAAAGTAGGTGTAGGGCGGTTTCCCAGATTTCAATGAGAAACCTACACTGACCAGATCCGCCTTTTTTATGGATGGGGTGGGTGTTGGTGGTGGTGGTGGTGGTGGTGGCGGGCGGGAGGGGCATGTGAGGGATAACCAAATAAATTGGACTGGATCTTTGTTTTAGTATTTTGATGTTAAATATGGCTGCATATGGTGATGCTCGCCAATAAAGAAATAATAATAATAAAAACATTAACACACCAGCGAGTGGCCAGTTGAGTTCCATAATTCCAGACTGGACATCAAAATGCACACCGAGAAGTTGAAAAGCGGTCGATCTTTTTAAATATAGGCTACAGACTACTTTTCAGACTTTAGTTTGAGTGCAATATTACCCCCTTCACCGAAAACCGAATACGCACCTGTATACTTCACTGACTGACACTCGTTATATTGTTTGACCGACAGTGCCGAGTCGAAAATTTTATCGTTTTAGCGTGTAATTTTGATAAAGAAATACCATGATTTTCGTAAAATGTAGTAAACGTCATGTACTATTTAAGCTTAAACAACATATTGTTAGTATCTCCTTGTATTTCATTAGAAGAGAACACAAGTGTTACCATTTTTAAACGCATTTTAACAATCGCATCTCTTACGAGTTATTTCCCCTCGCTTCGAAATTTTAAAAGGGTGAATTTCGCAATTTCTCGCGCAGTAAAGCTTCTAAAAGTCTAGCTTCGGTCAGCCGGCCCGCTTCTGATGTCTTCGTTACGCTATGCTAAACGGATCCAGAACCAGGGCCTGGGGAAACTTAGTCTCGGCCAGTAGACCGTATCATGCATATGTCTTACTTGCAGATATCTGTTCTGGATCCGTGAAGCATAGCGTAACGAAGAATCAGAAGCGGGCCGGGTGACCGAGGCTAGGGGAAACTACGACGTTTAAAATTGCCCTGTCGTTTTGGGCGATTTTGGCGAGATTTTGAGAGATTCAACGAGACTTTCAAAACACTTATTTCTAAATTAATTTCATAATAATTTCTTACTTTCAACTTTTGAGAAGCAGAATGTGACGTCAAAAATGGTAACATGTGCATCAACAATTGACGTTGTACGTTTATTTACAATATGACGTCACGCAAACGTCAACTTTATGCACGTGAAAAAAACGCGCGAATAAATTGGACTAATCGCTAGTGGGTGCTTTAATTGGCCTAATCTGCCCGGACTGATATCTGCAAGTAATACATATACATGATACGGTCTAGCTGGCCGAGAATACTAAAAGTCAATACAGCTGAAGATGGCGAAACTTAAAGGAATTGAATTGAATGTTGTTTAACGGCTCATCAACACAGTATAGGTTATGTAGAGCCGCCCCAGAGTTTGGGGAAGGATACATAGGAATCCGGGAACCGTGCCCTACTCTTATTATCGAATAGATTCCTATGGCTCTTTAACGTGCTCGGAGGATAGACCGATACACGGGATCGCCCGGTTTACGTCCCCATCCGACGGACGAGGCTAAGGGAAAGTATCTTGAACACACCGACGAAACTCAGTGGCACCATGGAGGATTGAACCCGGGGCCTCCGGTTACAAATCCGCCGCGCTACCGACTGCGCCACGACAACGGAAAGTAGTTCGTCATTTTCCTGAAAAGTAGTCGGCGGAGGTAAATAACCACTCTGGTTCCCGCCTGTTTATGTTTCGGATGTCATATCTTGCCGTTTATTCATTTTTGTAGTTGTTTGTTTCTGTGTCCGTATATGTGATTGACTGTGTTACATTTCCTGATCGATTGTTATGTCTACTTTATATGTGTACTGTGCTGTCTGTTTTCTAACTTAGATTACACTAGCAGTAAAAGTATCCATATCTTCTATAATTGCCCATTGTCTTAGACATTAAGGGTCTTTTACAGCAAGTCTTGATGACAGTGACTAACGCCATCACAGCCTATAGAACAAGGCGTTTAGGAGAACATTATTGGAAATGTTTTTCTTTGCGAGACATCTGATTGAATTGATTAGTTATATGCAAACTTATGGGTGTTGTTACCAAGACAATCACAGACTCTTAATCTCCGGGATCAGTTACATGTATAAGTCAAAGGAAAGTTGAATTAATTAGTATAGTGATTTGAATGTTTTGACAATATGTGAAATTCAATGATAGTATAGGTATAATATTAGCCTTATATTATCAATGTTCAATTAGCCACCCTGGAAGGCAATCGTTCAATTAAACTTATCGTGTTCATACTCTTGTTTTGCCGTTTTGGAGTGAGAAATATTGCAAATTATTTTACCTGTCATGAACAGAATACAACCGAGTCTGGTACTTTTCTCTTTTGTTTGTGTTTGTTGCTTCCAACCCTTTTCAGTATTTATTACTATGAAGTGTTATATGTAAGCAACACGTTTAGTTTGGTAAGGTTTACGAAAGAGAAACTACAGCTATATCCATGTAACAGTATTGGAAATAAGCGCTTGGTACTGATCGCAGCAAATAACTGAATACGTTGTAGAGCATGTGCAGTTTCCAATTAGAAAGATATGTTTAAAATCGAAAATATTGAACTCGAAACCGGATATTATTTAAACTCTATATACCGCTTCCGTATATACATACATGTTGTATTTTGTATGAGGTCGGACCACACATACCGCTTCCGTATATACATACATGTTGTATTTTGTATGAGGTCGGACCACACATACCGCTTCCGTATATACATACATGTTGTATTTTGTATGAGGTCGGACCACGCATACCGCTTCCGTATATACATACATGTTGTATTTTGTATGAGGTCGGACCACGCATACCGCTTCCGTATATACATACATGTTGTATCTTGTATGAGGTCGGACCACACATACCGCTTCCGTATATACATACATGTTGTATTTTGTATGGGGTCGGACCACACAAACCGCTTCCGTATATACATACATGTTGTATTTTGTATGAGGTCGGACCACACATACTGCTTCCGTATATACATACATGTTGTATTGTGTATGAGGTCGGACCACACATACCGCTTCCGTATATACATACATGTTGTATTTTGTATGAGGTCGGTGCACACATACCGCTTCCGTATATGAATAAATATTGTATTTTGTAAATCAAAACACATTTCTTTCGAAAAATGGTACACTGATTGTATTCAAAATAGTTAATATTTATTACTACCCAAACCCCGATGTATGCCTCAGTAAATGTATCACATATACTGTCATAAGCGACCTTACATATATAGGTACCTAGTAAAAAAAACCATCAGATATGTAAATAAAGGGCTCGAACCCACGAGCGACAGAAGTGTCCGCGGATACTATGACCTAGGCGTAGGAGACCATGGTGACCGTATCGGTCATGGTGTCCGCGGATAGTATGGCCTAGGTGTAGGAGGCCATGGTGTCTGCTCGAGGGTAAGGGTAAGGAGGAGAAATAATGACTGAATGAGTAAATAGAATTGAATTGAATCATGTATAACGGCTCATCAATTCATTATATGTTATTTAGAGCCGTCCCAAATCAGAACTTTTTGAGTGGGGTTAAATTTAATTGAATTGAATATTGTTCAAAGGCTCATCAACACTTTACAGGATATGTAGAGCTTACCCGTGCGAATGAGCGTTTATTTATCCTCGCTGTATTGCACTAAGCATTTTACGAGCAGACCTAGGTTTAAAGTGTCATCCGAAGGACTGGTAAGGTAGGTAATATTTTCTGAAATATTATGATAATTAACCCAAATTCGGTCCTGGCTGGGATTGAACGCGCGATCCCTGGGTTACTAAGCCGCAATGCTAACCATTACACCACGGCGCTACCTATTAGAGCTAATCCAGTTGTATTATAACTAAAAGAGTGGTGAAATATTGACTAGATAAATAAATTGAATTGAATTGAATCTTGTTTAACGGCCTATCAACACTTTATAGGTTATTTAGAGCCGCCCCACAGAGAATTAAATGTGGTATTATGACTTACTGAGTGATGTAATAATGACTAAATAATGAAATTGAATTGAATCGAATCTTGTTTAACGGATCATCGACACATTATAGGTTATTTAGAGCCGCCAAGAGAAAGTGGAAGGTTGTATTATAACTTAGTGGGTGGCGAAATAATGACTAAATAAGAAAATTGAAATGAATCTTGTTTAACGGCTCATCAACACATTATAGATTATTTAGAGCCGCCCCAGAGAAAGGGTAAAGTGGTATTATTACTAACTGAGTTGTGAAATAACGACTAAATAAAGATATTGAATTAAATATGGTTTAACGGCTCATCAATACATTTGAATATATCATACTGTAGCCCAACTCACACATACATTCTGATTTATCAAAACATAGACCATACACTGCTTGAATGTTGAATGTTTCTTAATAATTAATATGCTAACGCTGACAGCGCATCATACCAATATTGGTTGCAAGCAATGTTTCAAATGTGTTTAGGAATATCTGCTAATATATGTATGTTAGATGTTACACATATAGTGTGTATACATGCCGGTATATATTTAGTCATTATAAATATTCCAAGGGCAATCTCTTCAGGGTTCCCCTTATTATTTTTGTTTACACTCCATTATTACTATTAATTGCGTAAGTGATTCATGTTTATAAACAATGCATATACTTACGATATAAATGTGTATAGGTATTCTGTAACTCATATATAGAGTATCTATTTATTCCGTTAAAAGAATGAAACATTGTTGTATATGGCTATTGAATACGTGTGCATGTGTTCTATATAACGCAAGCATGCTGTGTATAAGGTTCATTAAAGTATTGAACCAGCAGATCACTTGATGTAATCTAGAAAATGAGTACTAGTACAAGATATGCGGTTCAATAGTATTGAACCGTCAGAACGCCTAATGCGAGCCGAAGTATCTTTATATAGGTACTAGCTTAATTGTAAAAGATTCAACTAATGTTATCTTAAAGTATTCTGTGACTGATATACGGTTCAATACTATAACATGTATAGTATGTATACTTATTCTTAGTCTTATGTATAAGGTTCATTAATGTATTGAGCCAGCAGATCATTTAATGTAATCTAGAAAATGAGTGCTAGTACAAGATAGTTTAACTCTCTGGGCTGGCTCTAGATAACTATAATGTGTTGATGAGCCGTTAAACAATATTAAATTCAATTACATTTTCTAATTTAGTCATTATTTCACAACTCAGTACGCTATAATACCACTTTATACCACTCTCCCTGGTGTATATTCTAATTTAGTCATTATTTCACACGCAATATGTTATAATACCACTTTCCACTCTCTCTGGGGCGGATCTGAAGGTCCTATTATGTGTTGATGAGCCGTTAAACAATATTGAATGCAATTCAATTTACTTATTTAGTCATTATTGCATCACTCAATAACCTTCCACTTTCTATGGGGCGGCTCTAAATAACCTATAATGTGTTCATGAGCCGTTGAACAACATTCAGTTCATTTCTATTTCCTTATTTAATCATTATTTCACCACTCAGACAGTATTGATTATCCATTGAAATATGCAAGCATTGCCGGTCGGCTCTATCCAAATATATATATGATCAGAAGACACATTAAACATAGTTCATACAATTTCATATTATAAGTATAGATGCAATATGGATACAAACCTTTTTTCTTCTCTTTACACAATAACTTCCTATGCGGCTGTATGAAATTCAATAGTACCATTATATAATAGTAATTAAACGGCCTAATGGCGATACCATAAATTGCGTAAGAGAAATGATCGTCTGAGCAGGGATACTAATTGATTTCAGACCTGTACATGTAGCAGTGTATTACAATTAGTGTCATAGATATTACGGCGCATGAATCAAGGATTAAAGGGACAACGGCCATTGTGCTTTATTAGCACATAAACGTGTCTAAAAGGTATACAGGAAATAAATCACTGTGGTATTCATACCTGGTGTAGTCGAAAGGAGTTCCCAAATATAAATCCCTAACTTTTTTTGTGATAAAAGGCATTTTTGAGTATTTAAGGCATGTTTTTCTGACTAAAATGACTTTAATGACTTGTTTGTGATAGCTAAGAACCATTTGCAAGGTTGTAGGATGATTTTATTTATCAACTTGAAAGTTTTGAAAGTGAAAGTAGAACACATTTAAGAGGTGCCGCATGAATGCAGAATGTTCACGGTGTCAACATAGATCATAATTTTATTTTCTTATATGCCAAATGACCTCTACTATTCTCAGCAGTTTTCTAGAGAGGCAGGTCTCAAGACTAAGAATATGTAAGTGAATCTTAGTTTGAACTTCATTTTGAAAAATGTCTAACTAGAAAGCTTGTACAATCTTGCATTGGACTCAATGGGATTTGATTTACTTCCGGTACACCTAAAAGCAAGACTCTCATGAGAAAGTTACACCCGAAAGCACATTATTTAATAATAAAAAAGATTTACACTTAATAGAAATAATTTCGACCAAAATCTGAATAAATACATGTTTTAATTATGTACACTGGCACATTAGTTTAGTCGGGTGGAGTAATGAACGGTTTTAGCTGACAATCCGCTATCAAGAATTAAGGATGAGACTATAGGATTTTTTCCGCGCGTTCACACCTACATGTAATAGTGTAGTTTCACTCTCTGGGCTGGCTCTAAATAACCTATAATGTGTTGATGAACCGTTTAACAAATTTCAATAAAATTTAATTTCCTTATTTAATCGTTATTTCACCACTCAGTACGTTATAATACTACTTTTCACTCTCTCTGGGGAGGCTCTAAATAACCTATAGTGTGTTGATTAGCCGTTAAATAATATTAAATTCAATTACAATAAGTTACAATACCTGCTTACACTCTATCATATAACGTTGAGAAGTCCCCTGTGGACACCATGGCCGGTGCGGACAACATGTTCTCCAACGCCTAGGCCATAGTGTCCGCGGACACCATGTTCTCCAACGTCTAGGCCATAGTGTCCGCGGACATCATGTTCTCCAACGCCTAGGCCGTAGTGTCCGCGGACACCATGTTCTCCAACGCCTAGGCCATAGTGTCCGCGGACACCATGTTCTCCAACGCCTAGGCCATAGTGTCCGCGGACACCATGTTCTCCAACGCCTTGGCCATAGTGTTCGCGGACACCATGGCCGGTGCGGACACCATGATCTCCAACGCCTAGGTTATAGTGTCCGCGGACACCATGTTCTCCAACGCCTAGGCTATAGTGTCCGCGGACACCATGTTCTCCAACTCCAAGGCCATATAGTGTCCGCGGACACCATGTTCTCAAACGCCTAGGCCATAGTGCTCGAGGACACCACTGCCGGTGAGGACACCATGTTCTCCAACGCCTAGGCCATAGTGTTCCCGGACATCATGGCCGGTGCGGACACCATGTTCTCCAACGCCTAGGTCATAGTGTCCGCGGACACCATGTTCTCCAACGCCTAGGCCATAGTGTCCGCGGACACCATGGCCGGTGCGGACACCATGTTCTCCAACGCCTAAGCCATAGTGTCCGCGGACACTATGTTAGGTGTCACGCAAACATGAAATTACAAAAAGTTCAATCTGGTAAATATTTGTTAAATGTGTTTTAAATTGCAGATATTGGATCAATGAAGAATTTAAGCATAAAAACATGTTGTAAAATCTGTTTATCTCTATGCCACGAACAAAAACATTACACGGGACCCTATGGAAAATGATTGTGGTGTGAGACGTGTAGTAGCTATTTTATGAAGTATTACAAAGAGGTAATTTTTGACTCGGATCAATGATGTTTACAGAAACAAAAAAACTCAAAAGTCAAATGATATCAATTCACTATCAAAACGAGTCAGAATGGACTTGTAAGAATGAAGTGAGGAAGTGTGGATTCTTACAGATGGTGGGAGGTGTACAGTACTAGCCAGTAAAAGTGGGTGGTCTGCCTGCACCACAAAAAAAAGCGACCGTCATATATAATCTTACATGTGTTGAAAATGACGTAAAACAGCATGCAAACAAACAGACTGTACCCACAATTGATACATGTTTTCAGAGAATGCGAGATTGTAATCGCGTTCTGTTCTGTTCTGTAAATAACATAGATCTTCCCATCCCCTCCATTCAGTCCTGTAACATTAACGAATATGTGCCACATGACGTCACAGAATACCCCCCCCCCCTCCCCCCACACATATCAGACCCTTAAAGTTTCACTCATGACCTCAGCCACACGTACTTACCTAGACATAGGACTGTTGTTAAAGACAAATATAGACGCGAGTGTTGAAAAAGGTCTGTTGAAGAAAACGTACGATTTTTGTTCAGGTAAATAAGCAGCAAGTACAGAAAAATATAATACCAGAAGGATGTTCCATGGACCACTTGTCGCCTACCCTTCGCTTATTTCCTGAAGTGCAATCTCTGAAGTTTTACATTGTTACTGTTTATGAGCATAACTCTGCATTGGATAATTGATAAGGATGAACTGTATAACCATAGGTCAACATCTTGCCATTTTATGAGCTAGGTTAGATTGAATGTTACATTTTAATATCATATCAATGGGACAGGTCCCCTGTCAAGTGCTGTCAGTGACAAAGTTCAATTAAGTATGTACAAATATATGTGAAGGTCAGTGTCACCGACATCCTTTTAGTAATGACATATTGCTTTCATGTATATGTTGTTGAGTATGAAATTTGAAAGCTGTTAAACGTTTTAAAGCTTCATAGCTGAATTTTGTTTTCTGCCGCACACACAACACAACAAACACAACACAAGAAAGGTTATATGGCCCAAACAGGAATGAACATGCCAGGCTCATTCTCCACTTACATTGAGTTAAATTATGGAGAATGAACCTAGAACCTTCTAACTTGGAGAACAGCATAGTATTGGCTGTTACTGACAACTAAATCAACTAAACATAGTATGCAAAGTAGGTGAAGGTCATTGATATTGTATTACTTTTGTATGAACGGACTCCTGGCGTGCAAATGCGTGTATGAAGTTTAAAAGCTGTATGGATTTTGGTAGATATAAACGTCAATTAAACACTCCTGTCGTGCAAATGCGTGTATGAAGTTTAAAAGCTGTATGGATTTTGGTAGATATAAACGTCAATTAAACACTGATGTAAATGAGCATTGTGAAAAGTAGGTCACGGTCATTGATATTGCTATAATGTACATGTAAGTGTATGACGTTTGACAGTTACAGGCTTTTGTTATCTGAGTAATGAACTAAACCAAAGGCTTGCATGTAAAAACTACAAGTAAATAGTAGGTCAAGTTCATTGATAATGACTACTATGAAGCAGAGATGTTTGAAGTTTTAAAGCTGTACAGGGTTTTGTTGTTTGAGAAATTGACTTATTGAAAAACTTCAACGCAAAAAAAAAATTCCTATGGAAGTACAAGGGTAACACTAAATGTATATGCCTACCCCAGTTTTGTGCTAGAGCCTAAAAAAAAAAAAAATATTTATTCAAATGTCTCATTTTGCATTATAAATACATATTTTAAAATAAAGATTAGCACTGAAGCGTAAAGGTCTTGTAGCAGACATAAGTACACATATTATCAATCATTTGACATACTACCAACACCAACATTGTACTTGCATTGAAAGCTGCACCGGTGTAATAACATTTCGTCTAACAGTGGCCTTATTGGCCTATTATAGCAATATCACATATACCAGAAACACATTATATGGCATGTACCAGCAACACAATATGGCATGTACCAGCCACAAATTACATGCCATGTACCAGAAACACATTATATGGCATGTACCAGCCACACAATATGCCATGTACCAGCAACAAATTACATGCCATGTAACAGAAACACAATATATGCCATGTACTAGACGTGTAAATTATAGCTGTTATGGTAGTATGTACCTACCATAGAGCCACCAGTCATATGCCTTTACTAATAGGTAGGTTTCTAAAGGCATCACGCAATGCCTGCATAAACCACCGTTTTTCAATAGAAGAAATCTTAGATACGACACCTGCATGCATAAAACTCACGAAATAAAAGAATGACATGTCGATATAGTCGATGTTCGAAGGCTATTGTTATTTTTTCTACTTTTCATTCTTTACGTTCGAAGTAATCTCGTTCTCCTGTGACGTCTCCTTCCATATTTGGAAATATTAACTCCACCCTACTGACACACCTGACAATTTCTGGTTAACGTTGTTCATTTGTGTCAGTTGTGGGCAGGTTTAAGTTTACAAATACGAAATGACGCAGCGAGCGATATTTCAAAAGATAAACATTCAAGAAATATGTCTACTGAAACATGATGTCATACAGAAATTTCCCAGATCAACGATATGTTCTCTTTGTTTTATGCATGGACTTGTGGTATTTAAGGTTTAGTCTATTGAAATACGCCGGTTGTTTATTTGGTAAAAATCCTGCAAGTAATGAAGAAGATATAAAATGAAAGTCAGATGGACTAACAAAAAGACGGACATAAAGACACCACAACGACATTTTGATTGGCAAGTCGAGATCCATATACTGGCTAGAGAAAAATCACAAAGCTATGGGTAGTAAATGGCACCCATATTTTGTCAGTTGCATAACCAGGTACAAATTGCCCATATGTCCCAGTTGGTCGGAATTTCTTCATTGTATAATACATGTGTGTCACATGTTTGTAATTAAGTAATATAAAAAGATCGGACAGGGAAAGTAGCATTAAAGGAGGACAGTCAACCACAAAACACAGAAACAAACACGCAAACAGACAAACAAGAAGGCAAAACCAATAATAAATGCAAACGACATCACAAACACAAAATTCCACAATAGAGGAATTTATAACATTTAAATTGAATTTGGTTTCCTAAATTTCCTATACAACTGTAGGTAAAACTGAGCTTTAGGGCACAGCGAAATATTACCCCGATAGTGACAATTTCAACAAATTTGATGGATGACCTTTAGCTATTGCTACATGCTTAAATGAGAGCTGTATGCTTTGTGATTGCAGAGAAGAATATTGTTGAAGCTATTCCCATTATGCATATGTGAAAGTTAAAGTTTAACACAGTTAATTCATTCCTGTAATACTTCGAATCCAGTGTACACCCGTTATTTAGACATCTTTGGAAAGATAATTCAATATCCAATACTTTTCTCAACACGTCTATGTACAACTGACAGGTTGACAAGGATTAGTTCGTGAAACATTTGTATATATACAGATTTTACATAGACACATATATGGATATTTGTGACTTTAGAGTTTAGTATCTATCAAACATTTCTCAAAAAGAATTATCAAAAATTATGTAATATTTGTTCAGAAGACTAATGCTTGTTGTTATTTTTATTAACGGCAGCCATTTTAAAAGAGTCACTCGCCTAATCTTGACTTATGTAATAGACGTCTATAAATTGGAAACAGGAAGTTGATAGTTAAGTATCCAGCGATCGATTCGAAACACTAAAAATAAACTGTACGTAGCAGTTGTTGAGAAAAAGAGTATTTTTAGTAATGGGGCCATTTTGAAAGGTCACATGACCACATTTGTTCTAATGTAAGGTACTCAAGCATACAGAAGCATCCCTATAAAATTTCCAAAAAGTGCTGCTAAGGGTGACGACGTTAACCAAAGGACAACTTGCCATCGCACAAGCTCAGTATGACTACTTCATAAAGGACTACATAAAATGTAATAAGAACAATGTATGATAAACTATGAAATGTAGGATTTAGACATTTAACATTTAACATAATATCTGCCAACAAAAAATGTCATTAATATAGACCTGTATGGAAATAAGTTTGCACAGGTACTACATAGATAGATAACTTTATTTCCAAATTCCAATAGGCTTAAAAGCCCGTAAGGATACAATATACAGTTACATAAGACATGGCAACAGTGTAGGATTATACAAACAAGAAACTTTTGTTAATCTGAGACAGTCACAGCAAAATGCACGTATACTGGCACGCACGCATGCACTCACTCAATCACTTACGCACTCCCGCGCACAGCAATTTCTATCATTTGTTAAGTGGACTTTAGCATTGAGAAGGCGTATTACTACATAATATAAATAAATACTGAACCATACATTTCATAACAAATTCGGTAAAATAAATTACCTATATTTACTAATTTCCATATAATGTTTCGTTTCGTAATTTAAATGCTTTTAAAACAAAGGTACAAAGCTTGTGAATATATACTTTATTTTGTGAATTTAGTAATTCCAAAAATTTCATCATGTTTGGCCTCTTGTAAAAATATTGTTGGATGTATTGCTTTCTTAAAACAGTATAGGTTTGGCATTCCAACACAAAATGAAATTCATCTTCAAGTTTATTACAAAATAAACATAATCTATCAATAACAGGAATTCTGTTTGGTTTAACCCATATAAAACAAGACTTTTCTGATATAAAACAATAACTTCAAATAGTTTTTGATTTTAATAATAGTAAGAGTTACATATTATACTGGACACAAACCCTACTATCGTTATTAAAACTTATTTTACTGAAACACGTGCCTAAAAACTAGACTTATATAAGTAAAACAGAATGAATGAATGAATGAATGAATGGATGAATGAATGAATGAATGAATAAATGAATGAATGAATGAATGAATGAATGAATGAATGAATAAATAAATAAATAAATAAATAAATAAATAAATAAATACATAAATAAATAAATAAATAAATAAATAAATAAATAAATAAATAAATAAAATAATACTATATCAAGAAATGACTATATCAATAAACGGACGAACGAATAGTGTTTTAAATGCCTTTAACAGGTTCGGGCCAAAAGGGTTGAAATGAGGAATGGTGATGAGCCAAATATGACAAGAATGGAGATAAAGATGATTACTTGAAATGATTAGTATGTTCTTGATCCCCATTGATATTGAGTGACTGCAGGTCACATCAGGGGAATTCTACCTCCTATTGTAATGATAAACTATGACTATGTATTTTGCCCTGGGTCAACTGGGTCTAAATGAAAAAGTATATTTGTCACGAAACACCCACTAAAATTGCTCATCAATTATTACTGTTGAAAAGAATAGTTGAAAAGTGATTAACAAAAACAAATTTCAAACTGTCATCCATAAGGACCGACTGATACACCGCGATATGAACGTGGAAATATACATGTGAAGTGTCATGAGTGTAGATCTATGAATCTTGAACAGTAATAAAATTGACAGGCGCTTTCATGATCGAGTCGTGGAGAGCCCAACCTTAAACATATTCACCCCAAAGTGTATAGGGGTCATCGTCTCACCATTGACAGTCTTCATGTGTAGTTTCATGCATGTGGCTCCACATCTGGAAGAGTTAAACAGCGGACAGCATTTACAGATGGATAGACTGAATCCAGTATACCAACCTAAACTTTGTTTTAAGGCGGAGTATAATAGTTTGTTTTTTGAGGTGAGAAGTGAAGTGAAAAAGTGACCTCTTAGCATCTATAGGTGGTGTCTAATAGTATACAGGTTTATTAAAATTACAATTGCGAATTGAAAGTGATTCCTTAAAGCAGGTAGTCTCGATTATCCAGACCTCTCGAGAGACTTCTCTCAAAGAAGTCCATACGATGTTCTGGAGTAAAGCTTCTTTAAAATTTGTGACATCAAAACGAGGTGTGGACAAAAACAAATCACCGTCCGCTGATTGTTCAATTTCAGTTTGTTAAGGGAATCTATGGGAATCACTCCCTACGTCAATGAAATTTATTGTATATTTAATAAGGACGTACTCACATCCCATTGGAATAAATGTTGTGCGTAATACAACATGCATTTTCATGTTAAGGTCAAAATGACGTCACGTCGTAGTCAGTTTTGACGTTTGTCTCCGTCTATCGGTCAAACATTTTAATGAACTACTGAGTCCAGACACTCGCTAGCGCTCGCAGTCAGCTTGAGTGTGTCTGGACGATAGAGACTATAAAGCAGGTGGTCTTAAAGTAGGTGGGAGGTCCCTATTATAGAAGTCTTGAAAGCCAACACAGCCGTTACACGTGGTAAATCTTTTATCAAAGTAGTGAACGTCTTTTCCTGAAGATAAAGAAAAATATATGTCATTATTAATCCTTTTAACATGTCACAAAAAGAAATATAAAAAGATCGGACAGAGAAAGTAGCATTCAAGGAGGACAGTCAACCACAAAACACAGAAACAAACACGCGAACAGACAAACAAGAAGGCAAAAGCAATAATAAATGCAAACGACATCACAAACACAAAAGGGTTGACAATAGGGCTACCGCCTTGGAACGGTCAGTGGCATAGTAGGCCACTGGGGGTTTAAACCGGTTCTAGGGTGCACCAAACCTCACACTTACCCTACTGTCATCCCATTAAAACAGGACAGTGTAAATAAAGAAATCCCCGCCATGATCTAATCTCTAACCAACAAGGCAGCATCAATAGGCAATATAAGTAAAACACAAATATGCTCGTGTAAATATAATACATTTCACCACATTTATTATTTAAGGGGCTGTAGTCGTGCAGTGGAGAACACGGTAGACACCAAATGTGCAAACCACAGGTTCGAGTCCCTGCATCACTGCTTGGTTTCTTCAGTGTGTCCTTTATCAAGACACTCGCCTATGTGTCCATCAGATGGGGATGTAAAATAGGCCGTCCTGTGTGTCCGGTGTATACACATTGATACAAGCTATGCAATCAAGCCATTATATAAGACAACATTATCAATTCAACAGCTTTTCAAACTATCCGACAAGGCATGAATTAAAATTTAGTTTCACGCCACACCAACAAAAAATGTGATATGCCACTAACAGGAATAAACATTCTGGGCTCAGAGTGTCTACCTGAAATAAAAATATGCAGAATAGGACTAGAACTTTCCCACCTCAAGAACTGCTTATCTGCTGCGAAAAGGTACAACATGTGACAGAACGACACAGTTTACAAAGTCATTACTTATTACATGAGCTTTACAACAACAAATGTGATTGTTAATAAATTATATACTGTAAAAAAATAAAAAGTGGACCAGAGTTGATAATTGATGCTAAACAATGGAATAGGCATCGTAATGTTATAATTTATATACCATTGGAAACATGTTGCTTTAAAAGCGAAAACAAAAAGAAAATACACTTCAGGATAAATTATATCGTAAATGGCCTAGTGGTCAGTATTAAATCGTGAAATGGTTTTAATAACTAAAAGGCCACGGCCTACATGTCCAGCCTATTATAAAGGTAAAGAATTTTGATTTGACTAACACCACTGTCAATCCCAAGAGATAATACATTAATGTCATTAACAGTGAGGGATGCATGTAGTAGCGGAGACAGGACGTGATCTATATTTCGTCGAAAGTAGGTCTCAGCGACCCGAAATTTTGCACATTATGTTAGATGCATATAAGCAATATTCTGGTGAAATTTGGTGAAAATCCTTCAAGAAAAAAGCAAGATATGCATGTCGTCGAGAAAGTACGTGACCTATATTTCGTCGAAAGTAGGTCACAGCGACCCTAAATTGTGCATGTGTTGTTGGATTCATATAATGAAGATTTTAGTGGAGTTTGTTGAATTACTCAAGTAATGAAGAAGATATTAAGAAATGAAAATTGAACGCATGGACGAACGTACTAATGAACGGATGGATGAAGTGACACACATACACCCTACACCCGGACGACATTGTGATCTCTAAGTGGAGATTCGTAAACAGGCTTGACAATAAATGAGATACAATGCACAACGAAATTTGTGAATGCCCTTTTCACTAGATAGAGGCACCTGTAAACAATTAGGTTCAGACTGAAACCGTTTTAAATTTGAATGAATAATGATACAGAATTAAAGAAAATGGCAAAATATCCAAGGATCTATAGGTGTAAAGTGTCTGCATTGCATTCGACACTGACTATGTTTGCCGCTATTTAATACAGTTTTGCAAATTTTCAGCAAAGACCCGTACATGATTTGAGATATCATTTCTCTTAAGATATCATGGTCCTCTTAGTGTTTAGTTATCTGTCTTTTTTGGCTCCAATTTAAAAAAACAGCATTTTAATGTCTAAACTGTGTATCAGTTCACCGATATATGCATTTTAATAGTCGTATGTATATTCTGGTTTACAAATTTAATTATAAATGTTGGTCCTTTTTTTTTATACCAAGGATATAAATATTGTTTTATATTACATATCTGTCTATGATTTGTATAGGAAATACTGGGAATAGAAAAGCTATATCTACGCGTTTGCTCTACTGCGAAATATCTCCCAGTGGGAGTTATTTCGCAGTACGCCCACTGGGAGATATTTCGCAGTACGGAACATTGCTCGGCCTTTTCCGTCAGTCACGGTAACGCCAAATGACGTTCCGATTGTTTTACGGATGTCGTCCTCAGATTCCATCACTAGAGATTACCGATTATAGTCTTGAGCATCCAGACCTCTCGCGAGACTTCTCTCAAAGAAGTCCATACGATGGTCTGGAGTAAAGCTTCTTTAACAATTTTGACATCAAAACGAGGTGTGGACAAACAAAAATCACCGGCCTCTGATTGGTCAACTTCAGTTATTATGGAAATCTAAGGGAATCACCCCTACGTTACGACGGCGTCACAAACTACGTGACGTTACGCGCAATGTTGTGCAATAAAATTACTCCAAACATAGTCAGCGGATCACGATTAATGCTAAAAATGAAATTTTAAACATCATTTTGCAAGATTATATTATGTTTTTAGAGAAACTACAATAAAACGAAGTTTATTGTATATTTAATAAGGACGTACACACATCCCATTGGAACTAATGTTTCGCGTAATTCAACGTGCACTTTGATGTTGCAATCAAAATGACGTCAAGTCGCAGTCAGTTTTGACGTTTGGCGCCGTCTATCGGTCAACATTTTTAAAGAACAGTGAGTCCAGACGCTCGCTAGCGCTCGCAGTCAGCTTGAGTATGTCTGGATGATAGACACTATACCGATTACGGAAATTAACGAAAGAGTTTCGGTTCCACTTGTTTTGTTTGTATGACGTAACGTTGTCTTGGCTTTCTCGTGCAAAAAGGCGTGAATCATTTGAAATATTAAACAAAATGTCATTTTAAATGCTGTAATATATAGTTTAACAACCAGTGTTTTTGAGATACTGAAAATATCTCCCGAGGTAGAGAAATGGCCCCGATATAAGAACGAGTGCGGAGCAGCTCGGGAGATATTTCCCGTATCTCAAAACACTGGTTATTAAACTGTAAATATTTCTTTTTTTTCATAAACCATCAAGATCATGGTCCTCTTAGTGTTTAGTTATCTGTTATAAGATAAAATCCATGTTTCATATCCATTTGATTTACTGTTTTTTGAATACATTGTGCTCAGCCATTGAAATTATTGTACTAATGATGAATGTTTGCTTGAAAGTGACAGTGGATTTTAAAATATTTTGTTAATGTTGAGTTAAATAAATTTACTGAAAACAATGTAAAACACGAATCCGAAGTTCACTGTTAACAACTATCTACAGCTACATAACTTGAATACGAACATAATGTTGAGAAATGTTAAAAGAACATAAAGAAATAAATGAAATAAGACATGGAGATCATCTTAATACGGCAGCGAAGAAGACAACCTATGATCATGACCTGTTATATATGTATTTCTTCTTGCTGCAACCTCACTAGATTTTAAATGTACTGCATTTCACATAAAGTTCAAATATCAGAAACAATTTTTAATGAGACATATTTTGTACGTTTGCACCCATTAGCAGTTACACAAAACTATATTTTATAAATAAAGAAATAACCTCCAGAATGAGTGGTCTATGAAGTACATGTATGTTAAAATGTTCAATGTTTAGTTTTATAATACATCTATTAGATGTAATATATTTTTTTATAAATAACAAAGAAGCAAATTCAGCAGTTATTTTGTCCTTTGAGTTATGTTAACATTTGTGTATACTGTATAATATTAGTGGAATCGCATGACATATATAGAAGTAATGATAACGGGACTATTACTACATGGTGACTGCCTGGAACACGTGTCTTGTCGGTCCCAAAATTTATGACAGCTTGGCAGACTACAATCTTGATTACCATAACTACTGTCCTTAGTTAACAGTTAGTGTATATACAAATTGTGTTCTAGATATGTTACTGGTGTGGTAAATTAAAAGTAAGTGTATATATAAATTGTGTTCGAGATATGTTACTGGTCTGGTAAATTAACAGTAAGTGTATATATAAATTGTGTTCGAGATATGTTACTGGTCTGGTAAATTAACAGTAAGTGTATATACAAATTGTGTTCTAGATATCTTGCTGGTTTGGTAAATTAGCAGTAAGTGTATATATAATTTGTGTTCTAGATATGTTACTGGTGTGGTAAATTAACAGTAAGTGTATATATAAATTGTGTTCTAGATATGTTACTGGTGTGGTAAATTAGCAGTTAGTGTATATATAAATTGTGTTCTAGATATGTTACTGGTGTGGTAAATTAATAGTAAGTGTATATATAAATTGTTTCTAGATATGTTACTGGTGTGGTAAATTAACAGTTAGTGTGTATATAAATTGTGTTCTAGATATGTTACTGGTGTGGTAAATTAACAGTAAGTGTATATATAAATTGTGTTCTAGATATGTTACTGGTGTGGTAAATTAACAGTAAGTGTATATATAAATTGTTTCTAGATATGTACTGGTGTGGTAAAATACAGTAAGTGTATATATAAATTGTGTTCTAGATATGTTACTGGTGTGGTAAAATAGCAGTTAGTGTATATACAAATTGTGTTCTAGATATGTTACTGGTGTGGTAAATTAACAGTAAGTGTATATATAAATTGTGTTCGAGATATGTTACTGGTCTGGTAAATTAACAGTAAGTGTATATATAAATTGTGTTCTAGATGTGTTACTGGTGTGGTAAATTAACAGTAAGTGTATATATAAATTGTGTTCTAGATATGTTACTGGTGTGGTAAATTAACAGCAAGTGTATATATAAATTGTGTTCTAGATATGTTACTGTTGTGGTAAATTAACAGTAAGTGTATATATAAATTGTGTTTCTAGATATGTTACTGGTGTGTAAATTAACAGTAAGTGTATATATAAATTGTGTTCGAGATATGTTACTGGTCTGGTAAATTAACAGTAAGTGTATATATAAATTGTGTTCTAGATATCTTACTGGTGTGGTAAATTAGCAGTAAGTGTATATATAAATTGTGTTCTAGATATGTTATTGGTGTGGTAAATTAACAGTAAGTGTATATATAAATTGTGTTCTAGATATGTTACTGGTGTGGTAAATTAGCAGTTAGTGTATATATAAATTGTGTTCTTGATATGTTACTGTGTGGTAAAATTAACAGTAAGTGTATATATAAATTGTGTTCGAGATATGTTACTGTCTGGTAAATTAACAGTAAGTGTATATATAAATTGTGTTCGAGATATTTTACTGGTCTGGGTAATTAACAGTAAGTGTATATATCAATTATGTTCTAGATATGTTACTGGTGTGGTAAATTAACAGTAAGTGTATATATAAATTGTGTTCTAGATATGTTACTGGTGTGGTAAATTAACAGTAAGTGTATATATAAATTGTGTTCTAGATATGTTACTGGTGTGGTAAATTAGCAGTAAGTGTATATATAAATAGGTTCTAGATATGTTACTGGTGTGGTAAATTAGCAGTTAGTGTATATATAAATTGTGTTCTAGATATGTTACTGGTGTGGTAAATTAACAGTAAGTGTATATATAAATTGTGTTCTAGATGTGTTACTGGTGTGGTAAATTAACAGTAAGTGTATATATAAATTGTGTTCTAGATATATTACTGGTGTGGTAAATTAACAGCAAGTGTATATATAAATTGTGTTCTAGATATGTTACTGTTGTGGTAAATTAACAGTAAGTGTATATATAATTGTGTTCTAGATATGTTACTGGTGTGGTAAATTAACAGTAAGTGTATATATAAATTGTGTACTAGATATGTTACTGGTGTGGTAAATTTACAGTAAGTATATATATAAATTGTGTTTAGATATGTTACTCTAGTGGAAAATTAACAGTAAATTGTATATATAAATTAAGTTCTAGATATGTTACTGGTGTGGTAAATTAGCAGTTAGTGTATATATAAATTGTGTTCTAGATATGTTACTGGTGTGGTAAATTAACAGTAAGTGTTTATATAAATTGTGTTCTAGATATGTTACTGGTGTGGTAAATTAGCTGTTAGTGTATATATATAAATTGTGTTCTAGATATGTTACTGGTGTGGTAAATTAACAGTAAGTGTATATATAAATTGTGTTCGAGATATGTTACTGGTCTGGTAAATTAACAGTAAGTGTATATATAAATTGTGTTCTAGATATGTTACTGGTGTGGTAAATTAACAGTAAGTGTATATATAAATTGTGTTCTAGATGTGTTACTGGGTGTGGTAAATTATCAGTAAGTGTATATATAAATTGTGTTCTAGATATGTTACTGGTGTGGTAAATTAACAGTAAGTGTATATATAAATTGTGTTCTAGATATATTACTGGTGTGGTAAATTAACAGCAAGTGTATATATAAATTGTGTTCTAGATATGTTACTGGTGTGGTAAATTAGCAGTTAGTGTATATATAAATTGTGTTCTAGATATGTTACTGGTGTGGTAAATTAACAGTAAGTGTATATATAAATTGTGTTCTAGATATGTTACTGGTGTGGTAAATTTACAGTAAGTATATATATAAATTGTGTTTAGATATGTTACTCTAGTGGAAAATTAACAGTAAATTGTATATATAAATTAAGTTCTAGATATGTTACTGGTGTGGTAAATTAGCAGTTAGTGTATATATAAATTGTGTTCTAGATATGTTACTGGTGTGGTAAATTAACAGTAAGTGTTTATATAAATTGTGTTCTAGATATGTTACTGGTGTGGTAAATTAGCTGTTAGTGTATATATATAAATTGTGTTCTAGATATGTTACTGGTGTGGTAAATTAACAGTAATTGTATATATAAATTGTGTTCGAGATATGTTACTGGTCTGGTAAATTAACAGTAAGTGTATATATAAATTGTGTTCTAGATATGTTACTGGTGTGGTAAATTAACAGTAAGTGTATATATAAATTGTGTTCTAGATGTGTTACTGGTGTGGTAAATTATCAGTAAGTGTATATATAAATTGTGTTCTAGATATGTTACTGGTGTGGTAAATTAACAGCAAGTGTATATATAAATTGTGTTCTAGATATGTTACTGTTGTGGTAAATTAACAGTAAGTGTATATACAAATTGTGTTCTAGACATGTTACTGGTGTGGTAAATTAACAGTAAGTGTATATATAAATTGTGTTCTAGATATGTTACTGGTGTGGTAAATTAACAGTAAGTGTATATATAAATTGTGTTCTAGATAATTTACTGTTGTGGTAAATTAACAGTAAGTGTATATATAAATTGTGTTCTAGATATGTTACTGGTGTGGTAAAATAGCAGTTAGTGTATATATAAATTGTGTTCTAGATGTGTTACTGGTGTGGTAAATTAACAGTAAGTGTATATATAAATTGTGTTCTAGATATGTTACTGGTGTGGTAAATTAACAGTAAGTGTATATATAAATTGTGTTCTAGATATGTTACTGGTGTGGTAAATTAACAGTAAGTGTATATATAAATTGTGTTCTAGATATGTTACTGGTGTGGTAAATTAACAGTAAGTGTATATATAAATTGTGTTCTAGATAAGTTACTGGTGTGGTAAATTAACAGTAAGTGTATATATAAATTGTGTTCTAGATATGTTACTGGTGTGGTAAATTAGCAGTTAGTGTATATATAAATTGTGTTCTAGATATGTTACTGGTGTGGTAAATTAACAGTAAGTGTATATATAAATTGTGTTCAAGATATGTTACTGGTGTGGTAAATTAACTGTAAGTGTATATATAAATTGTGTTCTAGATATGTTACTGGTGTGGTAAATTTACAGTAAGTATATATATAAATTGTGTTCTAGATATGTTACTCTAGTGGTAAATCAACAGTAAATTGTATATATAAATTAAGTTCTAGATATGTTACTGGTGTGGTAAATTAGCAGTTAGTGTATATATAAATTGTGTTCTAGATGTGTTACTGGTGTGGTAAATTACCGGTAAGTGTTCATATAAATTGTGTTCTAGATATGTTACTGGTGTGGTAAATTAGCAGTTAGTGTATATATAAATTGTGTTCTAGATATGTTACTGGTGTGGTAAATTAACAGTAAGTGTATATATATATATATTTTTGTTCGAGATATGTTACCGGTCTGGTAAATTAACAGTAAGTGTATATATAAATTGTGTTCTAGATATGTTACTGGTGTGGTAAATTCACAGTAAGTGTATATATAAATTGTGTTCTAGATGTGTTACTGGTGTGGTAAATTAACAGTAAGTGTATATATAAATTGTGTTCTAGATATGTTACTGGTGTGGTAAATTAACAGCAAGTGTATATATAAATTGTGTTCTAGATATGTTACTGGTGTGGTAAATTAACAGTAAGTGTATATATAAATTGTGTGTTCTAGATATGTTACTGGTGTGGTAAATTTACAGTAAGTATATATATAAATTGTGTTTAGATATGTTACTCTAGTGGTAAATTAACAGTAAATTGTATATATAAAATTAAGTTCTAGATATGTTACTGGTGTGGTAAATTAGCAGTTAGTGTATATATAAATTGTGTTCTAGATGTGTTACTGGTGTGGTAAATTAACAGTAAGTGTATATATAAATTGTGTTCTAGATATGTTACTGGTGTGGTAAATTCACAGTAAGTGTATATATAAATTGTGTTCTAGATATGTTACTGGTGTGGTAAATTAACAGCAAGTGTATATATAAATTGTGTTCTAGATATGTTACTGGTGTGGTAAATTAACAGTAAGTGTATATATAAATTGTGTTCTAGATATGTTACTGGTGTGGTAAATTTACAGTAAGTATATATATAAATTGTGTTTAGATATGTTACTCTAGTGGTAAATTAACAGTAAATTGTATATATAAATTAAGTTCTAGATATGTTACTGGTGTGGTAAATCAGCAGTTAGTGTATATATAAATTGTGTTCTAGATGTGTTACTGGTGTGGTAAATTAACAGTAAGTGTATATATAAATTGTGTTCTAGATATGTTACTGGTGTGGTAAATTAACAGTAAGTGTATATATAAATTGTGTTCTAGATATGTTACTGGTGTGGTAAATTTACAGTAAGTATATATCTAAATTGTGTTTAGATATGTTACTCTAGTGGTAAATTAACAGTAAATTGTATATATAAATTAAGTTCTAGATATGTTACTGGTGTGGTAAATTAGCAGTATGTGTATATATAAATTGTGTTCTAGATGTGTTACTGGTGTGGTAAATTAACAGTAAGTGTATATATAAATTGTGTTCTAGATATGTTACTGGTGTGGTAAATTAACAGTAAGTGTATATATAAATTGTGTTCTAGATATGTTACTGGTGTGGTAAATTTACAGTAGGTATATATATAAATTGTGTTCTAGATATGTTACTCTAGTGGTAAATTAACATTAAATTGTATATATAAATTAAGTTCTAGATATGTTACTGGTGTGGTAAATTAGCAGTTAGTGTATATATAAATTGTGTTCTAGATATGTTACTGGTGTGGTAAATTAACAGTAAGTGTATATATAAATTGTGTTCTAGATATGTTACTGGTGTGGTAAATTAACAGTAAGTGTATATATAAATTGTGTTCTAGATAATTTACTGTTGTGGTAAATTAACAGTAAGTGTATATATAAATTGTGTTCTAGATATGTTACTGGTGTGGTAAATTAGCAGTTAGTGTATATATAAATTGTGTTCTAGATGTGTTACTGGTGTGGTAAATTAACAGTAAGTGTATATATAAATTGTGTTCTAGATATGTTACTGGTGTGGTAAATTAACTGTAAGTGTATATATAAATTGTGTTCTAGATATGTTACTGGTGTGGTAAATTTACAGTAAGTATATATATAAATTGTGTTCTAGATATGTTACTCTAGTGGTAAATTAACAGTAAATTGTATATATAAATTAAGTTCTAGATATGTTACTGGTGTGGTAAATTAGCAGTTAGTGTATATATAAATTGTGTTCTAGATATGTTACTGGTGTGGTAAATTAACAGTAAGTGTATATATAAATTGTGTTCTAGATATGTTACTGGTGTGGTAAATTAGCAGTTAGTGTATATAGAAATTGTTTTGTATTTGAAATGAGTTGGGGTTTTACGGCGCACGAGCACAAGAAATGTTATATGGCACCAAACAGGGATGAACATGCCATGCTCATCCTCCATTGACATATAGGTAAAATATGGAGAATGGGCCTGGAACCTTCTCTAATCTTCTGAACTGCAGGGTTGTGGCAAATTATATTGTTGACACTCCTTTTATGATGGAGCCACGTTTCCACATTTGCATATGTGGTGTCATGTTCGTACGATTGTAAATAATGGCTTATAGAAACATGTATGCATTAAATATGTATAAAGACGAATGGGTATAGTAATCAATAATTTGTGAATCAAGGCAGTGTTTGTGTTTAACTGTGCTGACACCATTTAAGATATGACAAGTGGAATTGGAAGCTGCTGTAACAGGACAATTGAATTGATTTGTGTTTAAGGTCGAAGGAACACATGAAATGTTATATGATGCCTGACAGGAAAGAACGTGCAATGTGCATCGTCCATTTACATGAAGAGAATATATGAGGGATGGGTATTTTCTCACGAAGTTACTAAACACATGTCATGAAATCACAAGCAATTGTAACCATTATTACTGGTATATTGGTAACAGTCTAAAACACATAGGAGACATTGTTCTGTATCTAGTGGTACAATTTTTGACAGAGCATGTAACGATATTACTAAAGACATGGCGCATAATTACTGACATGTGACTTGATGACTGTAAGCAAGTGGCAACCATTAGTATAGATGTATTATGTGTCCTCCCATTGCTCCAGCGACACTCAGAACGACGATATTTACGTTTTGTTCCTGTAATACACAGAATGGGTCAGTTCCCGTTAACTATTGTTAAAATATGTAACAAAGCACAAGTGACACGATCACATTATGGCTAAACATGATGTCACTAAACACACGTCATGTGTTCACAAGACAACTTTGACCATTATTGGAGGTATATTGCTATTTTTCGCAGTGCATCAATGTGAAAGAGACTATTTAAAGGGGCACGTGGCAGTCTACTGGTGTTTAGCATTATCATTCGGACTTAAGTTTTCTGCGTATAAGAAAGGGGAAATCCGAGTTGAACAAATGTCCTGCAAATACGGTTGTCTTTATATTATTGTAATAATTGATATGATGGAACAAACACAATCTACGTATGCAAACCAGCAAGATCCTGTGAGTTTTACAAGAATCAAGGTTGCCATTTGTCCTTTTAAACGGTTTAACAAAAGTGCATGTGAAGTTAATATAAAGGAGGAGGTTCCTCATGAGATCACTAAACATACGTGGTAAGAGCAGAAAGGAGATGTGGCCATTATTTCGTATATTGCCGTTTTTCGAATACACAAAACAAACACATTGCTTTAACTACTGCATGAATATGTTACAATACACACGCAATTTATCATTCAACATATGTCCGGAAATCACGGAACAAATGGCATGAGATGGCAAAGGTATGAGACCATTAGTATAGGTATATTGGTGTTTTCCCCATACATAAATGTAAGACCGACCTGTGACTTCTGTTAAAGGCACAAGCAGTAAAGGTAGCGCCTGGTTTTAATGAACCATTGTCATTTCCATGTTGAAAAATACTGATAAAGGTGATCCTTTGAGAGCAACAAACACAATTAAGAAAATAAAGCAACAGACTCGGTTTTATTGAGTCTGTCATGAGAAGTAATGAAAAAAGCAACACTTCTCACGCCCCCTAGCACCGGCTTAAGCGGTATTCTACTTCAAAGCCACCTTTATTGGGCTCGTTGGTCCCAAAGGACAAGTTAGTTGCAAATAATATGTATATTTATGAGTTTCAAATTTTCGGAGTTATTCTTGAGTAGGTTTGCATATATTACTGGCGCAATATATGCAACAGGTTGTAATAAGCTAACGAAATATCCGTTTTGGTAGTTTGATAGTTATTATTGATTGAACAAATGTAATTTATGAAGACAAACTAACAAGGCAGCGAGGTTTACAGGAATGAAGATTGCCGCGTGTCCCTTAAGAAGTTAACAAAACGCACACTATGAAGGCGATAGACTCTCTGCGAAATCACTCAGTACGCGTTGTGAGAGCGCAAAAGAGAATTTTGCGATATTATTGGAAAGGGTTATTTACGCAGTACAGGAATGAAACACCGACCTTTCACGACTGTTTTTTGGACTTCCTGTATATAGTTGATACCGGCAGTGTTTGAAGTTAGTTTAAAAGTGTTTGTACCAGGGTTATTTTTGTGTGAAATTAATAAGAGCAAGAGATACTATGAACGTTTCCAAAGAGGGAACTTCTGTTGGACGTTTTCTGTCTATACGCAGTCACGTGTTGCGCTGTGTTTTACTGTGTGTAGTCGCCAAGTGAACGTAAGTGAAACAATTCTTCATGGATGGCTTGACAGGTCATACTTCTTTTTGGGTTGAGTGCTGTTATGTGCAATCCATGTAATGTTTGCAGCCGACGTAATGCTACGTATGCCATACCGGATGCAAATATATTGTCTCCAAGGTCAACAACAGCGATTTGCAGGGTACAACCTGGTATTTTGTGAACAGTTGTATCCCATGATAATGTTAATGGAAGTTGACAGCGTGTTATGGTAGTGTTACCATAATAAAATTGGCACAATTGAGACCTTCCCGAGAGTGGATATGCCTGCGATATTGCCGATGTTGGGGTTGTCAAACTGTATGTCTACAGCAGAGGGCAATTCACCGTCTTTTTCTGGGATACCAGTACGCCACTCTAAGCCAGTAATTTGCCTTGTGCACCGTTAACAAGTCCACTTACTGTGTTGATGTTACGCAGCAGCATGACACGTGCACCGATAGCAAGACATAGTTGGTGGTGTAAACCTCCACATTTGGTTTCATCAGCATTGATTTTTATGTCGGGACTGTCGTGTGCATTGATGACATAGACTGTTTGCCCATGGGTTTTGAGGACTTGTAGTTGGCTGGCATTGTGTGATTTGCATTGAGCCTTTGTGGGAAATATATGTAGCAAGGATTGAAGCGCTGTTGAATTCGTTGTTATAATTCTAGTTTTTAGTACATGTGTGTCGTCTTGTATCTGTTCCAATTCTGATGCGATAAAGTAATGATGCGAATACGACGTCACCTTCTTGTCGTTTATTTTGCTGCAGCTCTTTCACTTTGAAGAGCTGCGTCCACAAATTGAATGAATGTTGTGTTGTGTAAATAATGCTTCCGAAGACTGGGCGAAGCTGGTACAGGTCGACAAAGACTATGATGTTGACATTCCCGAAATAAGAAACTGAAATTGCAGCTGTGTCCTTTATTTCTGTGAGACGGCGATGTATGTGTTCCAGAGTATTTGAACTGATCATACTGACTTCATCAACAATGAGAAATGTGACCTTTTCAAATGTATTTCTGAGTTTTTGTAAGTTGTAAGCACTGAGTGGTAAATATGCTGAACTGGGAGACTTAACAATTTGTGAAATGTAAGCACATGTATGTTATGTGCTGCAACTCCGGTAGGTGAAGCTACAAGTACATTTGGAACCAAAGAGTTGTTTGATCGTAGTATTTGTTCGTGGAGTAGCCTAAGAAGGAATTACTTTCCAGTGCCTGCTCATCCAGTAAAGAACATGTGTATTGGCGGCAGGTATGGGTTGTGAATTTGTTTATCTGTAATCTGTACAACTATTCGTTGGCATTCTGTGAGTAGTGATAGTGAAGCTTTGTATTGAGTGTCTGTCATGATATAGCATGCAAGTGTTTTGATGAAGTCAGATGAGAAATCCTCATTAGTAGACACTTTGTTGTCAGTGGTTGAAGCGGCAGCATTTAACGTGTCGTACATGAAGATATTGTCTGGATTTTGTTGTGGTGTATCCATTGCTTCAACTTGTTGGAGGTGCATTGTGTTAGGTGCAAAACAACATTGAATTTGTTCAAGATCGTCTTGTAATGTTCCGCGTAGTTGTTGTATAGCTTTCGTGATGTTTTCAGCTATGTTCATGTACTGTGCAGTGTCCATGTCCAGGTTGTTGTACTGACAATGAAATGCGGCTTGTGTGTTTTCTCATGGTATTAGAAGCTCGCATTCAGTTCTCCATGGTAGGAATAGGTAAAGCAACCCGAAGTAGTATTCGGTTTCGTCTTTCAACAGTGAGAGATGGTTTGTTCTCAAGCATGCAGGTTTTGAGCGCTGGCGGATCCATTTGATGGAATTGTTCAGTCTAAAGCGAGGTAGTGCTTTTTCACTGTGTAGTTTGTCTGTGTCCTTTGGTTGGAATACAACGTATTTGTATGCGAATGACGCAAGGGACATGTTTGAGAAAAGGTCACAGTTTAGACCAGTCATGTAATACGTTGCTGTTTTGTCTTGAAAGATGTTTGTAGAATTTTCATGCATAATGGAAAGCGTTTTAGCACTTTTTAACAGTCGATAGCGTTTATCTTGCTGGCGGCAGTTGACATACACTGTCACTCGGCTGCTGTACACAAGTTGTAAACCACACAATCTGAATGTGGCCTCTTGTGAACTAAGAATCCTATGTGTATGGATGGCGTTTCCAAGTTTTGATAATTTCTTGCGAGCTGTTGCATCTGGTGGAAGTTGAGACATACACAGGGAGATGGCATTGCGTAAAGCTTTTGGTGCTTGCTTGCAAATATATGTGCAGACGTACATGGCTGCAGCATATTTATTTCCAACCACTTGAATGTCCATGATAGCCTTCCATGATTGGAGTAAGGTTGAATTGTAAGGGTTAACCCATATGTCCTGTGTGTTTCGGGATAGCACATAAAACCTCGCAGGACTACCAGTGTCCATGTAGATTGTGTGTCTTGTAACTTCTGAAACAGGCTGTGGGAAGTCAAACCGACATGTGGGCGAACGTCCGCGTATACATGTTTGTGTATGTTTGTGCACTTGTAATGAGGAAACAAGTTCATGAAGTTCCGTATCACTTTCAACACATGGCAGTTTAGCACATATGTATTTGTCAATAAAGGCTGGTGCTGCATCTCTACCAGACTGTGTCTCCATTTTTGGAGCACTTGCCACCCATAGGAATATATGGACATGTGGGCTTCCATGGTTTTGAAATTCAACTCTTGCAAAGTGGTCTGTAATTTGCCCTAGAGGTTCGTCTTTGCCTAGGAGGATATGCTTTAGGAATGCTTTCCAGCGAATATCAAAGTGTATTGCAGCAAGTACTGGATTTTTTTGCAAGAGTTTGCATTTATGCTGAAAGCTTGAATGCATCCTGGTATGACAATGATGTGTCAATACACATGTATACCTCTGGCCTTGCGGAGAGGGAGAGGAAAAATGTGGGAGGGCCAATAGTGCGAATTTGCGCAAAGAGATTGATTGCAAAGTTGATTTCTCCAGTAACCGGTGGTACCGCGGATGTTCTTCATAAAAGCATAATCGTCAGTAAGTGTTTTTGGCAGTCATGTTTGGGATATTTGTTTGACTGTGACTTCAGCAGGTGTGGTTTTGAGACGCAAGGCAATGGAAATTTGGTCTTGGAGATTGTGCTGTTCGTAAATGTTTGTTGCCCAAAATAGGTATTGAATGTTACTTCTCCAGCTTGTGTCTTTGTTTAGTATGCGCGTTTGTAAGTATTTCAGAATGGAAGGAATACTTGGTGGTGCTCTAAGGCCTTTGCAGTCATATGAGTAAAGTGTTGGAAATGCCATTTCCTTCAACATTGGATGCTGAAAGATATTGATAGGTTCCGATGTGATCATTGGAAGATGTGTTATTGGGCAACACTGACGTTGCTTCTTAAAAGGTACTATGAAATCTTCAGGATATAATGCAGCAGTAGGAAACGTTTCCTCAGCAGTGTCTGTTTGGTGACTTTGTATGCTGACATCGCGGAAGCTGTTGTCCACAGTGACAGATTTGTTCAATATGTTGTTTGCACAAAGCCATTGCAAAGCGGAGTAGATGTTCATGAAGTGAACTTCACGTGGTGTCTCCTGCATTGGAACAGGCATGCATATCACTTGTCACTGTTCAGCAAACTGACCACCCGAAGGGAGACGCGTTATCTTCATGTATGCGTGTACTTGACTTATGAATATTTGCTCAGTGTCATTGAGATTTAGTAGCACGGGTGGTATATCACCAGCGTCCATATGAGAGGTCCAAGTCATGGGGTTGTCTTTGTTACTTTTGCAGAAGTTGCTGCATGCTAAACACATGTATGACGGAGGGATTGTTTCATTGCCAGGATACTGTTTGGGTATTGCGAGTATAAGCTTCTGACACTGACTGCAGTACACATGAGGGACAGCTCTTATGGACGCCTAGAACGGCGTGATTGGAGCTGCATTGGTTGTTACAGTTTGACTCAATATTGATTGTGTTTTTATTTCAATTTGAAAAGGAATCGTTGTCTGTACATGCTGTGAAACAGGTGGTGCTACAGTACCTATGTGTATTCTGTGTTTTGAGACTAATGGCACAAAGTGGTTTGTGACGAGCCACGTCTGTGTTTTCATGTAGCCAGACCACATGATAGGTAGCAAAGGTGCATCTGAATGCGAAAACGGTCTGACAACTTTGTTGAATAATGTCCGTATAATGTGGTTAAAATTTGGATAAATGGACCAAATAGGCATTTTAAGTGCAGTGACAAATGCCATGATTTGCCACATACTGGACCATGTGTTGTCTGTAACAGTAGCTAATGTGTCTTGCTCGAATAACGTTACTAACAGGCTATGCTGATGCGACACAGAAAGTGTGTGTGTTGGAGGCACTGCCTGGTTTCCATATGCAGAATATAAACGAATTTGTTCTTCCATCAATTGTTTCTGACCAGGATGTCCGGTCGATGTGAAAACAGATGCAAACAATATCATTGAAGCTACAGTTCTTATGCGCAATTCAAGCGCCATGGCTTCAGTTCCAATTAGGAGGAGGCTGATTGCGTTGTAGAAGCAACTTCCATTTGGTGTTGTTTTCAGGGGTGTCAGTCCATTTGGGCCATCTGGAGGGTATAGAACAGATGCATGGTTGTCGATATGCTCTGCAGACACGCGGGATGTAGTAGGAGCGTCGATATGGTAAGTTTCAAGTATATGTCTATGACTGGTAATTGCCGCTGCAAGGTGCTGAAAGCCTTTGGTTGAAGCTTGTACTAAACGCTTGTGAAGTTCTTGGAATGCATGAGCTCTGGTTTCCATCTGCAATAACAAGATATTGGGTATTATTGTGTGCTCTGATAGTGGAAATCTTCTCATACCTATGTATTGTGTAAGGAAATGGTCAAAGGCAATAATGTACAGCAGTTGTTGGATGATAGCCCTTTGCCTGTTAGACATTTTGTATGCGAAACGAACTTGAAGATGTGTAGTTAAAATCAGTAACAAACTGACCCGAGTAAGTTTTCTTAAAGAAACAAATGAGTATTTTAACGCATATATTGACCTTCAGTGTGACCATGACATTTTAGTATGGCCATGTTGATGTTGTCATGGTGAGTATATATTTAAAGTTTGACGATGGAAAATGAAGGAGAAAGTTATAACTAATGTTAAAGTTGTGGGGTAGAAAAATATGAGTATTTAACCCAGATAGTGACCTTCATTGTGACCTTGACCTTTATATTTTAACGTTATCATGTTGATGTTGTTATGATGAGTATATATTGGAAGTTTGATGAAGAAATATCAAGAAATGTGGAAGTTACAGGCAATGTTAAGTGTTTGTGATGGAATAAATGAGTATTTTACCCATATGATGACATTCAGTGTGACATTGACCTTTTATTTTGGTATGGTTATGTCGATGGTGCCATGATGAGTATATATTGAAAGTTTGATGGAAAAATATCAAGAAGGGAAGTTTTGTGAAGAATAAAAAGCATTTTTAACCCATATAATGACCTTCAGTGTGACCTTGACCTTTATGATGTCGATGTAGGCATGAGTAGTATACATTGAAAGTTTGATGATGAAATAGCAAGAAACGAGAAAGTTATAGCCAACGTTAAGTTGTCGTAACGGACTGACGACAATGTAGCACATTTGTCTTCGAAATGGCGACACCAAAACATGTATGATACGGAATTGGTTGGCTATTGTGTTTGCGAGATGCACAGAAATGCACATTTACATGAAAGTGTGCAGGAATTACTTATTTGCTGGAGGAACAAGAGCGTCAAGATTTGCAGAGCAATCCATAGTCCCTGACCGGACCAGACAAACATTGTTCAGACATTTTGTATGATGGAGGTCACAAATCAAGGTCAAGGTCACAATGACCTTATTTAGGTACGCGACACACTTCTATCCCAAGATGTATTCACAAGTTTGGTATCTATAAGTGTTATAGTATGGGAAATACAGACCCTACACGCATTTCCTATGACAGGCGGTCAGAGGTCAAGGTCATAATGACCTAATTTTGGGATGCGACACATCGCTATACCAAGATGTATTCACATACCATGTTTGGTATCTGTATGGTATTGAAAATACAATCGAAACAAGCCTGCTCTATGGCAGAGGTCACAGGTCAAGGTCACAGTGACCTGATTTTGGTACATGACACACCGTTATCCCAAGACGTATTTACATACCAAGTGTGGTATGTCTAAGTGTTATAGTATTGAAATTACGATGCAAGCAGTTTCTATGCATTATCTATGACAGAGGTCAAAGGTCAAGGTTACGATGACGTTATCTTTGAACACGACACTCCGCTATCCCAATATGTATTAACATACCGAATTTGGCATCTGTAAGTATTATAGTATTGAAAAAACGGTCCTGACAAGCATTTTCTATGACAGAGGTCACAGGTCAAGGTCACAATGACCTTCTTTTGGAACGCGACACACCACTATCCCAAGATTTATTCAAATACCAAGGTTGGTATCTCTGAGTGTTATAGTAGTGAAGATACGGTCCAGACATGCATCTCTATGGCAGAGGTCACAGGGATAGGTCACAGTGGCCGTATCTTGGTACGCTACACACCACTATCGAAAGTCTGGTATCTCAAAGTCGTGTAGTATTGCAAATAGCGCACGCAGAGGCATTTCCGGAACGTTTCCTATGATAGAGGTCACAGGTCAGGGACAAGGACATTGTGTCCTAATTAAGGGACGTGACCCATCGCTATCGCAAGTCAGCTTTGGTATATCTAAGTGATATAGTATTGAATTGAAAATACAGTGCGGACAAGCATTTCGGAAGGATGGGGGGACCCCCCGTCCGTCCGTCCAAGCCTATAGCCCCCACCCCCGGACCGGTGAAGCGATGTTGTGTCGATTATGCAGTAAATTTAATAACAAAGTTATGGCTGTGTTCGATGGTCGTTGAAATCTTTGTTTTGGTGTAGTCACGAACGGAATGCAAAAAGGTTATACTGCAATTGTCATCCTATCATCCTGAAATAAAGAGTGTCGAAAAGCACGAATGTGTTAAGTGTTGGTATCTGAATGTATGCGAGTCGCAAGTGATCGGTAAAGGCAGAGTAGGACATATTGAGTTATATATCTACGTAATATTACCAAATGAAAAAAGCCGGGTTAGGCTAACAGGTACAATGCTCGCAAATGAGCATATTTAGACATATCCTGTACCTGTTACACGTGCTTTGTTTGAATGGGTAAAGTAAGGTACTGAATGTTGTGAACGACTGAAATATATGCAGATCACTAAGACAATGTCTGTACAGGCAATGTCTGTATGGATTTATTAGCGAAGAGCATCAATAGTTCATCATACTTTAGGCATCTGCTATCAATAGTTCCCTTTGACATTGGTACAGAGACAGCCACAACCATGATACATCAATAAGTGCACTATAACACTACTACATGTAAATGGGTTTTTATATGCGACCATTTCGAGTTGGCAGCTGGAGGATGCAGTTGAACTATTGTCTGTAATATAAGGCAGTTTTGGATGGAAGGCAAGAAAGGATGAAGATAGTGGTCCTTGTTTGTTTTTTTATTAAACTGTATATCCAACAAACATGTAAAATATGGAAATTGAGATCAGGATTGTGAAATCGGCATTCATATAAATATTATAGAAGTTATGTTTGAAATACGTATGAACATTTCGGTATACATGAAAACCGGTAATGCCTGTGTTTGTAATAAGCATAAGTAGGTAATATTGTGAAACTGGTAAGTACTTATTCCACAGTAATCAGGAATGGTGACGATTTAATGTTGTCCATCAATTATGGCATCATAATAAATGTGATGTGAAGTGTCATGAACACAAGGCAGGTACTGTTAAAGTTATGAACAGGGGGTTAGGTTGGAGGTTAAAGTATGACGGGCAGGTAACAAATTTAGGGATAAATGTCTGCCACAAAGTAATTATAAAAAACAACAAAAGGAATAGCACTTGAGAGAATGTGAGCCAATGTGCAGAAGTCGACTTTCAATGGTAAGTGGCTAATGTACTTCATTCTGGATGCAAACACACAAGAGATTATAGATTAAATATGTACGGGTCATACTGAATTGTGTGTAATAATGCACAAAAAGGAAAGGTCTAACTAAGGCATGTATATACAAAGATGTATGAAATCTTACTTATAAATGTGAAACAATTAAAGCGATTGCTGTCAGAAGGAGGAAGAAGCAGCAATAGATGCAGATTGGTAACTTTACGGTTAATGCTCCCAGAGATGAAAGCAGCAATAATTCTGGAAACGTTTATGAATGAGTGAAGGTGCATTCGGAACAGGTCATGTGCTGCATTTGGTTAGATGCAACCGCTGAGGATCTGCATTGAAATGGTTACCCCACAGAAGGGATAATGTATGCATGGGGAAAAGAAAATTGTTAACCCTGTATGTGGATTTAGGAGGCATTTATGGGAATTTATCTGTTTGTGCATGTGATGTCTGCGGCCATGCTAATTGTACCATTGTAATTTAAATTGTGGCAAGGAAATACGAACAGTGGAAGTGCAAGCGAACCTTTGCAGACGATGGCGACACTTCCATATTGGATTATCAGAATGGAATGGCATAAACTGAATAAAAAATATTTTAAATTTTGTATCTAGAGTAATTTAAAGAATGTTTAAAGAGACCTCCAAATGGGAAAATGAAATGATTTTAAAGGAATGTTGTTTGTTAGCTGTTTCTAAAAATACTTCGGTCAACCTCGTAAACCTAATCGTTCATCGGTAAATCACGTATCCATATGACACATTTGCCTCTAATACACTCATATCACGACGGAAACGTAACATCGCGTTTGCGGAAACAGCCGAATGGAAAACCTGTAATGATGTCACGAATATCCCATGATTCATTAAAAAGAAAATGGCGAGCTCAGATGTAAACAATGTAGGCGCAGTTGAAACGTATGATTTATATAGAGAATCATCTTCGTTTGTAAGAAAATTAATAGTGGAGTGTTCTTAGGCACGCGCGAAGATGTTGGTGTTTTATTGTACCAGTTTGCGACGGCAGTAGATATTTAAATTGCCGGCGAGGAACAGGCCAGCGAAGGAAGCACCTTCACTTACTGTTAGTCAAGTCAAGGCCAGTCAAGATAAAACTTTGTTCATCTAAACAGTGTGACCTTTGCTATATATAGGCCAAAATAAATTGCAGGATTGTTATATTTATAAAAAAAATAATATATTTTCAAATGGGGTGCAGTGCAATATCTTTTTTCATTATTCCCATGAAAATAAAACCCTCTAAAAATCAATGTTTGCCCACTTTTACTCAATCAGTTTCACCACGCATAAGTATCATGGTTATGATTCTTATATGATTTCTCATACCTATTACATGATACTTGTATATAAAAGGAGCAGTACATGATTCGTATATAAAAAGACGCTTATATAAGAATCACATATGGTGTGCGAATCATATAAAAGTCCACAAATATTTTTTTCACGAAAATCTGTGTTTCAAAAACGAAACATGTATCAATTCCTATAGAGTATTAATTATACTATATAATCAAACATCCTGCCAAAAGATCAAATGAACAATTTATTTTGTATTATTTTTCTAACAGTAACACATATACACTATTAAGGATTGCCAACAAATGGAAACCAGAAAAACACATATTTTTTATTTTATCCAAGGCTGAAGAGGATAATAAATTAGTTAAAAACCTGTTGGGCATCTGTCACCATCTACTACCAGTTTTCAACTAATTTGACCAGAAGATTCATAAAAGTGTTACGTATATCATGTTAGTTACTGATAAACACGTGTTGCAATAATAATATTGCCTATCAATTACAGACTGGTGTTTTATGACCTGGGGACTATACAGGATCATAAATTAATTGGTTATCCGTTCTGCTTGACCGTGAAATTGCATTCATACAATTTCTGCATATTCTTGTAAGTAACAGACTGGTGCTTTGTTCTTTAATTGGCACTGTGTGTAGGTGTGTGCAAGGAGTAATGCACATTTCTGTAATTTTCTGTCAGCTAATAATTACTGTTTAGTCATTTTTTACCACTCTTCTAATCTTGGGGCTCACTGAAGGTGAAACGTTTTAAAACTAAAAAAATGTCAAAAATTGCAGTATTATTACAAACAAGAAACAAATAAAACAAACCAAAGGCCAATCTTATAATTCTGACCCAGCTTGACACCGTGTAATAAATAACTTGCTAGCTTATAGATCGTTATAATAAAATTATTTAACAATACTTACCTAGTGACACACTCACACATTATCATTTTGTTAAAAGAAACTTATAGACCATTGATTACATAGGCAATGTAATTGTTGATATATATAATAAATATATACGTGTATCCCATAAGATTATGATCATTAAACAAAAGGAGTCACAATTACTTATATATTTACGGTTGATATCATACTTTTTTGTAATAGGATTAAATTACATGATATTATAGTTTTCATATAAGCATAAATTGAAATTGCCACTCACAAGTGAATTATTACACATAATCCACGGAAAGATCAAACTAATTACTGCAGTTATATATTCTTACACTGCCGTTCTTTTAACTTTTTCTACATACGTTTAATGACCACAGTTTCACCATGAGGCAGAAACGAACTTATCAATAACATTCTTATCACAAGCAAAAAAATGAAAATTCAACGAGAATAACGTGTTGTTTACACACGTGCGCCTCGGCTGATTATGTAAATTAGGAAGTCTGTATGTAATTTTCCCGCGTCGATCTGATTGGTCAACCCGTTATGACGTCATTTACCGGAAACCGATCCCGCACCAGTTTGCTTTGTGTGTAGGTAAACTTCATACCTGTAAAACTTACATTTAGTAACGGTTGTTGAACAAACGGAACATGACATTGAAATGCTATTATAATAAGCTTCATTTAAATTAATTTTTTTTTTCCATTTGGAGTTCTCTTTAAACAAGGTTTGTGACTTCAAAAATTAAAAATGCGTTCTAGGGTTGTAACATGCCTTCCAGTCATGCAATTTAATTGACCTATACCTTATTCGATCGGTTTCTTCGAACGGAGACTATTCGATATGTAAAGTTTGGATCGGATGAAAATTGCGCCACGTGAAAGGTAGAATTTGATCTAGTCATGCTAGGTTACTAAACGATAGCTATATATGTTGATCTCCCAAAACAATGTAGATTTGCACTAGTTGCATAGAAATAGGCTGACATTTGTAGCAGGTGCTCACGGGAACCGTTTTTTAGGTAAATTACTTAACGATAACTTGATGGATAGCTCTTGCCTAACCCTGTTTATCGTCGTAAGGTTTATTGGGCTGACAGAAAAAAATAGTCCGGTGCAAACGTGCATGTGTTTGGGTACAAAGTCAAGAATTGACATCGACCCCACGCAAATGGCAAATGGGGTCGGTGTCCCGAAAACGGGGTTGGTGGGTGTCCCGATTTCCAATCGGTTGGAGAAATCTTTGAATGTAAAATGCACGCCGTTATATATATGTATTTTGGGGGTTCACGCTCAATTTATTTTTACATACTTCGGGATATGAAATGGTAGATACTTACTCAAGTTTGATTTTTTAAAATCTGAAAACAAAATATGAAATGGGTACCTACTTGCTCAGGTTTGATTTTTTAAAATTTGAAAACAAGTATGTACAAGAAATAAAATACTTGTTTTTCAATTTTTAAATATCAAACCTGAGTAAGTATCTACCCCAAAATACATAGATAATAAATCACCATGGTGATTTACTTGATTTATTAAAACTTTTTTAAAATAGGGGTAGTGAAGATTGCAAGTTTAATTTTTTTTTATAAGTTATCAAAATATAATTTAAACCTTAAAACGTCTAAATCTGAGACATTCAGCGTTATACGACTTTAACCTCCAATAATCGTTCATTTTTCTAATTGAAGCTGCGCTGCAACCAACACACACTTGATATTTTGTATAAGTGCCTTTTTTACATATTAGACACGGTAATGCATGACTTGTTTTTAATCTATATTTATGCAAACTGCAATAATTAGAATCTTTTGTAGGCTTATTTGTACATGGATTATGTGATCCAATTTTAAGAAATTTACAAACATTGATTTCCATTGTCTATTTTGTATATAATTATTTTTATATTAAATAAAAAAAAAATTAAATATATAACAAATAAAGATTCATTGTCTATTTTGTATATATTCATTTTTAAATTAAATATATATTTTTTTAAATATATAACAAATAAAGAGAATGGAAAACGAAGAGACTATAAGAAATTTAATACGCCTGTTTGATACAGGAGTGATAAGCAAAGAAACACTAGAACATAGCCTTATGGCTATTCAACCACCCGAGGCATTGAAAAGAAAACCAATCCCAGCTCCACGAGTTGTAAAACCAATTGCAGCTCCACGAGTTGTAAAACCAATCCCAACCCCTCGCACTACAATCAAACCCCGTGAAATTCCAAAGGAAACTTCAGAGGTTAAATCTCAAACATTAGAAAATTTACTCAAGAGACGACGTGCTAAAAAACAACGTAAACGAGAAAAGCAAAAATATAAATTACAAGAAAGTGTTAAAAATGAACAAAAGCAGAAATATGCCAAATTACAAGAAAATGTTATAAATGAACTGAAAGAGTTTAATGATAGAAAATCTAAAGAAGGTTTTCCAGAATTTAAACTGGTAGATAAACCGAAATGTGTTTTTTTCAAAGTATACGAGGCGCCTGTCAAGGAATACAAAGACCCTTTAAAAACTATTTCATGATGGGAAATCCATTATCACAAAACAAATACATAAAGAGATAGCAGAGTTTGCAAAAATAAAACAAGGATTATACTTTCAATTCGGTCTTATTATAGATTTAAATAAAGACGATGGTGCTACCAAAAAACACGCCCAAACGGCAGTTTTATATAGTGAGCAAAAGGTAATCTTAAACTCTGAAAAAATAAATGAGTTTTACGACGAATCATCTGCATATATACAAGAAAGCCTTGAAAGATATATAAGTGGAGGTTCAGGATTGGAGATGGATCATTGTGTTAGGTTTTACTTGAATATTGCAAAGTATGAACCATTAAAAGGTTCTTCATATATTCCTTTGCCTAAAGCAGTAGCTGATAAGAAGGCAATTATCAAGGTAAAAAACGACGATGATCAGTGTTTGTTTCATGCAATAAATTCAGCTTTAAATCCAGCTAAAAAGAATTCTGATACATTATCAAAGTATCCTAGTATAGAGTTCTTAAAGAAAAAGGGCATTGACTTTCCCACTCCAATTTCTCAAAGTTCCAAAGTAGAAAAACAAAACAACCTCGCTATCAACGTTTACGGGTATACAACAAGAAAGAAAAAAAGGTAAAAAATAAAAAGGTAAAAAATAAAAAGGTAACTGTTTTTCCATATAAAATATCAGAACAACCAAAAGATATTGAGCAAATTAATTTGCTCTTAATATCTGAAGACATTGAGGTTGAAGAAGAATCAGAGAATGAAGATGATCCAAATAAAGAAGAAGGAATCATAGATGACAACTATGACCCTGATGATTATCCCGACAAACCAACCAAACCAACAAAAATAACAAAATATCACTATTGCTGGATTAAAAATCTTAATAGACTACTTTATGACCAAAACAAACATAAAGGTCAAACGGCTATTCTGGAAAAGGACTACTTACCAAACACAGAGAAGACTGTGAGGGTATCAACGAAAATTCTTGCAGAATAGAAATGCCGCAAGAAGGTAAAAATCACATAGAATTTAAAAATCATCAAAATCAGATGCCTGTGCCATATGCAATACATGCTGATTTTGGAAGTATAATCAAACCGCAATCAATCAAATTTGGAAAGAAATCTGAAATTCAAAATGTACACGAAGCTTGCGGGTTTGGATACCAGGTTGTCAGATATGACGGCAAAGCTAAAGAACCTGTTATTTACAGAGGTAAAGATGCTGTTGAAGTGTTTTTAAATTGCATAGAATGTGAGAAGAGCAGCATTAATAATATATTTGATCACCCAAAACCATTAATCATGACACAACAAAATGAAAAAGATTACGAAAAAGCAACACACTGTTGGATATGCAAGAATAAAATAGGTATGGAATTTAAAAACGGTAAAGTAAGAGATCACTGTCATTTTACAGGTGAATACAGAGGCGCAGCACATACATACTGTAACCTGAAACTGAAAATAAGTTCAAATAAAACAATCATCCCTGTTGTATTTCACAACCTCAAAGGATATGATAGTTATTTGATTATGCAAAAAATACATAAAATGAAAGGTAATATAACATGCATCCCAAATAATGCTGAAAAATACATATCATTTAGTGACGGCCAGCTTAGATTTTTAGACAGTTTCCAATTTATGGCTTCTTCTCTGGAAAAATTGGTTGATGCAACAGACAAATCCGATTTTAAAATTACCAAAAATCAGTTTGGGGAACAAACAGATTTACTTTTACGAAAAGGTGTTTATCCATACGAATATATGGACAGTATGGAAAGATTTAAGGAAACGCAATTACCGCCCTTGGGAAAGTTTTACAGTAGTCTTTCAGATGAAAGTATAAGTTCCAAAGATTATGAATATGCTCAAAAAATATGGAAAGAGTTTAACTGTAAAACTCTAGGAGATTATCATGATTTATATCTAAAAATTGATGTAACTCTGTTCGCAGATATATTTCAAACTTTAAGAAAAACATGTATGAATGCATATAAACTCGATCCCTTGCATTACTACACAGCGCCTGGATTATCTTGGGATGCTTTACTTATACATTCTAAAATAGATTTAGAACTTTTGACAGACATTGACCAGCACTTGTTTGTGGAAAAAGGAATGCGAGGTGGCATAAGTATGGTATCAAAAAGATATGCCAAAGCAAACAATCCATATGTGGCTGATTATAACCCTGACGAGGAAAACAGCTTTATAATGTATTATGATGCTAATAACTTATATGGGTGGGCAATGAGTCAGCCACTTCCATATTCTGGCTTTGTTTGGAAAGCCAAAAACAAAAAACAAAAAATATTCTAAACCAAAACCTGGCAAAGGACAAATACTTGAAGTTGATTTGGAATATCCTAAAAACTTCATGATAGTCACAATGATTATCCACTTGTCGCTGAAAGATTAAAAGTAAAAAAAGAATGGTTGTCTAAATACCAGACAGATCTGTTAGAAAATAATAGCATGATAAATACAGAACAACTAGTCCCAAATCTTATGGACAAAGAAAAATATGTGATACATCACAAAACCCTGGAACTGTATTTATCTTTGGGTATGGAACTAAAGAAAGTACACAGAGTATTAGAATTTAATGAAAAACCATGGATGGCATCATACATAAATCTAAACACAGAACTTAGGAAAAAAGCTAAATCACAATTTGAAAAAGATTTTTACAAACTTATGAACAACTCTGTGTTTGGCAAAACAATGGAAAATTTACGCAAGCGGACTGATATAAAACTAGTTAGAACTGACGGCTCCGACTCTGAAAATGAAAAAATAAGAAAAATACTAGCTAAACCCAACATTAACAGGCGTATAAAATTTTCACATAAATTGTCAGCATTACATGTAAACAAAACAAAATTAACATTAAACAAACCAATCTATGTTGGGATGTCAGTATTGGATTTATCAAAGTACATGATGTATGATTGGTACTATAATACTCTAAAGAAAAGATACGGGAATAAATGTAGTTTATTATACACAGACACTGACAGCTTGCTGGTAGAAATCAAAACAGATGATGCATACAATGACATGGCTGAAATGAAAGATGAATATGATCTGAGTGATTATCCGCAAAACCATCCGCTGCACGATGATACAAACAAAAAAGTATTAGGCAAAATGAAAGACGAATGTGCTGGTGTTGCTATAGCTGAGTATGTTTGATTAAGACCCAAGCTATATTCTATTTTGAGAGGGGATGAACAACTTATCAAAAAAGCAAAAGGAACAAAAAAATATGTAATCAAAAAACATATCAACTTTGAAAACTACAAGGATGCATTGTTTAACAAGAAAAAATACACCCATGATATGAATATGATACGCACGATGAAGCATCAAATATACGGCATAACAGTAAACAAAGTAACACTGTCACCATTTTACTCAAAAAAATACATTCGAGAAGATGGAATTACAATGGATGCATATGGTTTTTATAAAAACTTATGAATTTGGGTATCAGCAGGAACAATAAGTAATTCTTTTTTGACAAATCCTCGCTGCGGCGCTGGTAATTTCAAATAATAAACTCTTATGCATTGCGTCACCATATAACTTTTAATCTTGTGAATATCTACACTCCACATTGGATCAGTTGCTCTGCGTCTTCCACCTTCTTGTTCCCCGGGTTGATATAAATATCTTACATTTGCATTCATACAGATAGGATCACCTTTTAATATTTTTGTTTCAACAGGAGGGGGCTTTTTTGTCTCCACATTTATTGCTTTAACAACTTCTGGTAATCTCTTTACCCACTCTCTGTTGCGTTTTTGGGAATCTATTTCCTTAGCATACTGATAGCCAAACAATCTTTCAGCTTATGTTCTGTTAAATCTTTCCACTAAAGCTTGGTCTCTGTGTATTTCTGTTCTGCCCCGCCTGATATTTACTTTGTGTTTGGCCATCAACTGCGATACTGCACCCATGAATTCTCTGCCTGGATCGACTTGTAATAACTTTGGATATTTCAAATGCCGACTGTATATATTTTCAAATGCTTTGGAAACTTCTTTACTATCCTTGGAAGTTAGCGGCTCTTCTACTTTATATCTACTCTCAATATCAACCACAGACAACGCATATTTATATGTCTTGCAGCCACGACCAAAAGTATCATGCGGCAGAAATAACAAATCATCTTGATGCACTCCATTCTTAGCAGAAACATCAAACCTGGGTCTTATTATTATCTTTGACACACAGCTGGTTTCTTTAAAAATTCTAATGCCTTTTTTTCAATGACACCAGCCTATTTTGCCAATTTTTTAACTGCTGAGTAACCTTTCCAAAATCCTTTTGGGCTGTAATAAATATTTTCCATTTTTTTTTCTACTAAAGATTAAAATTTATATAACTATAAAGAAAAAAAAAGGATATCACAACTGCACGATTTGATGAACTGCTCAAAGAGCAAAATCAATATAGCACTACGAAATGGACAGACTTGGAAATAGATAAAATATACACTATTACAGATACAAAAATAGTAGATACTGAATATGGACCATCCATGGTATTAACATTATTAGGCAACGGTGAAGTATGGGCGCCTGATCATCTCAAAAATAAATTAGAGAAGAGTGCTGCTAAACCACCATATTATATGCGACCACTTGGATTGAAACCATGTAAAAACAACAACAAAAATAGGTATCATACTTATGTCTTAGTCTTTTCAAAGTAAACATACTTAGTCATTCCAAATCCAAAGAAATCCAAAGTAATTATAGTTTCAAACTATTATTTTTTGATGAAATCAATTTGTACGCCACAAATCCAGTTGCTGCCATGCCCACCACAATAAACGTAATTTCTCTATTCTGTTGATCCGGAGATGGTGTATAAAAATCACTCAACTTGGGCTCCGGTTCCAAAAGCAAATGTTTGCCAGTTATATAATAATACTGCTTCATAGCCTGGTCTACATCATCAAAAGTCTGCTCTGCATGATGCTCCTTTTGCAGTTGCTTATTAATAAAATCTAATCTCTCTGTTCTTTTGTTATTCCACGCCGCTTGTGCTGCGTTCAATTGTTCCACTCCTTTGTCTTTCTTCATCTGAATGACTTCCCATTTTTGAAAAGAAATAATTTGAACCGCTAAACGCCAATGCACTTGTTAATGCGCCACCTATCATCATTGCTACTGCACTTGACATTTTTTATATTTATTTTTTTAAAATTATTTCATAATATCCGCAGAAATAATACCTTGCTTAATCAGCATATCCTTTGTAGCCATTGCTAACATTATATCCACAAACAACATCCCAACAGCTGTCATAATAAAATCTACTTTAGGTGCTGGTCTTTTTAGTAGTTTTTTGCCAATCTCGAACAGCAGCAGGTTGCACAGGTTGCGTAGCAGATTTCTTGTTATAAATATACAAACCCAACCCAGCAATGCCTACTAATAAAACCAGACATGGTGGAATATAATTTTTGTATACGTTTATTTTGATTTCTGGTTCCTCTTCATCTATTGTTATTTTTGTTATTTCATTTTGCTTTGCAGCATCTTGCTTTGCATCTTGCTCTACCAAACGCTTTGCCTTTCTTGCCGCTGCTCCTTTTTTCCCAGCTTCTATTCTTCTTGGATTTTTTACTTTTTGTACAGGTATAACTTCACTCTCTTGGTACTCCATCATTTATATTATCTATATTTTTATTTTTATTAAAATCAATATGTCTAACAGTTGTCAGTATTGCTGTAAATGGCGCTAAGCACATCCCATACCTGTAATACAACTCACAACAAGCACTTGTCAAAGCATGATTAATAAATGGGTCTTCCTCCAAATCTTCTATCAGCTTAGGTGGATTGGTTACATTAAAATATTTTGATACTCCTATCACATAAAAGTTAATAAAAGAATTGCCTAAAGTCTTGGTCATACTTGCCCCAAGCCTTGCTTCATATCTGCAGTAAAGTTTATTAATTTCATCCGGGGGCATGCTATCTATATTTGTGATTTGTTTGTCTTTACCCAAATATTGACGACTACCGCCGCCAGCCACTATAGCTGATAATCTTTCTTTTTTTGTTTCTTGTTGCTTTGATTCATCACGTTCTGTGAAACCTTCTGATATATCTTGTAATATCTTCCGCATTCATTTTTATATTAATAATTTTATTTTTTATCTTAAAATAAACATAAAACATAAAACAACCAGCTGCGATATTCATGCAACTAGTAATTGTTAGTATTGTTAATAGCATTGTTATTAATATTGCTATTTTTTTTATTAGCATTGTTAATTTGTTGCAAGCATTGATATTAACATTGCTACTTTGCTATGAGCAATGCTACTTTGCTATGAGCAATGCTATAAGCATTACTATATTTTTTGATATTTCCATTATATTTTCATGTCAGTATTGCTACTTTGCTGTGAGTATTACTATTAACAACAAAGCATTGCTGTTAGAAAAAAAAAGCATTGCTGTTAAAAAGTATTCAACCCAATAACCAGTTGGTTGGTCAGTCCTCAAAATTAACTTGGAATATTAAGTCTTTGCTAAAGCTTTTCTTATTCTGGTTCTCTCTTACAGCGTCGGAATAACATCATTTTCTCTCAAACAACTTTCATAACTATCTCTGTCTTTAGTGTAAAACATACACAACCATTTTGCTTGCTCCCGCAAATCTTTTAATACAGAAGTATATCTCTGTGAAATGACCCACATTGATTGTTTGGCGTGACGACAAGAGAATGCCAACTCTGATAACATATCTTTTTTCTTTGTTAATTCTTTTGTGGCGGAGCATCACCTATCCAGGATCTATTTTTATAAGCTTCGTTCCACTCTATGGTTGGGCACAATATAATTATATGTTCAAAAACTCCAACATACTCTTGTTCATGTATGTCAAGAACAAACTCTGTTTTACCGCAGCCTGTCTGACCGCAGATAATGGCACTGTGTGAATATTTAGGATATTTTTGTTGCAAACTAGTATCGTGATTCTTTGAATCTTCCATCTTCGAAATTGATTTGCGCATCTTGTATTATATATAGATAAATATTTAAAGGTTGATCTGCATCTGCTTTTTTTTTATTAGTATCGTTATGCCTTTAAATGCCGTTTTCTATTTTTCTTCCACTGCCGTATAATAAATTGTCATCACATGTTCTAAGGTCAAGCCAAGAGAAGCATTAGTAAAGTTTAAGTCCCTCGCTACTATTTCTGTCTCTTTGTTTCTTTTTGATGTCAAGGCAAAACATTTGTTGATTTCATCCCAATGTTGATATGCCTTCATGCCCTGACTATACAACTGATTTGGTACTCCCTCTATTGTCATTTCAACCTTTTCAATCATTGGGTTGTAATAGGTTTCTGTGCTTGTTCTTTCTGGGTCTTCAAACAGCATTAGAATACCTTTCATGCTCTGTGCTGGTACATTAATGTTGTCATTCCAAAGGGTATCAGATTTTTTTATTATTATTTTTCTATGTCGCCAGATACGATCATACATAAATACTATCTTACCATTGATTTGCTGCCTTATTTGTCTGGATAATTCAACATCACTAACCATATCAAATTCCAAGCAGATATTTTTTATTACATAAGATGCATCAGCATCAGTGCTTTTGATAACTTTGTTATAATCATTAAACGTTAATTCATATTCTAATCTATCACCAAGCCCCGCTTGATAAAATGGCATATGACTTTCTAACATTTCAAAGTCCAGTGGAATACAAAATCTATTTTCATAGGCTGCTGCTTTAGCTTCATCTTCGGTGTCTGAGGAAGCATCTCCCGCACCAACTCTATGTTTTAACATGTTTGCTTTACCAATACCTTGTAAAGCTATGTTTACTCGTTCAGTAGGGCTTTTCCATAAATCTACATAACAATGATATATATCACTGTCATCTATTGACATGACTTCGTTGCCACTTATTCTTATTGTCATTTTTTTCACAATTGTTCTACCCAGATTCTGGTATAGAGTAGCGATGGCGTCTGTTCTGCTTTTAAGTTCTATTTCAAAGGCAAGACGAGCAGTACGTGGAACTATCACATCATTAGCACTTAGATTGGGAAATCTTACAAGCAGTTGCTGGTTTTGGTCTATTGTTGATGGATTATTAGTTATTACTACACTTGTGCGGATGCCTTTGACACCACGAGGCTCTCTTAGTTTTCTATGAGGGTTGAGTTTGTTTCCGTATGCCGACATTGTTTTTATTTTTTAAATATATTTTTTAAAATTAAATAAAAGAAAACAATGGCTGAGGGTGGAGTTGAATATGACAATCCTACGTTCGATCCAGATAAAGCCGATGTCTGGATAAGTGAATTACTTCCTGACGAACCAGAACCAGAACCAGAATTTACACAACCTGGCTCAGAATTTCAGAGACAAATTGTAAATGAAAATAATAATATTGATCAGCTTCAAGGGGAAGATAAAACAGAAAAACAGCTTACACAAAAAAGGTTGTTAGTAGATCGATTTTGTACTGAAGTTAATGCTGAGATCAGCGGAATTGATTATAAAGATGATTTTAGAGTGAATGAGGACGAAAACGGTAGAACAATGTTATATGCAGTTCAGTTGGGGACGGATGATGTTCCACTTACCTATTATAAGGGAAATAATCCAAACGAACCAATCAAGTTTTATGTGCTGGACATTCTACTTAGAAAACATGGCATTGACTTCATAAAAAAAAATTAAAAAATATATGATTATTTAGCCCCACGTGAAAGAAAGGCTCAGGGCAGGGCAGAATTAGCAGCCTTGGCAAAAACAAGAGATACCATCGCTGCAGAAAATATACCAATGCGAACTTTTTCAACAACTGAAGATGTGCAAAATACAGTAGATGCTGTAAATATAATTGAGAGTGATTTGAGTAATATAATAGATGAAACTCATCCTAAAACTGTTGTTCAACCGGAAGATCTAACACTGCGAGAAATACGAGGTTTAGATAAGAGATTGCAAAGCTTTCGTGGAGAACTTACTAATAATCTCTCAAAGCTCACTGAGCTTGATAAAGACATAACAAAAGAAAAACAAAAATTAGAACAGGTTAGCACCCCCAGGCAGGAGGATGAGTTTCAACAAGAGCGCATACGTGACAGAATAAAAAACTTAGAAGATGAAAGAAGTGCACGACTTGAAGCGGCGAGTGAAAACAAAGAAGCATTACGCAGCCAAGTAAACAGGATAAAAGAAACTATAAATAAGGTGTTAAAAGAAGACACAACATTGGGTGAGAGAATTAAAACATTATTCAGAGAGCAAGGTATTACTATTGTTAGTATTTTGACTGCCTTTGGTATGATTATTGGGGTATTTGTTGAGGCCATTATTCCTACATCAAGTGCTGCTCCAACTCCAAAGCCAACTCCAAAACCTGATCCATCAAGTGTAAAAGATTGGATAAAAAAAAAACTATTTAATCTTGGTAAACTTCTTGCCAACCTAGCTGGTAAAGCTGCTGCAGCACTTCCAGGAGTTATTGGTCGATAGTATCATGGCTTTTTATCTGCAACAGGTAATGTTATTAATTGGCTTGGTAACAATCTATGGGCTTTGCTTGTGTTTGTTTCCGGGTTGTTGTATGTGGCAGCTAAAGAGTGGTTTAGTAAATCTCGTAGATAAGTAATGCAGCAATACCTATTACTATAGTACCAACAATTATGGTTGTTTTGTTATCTTCGTGTTCAATCGCTATTTTTTGTATTTCTGGTGGGTTATGCTCCACAGTTTTATGTATTGATTTATCAAAGTCAGAATGTTCCGGTAAAAATGTCTTTGTTGTGGTGCCTTGAAAAGGTTGAATATTTTTTGGTGGCACTGGTTTTACATTTACATCATTATTCAATCCTAATGCTTGTGCATCGGTTGCTATTACAATTTCATTATTGTAGTCTTGTATTATTCCGATTCTTAATTCCATGTCACTAGGAGACATGTACAATCCACTTCCATAGACAAAATTTACTTTACTTCTTGCATAGTTTAGGGTGTTTTCATATCTTAAAATTTGATTGGGCAAGTCGATGGGGCTATTTATTGCGTCCTCTACATTTGCTAGAAATTGTTTTTGTGCATCAAATGCCGTTCCAGTTCCAAGTATATCTGTTCTTGTTTGTGATTGTGAGCCAAGGATTGCCCAGCAGTATGATCTTATGCTGTCATTGATTCTTTCTACTCCAGCTCTTGTAAATCCAGATGAACAATCTAGTATAAAAATAGACCAGCTGTTGTCAGCCTCAGATCCTTGTGCAATGTAATCAATGTGATATGTTTTATCACTCTCATAGACTGTAAAACTCATCGTTTTGTTGTCGTATACAGTATTTATCAAAGGATGATAACCTATATTTGTCCAGTAATTATAAATTGTTCCTAGACCATCATTATAGCTTTGTTTTTGTCTCCAGTCTGAATTTAAGTCAACGTTAAACTCCTTGCATATTCTCTCGTATGCGTTTCGGTTATATGTGTTATTAAACGCATTCCAATTTGAGTCTTGCGGCACTCATCTAAAATAATATTCTTCTGACTTGGTAGTAGACATGAAATCGAAATAACGAACCTACCAGGGCATCAGCTTTTAGATGGTTGTTAAAATCAATACCACATCCAGTTGTCGCACACCAAATAGCAAAATTTAACTGATTCTGCCAAAATAACATCCAATCGGTTCCCCAGCGTTGGACTATAGCATCTGATTTGACGTATGGGAGTTTGTATTTTTCAAAGACATTGGAAAATGATGCTTTAAAGCCTTTACCGTCTGATGTAATGACTATGTTTTGATTTATTATATCTATCACTTTCTTGCTAAAAGTATTTGAATATTGAGCATCCGGGTTATATTTGAATTCTTTAGAAATCATTTTTATTTGTGTTTTTATAAATATATTAAAAAAAATGTTTCATACAAGTTCAAACATAGACAACTCTATTAACTTACAACAGTATATCGATAATAGAGATGGAACTATGCGCGTCGGATTAAACAGTTTTACATACACTATCGGTTGGGATAATATTATTCATGAATCCATAAAGACAAAAAAAACAGATAAGGTGCATCGTATACCAGGTGGACTCTATAACTTTCAAGAGTTGGCAGAACAGTTTAAATTGCTAAATGAAAATATTACCCTGGACATTATTGCCCAAATTGGTACAGTCATTTTAGATACGTCAATAGAGACACGAATGTCAAGCGGTCTTTTATATATGCTGGGATTCAAGGACAAAAAATGGTTGACAGGTACTAATTTGGCAGATCACCCAATTGATTTAGCTCCTTATAAACAGCTATATGTTCATCTTGAACAAGTTAATACAAGTAGTAATTATTTCAATGGTAAGCCAAGCACTATTATAGGGGTTGTACCTGTAGTAAGTAAGCAGTTTGGAGATATAGTATATACAAGTTTTTATCCTGAATGTCACTGTCTTGTGAATGGTGCAATTTCTGAATTGAAAAAAGAAGTCAGGGGTGAGTATGGCGACAAAATAGATATTCACGGTTTGCCTATGAGTTGTGTTTTAGAAATTATTTAAAAATTATATTTTTATAAAACAAACAATGAGTATATTTGGACCAACAAGACCTAAAAAAACAGAAGACTTAGAGGCTTTGATAAATAATGTTCAAAATTTATATAGGCGAATTGTGCCTTTTGTTAACCAGTTTAATCATTTGAAAAATAGAGTTGATAATCTTAAATATGGGATTATAACAATATTTGCGGAGGCTAAGGGTCCAATTGCAATGAACAACCAAATAATGGCATAACGCTTCACATCATCCCACGCAATCATGATAACTTTGATAGTCCTTTAGAGATTGGTGCTGGTTCTGTTGTTAACTTTGTATGCAAGGTTGCCAACGCTACCGCTGTAAATACGGTGGCATCATTATTAATTGAATTAATTTAATTTTTTATTAATAAATAAACAAATGCCGAAGCAACCGACAGCACCAAGTTTATATCCTGAGTTGCCAGTGGAAGACGGACACACTTATAGATTACAAAAGATTTCAGAAATTGAAAAAAAGTTAATTACAGAACGAGATATACGTCAGTCTCTTTATAAAAAATATAAATGTGGTATTAATATTACAGATGGAATTGACACTACCTTAATATCTGCAGTGTTATTATGGCTGGGATTGGATTTGTTGTTCCAGTTTTGTTACCTTTGGAAATAGCAGCAATAGTATGTGGAGCTACAGGTGTTTGTATTAATTTTATCAAACGCAAGCTTAATGCAAAAGCTCAAAAATATCATGAAATAAAAACTTTGGCGGAGTCTAAGTTGAATAGCATAAAGCAGTTAATATCAAAAGCGTTGAGTGATGCACACATATCTGAGCAAGAGTTCAAGATGGTTCTGGATGAACTGGAAAGATATTATAATTTGAAACAGGATATCAAACAAAAGAAACTTGAAATTAGTGAAGTTCAAAAAAAAAGAACTAGTGGAGCAGGGAAGAAAGGAAGCAATGGCAACCTTACAAAAAAGTCTAAAAAGTGTGTCATGAATTGTTTTAGTAATGTGTATGAGTACGATCCACCACCTTTGTATTCAAGGTCGGAAATGTAATTTTGATAACTATAAAAAAAAAAAAAAACTTGCAATCTTCACAACCCCTATTTTATAAAAGTTTTAATAAATCAAGTAAATCACCATTGTGATTTATTATCTATGTATTTTGGGGTAGATACTTACTCAGGTTTGATTTTATAAAATTTGAAAAACAAGTATTTTATTTCTTGTACATACTTGTTTTCAAATTTTAAAAAATCAAACCTGAGCAAGAAGGTACCCATTTCATATTTTGTTTTCAGATTTTAAAAAATCAAACTTGAGTAAGTATCTACCATTTCATATCCCGAAGTATGTAAAAAAGAAATTTGAGCCAGAACCCCCAAAATACATATATATCCGTTGATCCAGTATTTTTCACAGCTCAAGAAACTCAACCTAATGAGGGCGCTATAGGTCCCAAACCCCATCGGTAGATGGCATACAGTACCATTTTTTTGGCATATTACGAGTGTCGGGAGTTTTTGGTTGGCCTTAAGTACGCACAGGCGTCGAAAATCTAGCTCGGAACTGTTTCGGAACTAAGCTGTACCAAGTGAGCCGAGTGTTGAGTACCCATGCCCTTAAAGGAATGCCTATTGGAAAACAAAAACGGACTTTCGGAAATTGTTTGCACCAAAATGAAGTTAAATGAAGTCTTTCCTAACTCCCTAGAGCATTTCCGAAAACACTTGATTTAAAAAGGAAATCAAAAACTCGCCAAAAAGATGAGGTCGTCTTTGGATGACAAGTTCAATACAATAATTAAAAAAACTATGGTTAACATTGGAACTTTTGTTTTATCATTTCCACGCACTCGATTCTTTTGCTTGAGTTTAAAATGTAGGTCTAGCCAAAACCCGAAGAATGGCGTCTCGATTATTAAAATCGGTAGCGCATTTGTTCACGTGCGCACGTGTAAAGCTTAGGGTACCATGGGTCCCAAAGAAGGACACCGTCCCCCTTTTCGGGACACTGACCCCGTTGCAAAAATGGCCTGTTGGATCAAATGCTGCCATATTGTCATCTTAAACGGATAAACGGTCCATCTTAAACGGTTGATAAGATCCAGCGATGGAAATAAAATAACTCTAACTCTGATCGTTGTATATATCAATATATCAGTATATTAACACATAAATCAGCAAGGACATGTTTGATAGCAGAAACGGAATACAAATTATTTTAACAAATTATCTGGAGTAATTTAAAAAATGTTTAAACAAGCTCATCTTCCTATTAGATAATATTTTCGTCAGGTATGGAACCACCGTTTATAGACAAATTGTTGGTATCCCTATGGGTACGAACAGTGCACCACTTGTAGCAGATTTGCTTTTATATTGCTATGAAAGAGATTTCATGTTGAGTTTTTGACCAGATACCAAGGCAGATGTTATTGAAGACTTTAATGACACCTCTCGGTATCTGGATGACATATCGAACATTGACAACCGTGTCTTTCCAACTATGGTTAATAATATTTATCTTAAAGAACTTCAGCTTAACTAAGCTAATATATCTGATAATAACGCTTCTTTTCTTGATTTAGATCTCTCGATTGAAAATGGTGAAATAATTAGCAAAATCTATGACAAGAGAGATGATTTTAATTTTGACATCGTTAATTATCCCCACTTGGATGGGGATGTTCCCCGAGCAACTTCTTATGGGGTGTATGTGTCTCAACTTATTCGTTTTTAAAGATCTTGTACTCGAGTTGAGGACTTTAATATTCGTAATCTTTGTATAACTAAAAAACTACTCAATCAGGGTTACCGTTACCATAAACTTCGTAAAACCTTAGCAATTTTTATTATCGTAACACTGATCTTCTTTCCAAACATAAAAGTAATTTAAGGACTCTTCTGCGACAAGAACTATCACAACCTGACTTCTATGGTGATGTGATTTATAAACTTCGTATGACCCTATCATTTTGCAACGTACTGCACGCCTGGTGGTGGACCCATTTACAGTTCGCCACTATGCTTTCCTCTTTAATTGTACGAAGATCGGACAGACTGGGACCCTATGATGACGCCTACATAAAGCCCCTTGTGACGGTGGCGTTTGATGTTTGTCTATTATCGTTCTTGTCATGCCCTTAATGGTTTATTCTCTTGTTGCCCTGGCTTCTGCCAAGTCACTGAGTACCGTCAGTGTGGCTTTCTATGCTATTTTTCTTGTATTATATTTACACGAGGTTATTGTTGGTTAGAGATAAGATCATGGCGGGGATTTCTTTATTTACACTGTTCTGTTGTAATGGGATGAAGTAGGGTAAGTGTGAGGTTTGGTGCACCCTAGAACCGGTTTAAACCCCCAGTGGCCTACTTTGAAACTGACTGTTCCAAGGCTGTATCCCTATTGTCAATCCTTTTGTGTTTGTGATGTCGTTTGCATTTATAATTACTTTTGCCTTCTTGTTTGTCTGTTTGCGTGCTTGTTTCTGTGTTTTGTGGTTAACTGTTCTCCTTGAATGCGATCTTTTTATATTTCTTCATTACTTTAAAAAATAGAAATGCGTTCTAGGGTTGTACAATGCGTTCCAGTCCAGCGATCTAAATGACCTACACATTAATCGATCGGTTTCTTCAAACTGAGAAGATTGAAATACGTGAAGCTTGGATCGGATGAAAATTGCGCCACGTGCGCACGTGAAAGCTAGAATTTGATATATTCATGCTAGGTTACTAAACAATATCTTGATCTGTAGGTCTCCCCATACCCTGTAGATTGGCACTAGTTGCATAGAAATAGGTTGAAATTTGAAGCATATGCGCTCGGGAACCGGTTTTTAAGTAAATGCCTTTATACTCATGCTAAGTTACTTATCGATAGCTTGGTGGATAGCTCTTGCCAAACCTGCTTATCGTCGTAAAGTGTATTGAGCTGACAAAAATAATGATTCCCGTTCAAACGTGTATGTGTTTGGGTCCCCAGTCAAAAACGGGGTCGGTGTCCCGACTTCCATTTGTCTGGGGAAATCTTTAGTAAAATGCACGCCGTTGACCCAATGTTTTTCACAGCAAGGAGACTCAACCTAATGAGGGTGTCATATGACCCAAACCCCATCGGTAAATGGCATGCTTGATATTAATTAACTGATGGCCTTTATTAATATTTTTATCTTGACCAATAGAAGCATCCTGCATTGTCATTTTACTTTCCCTATTGTGTCATATATATACCGTCTTTGCAATGTACACGCATTAAATGTTGCTCCTTGTTTGCAGTACAGTGCAGACCTACGATGCCATTACGTTTGGATGCTGTGGTTTCTATAGGACCCTATATCTCAATTTTTCAACTCTTCTTCTGTTTGGTGCAAATGGTTGCACGCCCTTGTCAAAATGGTCGAATAAGGGATGGGTAAAATCGAATCTGCGATACGAGCAAAGAAAAACAAAATATAAACTCTGAAAACACTTATATAATATATTTAGTAAAAGAAACTGTGATTAGTTTTGTTTTAAGAAAGTGGGCATCTTAACAAACATGTCAGTTTGAATTAAAGTTATTATAATTTCTCTTCAGCATTTGTAACGTTGTCATTTTCCCTTTGTAACTGTATATTTTGTTATATGTTAATTGGAATAATGGGCCATTGGCCGACATCATTGAAATAAACTATTGCCTATTGATTGTTTCAGTACACAGTTCGGCTAACTTTCTCGAGCTCTTTCAAATAGTGTTGGCTATTCATTGTCGGGCGAAGAGTTTTCGGAATCTGAAAAAAATATAATAATGAAATCAGTTCAGTAACTAACATCTGCTTCAAAGTGTTCAATGTTTAAAATAAATGTAATATGTTTATAGGTCATGGGATTTTTTATCAATAATGAGAACTTTTTTTTTAATTCGCATCATCTGAATTTCATAGGAGACATTTAGGGATCAATTTGTTTGCCACATTGTATTATCATTGATCGTCATCCGCTATTCCGTTATCGTCATACAAAATTTAAGATTCCCTATGACGTTTTCGTCTTCACATTTTCTCAAAAAAGTGTGCGTGTTAAATTATAATCATTGGTAAAATTTAAGTGTCTATATCACTATTAACGATAATATCATTTTTATCAAACATTATTTGTGCAAAATCAATAAAAAATATAAGATTGAGAATCCTACAAAATTGTTGAACCCATTAAATCAAATTAAAAGAGCAGATTCGATTTGATTGAATCTGTTCATGAATACTAATGAGTATTATTATGCTTCTAATGCCCTTATCCAACATCGACTAAAACGGGCTTCTACCATTTACACATGTATTAATGGATAGAGCAATTCTTGTAATTTAGTAATATCCCGGTGTTCGTATAAGCTCAGGTCATTCTTTCAAATGTACATGTCAATGCGCGGCCAAAAATGTCTAAACTGGTCATTGCCATATACTATCTTGATAAAACTCGAAAAATGATTATCTATTTTATTGCGCCAACATTCAATGTTTTGCATATTTGTCATAAGTCATAATATGTTATATGATGATAAAGAGTAACACATGTGCTCAGATGAGTATCCCATTTTAGTGTGATATTCAGTATCTATTTGAATGTTTTTAATAGTTTCGAACGTAAACACCGTGGACAATTTTGTCTTTGGATATATTAAAAACAACTCATTATCGTCCAACTAACGCACATGTTGTATGTTACAAGTACTATACTTACAGATCCGCGTGTTCAACGTTCCGCTTTCTTCGACCACCACCACCACCGCCTCCTCCGCCACCCCAGCCTCCGCCTCCACCACCTCCGCCTCCGCCACCCCAGCCTCCGCCACCTCCACCACCTCCACCTCCCCCGTGTGAGCAACATGCTGTTTAAATAGATAACATGTTTAAAACTTTTGATTTTATGTATTACAATGAGTTGCATAAGTATGAGGGCCAATCAAAAGGTTCGTAGACAAACCTATCAAGTCCAATAGAATATGGTCACAATGACTCTCCCAACAATAATATTAGCATGCGTTAAATAATAATAGCATGCGTTAAATAAGTTATAAAAACGAAATATAGTCTTCACGGAGCACGGTAAAAAACGAAGTATTTTCTTACAATTATACAATGTTCTAAAACTCTCAGGTAACATATCATACTGTTGAAATCGCGTTCGACAACTTTCCAATGTACTGCCAATATCCATTCAAAGTTTCAGCGCCGTCTGCAAATATCTTCTATAAAATGAACAAATCTAAAGTAACGCAGATATTTCCCGATTTTTAAATTTCAATAAAATAAAATAAAACTGAATCCTATAAGAGGATCTATATGTAATGTCATTTATATAATGGCGTTGCAGATAACGATCAGTATTTTTCTTTATCCTGATTCAGGATATGGTAAGGGATATGATGAAAATATCATTGCATGTTGTTTTTTTGTCATTTTAACTTTTATTTAGTACTGTTGGATTCAGAATTTTAAAAGAAATGTTAAAATATCAGAACGCAATTGATTCCACGTAACATCATGTCGAAGGACAGGGTCCTTCTTTTGTACTTAATGTGCTGGACGTATGGTTGACTGTCCTCCTTGAATGCTACTTTCCCTGTCCGATCTTTTTATATTTCTTCATATCTTAATTCTAATGTCATGAAACCTTCCAGCTATGTTGCCATTGAGTAGCACTATTAAATGATTGTCATTCAAATTAATCAAGTTAACTGAAAACAATTATGGACAATGTCTAGAATTCTTTCATTGAATTTATTAAAAGTCATATAGTTATCAACAAATGTTGATGACGCCACCGAAAATTAAATCTGATTTTCTTAGCAAAACTTTGATTGTAATGCAAACAAAGTTTATAATAAAACGTTATTCTATATTGTTATGTACAATATAACATTACAATTGGACTGGTGCGCAACAGAAATATCGTCCAATATGGGTTTGCCTACAGAACTCACCCAAATATAATAACGTATTGCGCAGTAAATAACATAATATTTAATTTGTTAGTCGTCATACTTAACATTTTCATTTTTTATTACATTCCTTGATTATATCGTAACAAATTCCGTATAAATGTTAAAGGCATTGACATAGAATATTAAGACACAACGATTTTTCTGAAAAATATCTAACAAAAAATGTGATCATGAAAATCAATCGGAAATGCCTTAATAAGGACTGATTGACAACCTCTGGTATGGTTCAGTTTTGGTGTATAAGGATATTTTATTACATCGTACTGAAACTATAATCTGCGATCTCAATTTTAAGAAATTAACTTTAATAATATTATATATCCTTACAAACGAAGGTTCGGTGATAAGGATGTTCGACCATGAATAAAATACAATCGTACAAAATGGACATTGAAAGCTAGTTATGAACAGTGAACACTGACAAAAACAAATTGTACAAAATATTACAAATATATGAAAATATAATGGCTAAACTCTAAAGAAAAAGTGCATATTAGCGTCATAAATCAATAACAATTAAACACCAACGATAACTTACCTTCACCCAGACTAAGGCATGTCACCAGTATTACAAACACTAATAAGAGTTTCATAATGTCGGCGGTTTTCGCTTCAAACACTATTCGACTAAAGTTATAATCTCTTGTATAGACAATAAGGTATATATACCAACAGTTGAAAACAAACAATCAGATACTCCATGACATTTATAAATCCTGAAGATAGTATGCATATGATGGTGATCATGAGCACAAGGTACGTAATTACTTCCCATCCATCACCAGTGACATACGGTTCCCCGTAACGATAAAGATGTTTTCTTTTTATTATAATTATAGTATGCTTTCCACTGAAATCCTGAAGTTTGTAAGTGAAATTGAAATTGATTATATTACTTGAAAGGACCACTCAGAATTTGTATTGGAAGTTGGAAACGGAGTAAGGATGAGAAACTAACGCAGTTAGATACTTAGCTCGCAAATGGAAGTTAGCAGTGGAGGTTGGAAACAACGCCCAGCCACGATGTACAATCTAACTCATGCGTTTGTGATATACGTTTAGAAGGACGATAATAAAAGTCATACAACAACACATTTGTTATGTTTTGAAGTATTTCATACAATGCCTTTTTATACAAAAATAAAGGCGAATTATTTACTGACCGCCATTATGCGACTATAAAGTGACGCAATGGGTGTCCTACACCTATTAGAACACTTAATTGTTAGTAAATTTTCAAAGAAATCATTTTGGCAAAGCTTACAATATAACGCAAGAAAAAACAACAGGCAAATCGACTGAGTATCGCTCAAGACATATGCGTTTAAAGAACTGAACAGGGCGATCGACAGTGACAAAAATCTGTGCGCAATTTTACATTTTCAGCCCACCTTAATTGTCTTATAAAATGACATTATGCAAATCTATAGTCAATCTGATGGTTCAAATTATTAGTAAAGTCAATAACCATGAAGAGTTCAAATGGTTTAGTTACCAAACGTGCTATTTGAATGCGAAATGTGCTGATTTTCATGCCAAGAAGTATTGCTATGCAATACAATGTAGCCTACCGGTCATTGTGTGTTAAAAAAAATTGTTTTTGAGGATAATTAATTTAAACCATGGATAAAGTGATACATTAGCATGTACATGCATAATGTAACGTAACAGCAATGTCATGTAATGGCCTAAAATGCAATTCCAAGCTTCCTTTTCATATAAGCAATCTACCCATAAAGTTTCATTCCAATATCTCATTCCTACTGAAGTTATTGAGCGGAAACCATTTTTATATTTTCAGTAACAGTACATTTGAAATTGACCCGAGTGGCCCCACTGAAGTTATTGAGCGGAAACGGTTTTTCATTTTTAGTAACTGTGACCTTGATCATGTCCCCAGTGACCACACATGCAACCCCAAGCCTCATTTTAATATCAGCTACCTACCCATAATGTTGAATTCCAATATCTAAGTCATAACTAAAGATACTGGGCGGAAACCGTTTTTCAATTTCTAGTAACAGTGACATTTTTCTTGACTCGCGTGGCTCCAAATGCAATCACAAACTTGCTTTTTATAACGATACGTACACGCCAAGCCATAGGCCAATATCTCATTCCTAACTAAAGTTATTGAGCGGAAACCGTTTCTCTATTTTTAATAAAGTGACAGTGATCTGGACCACAGTGACCCCAAATGCAATCCCAAGCTTCCTTTTTATATAAGCTACGTACCCATAAAGATTTATTCCAATATCTCATTCCTAACTGAAGTTATTGAGCGGACACCGTATTTCTAGTTTTGCTAACAGTGACCTTGTGCTTGATCCAAGTGGCCCTAATTGCAATCCCAAATTTTCTGTTCATATAAGCTACCAACACACCAAGTTTCATGCCGATATCTCATTCCTACCTAAAGTTATAGAGCGGAAACCGTTTTTCTATTTTAAGTAATAGTGAACTTGACCTTGATCCCAGTGACCCCAAATGCAACCCCAAATTTCCTTTTCATATAAGCTACTTACCCATAAAGCTTCATTCCAATATCCCATTCCTAACTGAAGTTATTGAGCGGAAACCTTTTTCTATTTTAGTAACAGTGACCTTGACCCCCGTGATCCCAAATGCAAGCCCAAGCTTCATTTTTATATAAGGTATCTTACCCATAAAGATATTCTTTCCAATATCACATCCCTAATTGAATTTATTGAGCGGAAACTTTTTCCAATTTTTAGTTACTGTGACCTTGACCATGTCCCCAATGACCCCACATGCAACCCCAAACCTCGTTTTTATATCAGCTACCTACCCATAAAGTTTAATTCTAATATCTCATTCGTAACTAAAGTTATTGAGCGGAAACATTTTTCTATTTTTAGTAACAATTACCTTGACCCGAGTGGCTCCAGATGCAATCCTAAACTTGCTTTTCATAAAGATACGTACACACCAAGTCTTAGGCCTATATCTCATTCCTAACTAAAGTTATTGATTGGAAACCGTTTTTCTATTATTGCTAACAGTGACCTTGTGCTTGAGTGATTTTGACATTGACCTTGACCCCAGTAACCCCAAATGCAACCCAAAGCTTTCTTGTCATATAAGTTACCTGCCCATAAATATTATTTCCAATATCTCATTACAAACTGAAGTTATTGAGCGGAAACGGTTTTTCTATTTTCAGTAACTGTGACCTTGACCATGACCCCAGTGACCCCAAAGCCTCCTTTTATATAAGCAACCTACCCATAAAACTTCATTCCAATATCTCATTCCTAACTAAAGTTATTAAACAGAAACCGTTTATTTTTTAGTAACAGTGAGCTTGACCTTAACCCGAATGAATCCAAATGCAATCCCATGCTTCCTTTTCATATAAGCTATTTACCCATAAATATTCATTTCAATATCTCATTCCTAACTGAAGTTATTAGGAGGAAACTTTTTTTCTAATTTTAGTAACTGTGATCTTTACCATGACCCCAGTGACCCCAAATGCGATCCCATGCTTCCATTTCATATACGCTATCTACCAATACAAATACTTTTCAATATCTCATTCCTAACTGAAGTTATTGAACGGAAACCGTTTTTCTATTTTATTAACAGTGACCTTGACCTTGACCCGAGTGGCCCCAAAATTGCTTATCATGTAAGTTAGCAAGACATCAAATTTCAGCCCAATATCTCAGTCCTAACTACATGTATTGAGCAGAAACTATTTTTTCTATTTTAACTATGATCTTTCTTGTCGTGCCCTTAATGGTTTATTCTCTTACTGCTCTGGCTTCTGCAAAGTCATTGAGTACCTTCATTGTGGCTTTCTAGGCTATTGTTTTTTTGTATTATATTTACACGAGCATATTTGTGTTTTACTTATATTGCCTATTGATGCTGCCTTGTTGGTTAGAGATTAGATAATGGCGGGGATTTCTTTATTTACACTGTCCTGTTTTAATGGGATGACAGTAGGGTAAGTGTGAGGTTTGGTTTAAACATATTTTATTTCCAAATAGTTACAACAATACACAAAATTCGTACACAAAAACAAAAGGATCAGAACGAAAGATAAAATCTTATACAGTTCTTATCCACTGGTTGAATATGGTAAGGATAAGATAGCGGTAAATTTGAAATATAAATATGCTTGTATCAATCGATAGAAATAATGATAATACTAAAAGGAGAAAAAATGTAGCAATAATTTAAGGAATAAGAAAATAATCGATTTACATTAGAGAATGCAGAAACGAAAATAACGAAAATAATATGGGTATGAATTAAGAAAAGTGGAAAAAGGTAGCAAGGAAAAACCTATAAAAATAAATAAAGGAAGGGATTCGCACAGAAGACATAGCCGCTAGGGTTTAGGCGTTTTGGAGCACACCAATGAAACAAGTTCGTCTTGCCTGCATCTCCCCTAAAACCGTTTACTAGTCAATATGTATTTCTGGACCGATTTAAATATATTTGAATTCACATCGTATGAAAGACTTAAGTCGCCAAATAGTACATTATTTAAGGTAATAGGGCACAGTAGATTCAGTTCCTGTAATAGGGTCACACGTGAATTATCGTATAATGGGCATTCCAAGAAAAAATGGTTAGTACTCTCAACCCCTCCACATCTACAAAGGGGAGATTCGACGATGCTTTTATTGAATAAGTGTTCGTTCAAAGAACTACAATTTGTTCGTAAGCGTGCATGGAGTATCTGTGCTCTTCTATTTCCCGTGCAATAATATTTAGGAATTTGAATTTTGTCACGATTGAGGTGTTGCTTAAAGGTAATAATAGAGCTGGAGTTACGTACGTCAACAGGGAGATTGTTCCATTCCCGAATAGCAGAAGGTAGGAAAGAAGTTGAATATAAATGTGTACGAGAGAATGGTACTTGGAAGTCATCTGAATTTCTTAACCTATAATTTGATGCTGCACTGACCATAGGGGGTACTAGTGATGTAAGATAAGGAGGAGTTGCACTATTGACCATTTTATATAAATGTATAAGTTTGTGTTTACTTCTTCGAGTCTCAAGTGTTTCCCAACCAATATCTTTGTAAAGGTCGTGGATAGATACCAATTTTGTTGCCCCTATGACTATACGTGCAGCTTCGTTCTGGATTTTATCAAGGTCTTGTTTTTCATAATTGGTACAATTGTCCCAGATGACGTCACCATATTCTAATAGAGGTCTGATGAAAGAAGTGTAAATAACTTCTAAAGATTTCCGATCAAGCTGAAATTTGAGTTTACGCATGATATTAATACGTTTCCATGCCTTATCTTTTACATATTCGATGTGTGAATGCCAGGAACAGTCATTCGAGAGATTGATACCAAGGTGTTTGTGGGAGAATAATTCAGATATTTGTTCATTTGACATTACAAGGGGTGGGTGATAAGGTGGGTTTCTTTTGCGAGATATTAACATGGATTTAGTTTTAGAAGGGTTGAAAGTAACTAGCCATTTCTCCGCCCATTCAACTATTTTTTGGATGTCCTGATTAATTATATTCGCAGTATTTATGACGTCACTATCCTTGTCAATAATAAGGTACAAACTAGTATCGTCAGCAAATAAACGAATGTTTGAATTAATATTTGAAACAATGTCATTAATATATACAAGGAAGAGAAGGGGGCCCAAAATAGAACCCTGTGGTACACCGGCTTTCATTTTGTTCGATTTAGATTTTTGTCCAGGAATAACCACACGTTGTCGTCTGTTACTAAGATAGTCAGCAATAAGTTGAATAATATGACCAGAAATACCAGCAGTCCTGAGTTTAAACAAGAGACCTTTGTGCCAAACACGATCAAATGCTTTACTTATATCAAAGAATACTACCCGAACTTCCTTTCCGGCGTCAATTGCCTGACAAAAAGAGTTGTACAAGTATGTGAGTTGGTTAATAGTAGAATCGCCAGGCATAAATCCTGATTGAAAAGCAGAAAGAAAGTTAACATCTCTTAAGAAATTGAAAATATGCTTGAAAAGTAGTCTTTCAAAAACTTTATCAATGACACTCAAAAGCGAAATAGGCCTATAATTATTTACTTGTGATGGATCACCTGCTTTAAACACTGCACATACAAAGGACTCTTTCCAAGTATCTGGGAAAATGCCTAAGACAATTGATTTATTAAAGAGATCACATAGTGGGACAGAGAGCTCATTAGCAAGTTCCCTCAAAACCCGATTGTTTATTTCGTCTGGGCCAGTTGCTTTCCCGGAAGGTAGTGATAGTAGGACCTGACGAACCTCATCAGCTAGCAGCGTAAGTGTATCGAGTGTAAAATGTGTAATGACTTGTTCGAAGTTGGGAGGATCGGTATTGTTGTCGTTCAATAAAGTTTGATTTTGAAAGAAATCATTCAAGATATTTGCCTTTCCATAATCATCTGTAATTATGGAACCGTTATTGTTGAGGGGAGGTAATGATGATTTTTCGTTAGGTTTTATAAGTGATTTGAGAGTTTTCCACCAATCCTTGGATGAAGTATTTATAGTTGTTAATTTATTTGCAATATTATCAAAGCATAGTTGCTTGGAGGTACGAATTTCTGAAATAACTTTATTACGTAACAATTTAAATTTGTTCCAATGGTATTCAGATTTGGTTTGTTTAGCTTTTTTATAGGCACGTTTTCTAGCCCTGATTTGGCGTTTGATGTTATTATTTATCCACGAAGGCTCGCAATGCCTTATTCGGACGGTCTTATTAGGAATGAACTGGTTACTCAAGTCAGTAATCCTGTGTGTTATATTAAGTGCATATATATTGATATCATCGTGGATTAAGTCGTTCCAGTTAGTCATTGTAGCATGATCTCTCATGCGATTATAATCGCCTTGTTCATATAACCAAATCCGCCGTGTAAATGATTTTGCCTGTGGCTTTTTGAACTTAAAAATGCCGTAGATTGGACAATGATATCTTATGTCCTGGTCTAGAAAAGGCACGGCAACTCCACTAGTAATTAGACTATTTGTTTCGGAAACAAGAAGGAGATCAATAAGAGAAGCCGAGGTCTCGGTAAAATGAGTTGCGTCCTTAATTGCCTGTTCAAGGCCAAATTGTTGACATAGTGAGTTAACTTTTCGTGCGGTTTGTTGAGAAAGCATATTGTAGTTGAAGTCACCCACAATTATAATATCCTTAATGCCTGTATCAACTGCAAGGTTGATTGAGTCTTCTATACTACTATTGTATAAAGCGTCGGAATTAGATGGTCTATAAAATGTACCTAACAATAATCGTTTTTTGTTCAGACAAAGCTCTATCCAAATACATTCAAGGTGGTTGAGTTCGAGGTCTTTTCTACGGACATGATGAAGAGAGTTTTTGATGTATACCATAACACCGCCATGACTATCACTGAGACGGTCCTTACGTTCAGGTGTGTGGAAAGACGGAAAAGTGAGGTCATTAGTATCAACCGAATCATTTAACCAGGTTTCGGAAAAAGTTAATATATCAAATTGGTAAAGCTCCGTTTTTAAGATATCCATCTTAGCTAAAATGCTTTGTACATTATAATGTATAACCGACAGATTGTGTGAGAAGTTTAGGGAATCGGATAAAAAAAGTGACGTACTGTCGTGTGTATAGTTTGAGCTAGATGAAGTGTTGGCGCTATCTGGGCCAGGAATCGGGCCAGGATTTGGATGAACGTCGCCTGCCATTTGAAGAATTGTTAATAGCCAAGTTATCAACGTTATGATATAAAAAGCAAACATGGTGCATTTTGCAAAATAATTATTTTACAGATACTTTTTACCTGTGATTAGGCGTGTGTATGGTCGTTTTATCAAGCGATGCAATTTTTCAGTTGTATACATGTTGAATAAAATTGATTGCAAGCACAGAGGTTTGGTGCACCCTAGAACCGGTTTAAACCCCCAGTGGCCTACTTTGCCACTGACCGTTCCAAGGCGGTAGCCCTATTGTCAACCCTTTTTGTGTTTGTGGTGTTTGTGTTTATTAACAGTGACCTTGACCTTGACCCGAGTGGCCCCAAAATTGCTTATCATGTAAGTTAGCAAGACATCAAATTTCAGCCCAATATCTCAGTCCTAACTACATGTATTGAGCAGAAACTATTTTTTCTATTTTAACTATGATCTTTCTTGTCGTGCCCTTAATGGTTTATTCTCTTACTGCTCTGGCTTCTGCAAAGTCATTGAGTACCTTCATTGTGGCTTTCTAGGCTATTGTTTTTTTGTATTATATTTACACGAGCATATTTGTGTTTTACTTATATTGCCTATTGATGCTGCCTTGTTGGTTTGCCACTGACCGTTCCAAGGCGGTAGCCCTATTGTCAACCCTTTTTGTGTTTGTGGTGTCGTTTGCATTTATTATTGCTTTTGCCTTCTTGTTTGTCTGTTTGCGTGTTTGTTTCTGTGTTTTGTGGTTGACTGTCCTCCTTGAATGCTGCTTTCCCTGTCCGATCTTTTTATATTTCTTTTCACAACAGCGGCCTAAAATTGAATCCCAGTAACCCCAAATGCAATCCCGAACATCCTTTTCATATAAGCTACCTACCCATACAGTTTCATTCCAATATCTCATTCCTAACTGAAGTTATCGAGCAGAAACTGTTTTTCTATTTTTAGTAAATGTGACCTTGGACATGACCCCAGTGACCCCAAATGTGATCACATGCTTCCATTTCATATGCGCTATCTACCCATGAAGATGCGTTCAATATCTCATTCCTAACAAAAACTGTTGAACGGAAACAGTTTTTTCTATTGTTAGTATATTGACCTTGATCTTTACCCGAGTGGCCGCAAATGCAATTGCATACTTGTTTTTAATATAAGCTACCTACACACCAAATTTCAGGCCAATATCTCATTCCTAACTAAATGTATTGAGCAGAAACTGTTTTGTATTTTTAGTAATGGTGACCTTGACCTTGACCACAGCGACCTCAAATTCAATTCCAGGCTTTCTGTTTATTTAAGCTACCTACTCTTAAAGTTTAATTCCAATATCTCATTTCTAACTAAAGTTATTGAGCGGAAACCGTTTTATTATTTTTATTTTCAGTGACCTTGACCTTAACCCGAGTGGTCTCAAATGCAATCCCTAACTTGCTTTTCGTATAGGCTACATGCACCTCAAGATTCAAGTCAATATCTCATTCCAAGCTAAAGTAATTGAGCGGATACCGTTTTTCTAGTTTTAGTTACAGTGATCTTGACCTTGACCCAAGTGACCCCAAATGCAATCCCAAGCTTCCTTTACATATAAGCTACCTACCCGCAACGTTTCATTCCAATATATCATTGCTAACTGAAGTTATTGAACGGAAATCGTTTTTCTATTTTTAGTAAATGTGACCTTCACCCGAGTGGCCCCAAATGCAATCTCAAATTTTCTTATTATATAAGCTACCTACACACCAAGTTTCAGGCCAATATCTTATTCCTAACTAAAGTTATTTTTGCCGAAACCGTATTTCTATTTTTAGTAAAAGTGACCTTGACCTTGATCCCAGTGACCCAAAATGCAATCCCAAGCTTCCTTTTCATATAAGCTACCTACCATGAAGTTTCATTCCAATATCTCATTACTAAACTGTCTTTCTATTTTTAGTAACAATGACCTTCACCTTGACCCCACTGGTCTCAAATGCAAACACAGTCTTCCTTTTCATATAACGCACCCGGGAATCGCACCGCCAGCATTGCTTTTACAATACCGAGAGTTTAAGGCGGAGGATTTCCGGTAATGCAGGCGAGCGATCAAATGTGCCGGTATTGCGTTGTGTGTGCTCAACATTTAGACCGATTGTTTTTGTATTTAATTTTTTTTTCAAAAATAGAAGAATGTCATGTGTTAGCCAATTGACTTAAGCGACTATTCCCAAAATGTGGGCATCGACCATCTACGCATGTTTGAGAAACCTTTTCTGTCGTATGCAATTTATGTAGTGAAAAAATAGCATAAAACATGCTGTTAGATGCTGTTTTATTTTATTATTCAGACCTTTGCATTAATCGTGTGAATTTCCCAGCCATAGATATAGATGTCTGATGCACATATTTTTAGTCGCAAATATGGTAAATTGAAGATTTCTCGCAAAAAATTGCACAGCAGTTCAGGCGTGCAACCTACACTGCAGGCCCGCTGTGAAATAAGAACAAACTCAAGGTGGACGTCATTATGGGAAATGCCTATTTATGTATTTATCTTATTATTATAATTATTGTTTAAACATGTTGTAACAAACTCTCGATAACATCTAAATATAAATAAATTACCTGAAAAAAACACACAACATAATTGATCTGTCTTGGACTTGACATAAAATAAAAAAATACGCGTGAAAGTCAAATTTAATGAAACTAAATTAATTGAACCTCTCTTCAATTATTTAAACATCGGTCTAATTCAAGTGAATATATGTCTAATTCAACTGAAAAGTGGTCTTATTCAATTGAAGAGAGGTTCTGTTCAATTGAACTTTTTTTTCAAAGTCGATAATATCTTATAGCCAATGAACTAAAGCGACCGTTCACAGAAAGTGGACATCGATATTCACCGTACTTACCATATATTACCTCAAGAAAGACTTTCATTTTGGCAGAGTTATGTCCCTTTTATGAAACTTTAACATGCAACCTAATCTGGCTCACAAATTGGCAAACGGGACGCTATGGACTCTGTGGCCGGGTAGTAAAGACGCTGCGTCTTAAACGTTCTAGCCTCTCACCACTACGGGTTCGAATCCCATTGGGAGCTCAATTTGTCTAGTGAGATAGTGTCGATTCTTACAGATGACCGGAGGTATACAGTAGTGGTTCTACTGCAGTAAAAAGGGTGTGGTCGGCCTTTACCAAACAAAAAGGAAATCGACCATCATATATGATCTTAGCTGTTGGTGCGACTATAAAATCCAACTCAATCAATTAATCTTCTTTATCAATTATTCATTTCCGTCGAAACGCCCAATAACGCTGGCTTTCATTTCGGCAGAAATATTCCCCTTTTCATAAAATTTTAACGTGGAACATAAAAAATGATATAATATTGACCTATAGTCATGAAACTTCTCTTTATTAATTATCAAATGCATAGTCATTATTCCGTTGTTAGTTAAATTGTTATAAAACTTGTATTGTCACGACTGCTTTAGATTATATAATTCACCATATACGGAATGCCGGCAATGAATAAATACAAGATATAATAGTAGTACCCCACAGCGGGACACCAAATCGCTACGTAAAGGCACTTCAAATGTATCAAGCTTTCATTTCAAAAAAATAATTTCAACTGTTCACATCTGATTTTTTCGTAAACAACAACAACACTGATCCAGGCTCGAATAAGGAATATTTAATGACACTTCGAAGTGCTATACACTGCTCTAGTCAAACTAGTTGTTTTTAATTGACCACTTTTTGGTCATATTATAATAGTACTTACTGGAACGCCAACTTAAAATAATCTCAATTGAAACTCTATTCAAACAGTGAACTCGCCTTGGTCTAATTCAATTAAAGCGAGGTCTAATTCAAATAAACAGAGGTTCAGTTGAAGTATATCACACTTCCACTGAATTGAACCAGTATTCAAATGAGTTTCAACTAAATTAGACCGTGGTCTTATTCAACTGAAGAGATTCTCATGTTAATTGCAGATAGGTCGAATTCAATAGAATGGAGGTCTTATTCTAAAGCCATAAGAAACAATAAAATCAAATAATCATAGCCATTTCTAAAAATGGTTTGGTTTCTGGCGATCTGGGAGAATAATGGTTGTCAATCCAAATACGAGTAACACCAACATAATGTGTTTCAGTTGCATAAAAAAAGTCGTATTTTTCAATCCAAACATTTGGTACATAATTATTCAACCAAATTTAATAAGGAGCTTATTTAATGAATGTGCACACTTGGTATTATGAAAATGAAGCACACTATGGGGGTTTTCTCTTGTATTTGTATTCAATTATTGGCAAAGATTACCCCTTTAGATAGCCTCATATCCCTTTAAAAACTGACACAAAACGTTTTGTTTTCTTTAAATGGCGCTTTTTATTTTACCAAACTTGTTCAAATGTCTAGAGTAAAAATGTTTTCAATGATAATTCCGAGAGCTTTGTGTTACATGTGACTAGTGAATGTGACAAGTTGTGTTTACATGCTTGTTTACACCATGCATGTTATAACATTCAATTAATCATGCTTCTTTCACACTGTTGATTCCAGTAAAACAAGTGCTTTGGTTAACCGATACTGCCGCATGTGAACCAAACCACTTGTTTACTGCATGTGCAAAAAATGTATAAAAATGCATATTTTAATGTTGTAACATGTATGTTATAATATATATAAACCACCATCAACAATAATCTATGTTTTACTGGATTCAACAGTGTGAGGGCAATTTATCAAATAACGTCCCTTGTTAGCAGTGTCAAACACCCATGTAATATTCTGTTGTATGACACACGTGTAATACAACCTGAAACGATTTTGATTGGTCAAACCGAATAATGTTGTCCTAAATATTCATGCTCGTATTTACAAACATGGTCGACACAACGCGTACTATTCCTTTACACGCAGTTGTCAAAATCGACGATAATCTAAAAGGCATTATTATCAAGAAGAAATTAACCAGCAACGGGGATATTTACACCGTACGCACTGAAGGTACTGATTTTGAAGACGATTTACCAGTCACCAGACTGCAAATGATTCATGAGTATGAAAATACGTATGAATTTCTGTTATGGAAACATTCTATCTTTAAAAAATCGGTACCTTTCGAATTATTGTTTATGAAAATATTTCATTTAAATAAACTCTACGACTAAGCTTGATTTTGTTGTTAAATTATACTAATTCACATACGATACATTTTGCTAACAGTTGTACTTATAAAAAAAGAGTATGATAATGGACCTTTGGAAACGGCCGAGCACGACACATACGAAATAATGCAGTCTCGGTTTGATTGAGACTGTTCATGAGTGGTAGTGAAATATGCTAGCTACCGCTCACGCCCTCTAGCCCCGGGTTGAGCAGAACTCAATATTAATAAATCAACAGCACAAAATTTTAACCATCCCAAAGATAAGTCATTCTCGCCAGAGTTTCACAACGGTACTCTTTATAAAAGTGTAGTTTGTTGACAAAACATGAACTAAGTACATAGGTAAGTGCATACGTATATTAAATAATGAAAATGGTACATGACACTATTACTTTTTTTAATAGACGACATGTCAGTGAAAATGTTCATCAGGGCTACAATTACTATAAACTTCGAAAAACCTTTGCAAATTTGTATTATCGTAACCCTGAACTTCTTTCTAAATATAATAGATTATAAAAAATTCTTCTGCGACAATTCTGTTGATGTTTGTCTGCAATCTTGTCTTGTCGTGGCCTTTTATGATTTCTCTGGCTTCTGCCAAGTCATTGAGTATATTCTTTGTGGCTTACTCGGTTATTTTTTTTTGTATTTATATATACACGAGCATCTTTGTGTTTTACTTGTATTGCCTATTAATGATGCCTTGTTAGTTAGTAGTTAGAGAATAGTTCATGGCGGGGATTTCTTTATTTACACTGTCCCGTTTTATTGGGATGACAGTAAAAGAGTATGATAATGGACCTTTGGAAACGGCCCGAACACGACACATATACAATATTGCAGTCTCGGTTTGATTGAGACTGTTCATGAACGGTAGTGAAATATGCTAGCTACCGCTCACGCCCTCTAGCCCCGGGTTGAGCAGAACTCAATATTTATAAAATCAATAGTACATAATTTTAACCATCCCGAAGATGGCAAGCATATGGCGGTGGACATAGAGATTTTCCTCCGCCATGTCCAGCGGCGTATGGTCCCAGTATCTAACAAAATACTATGTCCCGAAGAGCGAAATAAACCAAATTGAATTTAGTTGTGAGCAGCGCTTATGAAGCCTGCATATCACAAGTAACAGCCAAAATATTAAATTAAAAAGCAGACAACACATCCTATGAGTGGTTAAACAATACCCAGAGCCGGGGTAGTGGAACCACTAAGGTTTGGTGCAACCTAGAATCTGGATTAAACCCCAGCATTTATTACTACTGACTGTTCCAAGGCGGTAGCCCTATTGTCAACCCATTTGTGTTTGTGGTGTCTTATTTGGCTTTTTATTCATCTTTAAAAAGTTCTTTGTTTCTCTATGTGTTTGTGGTTGACTGTCGTCGTTAAATGCTTCCTTTCCTGTTCGATTTTTATATCTATATTTATATATGCGAGGTGCCAAATTCCGATCAGCCTTATTTTCGCCGAAAAAGTCATTTTGCATCGATTTTATCACGTGACCGTGCTTGATAGATATTCCTCCGCCATTTGGCTGGCGTTCCTACTGAAAATACAAAGTATTTCATAATTATACCTGATAGTATTCAGTATATCAATGCTATTCAATAACGAAGCTATAAATGAGCCTCAATTTATTTACCTGAGTTTAGCGGTCATGTAGTATGTCGGCAGTGTTAGCAGTCAATAAGCAAGCTTTCCATATTTTCTCAATGGCCAGGTAGCGTTGGTGAATAGGCTTTTAAAGCTACTATTTTAAAGCTACTAAGTCTCTATTTTAACTGATACTATCTCATGAATGGTAATAAATACTAATAAAGGGGATCCATTGGAAGCAACAAACACAAACAAGAAATAAAAGTCGCAGACTCGGTTTTATTTAACCTCTTCGTGAGAGGTAATGAAAAATGAAACACCTCTCACGCCTACTAGCACCGGCTTAAGCGATAGTCTACGCTTAAGCTACAATTATTGGGCTTGATGACCCCAAAAGACCGGTAAATAATAACACTATTGATTTGTAGTCGGGCGACTTTTAACGGCCGCCAAACAGCACTAAACACACGCTCGTGTGTATGTCAATAAACACTGAAAAGGGGATCCATTGGAAGCAACACACACAAACAAGAGATAAAAGTTCGAGTTTTACTCGTTTTTATTGAATCTGTTCACGAGAGGTTATGTCAAAAATCGCAGGTGAAGTACTTTCAATTCGACAAAGACCTCAAACGTAGCTATATAAGACAGAAATCGATGTATAAAGTTTTATTTAGCTTTATACAGGTAACATCGATAAATATTCGGCTTTAGAATATATTTGATAAAACATAATTGCCCTGAACGCATTACGTGGTCCCACCTTAATTCCATTAAGCGATGGGAAAGCTTATATTAGCAGGATATTATAACGGATATTGCGACAATAAAACATGTTTAAAAATATTTTTTTCTGAATAAATGCCGTAACCTGTTTAAATTACCTGTTTTAATGTTACAATATGCAAACTTTCTAAGGCGAAGTTAAGGTCCAGTCAACCCCGATTTCACCTCTTGGAGAAGGGGTTGGATGGGAGTTAATACACGGAAAACGTAATGCGGGATTTGAACCAAGTATCTTGCTCTTTTATGCGTTTTTAATGCATGACATGTTGTTACGTTGTAGCAGTTTTAACACTAAATAGACATTGAATAATAACTAGCGCACACACGGGCACATACTTGTTTCATATTAATAACATATAGAATTACACAACGCAAGGGTTAATTTACACGTGCGGAATAATGGACTATAAACTGATAATTATTAATGTCCGTTCAAATAAGTTATTTTGCATCATAATAAATGATACCGAATATACCATATTTTCAAGAAATCCCCATGGTACAGTGGTAAGAACAACTGGCCTAATGAATTGGATTAGAAGGTCGTTAGTTCGAGTCCAGAGGCGGGCTTTTTTTTTCTTCCTGCAAACTATAATGCCTGTGTACAGGCACGATCTGCACTGCTCGGTGTCTATACAGTAAATGAGTCCTGCGTTAAATTTGATCGCTTAAATACCCGATTGCGCCATGAGGAGCTAGAGAACATGAAATCACCAATAAAGACATGCCTACAAAGAAGAAATCGATTATTATAGAGACTGTGTAGCTTTAAGGACACACCGGAACACAATCAATATATGTACGAAAACCGGGTAGAGACTTCTAACGTCTTAATTCTAACTACTTCTGGCGGTAGCTAGCATATTTCACTACCGCTCATGAACAGTCTCAATCAAACCGAGACTGCAATATTTCGTATGTGTCGTGCTCGGCCATTTCCAAAGGTCTATTACTTCTAACTCCTTACTCCTTACTTATTCACAGACAGACAGACAGACAGACAGACAGACAGACAGACAGACAGACAGACAGACAGACAGACAGACAGACAGACAGACAGACAGACAGACAGACAGACAGACAGACAGACAGACAGACAGACGAACGGAAAAATATGGTCAGACACACGGACGAACGGACTGATGGATGGAGGAGCATATATATATCCTGCGTACTTAAAATCCAATCATATCCCACATTCATCTACCCATCCACCCATCCACCCATCCACCCACCCAAGCATGAACGTCCTCCCCATCTCAACATACATACCATCCACCCAATCCACCTCTAAACCTCACACAACCAGCCGCACCCACACTCCACTCCTCACACACACAGATACACCCAAATGCACGCGCGCACTCTTACAGGGAAATACTGACGGATGAATAGACACAAATACATGTTGATTGAATGCCAACGTCGAAGTTAGGAGTTAGAAGTTAAAGTTATAAGTTACAGTTAAAAGTTAGAAGTAAGAACTTAGAAGTAAGAACTTAGAACATAGAAATAAGAAGTTAGAAGTTAACTAAGACCTTATAAGTTAGAAGTAAGAAGTGAGAAGTAAGAAGTACCTACCTACCTACAAACCTACACACATACACACATACACATATACACACATACATGTACACATGTACACACATACACATATACACACGTGCACACATACACAAATACACACATAAACACACACACACTCACACACACACACACACACACACACATTAGAAGTTAGAAGTAAAAGTAAGCAGTTAGAAGCAAGAATTAAGAAGTTGGAAGTTAAAAGTCCCTACCCGGATTTCGTACTTTTTTGTCATGTGCCTCTTTACAAATTGCGTCATGACTCTCCACGCATTGTATGAATAGTCATGCAGTGCGTCGTATATAGCTATTTCATTATTTGTTCAAATACGCGGATATTATGTAAATTACAATTGCAATTATACACATAAATTGTCAATAAACTGTTTTTGAACAACATGGAGTACAATTCATTATACATTTTTGTTTTAATGTATTACTCATGAATATTTCAGTGATAATTAATATTTACGTTGAAACTTTATTTGAAAACATCCGTCTTTGCGGTTGCATGATTGATGGGAAACAATATTTGCTGTTAGTTTGTAGCAATTAGTAAAAACACATGCATTTCTTAAACCAGACACACGTTTGAAGTGCACGATGTAATGATCATAAATAAGACTAATATCCAAAACATATGAACGGGTAAAAAACATAATAAATACCGATCTAGGCGCTTTAAAGGGATACAGGGCAATCTTGATTATTTGTCAAGCACTACAGAACATATTTTAGTGTATATAAAGGTTTAACTAGAACAGGGTCAAGATCTCTATAGTGTGACCAAGGGTCGGTCTATGCAAATATTGCCATCTTCTGACCTACATACTTGTAGTAACATCAAGAATTAAACTGAATTGAATTGAATAGTCACACCAACAGCAAAGGTCATAAGGCGACTTTCCGGGCAAGTTTCATACACGGGTGAGCACCTGTGATAGCTTCCTCACATAAAGATACAAATTAAGAACCAAATTGGCTAAGTGCATTGCCAAAATAAAATCGTTTAATGAATGGCATTACTTAAGAATTGATTTTTTGTTCAACATTCATCAACACATACAATGTTATTGGATCGTCCCTAGAGAGAGGGATACTATACTTCGGACTCAGGAAACCGTGCCCTACTCAGACTATCGTGCAGATTAATATAGTTATTTTATATACACGGGACGGCCGAGTTTACGTACCATCCCACGGACGAGTCTAATGGAATTGTCTTGCGTAAGAACATTTCGATGAAACCCAGTAGCGCCGGGGAGGCTCAAACCCAATAGCGCCGGCAAGGCTCATACCGGTTATCTCCCGAATCAGAAACGTAAGTTACAGTTTATGGATTCCTAAGGGTCTGACGGCGATCTGTAAGAATTACAGGGGCCATTCCAAATACGAATAATGCCATCATTATGTGTTGCTTGTTTAATGTGCGAATGCACGAAATAAAGTGTAGGCCTCATGTTTAAATTAGGCTGATGACGTCATTTTCGTATCGGGTACTACAGAAAGGCACCCGAGTAATCTTCGATTATATAGAAAGGCCCACAGTTATACAGAAACGCACCCGGAAATACGATATCTCGGTAGCGGAATTGAAACAATTTAGAATTTGATAAAATAATACTAAAACAAGGTTGTTCATCGTTAATTAGTCGCCATTGTTCTTAAAATATAAATTGAGAAATGAAATGCAGAACTTGTTTTTTTTTTGTGTTTTCGTAAAATCGTCAGCAACACCGCGCGCGCAAAATAATACTTCTCGATTACTCCTTTGAAGCGGAGGGACTTAGATACCCTCGAAAGAAATAAGCATTAAAAATCAAAGATATCATCCAAATTGTACAATAACATTTAGCCGACAGCTCCATATATAGTTCATTAACATGAAAGCAGTTATAAATCTTCATCTGTATCGTAAATAAGAAGCACGCAACGCAAATCATATATCTACATCGCTTCACAGTTTTTCGGAAAAACAAATTGCGACATTGTACGCTCACGATAATTTGTCTCAGGTACTTTTATGTACGTTTGGGCCGTTCTGGATTTCGAAGAGTTACGTTTCTGTAGCCATAAATGTACCCGGGTGCCAGTAGTATAGAAAGTGGGGTGTCTGGCGCAGTTGTCCCCCTCGGGGTCTCCCACCACAACCCCTCCCCCACCCCCATAAAAATATGGCAAATTTGCGTGTTGCAGCATGCAAAACAAGTTAAAATCACCAGAAAAAACTGATCAAAACAACTTCCAATCAGTTCAGAGATGGGATGACACTGTGCTCTCAAACCCCACCAACAAGTTTTAAAACTCGTTTTGTAAACTCCTCCAGGGAAAACTTCTCCAAACACCCCACTTTCTATATACTTATAACTAGGTTTCCAATGAGCATACAAAATTAGCAAACCATGATTAATCCAAACCCTGGCGAAATGACTGGCGGAAATGCTCCCCTATCAAGTGGCAATAAAACGTTTCTAGTATAATAAACATAAAACACTTCTACTCAAACCCGAAGGGTAACGTTCCAACATGATTACATTCCGATCCATTCAAACTATTTTTATGCGATCAAACAAAGTCGGAAGATACAGAGCAATCATCCTCATCATCACTATACATATACTGTTTTATCATAGAATATTTTATTTTCCTGCACGTGCATAATTCACATTTCAAATCGAGAACTTTTTTCCTATTTCCATGAAGTTATTTAAGATAATAATCCATAAACGATTTTAATCGTTTTCGTTTATTAATTTGATTTTTCTTTGTATGTAGAAAATCATCACGAATCATACCATATTCTACTTGACCTAGCTTACCTACTAGCAATAGTTTTCGATATTTATTTTTTAATTCTTCAAGTTATATATAAAGTTCATCGGCTAACTTATCAGTCCATTTCAACGCCTTTTCTTGTTTTTTTGATGCTCCATGTCCTAGTTTATATTTTGTACTAATTACGGGCTTGGCTATCAAATTATTAGCGATTTATCTCCAAGTTATTTGGGTTTGCTCGTTTAATACCGGCCAGCATGTCTTTTATCGCACATTGATTTATTACTAGGACTTTCTTTATAACAGTACACATGATCTTTGCAAATAGCATATAATTCATTTGATGGTTCTCAACTATCAAGCGGATTACCCGGACCGCAATAGTTATAACCAGGAAGTGTTAGGCCATTTTTAGGTAACACAGGGAGTAAAGCTTCATGAATATCAATGTTTCCACCTTGTGTACTTTTAGCAAACGCATGTTGCTTTTTACATTCTTCTACCTTACTGAGGTTCGACATTTTCCGTAATCATCTTTTCTTTAACGCAGTAACTCATATATCAAATATGATTAGATAAAATATGATTTTATGATGTTTTCATTTTCCAAAGGTCTGCATGGTTTTAGTATTTTTTTTTTGTTTTTAACACTTTATTTCAAATATCAAGTGTACATACATTTTTAAACATACAATACAGATTCACAGAATGGTATTACTCTCCGGAAAAACAATTGTGAGTCTATTAGTTAATTTTTTTTAAATAAATGTTTCACCTCTTCGGTTACACTCTGCGTCATCAATACATATTCTACAAAATAACTCTCCATTTCTTAGAACTAAACCATATGTAAGCCTTACACCTTTAAAGCTTCACTCGACAACCTCGTTTCATGTTCCTTCTAATAATATTACTAGGATGTTTTATAATGGCTCAAAAGTTTTCGTAACTCCTCTAGGATCACATGTTTTGAGGATATACCATATAAAGTCTCCTTTCAGAAATCATTTAGTTCATTCAAGACGCAGGGTGTTTCCCTCTATAAATAAGTGCAATGCTAAAAGGTGCAGTTGTTGCAATTATTTATCTTGCAAGTCCACCAATAAATCAGCTGTTAATGGTAGATTGTTTAATGTATGTCTAGCTTCAAATGTTGATTGACGTACATCTCACGTCAATTATGTTCTGACTTGAAATGCACCACGTTGCGGTAAACAATATGTTGGACAAACAGGTCGATCCTTAAAAGTTCGATATCGTGAACACAAATATAATGCAAGTAATCCTAAAAAGTTAAAAAATTACTTGTACCAACACTTTCGTTAGTCAGGTCATAATTTTAATAACGTAACTGTTCAACCGGTTGAATATATATTTTTTGATAATAATGCTACTAAAAGCTTTTAAATAAAAGCTAGACATATTGCAGGACTTAAGTGGATGAAAAACTTACAGACACCTTATCCACTCGGCCTTAATGACAATATTTATCAAGAAGGACATATTTCTAAAGATCCTAATATTGACATTTTTTCTATATTTTCTATTCGAAAGCGTAAATCTAGGTCTCATGGTCTTAGGCGTAATGGTAACATCAAACGTTAATCGCGTGTAATTATTTCTGTCGCTGATTTACATACTACTTTTAAATAGTCAGGAAAGCACTCTATGCTTTCACGGCTTACCTCTTTGTCCATTACTTCACTAAAGTTGATCGACGAGGAAGCCGACAGCCATTTAAACAACAAGATGGATTTTACTTAAAAGTTGTATTTCTGTGCCTTTTCTTGAAAAAGAACAAGTGTTTGAAAATTTGAAGAAGAGTTACTATTTATATAATATTGAATTAACTGTCGTTTCGAAAGTCTATACAGATATGAATATTGATAAAGGTATTGATTTCATTGTCATGCCTAGTATTTTTCGAGATACTCATGTAGTTGATTCTATCCCAAAATATTTCAAATATTCCGAAAGTCCTGTAATTTGTTATAAGTATAAAAAGACTATTAGAAATATTATTTTCAACTACAACAAAATAGTTTCTGACCTTGATATAGTACATAATACTCCTAAGGAATGTGAATGCAACACATCAACATTTTGCTATGCTCCAGCAGGTCAAGTCAAGAAAAGAAATATAAAAAGATCGGACAGGGAAAGTAGCATTCAAGGAGGACAGTAAACCACAAAACACAGAAACAAACACGCAAACAGACAAACAAGAAGGCAAAAGCAATAATAAATGCAAACGACATCACAAACACAAAAAGGGTTGACAATAGGGCTACGCCTTGGAACGGTGAGTGGCAAAGTAGGCCACTTGGGGTTTAAACCGGTTCTAGGGTGCACCAAACCTCACACTTACCCTACTGTCATCCCATTAAAACAGGACAGTGTAAATAAAGAAATCCCTGCAATGATCTAATCTCTAACCAACAAGGCAGCATCAATAGGCAATATAAGTAAAGCACGAATATGCTCGTGTAAATATAATACAAAAAAACAATAGCCTAGAAAGCCACAATGAAGGTACTCAATGACTTTGCAGAAGCCAGAGCAGTAAGAGAATAAACCATTAAGGGCACGACAAGAAAGATCATGGACAAACATCAAACGTCACCGTCCCAATGGGCTTTAGGTAGGCGTCATCACAGGGTCCACAGCCTGTCCAGTCATCGTACAATTAAAGAGGAAAGCATAGTGGCGAACTGTAAAAGGGTCAACCACCAAGCATGCAGTACTTTGTAAAATGATAGGATCATAACCTCTTTTGATAAGCTTTTTAACAAGTTTAACAAAGATAGTATAAAAGTGATCATGACCTAGAATCTTAAGAAGTTTATAAATCACATCACCATAGAAGTCAGGTTGTGATAGTCCTTATCGCAGAAGAGTCCTTACATTACTTGTATATTTGGAAAGAAGATCAGGGTTACGATAATAAAATTTTGCAAAGGTTTTACGAAGTTTATGGTAACGGTAACCCTGATTGATTAACTTTTTAGTTATACAAAGATTACGAATATTAAAGTCCTCAACTCGAGTACAAGCTCTAGTAAAACGAATAAGTTGAGACACATATACCCCGTAAGAAGTTGCTCGGGGAACATCCCCATCCAAGTGGGGATAATTAACAATGTCAAATTTAAAATCATCTCTCTTGTCATAGATTTTGCTAATTATTTTACCATTTTCAATCGAGAGATCTAAATCAGGAAAAGAAGCGTTATTATCAGATATATTAGCTTTGTTCAGCTGAAGTTCTTTAGGATAAATATAATTAACCATAGTTGGAAAGAAAGGGTTGTCAATGTTCAATATGGCATCCAGATACCGAGAGGTATCATTAAAGGCTTCAATAACATCTGCTTGGGTATCTGGTGAACGACTCAACATGAAATCCCTTCCATAGCAAAATAAGAACAAATCTGCGACAAGTGGTGCACAGTTCGTACCCATAGGGATACCAACAATTTGTCTATAAACGGTGGTTCCATACCTGACGAAAATATTATCTAATAGGAAGATGAATGCATCACAAACTACAGCAAGTCCACATAGTATAATTGTCAAAACTGCCGTTAGTAAAAAACGCTTTTATATTATTACATGCCAAAAATGTAGTATTTTCTCTAGCAAATGTTTTTTGAATAAGAGAAATTAGCTTGTCTTTAATAAGGTGCTGTGGTAAGGTTGTATATAGTGTAGAGAAGTCATAAGTGCTTATTGATGAAACTTGACTTTCTTGAACATTTTATCAAGAACGTCTCCTGAAATTTTTATAGACCAAAATAAATTAATCCCAGAGTTTTCATAAGTTTTATCAACACTGGTAGTTTTGATATTGTTGATAAACGTATTCAGCATTTGTTTTCGAAAGGTCCTAAATATAGATTAACTTCAACTATTGATTTTAATGCCTGTCGTGCCCAGATCGCCAACTCCATTGAAGATTTTTGTATATAATGGTGTCGTAGAGAACATGCGGACCCAAACTCGCTTTCTACTTGGAAAAAGTCAATTCTTAAAATTATAGATACACGTATTAACTTTTATAATGCTAACCCCTCTTTACTTCCTCCGAGACCTAGGTTTTCCTTTCGTAATTTAAAATCGGAAATTCAGGAATTTCATAATAAATTTGTTTTATTTCATGCAGATAAAGCAGTTAATAATGTAATTATTGTTTGACGCCTACATTATGTCAATGTTTTATCTCTGGAACTCGGCAGCACCAATTCGTATACTCCAGTTAATTCTACTGAGGATGATGTTGTTTCCGCACATATCACTCGGTGCACTACTTTCAAGGTTGGTGTAAACGATAAGCAAAATAAACTGCCTACTATGTACTGGATTCCTAAATTACGTAAACATCCGTATAAAGCTCGCTTTATTTCGTATTCTAGTGCCTGCACCACAACACACATCTCCAAACTTTTAACTTCTTGTCTTACTGCCGTAAAAGATCACGTTAAACTATATTGTGATAAAACTTATGAAAACTCTGGGATTAATTTATTTTGGTCTATACAAAATTCAGGAGGCGTTCTTGATAAAATTTTCAATAAAGGTCAAGTTTCATCAATAAGCACTTATGACTTCTCTACACTATATACAACCTTACCACATCATCTTATTAAAGACAAGCTAATTTCTCTTATTTAAAAAACATTCGCTAGAGAAAATACTACATTTTTGGCATGTAATAATATTAAAGCGTTTTTTTGCTAGGGGCAGTTTAGACAATTATACTATGTGGACTTGCTATGAAGATTGCGAAGCACTCATCTTCCTATTATATAATAATTTCTTCAGGTATATAGACAAATTGTTGGTATCCCTATGGGTACGAACTGTGCACCACTTGTCGCAGATTTGTTCTTATTTTGCTATGAAAGAGATTTCATGTTGAGTCTTCCACCAGATACCCAGGCAGATGTTATTGAAGCCTTTAATGACACCTCTCGGTATCTGGATGACATATTGAACATTGACAACCCTTTCTTTCCAACTATGGTTAAAAATATTTATCCTAAAGAACTTCAACTTAACAAAGCTAATATATCGGATAATAACGCCTCTTTTCTAGATTTAGATCTCTCGATTGAAAATGGTGAAATAATTAGCAAAATCTATGACAAGAGAGATAATTTTAATTTTGACATTGTTAATCATCCCCACTTGGATGGGGATGTTCCCCGAGCAACTTCATATGGGGTGTATGTGTCTCAACTTATGCGTTTTTCTAGAGATTGTACTCCAGTTGAGGATTTTAATTTTCGTAATCTTTGTATAACTAAAAAGCTACTCCATCAGGGCAACCGTTACCATAAACTTCGTAAACCCTTTGCAAAATTTAATTATCGTAACCCTGATCTTCTTTCCAAATATGAAAGTAGAAATGTTTGAGGTCTATTATCCTAGAAACGTCTTATTACCACTTGCATACGGGAGCATTTCCGCCAGTCAGTTCGCCAGGGTTCGGAATAATCTTGGTTTATAAGCTCATTTGAAACCTAGTTATAAGTAGTATAGAAAGTGGGATATTTGGGGAAGTTTTTCCTGTAGGGGTTTACAAAACGAGTTTTAAAATTTGTTGGTGGGGTTTGAGAGCACAGCGTCATCCCAGCTCGGAACTGATTGGAATTTGTTTCGATCAGTTTTTCCTGGTGATTTTAACTTGTTTTTCCATCCGCAACACGCACATTTACCATCTTTTCATGGGTGGGGGAACCCGAGGGGGGGGGGGGGGGGGGGGGGAAACTGCGCCAGACACCCCACTTTCTATACTACTGGTGCCTTTCTGTAGAATCTGATATGACAATGACCCCATAAACTTCGATTAGTTAATGAAATTATGAAAAACTCGACTCGATGTTTTTATTATATGGATCATTAATATTAATTCGTACTTATTTAATTCACTATCAGTATGATCTAAGTAAATCTTGTTATTCAAGACTGTTAGCAATATGAACGTCACAGGAATAACATTTATGTGTGATCGCCGTTTCCAAAGTCCATTATCATACTCTTTTTTAACAATAAAACAAAACTATATTCGGCGTGTTGTCCAGTAGGAACATTTTCTTAAAAATGTATTAAACCGGAATGTAGCATTCTGCTCAATTTCATATGAAACAAGCTAATCATAATAGTTTTCATTTGAATTTGGATTAACACCAACTACTCTAATCCCTTTAAGAAACGTTCAGTTCAAAAAGGAAAATTTCAACAATTTCGCTGTGATGGCCAGGTTATAAAAATGCAAGAAAACGATGAAAATAGCAACTACACACTAGTTGGTCGGCTGATCGTCCGGTTGGTCAAACGGTGTTTTACCTAATTTTCACCACATTTTAGGCTATATACTTGTATAAAGGCTGATCGTTTTACTTCCGGTTACTGTAAAATATGGCGGACATTTTTGTCGGAGGAAGAAAAAAGATGTAATATCGTCTATTTCAACAAGCTAGGGGCTCCAAAATAACAACTATGGTAATTGCGCTAAAGTAACATGATGTTATAACGACAAGACACTCAATTATATGCTCTATTGACTACACAAATTCTGTAAACATAGCAACATTGTGCGGGTTATGTCACTGTCTAATCGGCGTATCTCACATCGAAGAAAACGTAACACATCGTCTCCGTTGGGTCAGCTCGAGCAAAAGAAACACAGGACCGACGATTCCGAAAGCAACTTTGCTGATTCTGATTCTGATTCAGACCAGTCCTTGGTTAGTATTTCATGCGATCCAGGTCTTATTGTTGCTATCCCACCCACTACCCCACCCACTTGTCACGCCATGTCCACTCTCACCGACGAGGACATAAACAAACTTGCAAACATGATCAGTGCCAAGGTCAAGTTGGACCTTATCTCTGACATAAAAAGTGAACTAAAATCACTGGTAAAAGCTGAGGTTCAGCATCACACCGCGAGCCTTCAAAGTGATCTAAACACTCTGAAAATCGAAAATTCTAGACTGTTTACAGAAAACCAAAGGCTGGAATACTCGCTCGACGAGCTTGAACAATATGGTCGGCGTATGTGTTTAGACGTCAGTGGAATCCCAGACGACCTGGGTGATCCCAACGAAAACGTAGAGAAAAAGGTACTTGACCTAACAGCTAAAATCAAACTTGACAATGGCGAGCCTTTAAACATTCGTGCCTCAGATATTGACAGATGCCACCGCAAAGGCATGTTCAAAGGTTCAGGTAGCCGCAAGGTCATCATAAAGTTCACCAACTCTAAAGCGCGACAAAAGGTCATGGATGCTAAAAAGAAGCTGGGTCCCGGAATTTATGTATCCGACAACCTGACCAATTACAGGGAATATATTGCATTCCAAGCTAGACAGCTGTGCAGAGGGAGGGACCACAAGTTATCTAAAACCTGGGTATCCGGTTGCCGTGTGTTTGGAAAACTCTCATCAACAGATGAGAAAATCCACATCAAAGATCAATCTGTAATTGATGAGCTCAGAGGTACTCTGGAGTCCATGGAGTAGTCTACAGTCATCTTTACTGTGTTAACTTCAGCTATTCAGATAGCACACATAACATACCAGTAACTGTGTCTACCCGATGTTCAACCCAGTGTGATATAGTTATAAAAGCTTCATAATCTCATTTAAAAACTTATTTCTGCTATGTGTTTAACATGTAATTAACAGCATTATCATATTATTACAAACTGGATGACCCAACCTAACTACTGCTTGGTTGTGCCTAATGCACATTTTTTATACTAGCTGGTATAACAGTGTTTTTCATTCTAGTTTACTGTGCCTGCTATCTGATATCTATTCATGTTAGTACAAATTATCACATACCACAAATTGTCTATTCTCAGCTCTATAATCCCAGTCAGTATCTATCCATGCTATATATTTAACAGTAATTACCAACTCAAATTAATTTTAATTCAATATCAATATTCACATATAACAGGCAGTGTTATGATGTTACACATACTGTATATGACCATACCTAATTATTGTGTGGTTTGTTCATGTTGCATGTTCTGACTAAATGTTTATTTACAAAACTGATCATTCTCGTTTACTGTGCCTGTCTTTTGCCTAATTATACGTGGCTAATATCTAGCTTATAATCATCATCATTTTAGCTGATATAACAGAGCTATAAGTTAGGTTTTGTTAATTTATGTCTTCATACACTTAGTAATGCCACAAATGCACGTTTTATTCATTCATTACTGTTTATTCAACAGCAAACAACAAACTATATATGTATACAAATGTCATATTTTCAGTCATAACAGTTATCCAACAGCAAACAACAAACTATATATGTAAACAAATGTCACATTTTCAGTCATAACAGTTATCCAACAGCAAACAACAAACTATATAATTATGTAAACAAATGTCACATTTTCAGTCATAACAGTTATAAGCCAAACTCTGGCATACGATTATAATAACAGGACATACTTATAATGCACTAAATGTAGTCTGTATTAAGTCATTCCTTCATTAGATCAATATAAATCTGAGCTTTCTTCTGGAGGTTATCTATAATAAAACTGAAAGAGCTTACCTTTGAAAGTTATCCATATACATTATTATCAAAATAAATTCTTCATGCAGCAAAACGTTATCCGTAATGCCAGAGAAAAACACGTTATCAATATTGTCACCGATATTAATCCTCACAGAGCATAATGTTTCCCACTGTTAATAATCCTCACAATATATAATTCCAATACAAAACACTAACGTAGTAAATTCAGACTTGTATTCATACTCGTAGTATTACACAACTCATATTTCATTGACGCGGTACCATGAGGAACGCATCCTCTCGAGCTCCACGTGCTACATAACCTTTGCGTGTTCGTACACCGTAGAAGTCGGTCATGTGTCGACTGACCATCGCATTACCGTAGTACACTTAATAAGAAAGCTGGTCGCTCACAACACCTTTTGATCACTTACCATACGGCATAATCTCTGCAAATAATAGCTCCACAAACTGGGCCAAGCATTACATACTAACTATCACAACATAACTTCACATTAGCTATTGTTGGAATGCTGTTGCTGTTTTCTTATGTTCGCATTGCATATTGTATAAATAACTTGTATATATTGTGTGAATCCATTTTTATACCGTATACATGTGTATACGGTATACATGTTTACCGAATTATATATGTCCTCTTTGTTTATTCAAGTGCTTTTATAATCTTCATGATAAAACATTTTTTCACTAGATTACTATTATGTTTGAATACAAACAAAATTATGTTTAATACATTTATTAGCTTTTGCAATCTTCATGATAAAACAATTGTTTACTAGATTACTATTATGTTTGAATTCACTTATTAAGTGTAGCACTCTACGTTTGAATCACACTGCAATACCACATCATAGTTATACCATTTGCGATGGAGCCCTGTAGCTCCTTTCCATACCTTTCTTAAAAATCAAATTGATTTGATTATTTCTAAATTATTTCTTTTTCTTCTAAATTTTTTTTTTTCTTTTCTTTCAACATCATCATTTTACTCTTGTTTCATGACTAATCACCAAGTCCACGTGTCCCATCGGTTCCCCGGGTTCCCGCTTGATGCCTGCTGTAAGACGTTGTGTGTACTCATCTCGCGACCGCCGCTGGCTGCTTCTCCCGCGCTCTACTTTTATGACATAAACACATTTTTTCAAAAGTCCAGCCCTTGATTGTCGCATGAGAGTGCCTTTACATGATCGTTGCAATATAATCAATAACAGTTCCATAGCAATTAAACTCAGATATGTCAATTACCACAGACGATTATACATAGTAAGCATAATATTTCTATGCGCCACCTACAATAACGTAGTTAGTTACAGTGTCGCTTTGGCACTTGCACAGAACAACTCGCTGAGTTCAAACATCGCTCGCCAAATAATTAAACTTCCCGTGTCTGAGAAATTCACCAATAATATCTCTTTTACCATTCGAGTGGCACTGTGCATCATTATCCTAACAATTAACCAGTGGCTGTTTACACTTATAATACTTTCTGGCGATGTTCATCTAAATCCAGGTCCTGTACAAGCAGATATATCCTCTGCCAGTAGCACCTCGGTGTCAAGCTTTCTCGACTGTGGTCTTAGTATTGTGCACTTAAACATACAAAGTCTCAAGCCAAAGCTCGACTTACTTGAAATCGAAATGCAACCATACGATATTATTGTTTTTACTGAAACCTGGCTCTCAAACTCAATCTCCGACGACGATTTATTAATCCCGAACTACAGAAAACCGTTTAGAGCCGACAGAGTAAATCGCGTCGGCGGAGGTGTAGCTATTTATATTCGTGATAGTTTATATGGCATCCAGCGTAACGACTTATCTCTCCCTGGACTTGAAGCACTTTGGGTAGAATTAAATATTCATAAAAGGAAAGTATTAGTAGGGGGGTTTTACCGACCACCTGACTCGAACGCGCACTACTGGGATCTTATCGACGAGAGTTTTGACAGAGCATTTAACACCTCAATATTAGATTTAGTCATAACAGGTGATTTTAACTGTAACTATCTTAATTTATATAATAATAGAGCCAACAACATTATCAATTCATACGGGTTGCACCAGCTTGTCTCCGAGCCGACTCATTTTACAGAGACTTCGTCCTCTCTAATCGACTTAATTATCATTAGAAACCGTAATAATATATTAACTTGTTTTGTTAACGAACCCTTTTTCCCCGACTTAATACGATATCATTGCCCCGTTGTTGTTGTTTTAAATTTCATAAAGCCCGTTTCACATTCATTCAAGCGCCATGTGTGGAAGTACGACCAAGGCAATTATAATGAATTCCGACGCCTCCTTAATAATACTGACTGGACCAGGATTCTTAACGACCCCGATATCGATAAGATTGCAAACTCTATAAATAATGTCATTATTGACGCTGCCTCGGCCACTATACCAAACAAGTACGTAACTATCCGTCCAAGCGATGTCCCATGGCTTCACAATAATATTAGGAAACTGATTCGTCAAAGGAAAAGGATACACAAAAAAGCTAAGAAATTCAACACCGACCAACACTGGACCGAATTTAGAAAAATAAGGAACGACGTAGTAAAGGCAATAAAAAAAGCCAAAACTGAATATCATAACAGAACTTTCTTTACACACTTACCTTGTGTTTTATCTCAACAGAATTTACTGTTTGGGTCAAATAACCTTTCGGACCATTATAATGCCCACGTTTTCAAAAAAGTCCAGTCGTACATAATAGCAACGAAACGATTTACAAACTAGATAGCAACGTGTCGAGCCTATTCCTGGGGGGACTGATGTGACTGGTGAAATTATTCTTTTTGTACATTTTGCTTGTTTTCTTTTTTTCATGTTACTTATCGATCGGTCAGGTCCAAACGTATTACTAATCAGCTACACAATAATGGACAACATAATAATATGACAGGACCTGGTCTGTCGTGTACTATCTGTTTTATAATCACTATTTCTAATTGTTAAATTCCATCAAATGCTATTTTACATCATATGCTAATATTTATAACACATAAAATGTCAGCCGTATCTTATGCACTAATACGAATATTAAGGAGATGAATTTACATAAGTTTTCATCGAAAGCTTGTTTTCAAATCCTGTTCATGTACCATTGAAACATTGTTCATTACATTTCTTGAATAAATACTGTTTAAACCAAAGGCTGATCACCAATATTTTCCTGGGTAGAACCAGTATTATATACCTCCCGCATGTTTTGCAAAACCATTGTTTTGCTTTGTGTGACGTACAAGTCGAGCTTCAAATGGGTTTCGAAGCTGCAACGGTGAGAGGCGTGAAGGACACATTATGTTACTTGTGATATGTGACTTATGATATTAAGATATGCAATATTATTTCGTTAAATTTTGATGATGATAACATCTAGATGATGTGAGATATTTGTCTATTGTCCACCTTTTTACCAGATACCACCATTTACTCATTTACTCATGTCTAGTTCAGCAGACCTGCTTATTTAATATCCATTTGAGTATTTAGGGGAAATACCATGTCCTAGGTACTAAATAATGCTTGCTAAGAACATAATCTTTTTTTCTAGATACTACGGACAAAGCCCTGTCTCCTCCGCCACCCGTCACATACAAACAACACAAATATTCCATTTCTGACGTTCTCCGATAAATGTCCGTCGAATGAGGACATAATTTGAGACGGTATATCGACCGTTTAATGGTCACACATTATGTTTAATAGCTGCTCTATTTGTTCAAAACAACGGCCGAACGTCATTCCATGCGTGCCGCCATCTTGATTTATTTTACATCAGTTTATTTTCACGTTACTATGACGTCGTCCGATGAAATGTAACGTCGTATCTCTTATTTATTCAAATTGAGTGTTTTTTTCGGAATCTTGTTAAACTTGCGATGTTGTATGCATATTTATACGTCGCATAAAAATGACCAAGGCAATCAGAATATCATTCCTTAAGTGAGTTAGAATAGTAGTTAATTGTACTTCTTAGTCATGCATTTATAATGGACGATGAATGTTCATGCTATTTTTGCTGTGTGTAAAGTTAGCTCCTGATTCCTAATTCCAAAACATGTACTACTTCCTAATTGTTTTTAAACAGTTGAAGAATGTGAGTAGACATACAGGAGAGAAAAATAAGTATAAAAGTCGAACAGGAAATGCAGCTTTCACAGAACACAGTAAACCCCAAAACACGCAAAAAGACAAACATAAATGGCAATGTTAATAATGAATAAAGACATATGACGTCACAAACACAAAAGGGTTGTCAATAGGGCTACAGGCTGGGAACGGTCAGTGGCAAAAAAAAGCCGCTGGGGTTTAAACCAGGTTCTTTGATGCACAAAACCTCACACTAACCTTACTGTCATTCCAATAAAACGGGACCACCGCACTATGCAGTTGAATTTTGGGACAGGTTAAACGTCTGCATTGAACATGCTTTTGAAATAACTTCAGATATCATTATCTTAGGTGACATTAATGAAGACCAATTAAACCTGTCAAATCGTAAATTTCGGGATAAACTTACGCTTAATTATATAAAAAATATAATTAAAGATCCAACTCGTGTAACTAACACTTCAAGCACTTTAACAGATTAATTCGCTATCTCTAATCATTTAACTTCTTATGATTCTGGCGTTTATCAAACAGCTTATCTTATCAATGATCATTATAGTACATATATAATGCTTTCATTAAAAGCGATATCTGTATAAATATACCGTTTCAAAGAAGAGTCTGAAATTACAAACGCGCGGATTTTGAAAAGTTGACTAATTTAATTAGATCAACAAGCTGGACTTTTTTGCATACAGATTCTGTAGATATCGCTGCAAATAGTTTTATTAATAAACACACCGATCGCATGAAGGAATGTATTCCAACTAGGTTCGTAACAATTCGTCCAAATGATAAGCTTTGGTATAATTCAGAAATTCGACTTGCATCTCGTAAACGCGATAGAAAAATAGCAATAGCTTTGCGTACAGGCAATCAGTCTGATTGGCGCTTATATAAAGACCTTCGAAATAAAGTTAATAATATGAAAAAGCATGCTAAAGAAATATTTTTAAATCAGCTTGAATTTTCTCTAAGTGATATGAATTCTGCAAATCCTCGACAGTACTGGAACATAGTCCAATGTTAATTAAAGAAAACGATAACAGTTGTAACGTCATACCACCTTAAAAGAACAACGATGGTTTATATTCCGTATCTGACGAAGAAAAGGCAAATTTATTGAATGACATTTTTACATCAATATCAACTGTTGACGACACCAATGCCACTCTACCACAATTTATACCTAAGATGATCAATACTATCAATGATATTAATATTACTGAAAATGAAATTTCTGATATCCTATCAACTTTACTGATAAATAAAGCTAGTGGGACAGATGAAATAAGTCATTGAGTCCTGAAAGAAACTTCAAAAACAATATGTCGCCCCCTGTGTATTCTGTATAATCGTTCAATACAAGAAAACATCTTTCCACAATGCTGGAAATTAGCTAATGTTATGCCACTTTTTAAATCAGGTGATAAAGATTCACCATTAAATTATAGACCAATATCGTTAATTAGTTGCGTTGGAGAAGTTAAGGAACGCGTGATATTCAAACATATTTTTAGTTTTTTGCTTACCAATAATATAATATTTAAAAACCAGACTGGTTTCTTACCTGGTCACTCAACAGTTTATCAATTAATTGATATGTATAATCAAATCTGCAAAGCGATTGATAAAACAAATTTAGATGTATGGTATTTTTTGATATATCCAAAGCTTTCGATCGTATCTGGTACGCAGTTTTAATTTTTAAACTTCGATAACATGGCATTTCAGGCAACTTTATTAATTGGATAAATAATTATATAACTGATCGTAAACAAAGAGTTTTCGCAGGTTCTTCTTTTTCTGAAATAAAAACTCCAAATGCCGGCGTACCCAAAGGCTCTGTTCTAGGAGCATTATTGTTTTTAATTTAAATAAACGACATAGCTGATGCATTGCTTAGTACGACAAGGCTATTTGCTAATGACAGTTCTATTGCGGTATCTACATCCGACTTAGATTATATGGAAACTACAATTAATGTGGACTTGTGTAAAATATCGAATTGGTCAAAGCAATTGGCTAGTAAAATTTAATCCATCTAATACTGAAGTCATCTTCTTTCCACTTGCAAACAGAAACCGTCCGTCTTTAATATTTGAAAATACTCAACTTAAGTTTGTTGACCATCATAAACATCTAGGAGTAACCCTTAGTCATGATGGGTACTGGCATCAACATATTTCAAATATTGTAATATCTGCGTCTAAGGTATTAGGTTCAATGAAATTAATGAAATTTAAATTAAAACGTCAAACGCTTAATCAAATATATAATTCTTACCTTCACCCTATCTTATAATACGCCGCTATAGTATGAGTAGTTGTACAAATTATGAAAAAGATAAATAAGAAAAAATACAATATGAAGACGCGTGAATAGACTGGCCTAACTTGTTCTGTCTCTATACAAAAATTGTTAACTGAAATTGGTTGGGTCTCTCTGTCCGATAGAAGACACATCCAAAAGTTGATATTGTCCTTTAAGTTTAAAAATGGAGATTTACCGAGTTGCTTGAATGAAATATTCCCTGCAACTATTTCGGAATCGAATCCTTACAACTTGAGAAACAGTAACAACTTCGTTACTTTACCTAGATGAACAGAACTGTTATCGAGATCAGTCTTACCGTCAAAACTTTGGAACGAACTTGATATTAATATTCGCGAAGCAACATCCCCTTCGAGGTTTAAAACTAGACTTAAAAATACTTTAAACCACCGACAGTACCCCAATACTACATATTGGGTTATAGATACCTTTCAGTTCTACATGCATGTTTGCAAACATGTACTACTTCCTAATTGTTTATAAACAGTCGAAGAATGTGAGTAGACATAAGGAGAGAAAAATAAGTATAAAAGTCGAACAGGAAATGCAGCTTTCACAGAACACAGTAAACCCCAAAACACGCAAAAAGACAAACATGAATGGCAATGTTAATAATGAATAAAGACATATGACGTCACAAACACAAAAGGGTTGTCAATAGAGCTTCCGCCTGGGAACGGTCAGTGGCAAAAAAAGGCCGCTGGGGGTTTAAACCAGGTTCTTTGATGCACAAAACCTCACACTTACCTTACTGTCATTCCAATAAAACGGGACCACGGCACTATGAAGTTGAATTATGGGACAGGTTTAACGTCTGCCTTGAACATGCTTTTGAAATAACTTCAAATATCATTATCTTAGGTGACATTAATGAAGACCAATTAAACCTGTCAAATCGTAAATTTCGAGATAAACTTACGCTTAATAATATGAAAAAAATAATTAAAGATCCTACTCGTGTAACTAAAAAAAGAAATATAAAAAGATCGGACAGGGAAAGTAGCATTCAAGGAGGACAGTCAACCACAAAACACAGACACAAACACGCAAACAGACAAACAAGAAGGGAAAAGCAATAATGAATGCAATCGACATCACAAACACAGAAAGGGTTGACAATAGGGCTACGCCTTGGAACGGTCAGTGGCAAGGTAGGCCACTGGGGGTTTAAACCGGTTCTAGGGTGCACCAAACCTCCCACTTACCCTACTGTCATCCCATTAAAACAGGACAGTGTAAATAAAGAAATCCCCGCCATGATATAATCTCTAACCAACAAGGCAGCATCAATAGGCAATATAAGTAAAACACAAATATGCTCGTGTAAATATAATACAAAAAAACAATAGCCTAGAAAGCCACAATGGAGGTACTCAATGACTTTGCAGAAGCCAGAGCAGTAAGAGAATAAACCATGAAGGGCACGACAAGAAAGATCATGGACAAACTTCAAACGCCACCGTCCCAATGGGCTTTAGGTAGGCGTCATCAAAGGGACCACGGCCTGTACACTTCAAGCACTTTAACAGATTAATTCGCTATCTCTAATCATTTAACTTCTTATGATTCTGGCGTTTATCAAACAGCTAATCTTATCAATGATCATGATTATAGTACATATATAATGCTTTCATTAAAAGCGATATCTGTATAAATATACCGTTTCAAAGAAGAGTCTGGAATTACAAACGCGCGGATTTTGAAAAGTTGACTAATTTAATTAGATCAACAGGCTGGACTGTTTTGCATACAGATTCTGTAGATATCGCTGCAAATAGTTTTATTAATAAACACACCGATCGCATGAAGGAATGCATTCCAACTAGGTTCGTAACAATTCGTCCAAATGATAAGCTTTGGTATAATTCAGAAATTCGACTTGCATTTCGTAAACGCGATAGAAAAATATCAATAGCTTTACGTACAGGCAATCACTTACATAAAGACCTTCGAAATAAAGTTAATAATATGAAAAAGCATGCTAAAGAAATATTTTTTAATCAACTTGAATTTTCTCTAAGTGATATGAATTCTGCAAATCCTCGACAGTACTGGAACATAGTCCAATGTTAATTAAAGAAAACGATAACGGTTGTAACGTCATACCACCTTAAAAGAACAACGATGGTTTATATTCCGTATCTGACGAAGAAAAGGCAAATTTATTGAATGACATTTTTACATCAATATCAACTGTTGACGACACCAATGCCACTCTACCACAATTTATACCTAAGGTAATCAATACTATCAATGATATTAATATTACTGAAAATGAAATTTCTGATATCCTATCAACTATACTGATAAATAAAGCTTGTGGGCCAGATGGAATAAGTCATAGAGTCCTGAAAGAAACTTCAAATAAAATATATCGCCCCCTGTGTATTCTGTATAATCGTTCAATTCAAGAAAACATGTTTCCAGAATGCTGGAAATTAGCTAATGTTATGCCACTTTTTAAATCGGGTGATAAAGATTCACCATCAAATTATAGACCAATATCGTTACTTAGTTGCGTTGGAGAAGTTATGGAACGCGTGATATTCAAACATATTTTTAGTTTTTTGCTTACCAATAATTTAATATTTAAAAACCTGTCTGGTTTCTTACCTGGTTACTCAACAGTTTATCAACTAATTGATATGTATAATCAAATCTGCAAAGCGATTGATAAAACAAATTTATATGTATGGCATTTTTTGATATATCCAAAGCTTTCGATCGTATCTGGTACGCAGCTTTAATTTTTAAACTCCGATAAAATGGCATTTCAGGCAACCTTATGAATTGGATAAATAATTATATAACTGATCGTAAACAAAGAGTTTTCGTTGGTTCTTCTTTTTCTGAAATAAAAACTCCAAATGCCGGCGTACCCAAAGGCTCTGTTCTAGGAGCATTATTACTTTTAATTTAAATAAACGACATAGCTGATGCATTGCTTAGTACGACAAGGCTATTTGCTAATTGCAGTTATATTGCGGTATCTACATCCGACTTAGATTATATGGAAACTACAATTAATGTGGACTTGTGTAAAATATCGAATTGGTCAAAGCAATTGGCTAGTAAAATTTAATCCATCTAAAGCTGAAGTCATCTTCTTTCCACTTGCAAACAGAAACCGTCCGTCTTTGATTATTTGAAAATACCCAACTTAACTTTGTTGACCATCATAAACATCTAGGAGTAACCCTTAGTCTTGATGGGTACTGGCATCAACATATTTCAAATATTGTAATATCTGCGTCTAAGGTATTAGGTTCAATGAAATTAATGAAATTTAAATTAAAACGTCAAACGCTTAATCAAATATATAATTCTTACCTTCACCCTATTTTATAATACGCGGCTATAGTATGGGAAGTTGTACAAATTATGAAAAAGATAACTTAGAAAAAAAACAATATGAAGCCGCGTGAATAGTTACTGGCCTAACTCGTTCTGTCTCTATACAAAAATTGTTACTTGAAATTGGTTGGGTCTCTCTGTCCGATAGAAGACACATCCAAAAGTTGATATTGTCCTTTAAGTTTAAAAATGGAGATTTACCGAGTTGCTTGGATGAAATATTTCGGAATCGAATCCTTACAACTTGAGAAACAGTAACAACTTCGTTACTTTACCTAGATGAACAGAACTGTTTTCGAGATCAGTCTTATCGTCATCTTTAAAACTTTGGAACGAACTTGATATTAATATTCGCGAAGCAACATCCCCTTCGAGGTTTAAACTAGACTTAAAAAATACTTTAAACCACCGACAGTACCCCAATACTACATATTGGGTTATAGATACCTTACAGTTTTACATGCGTGTTTGCAAAACAATTGCATCAATTTAAACGCTGATCTCTATCTTAATCATTTGAGGGATACTCCGAATTGTATATGTGGTGATGGTTTTGAAGATGTTGAGCATTATTTGTTTAGATGTGTAATTTTCAGAAATGAAAGACGGCAATTATTTTTAGACACTCGTATATGTCATCCTTTAAGTATTCACACACTTTTATACGGCATCGACCAACTAACGGACGAGGAATATCATATTCTATTTACTCAAGTTCAAAACTATATTTAAAACACTAAACGATTCCTTAACGTTGTATCAATATAACGTTGTAGTTTGTCTATATCAACTGTCGCTATGTTTCTATCAGCATGAACGGGGTTATTGTGGTGTTATTTCTGTGGAGATTATGTGGGGGTAGAATGGCACGGCAGAGTTTACATTTTTGGAAAAATAATTCTTCGTTTTTTTTTATCAAATTTGTATTTAAATGTATTGTTACAATTTCAAACCGATAATCACGTACACGTTTTCAGCCACAATGGAGAGAACTGTAACTAATGTTGTAATAACTTGTAGTTCAATCAATGTGCATATGTTTCTATGAATATTGTGATGTTGAATTGATGTATTGTAATAATATCTGCAATAAAATATTATTAAACTAATTAAAAATAAAAAAGGGACAGTGTAAATAAAGAAATCCCGCTATTGAACATGTAATGAAGCCATTTAAGAGGTCCTAATGGGGAATTCCTTATTGCTTATTTATATACACTGAATTATCCATCTAAAATTATTTAAGGACTTCCTAATAAACAAGCATCTGCCATATAAGTTAACACAGGTATTTCCTGTGTTTAAAAAGTATATGTAACCTGATAACTGTTTAACAACTTCTCAGAACAAAATGAAACTTTAAAGATGTATTCAGTATCAACAAATGTCATGCCACATTCATAACTCTGTAACCTTGTTTGATAAAGTGATGCCCATTCATAACTTAAGCAAATTGTGATAAAACTATTTACATAGGCTGTTATTTGGTTAACCACTTCTCAAAATGGAATGTAACGTAATACATAAACATGTCTTGATATACATGTCTTGTATACGTAGTAAAATGTCAATGAACTTACTACTATTGACACATGTTCATCATCATGAGATTACATGTTGTTACTTGCTATACTGAGCTACTATTGACACATGTTCATCATCATGAGATTACATGTTGTTACTTGCTATACTGAGTTTGTAATTCATTTAAACAAAATTATGCCCCTTTTAATTTACTCTTTTTTGGAAATAAGTTGAATACAGTGTACATTTGACCACACATTTTGTTGCACAAATCACATGACGCATAATGAAAAAGCTCTATACGATTCATTGTATTTTGACCTAACCCGACAGAAAAGTCACAGAATGCGTTAGTTTAAACATATTTTATTTTTCAAATGTGTTCTGCATTTCATATATACATTGTACGCAACATATGATTAGAACGCGAGCAAATTGCTTCTATAATTCTTCTCCCCAGACAAATAATTTGTAATAAGTAAAAATCACTGTTATATTTACACATTTTTGCATATGATATTTTCCTCTAAATCATTTTAGGTAGCAATAGATAAAAGACAAATACTGATAAAGGTGATCCTTTTGGAGCATCAAACACAATTAAGATAATAAAGCAGCAGATTCGATTTTATTGAGTTTCTTCATGAGAAGTAATGTTAGAAGCAACACCCCTCACGCCCCTAAGCACCGGCTTAAGCGGCATACTACTTCAAAGGCACCTATACTGGGCTCGTTTGTCCCAACGGACCAGTAAAAATAACACTACTGATTCGCAGTCATGATAATTTTCAGCAAAAAGAAAATGCTTAAGCAAAAGATGAGACTAAAGTAATTCATATTCAAACAAATCATGAATTTGATATATTATACTGGAACAAGAATGAGAAAGTTATATATATGGAAAAAAAGGAGGATACTATTTGGATACAAAGGAGGGTGACTGTAGGGAGGGAAAGCGAGCGCGTGCAGCACGCATCGCGATTAGCAGTCCTCTATCCAATTAAATAAGTGGTTGGAAGCTTCCTAGTTAAATTCAAGTTTAAAACTATTAAAACCGTTTTACTCACCATCATTATGTACCTGTGCACGGCTTCGAAGATAACAACATTAGTTTGAACATCGAGCGATGGATCTCCATATAGAATGATATTAAGTGCGGTGTTACAAAATGGTATTAATGTATCCAAAGAAATATAAAAAGATCGGACAGGGAAAGTAGCATTCAAGGAGGACAGTAAACCACAAAACACAGAAACAAACACGCAAACAGACAAACAAGAAGGCAAAAGCAATAATAAATGCAAACGACATCACAAACACAAAAAGGGTTGACAATAGGGCTACAGCCTTGGAACGGTCAGTGGCAAAGTAGCATTTCCGTACAAATGTTGTCATGAACAGGGCAATTTAAAAAGAAGTGGTGTGTATTTTTTGTGTATTTTCGATGCTTCCACATTGACAATTCCGAGAATCCGTAAAGTTTATATAATTTTATTTTATTTCAAGAATAGGTAATAATTTAGTGAGCTACATTTAGTACGAAGACGAATGTGAAGAAGTTGTTCTCGTCTAGTACCTGTGTTATAATGAGGTGGTGATATAATTGGTTACGGTTGAAGCAGTGTTTTAAAGAATTGATGGAGTCGATATTCCTGGCCTCCGGTGGAAGTTTGTTCCACTCAAGATTAACAGAAGGAAGGAAAACATCTAAGTAAAGGTTAGTTTTTTAATTAATTATTTCGAGATCGCTTGAGTCAGGTAAATTGTAGTTAGATGCCGCATGAAATTGTGTTGGAACTAACGATGAGATGTATTGAGGTGTTAAACCATTAATCATTCTGTAGTATAAGATAAGTTTGTGTTTTTTCTGCGCGAATCCAGAGATTCCAAACATACCATTTTGTTTAAATTATTTAATGAAACTAGTTTAGCTGTACCTGTAGAGATTCTTGCAGCTTCATTTTGTATTTTATCAAGTTCATTTTTTTCGTTATCCATATGACGTCAGTATATTCTTAAAGTGTAAAGATGTGTATATTGTTTCTAGTGCTTTCCTGTCTAACTGGTGTTTTAACTTTCCCATTAAGTGTATTCTGGGCCATGTTTTAGATTTAACATATTCAATATGAGAGTGCCAACAATCGTTTGATAAAACTAAACCAAGATGTTTATGGGAAGTAACCTCTTGTTGGGTAAACATAATAAGAGGAGGATGCACTGTTTGTTTTTTGTTTCCGCGAAATTATTAATGCTGCCGTTTTAGTAGGATTAAACGAAACAAGCCATTTGTTAGACCACTCAATAATTGTTTGTCTGTCAGGATTTAGTGTATTTGCAGACTCTGCAATAACATTGTTATACTCTATAATAATATAAAAAAAGAGTATGATAATGGACCTTTGGAAACGGCCGAGCACAACACATACGAAATATTGCAGTCTCGGTTTGATTGAGACTGTTCATGAGCGGTAGTGAAATATGCTAGCTACCGCTCACGCCCTCTAGCCCCGGGCCGAGCAGAACTCAATATTCATAAAAACAACAGTACAGAATTTTAACCATCCCGAAGACGGCAAGCATATGGCGGTGTATATAGCAATATGTGTAGCTTTACTTCATCCCCTATATTCAGCGGCGTATGTTCCCAGGATCTAATAAAATTGTATGCCCCGAAGAGCAAAATAAACAAACTGGAATTTAGCCGGGAGCAGCGGTTATGAAGCCTGCGTATCACAAATAACAGCCAAAAGAATTAAAAAGCAGACAACATATCCTATGAGTGGTTAAACAATACCCAGAGCCTTTTATCGGCCGGAGTAGTGGAACCACCGAATCGAAAATTAAGTAAGAAAACAAAAGAAATTGAAAATGTACCACCGATCACTAAATATAAGTATCGGGCTCAGACTAGTATCATCCGCAAATTAGCGTATTTTAGAGAGATATCAGCAACAATGTCATTAATGTAAACAAGGAAAAGTAGGGGCGCCAATATAGAACATTGAGGGACACCTGCATTTGTATGGTTCCATTTTGATTTAGTTCCATGAATAACAATATTTTGGCATCTATTCTTTAGATAATCCGATAGTAGATTTAGGAGAGTTCCAGATATTCCAGCGGCTTTCAGTTTTGAAAGTACACCTTTGTGCCAGACACGATCAAATGCTCTACTAATATCAAAGAATACAACCACACCTCGTTTCCAGCGTCAGTTGAAAAAACCCGTTTTATATGTAAGTAAGTTGATACACCGCTGAATCTCCTCCAGGAATAAAACCAGACTGGAAAGCGGTCAAAAAGTTATTATCGCGGAAATAATTAAAATCGTGTTTAAACAAGAGTCGTTCAAGCACTTTGTAAATAACACTAAGACGTGATATAGGACGATAGTTATCAGCCATGGAAGGGTCACCATTCTTCAATACTTCGTATACAAAGTATTTTGCCATACCTCGGGAAAACTCCATTTGTAACTGATGTTTTAAACTATCAAAGAGGAAAAGACAATTCTAAGGCTACTTCGCGGAGGACGTTATTGTTTATCTCATTTGGACCAGACGCCTTCCCGTTTTTAATGCGTTTAAGACTGCATATACTTCTTGGGTGTGGGGATGGGTGTGGATGTGGGTGTAAGGGTAAATGGTTGGAGAATTAAACGTTGGAAGTTTGCAAGCAGTTTTCTTCGTTTAGTTGTAACTGACTTCGAACAAGTCATTTAATAGGCTTGCTTTACCTAAGTCATCGTAAATAATTGTGCCGTTGTCGTTAAGTTGAGTAGTGGATATTTTTCGGACGACGATATAAAATATTTTAGAGTTTTCACCAGTCTTTTGACGTAATATTTGAAGTTATGATATTGTTAGAAAGAACGTCATAATAAAATTTCTTTGATTTACGTATTTTAAGAACTACTTGATACAGTATTTTTTAATACTTATCCCATTTGCGTTTACCTTGAGGATTTATACATTTTTATTATACTCTTTTCCTGCTCTAATTAGTCGTTTGATGTTATTGTTTATATACGGTGGTTCGTAAGGTTTGATTCGTTCAGTTCTATTGAAAATACACTGTTCGCTAAGATTAATTATTTTCTTAGATATAGTTTTTGCATAAGTATTTATATCTTGTGAAAGATGCATTTCCTGTTCGACTTTTATACCTACTTTTATATCCCCAATTTATAAATCATTCTGCTCGAATGTACGTATTTTATCACAAACTAAATCATAATTGGAGATCGCTGAGCCCGATACTTATATTTAGTTATCGGTGGTTCATTTTCAATTTCTTTTGTTTTCTTACTTTGGCTGTTACTTGTGATATGCAGGTTCTATAACCGCTGCTCACAACTAAATTCCATTTTGTTTATTTCGCTCTTCGGGGCATAGTATTTTGTTAGATACTGGGACCATACGCCGCTGGACATGGGGGAGGAAAATCTCTATGTCCACCGCCATATGCATGCCATCTTCGAGATGGTTAAAATTATGTACTATTGATTTTATGAATATTGAGTTCTGCTCAACTCGGGGCTAGAGGGCGTGAGCGGTAGCTAGCATATTTCACTACCGTTTATGAACAGTCTCAATAAAACCGAGACTGCAATATTTTGTATGTGTCGTTTTCGGCCGTTTCCAAAGGTTCATTATCATACTCTTTTGTATATGATTTAAATTTTTGTTTCTTACATTTAAAGAAGGCATACATAAGACAATGGAACCTAATATCCTGGTTTATAAAGTGCTCACCTACACCACTCGTGATTAAGTTATTAACATCATTACAAGTAAAATATCAATAATAGGTGAAGAATATTCTGTAAAATGAGTGGGATCATTGATGGTTTGGTGTAGTTGACACAAGTGAATATTTTGATCGAAGTTTGCGCATTTAACATATTGAAATTAAGATCGCCTGTTACAATAATGTCTTTAATGACAGTATCAACTGCCAGATTTACAAAATCTTCATTCAGAGAAGTATATATATGGAGTCAGAGTTGAATGGTCTGTAAAATACTCCCAGGAGTATGTGTTTATGTTACAATAAGTTCCACCCAAATATACCCAAGACGATTAAACTCAAGATCATGCCTCCGGGTGTAATAAATATGTTCTTTTATAAAGAGCAAAACGCCATCATGACTATAACCAATACGTTCTTTTCTTTCGGGACTGTGAACATTTTTATTTCTTTGGACTGTACAGGCTCGTTAAACAAAATTTCAGAAAATGTAAGGGTGTCAACGTGGTGAAGTTAGGATATTTTGTACATTGTAGTGAACTAAGAACAAGTTATGGGATAAACTGAGGTTGCATAGATGATGCATCGTCATTGGAGGAATTGGAGGAAGATGACACTAATGAAGTATTGGGTGACATTTAGGGACCAGGATTTGGATGAATGTCCCCAGATTTCATCAGTAGTACAATCACCCATGTGAAAAAGGTAGGTGCTAAAATGACGTTTGGTAATTGTATTGTAAAACATGTGTTTAATAAATAATGAGTTCTTACAATTATTCGTTTGTAGCGATCGACTATCTTATTGGTAGAATATGACATAATATAAATGGTCACTAGTATCGAGAACAGATATGGCAGAGATCCAGTAACGGTACACATGCAAAGAAGATGCAAGGACATGGTCGACGCATTATGCAACATTCCCGCTTGTGCGACTCAAGTCAAATATTGCGTAAAAATCATACAATTCGTTGTGACATTCGTCTTCATTTTCTATAGTTAATTGGTGGTCGAAGTCGCGTAAGGTTACACTCACTATTATTTCATTTCCGACCGTTGAAACTATGTTAGATTCTATACACGAAACAGTATAATAGAGGTTCATCCTTTTATTAATTTATCTGCTCATTACTTCGAATGCATAACACCAGCACTCATGAAAGGTCAAGATCGTCATGTCCTTATATGGAAATATATATCATATTCAGCGCTAAAACTTCGAAATTATAACACCCACACTCTATAAAGTTCTTTTTGCCCATGCTGAGCAAAGAAATCCTCTTGTTGTTTTCTGTCAATAGATCAAAGGTTAAGGTCGCCATGGCTTTGTATGGAAATATGCATTCCGGGTGATAACCTCGAAACCATAACTCCCACACTCGTAAAACTTTATAAATACATTTCAATTTCAATTCAAAAGAGAAGGATACTGGCTGTTATTTTGGGTCAGTCAGTCAAAGATCAAGATCGCCATGACATTTTATGTTAATATGCATTCTGCGCCAAAACTTCGAAAGCATAGCACCAACACTCATGAAACGTCATTGGTACATTTTTCACGAATTATATGAAAATAAAAGAAAGATTTAAAAATCGGACAGGGAAAGTAGCATTCATTGAAGATAGTCAACCACAAAACATAAAAACAAACACGCAAACAGACAAAAGAGAAGGCAAAAGTAATAAAAAATGCAAACGACATCACAAACACAAAATGGTTGACAATAGGGCTTCCGCCTTGGAACGGTCAGTTGAATAATTTCGTGTCCATAACATTACTAAGTACTCGATTACACGACACACCATTTCGTGCCTATCACTTAGTTCATGGGTGGTATCGGGAGAGGGGAAGAGTGGCCACGAAATGTTATGACGATATATAGTTTGTATAGATGGTATATCTTTGCAAGCCTTGTTCATTTCTTAATTAGTACCCCTCTGGTGATATTATGAGAATATCTAGCATGCCAGGAACGTCTATTACAGGAACGTCTATTACGTAAGAGACGTTCATGAACATGGGTTTTTGGTAAAGATATAAATGTCCATCCTGATGTGAAACTGTTTTGACCGGAACTGAGGCTTGCCGGAGTTCCGATCAAAAGAGTAATATCGAGGGTTGGAAACTCATATGTTCACCAGTTAAACACGGTTGATTCTTTGTCTTGCATACCTATCTTTCATAGAACACAAGGAGAAATATGTCGCATAAATAGTAGTACATACCATTTTTTATATTCAACTAGGGGTGTTCGCTAAAATGTATAAAACACGTAAATCTGTGTCTGGAGCTATCTGTAAAATTTGGCTACTTCGACCACCACGTAACTATAGAACATGAAGACGAGGATGTAATGATCGCTGAAACCCAATTAGCTTTGCAGATTAATGTTTAATATAGTTAATGTCTGACGCCTTCATTACGTCAATGTTTTATCTTTGGAACTCGCGAGTTCTAATTCGTATACTCTAGTGCAATCCACTGAAGATAATGTTGTTTCGACGCATAGTACTCAGTTCCAGATTTTCAAGGCTGGGATAGACAAAAAGCAAAGCAAACTTTCAACGATGTAACGGATTCTCAAATTACACAAACAAGCATATAAAGCCCGTTTTATTTCCAATTCTAGTTCTCGCACAACTACAAATATCTCTAAACGGTTAATGTCTTGCCTTACTGCCGTTAAAGATCACGTTAAACAATATTGTACTAAAGCTTATGAAAACTCTGGGATTAATTTTTTTTGATCTGTTAAAAATTCAAGCGACGTTCTTGATAAAATATGTAATAAACATCAAGCTTCATTTATAAGTACTTATAATTTTTCAACACTATATACAGCACTATCACACAACCTTACCAAAGACAAGCTTATTGCTTTCAGTCAAAATACTTTTGCAAATGTAATTAAAATATAACTCACAAATACATAGTTGATGGTGTATGTATGCTTATCTTGTATAGTTTAAATGCGACTACGCAATATTTATTCCTGTTTGTGATAACATCGTAAAACAACTATCCACCACCTCCTCCTCCTCCGCCGCCTCCGCCACCACCTCCTCCACCCCATCCACCACCTCTAGCCCATCTACGACCTCCACCCCAACCACCAAATCCTCCTTCTCCACCCCATCCACTACGCCTATTTACACCTCTGCCTCCATCACCTCCAACACTCCAAAACCAACTGTATGGATTGTCGCTAGACCCGCCTTCTGATGACCATCCAAAGTTCCAACCTCGTCCGCCTCCAGATCCTCCACGCCCACCTCGTCCACCACCAGAGAATCCACCTGGTTGACCAGGCTCGCCATCGAACGGTCCAACTGGAATATTTAATTCACCTATAGTAGACCCTCCGTGTCCACCTCCTCTGCCTCCAGATCCTCCACGCCCACCTCGTCCACCACCAGAGGATCCACCTGGTTGACCAGGCTCGCCATCTAAAGGTCCAACTTGAGTATTTAATTCACCTATAGTAGACCTTCCATGCCCACCTCCTCTGCCTCCATATCCTCCACGCCCACCTATTCCACCACCAGAGGATCCATCTGGTTGACCAGGCGCGTCATCTAAAGGTTCAACTGGAATATTTAATTCACCTGTAGTAGACCTTCCATGCCCACCTCCTCTGCCTCCAGATCCTCCACGCCCACCTTGTCCACCACTAGAGGATCCACCTGGTTGACCAGGCTCGCCATCAAACGGTCCAACTGGAATATTGAATTCACCTCTAGTAGATCCTCCATGCCCACCTCGTCCACCTACATAGGGTTCACCAGGCTGGCCAGGTTCGCCTGATATGCCATCAACAGGTCCAATTGGATAAATGAATCCATCTTGTGCAGATCCTCCATGCCCACCTCGTCCACCTCCATAGGGTCCACCAGCGTGGCCAGGCTCGCCTGACTGAGCTTGACAGTTAACTGTTAATACAAAAGAGTATGATAATGGACCTTTGGAAACGGCCGAACACGACACATACAAAATATTGCTGTCTCAAATATAAAAAATATATTCTCAAATATATACTCACATATAGACTTATATACAAATTGAATGTAGCTTAACAATAATCACAATTTAACGTCTTTAACTAGTTAAATAGAAAAAGTAATGTAGAGCATTAGTATTAACGAACTATAATTATCATTAAATTTATATGACAGGTAAAATGAATGCAATACACTAACAAGTTAGAGAAATTTAACAGCGCAAATGCTGAGAATGCAATTAAATGTCTGGAAATGTATAAGTGTCGTATTAAAAATAGTCCTGCGGAAAAGAAGAAACTCTTAAAATCAATGGATTTCATCTTCTTAATATTTCCATTACAATTGTTTTAAATACGCTATCTTAGTTTTCATTAATATCGAATGTGGTTTATTATATATTATATCATAGGTTTATTATGACAAAAGTAATGCAACTTGAATTAAGCAATGAAAGCCAATTATCTGCATGTTTGTTAAATGATTAGAATGTTAAAGAGCATGACAAACACTTGAATGTGATTCAACTTTTTTTCAGCTCTACGACGCAGTACCATAAGCAACTGTGTACCTTGAATGTCGTTATCAGAAAGAAAAAAGCGAGGCAGTGCGCATACAACCAAGATTAAGCTCCCAAGTGAACCATTTTCCACTAACCGCTCGAAAACGGTAACCCATAGTGTCACTTCTTTAGATGTTTTTTGTTGAGTTTCATATACAGTGTCATGAATTCTTTGATCTGTGTGGTTTTGTTGTATTGTATTTATATACCTGGTATTAATAGAACCTTTTTATTCCCCTATTGAAATAACCTGGTGTTTAAAGCTGTTGTTTAAACACAAATATATCAGAAAAACAACCCGTTTTACGTTTCGTTTGTTTTTGGTTGACCACGTAATGTTTGGGTCATCTTATGAATGGATTGCTTTCGCACATCGGTTACTACAATGTTCAAACACAAATGCCCATTCATTATTAAGCGTCAGGGTTCAATTTTTTTTTACTTGTCTGGTAGTTACTACGGGTATATAAAGAAAAACGAATCCGAAAATAAACCACACATTAGCACAGATAGTTGACGTGTAAATTAAGGGTATGAAGACCAATCTTTAGAAACCAATCGAAGACAAATGGAAGACAAACTGTAATCACAAGAATAATAGAAATAATTTGAATTAAATACTCCATAAACGCATATATTATTTATATAAATCCTCATTTAATATAAATATTTTACACTAGAGATGTTTTAGAAGGGTTCGGTTGTTGTTCGTTCCAAAAGAAAAATACACTTATTGAATGTTTTATTTGTTGTTTACATCAATGAATATCAGTTATTTTCAATTGTAAATGATTGAGAAGAGAAAGAAATAGAAAACAAAAGTAACGCATAACAAAGTCATAGAGCTGAACAATAAAATAAAATTCCCAGTTCTCACTTTACACTGAGCTAAAATGGTGTTATATACAGTTTAATAACCAATGTTTTTTAGATACGGGAAATATCTCCCAAAGGAGAGAAATAGCTGCGATATGAGAACGAACGTATAGGCTTTTTTGCCACTGACCGTTCCAAGGCGGTAGGAATATTGTCAACTCTTTTCGTGTTTGTGGCGTCATATACCTTTATTCCTTATTAACATTGCCATTCATGTTTGTCTTTTCGCGTGTTTTTGGGTTTACTGTGTTCTGTGAAAGCTGCATTTCCTATAGGATTAGCATTGATACATTATGTTTGCAATAATGAGTGTTATAGCCAGCAATAAAATAAGCACATCGATATATTAATCCTCTATCATTTTGACTTTAAACTGCTTGCATATAACTAAATAAAATTGTGAGATTTCAATTGTCTTCTTTATTCTAGAAAATATTTAAATATATTATTGGTGCAATATAAAATAAAGGTAGTAATATGTAACAACAATTGTCTAATATTTAATATAAATGATTAAACAAACGCGCTGCATGCTTGGTGGTGGATCCATTTACAGTTAGTCATTCTACTTTTTTCTTTAATTGTGCGATGACAGAACAAGCTGTGGACCCCATGATGACGTCTATCTAAAGCCCAATAGGACGGTGACGTTTGATGTTTGTCTGCAATTTTGTCTTGTCATGCCGTCAATTGTTTATTCTCTTGATGCTCTGGCTTCTGCCAAGTGACTGAGCACCTTCTTTGTTGCTTTCTAGGCTATTGTTCTTTTGTATTTTTTATTAACACGAGTATCCGTGTGTTTTACTTATATTGCTATTAACGCTGCCTTGTTGGTTAGAATAGTTCATGGCGGGATTTCTTTATTTACACTGTCCCGTTTTATTGGGATGACAAAACGGTAAGTGCGAGATTCGGTGCACCCTAGAATCTGGATTAAAGCCCCAGTGGCATTTTTTTACCACTGACCGTTCCAAGGCGCAAGCTCTATTGTCTACCCTTTTTGTGTTTGTGACGTCATATACCTTTATTACTTATTAACATTGCCATTCATTTTTGTCTTTGTGCGTGTTGTTCTGTGAAAGAAATATCAAGATCGCTGTGTGTCCCTTTAATACAGGCATTGGTTAAAGTGTATAATGTTGGAATGATTAAGTTATTGTTTATAGGAATTTTATCAAAATAGTTGTAATAAACTCCGGCGAATTCCATCCTAACATCTCGGCCAATTTCGTACCTGAGACTTTTCCAGAACAATCGAAACATCGCTTGATCTTTCCCGCTTGACGGATATTGTCGAGCAATGTTTGGAAGACCATCGCTTGGCTTTTCCCACTTGACGGAAAAGACCTAGCAATGTTCCTTAGTATAGGAATAGAGGCTATGAAAGGAAATCTTCACCATTAAGAAACAAAAGGGAGGGAGCTTAGCGACCGACCGCGGTCTCTTAATGGGGAAGATTTCTTTTCATAGACACTATCCGACTTAGTGTCTATATAGGTCACGCTCTAAACGGTGAAGTCCGCTGACAGTAAAAACTTCAAGAATCTTCATGAATAATTGTCAGAAGTAATTAAAAATCTGAGCCAACTGATTAGTTGAAAAAGTTGAGTAAACACTAAATGCGAAATAGCTCCGACTAGGATATATTTCGCAGTAGAGCAACAAGTAGATATTTGTTGTTTTTGGGGTGAATAACAGATTTTATTTCATCGAGAAGTGAGCAAATTTTATATTTTACGAATGCGAAGCATGAGTGAATATATGAGTTTGATAACTTCGAAATATGTTATTCACGATAAAACAAGAAATGGTTTTTTTATTTTATGCGTTATAATCAAAGTTGATGCAGTAAAAAGTATGTTTTTGGCGACGTCATAGGTGCAGTACTGTGAAGTTGCTCTTTTTAATTCACCATAACTTCTAAATTACTTGACCGATTTTAATAAAATACAGTCATTTCCTTAGTTAAGTTATTTCCAATCCTATGATATAAATATTCTTACCAACCTTCTGGAAAAAAATGGATACTATACCAAATAAAAAACACCGTTTTTGTCTTCCAGTCCAAACTCCATTAAGGTTCAGAATGTTTGAACTATCCTAGTGCTATGGTTAATTTGAGTGTAGTCAGGGTCATAATTATACGCAGCATTCAAATATCAGCTCGTTATAGACAAATATATTTATTTATATAATCATGATTAGGGATAGTACGTGGTGCAGAGTATAGAATTACTGTCGGCAACCATTATAGCTCAATTATTCTTTTTTCACATTATACAACTTTAATAAAATATTGTCACACGCATGAAAATATAAATAATTGTCTACGGGGAGACAGATTCATGACAACTTATAGCTTACTTCTGAATCCCTTTCCTGATTGTATATTTAGTAATGTATTTCATATAAATGTATAATTGTATGATGTAGAAGGTATATAGTATTTGTGAATAAAATGTATTTAAACTAATGCTTGCATCAAATGATTAGTGTCATTTCATATGGACTATAAAGGTTTATCTAATGAACATTTTGAAAGTGGTATCATTTTTTCAAAAATTGCTATGGATAGGGTCATAATGCACTCATCAATGTGTTCCCTACAATCATGCGGCAGGCATAACCCGGGATTAGACAAAAATGAATTCCTATTAAGCAGAACTTAGATAAAACTCGGCACCAACATATATAAAACAAGTATAGATTTAAGTCCTACCCTGGAGAATTACACATTGATGTTGCTACTAGGGATGAGGGAAAGCAATGATATTCCCAAGTTACTTATTTTTGTTGTTAATTATCATCCAGCTTCAGCTGGTCACATAAGCAGAAAACAACACACTTGTAATCTAAACAGTCACACATCTCGGAAAAATAGTGTTCAAATTTATGGCACTGCCCTCCAAGAGCCACCAATAATCGAGATTTCCCGCAAGTAAACATAAATTCTAGAAAAATGCTAGTTACAATAGTTTCGTTTTAAACAATTTCATCCACATATTCACATTGTCAGCGCGAAACTAGTAAATATTTAGTTAATTTCTATTTTAAATATCTCATACAGAAGCCTACGAATTATTTCTCTTTTTATCAAAGCATATATGAATACCATTTCTCTATTTCATGCCAGAGAATTAAGTTCTTAAAGAAATATAAAAAGATCGGACAGGGAAAGTAACATTCAAGGAGGACAGTCTTAAAGGCATGAAACTAAAAGCTAGCAGTTTTTGCTTCTCCTGTAAAATGTTCTGAAAGTGAGTTACAATAGTTTCGCGTTAAACCCTCGAAATATTGTTTATTTCTACTTTATTGAGTATTTATCACACTCATATGTATGAAGCGTATAGATTTTAATCAATATCTAACACAGCTTTGTTCTTCATTTTAACCGCATCAAATTACTAAAAAGAACAGATAACAGGAATTAAACATTTTTGACAACCTTATTATGCCATAAAATACTGAATATTGTCAAAATAGAGAGAAATTGTCATGTAGAAACCACAGCATGAAAGCACAATCGCACAGTATGGTTTTACTCCACCACATAAACAATCAATAAAACTAAGGTATATTTCTTGTTTTAAATCACAACATTTTATAGAGTTAATGTGAACTTTTTCCTGTTTTTCTCATTAAACCGACTTTAATATCATGGTTATAACTTAAACAGTTCATGGCTGGGATTTCTTTATTTACACTGTCCCGTTAATTGAGATGAAAGTAGGATAAGTGTGAGGTTTGGTAGAACCTGGTTTAAACCGCAGCGGCCTTTTTGCCACTGACCGTTCCAAGGCGGTAGCCCTACTGTCAACTTTTTTTTGTGTTTGTGACGTCATATGCCTTTATTATTACTATTGCCATTCTTGTCTGTCATTTTGCGTGTTTTAGAGTTTACTGTGTTCTGTGACAGCTGCATTTCCTGTTCGATTGTTATACTTACTTGTATTCCTTATATAAAACGTGCTTATTTTTTTCCAAGCTGAAATCAAAACTTTTTATAGTGTAAATGTCACTCTTTTCCTGTTAGTTTATTTTCTCATTAAACCGACTTTTGTTTCATGATTATAACTAAAAGAGTTATTTAGACAAATAAATAATATTCATAATGTTTCATTTAGTAGGTATAAAAGTAGTACAGAAAAATCAGCTTTCTTCAGACACAGTCCACCACAAACACGCACCAAAACCTCAATAGCAGTATCAAAGAGGAATAGGCATGCACTAATAACATCACAAACAAACATTATATTTACAATAGGGGTGTCGCCTTGGGACGGTCAGTGGCAAAAGGACCTGGGGAGTTTAAACCAGGTTCTAGGGAGCACCAACTTCACTCTTACCCTATCATCAACCCACTACAAAGGGACAGTGTTAAATAAAGTAATCCCCGCAAGGATATATTCTCTAACCAACAAGGCAGCATAAGGTTATTTATTTGATTGTATAAAATATGAATAAGATATAAAGTCTCTCCTGAAAATGGATTTGGGTTTACTCATTTCTTTCTTTGGACTTATTGATTAGAATAACTTAACGCCATATAATGTTGAAAGCATTTTAGAGAATGACCACACAATTCCGATCATTGATATACGTGTACAGATAAATAAATAATATATAACATGCCTTCTATAAAGCGTGTTTATTAATTTCGTTTCAAGCTCGATTCTTTGTCAATATAATTGTTGTTAGTGCTATTTTATCAAATTTGAAAAATAAAGAAACGGAAATTGTATTAATTTCTTCATTTACACCAACAGCAAGGTATTAGTAGAAAATTTAGGTTGAATCTTTCTTATCAATTTTATATAGATGAAACGAAAAGAAACCTTTGAAACAGCACAACACAAAGACATTTAACTAGAATTGGAGAAATAGATTTGGATATGTCTTTTAAAATTAAGTTACATTTGACCGAGTTGTAGTTCTGTTGGCCATTTTAGACAAGTGAATGACATGTAAAGCCAAACTTATAAATTGACTAGCTGAAGGACAGATTGCGCGATGCAGTTTCAATAAAATCCACCAAACGGTTCCAGAGAAGATGCCATATGTACAGTTTTCCTTTATAAATATATTTAGTGGATCCCATTGCGGTTATATTGACTGTTTGAAGACGACACAAAATCCAAACTTGATAGAACCGACTCAAGAGACATTTATTAATATTTCAAAAGAATCAAAATACATGATGTCGGGGGAAATTCTTTTTAATTTTTCCTCAAAATTGACATTGTTTAAAGGAGATAACTAGGTAGCAATATGATAAAGTGTCTCAAAATCCATCAAACTATGACTATTAAAAGAAAATGCTACCAGACACAATATCGACGGAAGAAAACTGATCAAATTAGCCATATGGCCAAGAGAGCTAAGATATTTTATCATAATACATGAATTTGTTCATTTACAATGGAATAATGAGTTATAAGTGGCCTATCGACTTCAAAAACGCACACATCTTATATTTTCTTCGAATGTTAAATGACATAATCGTATGATGTACATATAATACAATTGTAATATCGTACTATTTTAGAACCAGCATGATGATATAATACTAGTGGCATATGTCCTATTTCAACAGAAAACAAGAAAAAGTATAACATGATTTCTGTAATGTTATATACTCAGCAAAAATAGAAAGTATCCACTTTGTTTTCCTGCAAAATCGGAGACAGTAAGAAAGAACTAACAATTGTAGCATGATTTTTTTTAATAAAAGATTTATTTTACATGATATCAATAAATATAATATCACTAATTATTGTTTGATATCACAAATTCATTTATTGGTATGATGATATCATTTATTCATTTATATTTCTTGATATTGTTTTATTTCTTAGGGTTCTCGCCATATACATTAAGCGTGCATTAATTTGAAACGTTTGTGAAATAAGTATGTCACAAACACATTTTCTGTTTGGAATTAGCCCAAACAAGACAAGTCAATCAAAATCAGAGACGTCAATTCTTACAAGGAAATTAATGTTATATAAACAGATAAGGACAGACAGACAGGCACGTGACTGGTGGGTGTGCTGGTGGATTTGGCTGGGTGGATAGATGGATGGATGCATGGATGCATGGATGCCTGCATGCATGGACGGACGGAACATCAAAAAGTTTAATAGAATTTGAAAATATTTTATGAATATTACTCTTCTTATATACCAAATCTCATAATGTAAGCACCATTTAAAGAGTATTCGTGTTCTCACTCGATATATTTATTTTCGCATACTGTTTGTCAATGCGTCCATTGCTTTGCACAGGGGATCTTTCGGCGTTTGTGTAGAATTTATTGCATTTTTTTTGGGATTACACCAATATTTAAAGGAAAGGTAAGAAAAAAGATACACTTCGTTTTTTTATATTTACATGATAAATCTCTAAACCATTGCCACATGCATCGCTTAGAATTATACATGTAAATATCAAAATAATTAGTGAATCATTTCGTTTATATATACTCTGTAAAAAACGTTTTGGACCATGGCAGTGTTCGAACCCGTACAATGATCGCTGAACCTTGACATTCGACCTTAACCCTTATTATCTCAGTTGATAATTCACAATAGATCAACAATCAACAATAATTATCGTTTACAATGAAAGATTGCGAAAAAATAATAATATTTATATTGGTTACTCGAATGTGTCCGTAACTGTTACTTTTAATAGACTTTGCAACATTTTTACAGACCCTTTGTGTGTTCGCGATATTTTTTTAAAATCAAATCTTGTTTGAAATTTAATGGGTTTTTTTTGGTACCAAATTAACCGTTTAGGGTAGACCTTGGTTACTAAAAAAAGATACTTAAATTCGGACCACTAGTTTTATTTTTATATGACTTTATATACCCTGGTCCAAAACAAATAATATACGGAGAACATGTCCTGCTGCAATATAAAGTTTTTTTTATGTGGGATATTTATTTTAATGTGTGATTATAAAACACGATAGCAGCTCATTTTTGGTGGATAGCTGTTATTGTATTCTCTTTTATCTGACTACGATATTAAAAATAGTTTCAGTGCATACGAAGTGCGTATCGTAGCAAGAGAAATCCAGTTTAGAAATACTAGGTCAGTATCATCTTTCATTAAGATTTACCACAGTACAGTGCAAACAGTATAATATAATTTGTTTATTAGAGTTTATTTGAGGAATTTAAGCTGGCATAGATTGGACGGTCTGCTGTAATTATCACAACATTTACTAGAGATTTCGCAAATTATATTACCGATAACGAAACATTGATTTAACGATATCAAAAACTGAAAAGTAATTACTGATATTACTAATTCAATGATATCTCTAATGCAATTGTTGATATCGCTTAAATAATTATTTGAAGGGTAGATATCGACTTCCCCTTTATTAAGTTGTACTCAGCTTTGAAGTGTACCAGTCTCTTGCGCTCAGTTCAAGAAGAGTACTCAGCCTAGATCTAGATCAACATGTGTATACGTGTATACATGCGAGTGATCAGTCTTGACATAGATCAGTCTGTACATGCATGTGAGTGGTCGATGTAGACCTAGATCAGCCTGAACATGTGAGGGATCAGTCTAGACTGAGATCAGCCTTTACATGCATCTATGTATTCATTCTGGCGATAAACTGGATGCAAGAGATACAATTTTAACTAGGCAGCTATTTTTTATTCAGTCAGCTGTGACGTCATAAATAAGCTCCGTGCAGAACTGTTACGTCATAAAATGTCATTGAGGAATTTTATTGTTGTTTTAGAAAGACAAAAATGGAGATATTTGCTTTAAATTTATTGAAAAAGCAATCAACATGATATCATAAATAAATATCATGTTAGTGCCAGCTGCATTTAAGCCAACATTCCCGGTCTAGTCCAGCTTCGCCACTGGGTCATAGTTAAGTTTATCATACGAGGCTTGCACAGTCTCAATCAAACCGAGACTGCAATATTTCGTTTGTATCGTGTTCGGCCGTTTCCAAAGATCCACTTTCATACTCTTTTGAAGAAAATGATGCATGAGGCTTGTATACGCATGCGAGGGATCAGTGCAGGCCCAGATAAGCATATAGCATACATAACATTCTACGTCAATAACATCTCAATTTATATTACATTGTGACCAGTCCTTGATAAACTGCTGCCATTTCGGAATGTTGCCTTTTAGGATTGATTCATATGATCAGGGAGCTTTTAATGTGATTTCTGAAGGTTGAATTATTGTTATCTTGATATCAAAAATTGAATTACCGATATCGCTAAAATTGTTCAATTGTTAATATCAAAAGTTGAATTGCCGATATTGCTGACACAATTTGTGATATCTCTAATTCACAATTTTTGATATTGCTAATATAATTAGTATACATATACGCAATAATTTGCAAATATAATCCGATCTGTGACACATCTGTAATGAACTTATGTAAACGAAGAAATAAATACATGATATTACTGTTTAATCTTCAATAAAGACAAGACAAATTTATAGCTTACCTATGTATTATTTTTAAAAGGCGTGTTTTCATACACAATATCTCGTGCAACTAGACTTTTATGAAAACATTTATATTTAAGATAACTAACTTAACACGGGTTTGTCTTAACGTTATTCAGAGACAACTTCATTTGATCGCAAACACGTTATTTTTACCCCTTGCCATTTCATACCCTGTCTACATGTACTTTCACTTCTGAAATTTATATAAAAACTGTCACAAACATGTTGAGCTGCATTTTCAAATATCAAAACATGTCCAGAATACATTTACAGCCACAAAATAACAGAAATTTCACTAAATAAAAGTTTTAAAGAAAAACATATTTTGACTCTTTAATACAGAACTACTTTCGCACCGGGCTATCAGATTCGGCTGATTTATTGTAATTAAACATACACTGCATCGACGACGGTTTACGATGGAAAATGATAAAAAGAAGATGATCTTAAATGTATTTTGTTCTTTTCGTATGTGTCGATAGTGGAGGAGGATCATCCCCGATTACAGAGTACATTAATGTATTGTAATCTCCAATGGAGTTCTCTAAATGTAGGTGGGGGTAAAGAAATTAACAAAGTTTGGCTCTAGGATTTGAGTTAATGTGTGAGTGTCAAATCACTCTTTTTTTCTTCAACTAATTTCTCCTTTTTCTTAATGGTATTTTAATAGCCTAGTCCCTATGCTAAGGCGTCAACAGTTATACTATTTTGTATATTTATGTTTTGTGGTCATTGTTCTTTATGGATTGGACGCCAGCAAGAGAGTATAATCACTTCTAATAGACTTGCCATTCAGTTCTAATAAAAAATGAAAATTAAAAAAAAATCATCAGACAGTTTGCGTGTGTTGAGATCAAAGAGGAAAAGTTTTCTATTGAAGAAACGGATTGTTCTTGTTTTATTTCGTTTGCAGCTCTACGTTTGTAAATTCAAAGCATATAACTTACGAATTATGCAAACAACTTAAGAGTTATATAGACATGTATCTTACCTAGCACCTATGCTAAGAAGTCAGAAAAAAGTATGAAGTACAACAAATATTGCAGTATTATCACACCGGCCTTTTCACGTATTTTCGTGATAGTGTAAGTCACTGTTGTTGCTGTTTTTCGCTTGCAGGGCTGCGTTTGTTAATGAAACTGCTTAAAATCAAATCTTACTGAGAGTTATGTAGATATATACCTAGGCTATCACCTATGCTAAGGAGTCAGAAAAAAGTATGAAAGGAGAAAATTGGAAATCTCAGAACACGAAAGTGCTTGCTACCGTTCACGCCCTCTAACCCCGGGTTGAGCAGAACTCAATATTTAAAATGTATATATATTTCAGCCATCCCGAAGATGGTATCCTTCAATTAGGTTTTTTCACATTATTCCATGGCCAGCGGCGTATGGTCCCAGTTTCTAACAAAACGCTTTGCCCTGAATGATAAAACAATGGGCGAAATAAACACAAAATGGAATTTAGTTGGGAGAAGCGGATATGAAGCCTGTGTATCAAAGGTAATAGTCAAAATACTAAATTAGAAAGCAGGCAACACATCCCAAGGGTTAGGATTAAACAATACTCAGAATCTTAAAGGCCGAAGCAGTGGCAACCACCTATTCGAAATTCAAGTAGGAAAACAAAGATGTTTAAGAATGTACCACCGATATCCGGAGATATCTGGCTCAGCGATCTAAAATATTGGAATGAATAACAGTCCTGATTGCCAAGCACGGGGAGACATTTTACAAGGAGTCATACTGTTTTACAAAATTATATTTTGGGGCCAGTCTTCTTGCTGCCAGTGGACTCCTTAAACGGCTCTTTCTTTTAATTTAGACCATTCCATTTCTTCTAGAAATAAAAACTTTTGAGAACATTAATGATAAGCAGCGAGCAGTGTAAAAATTGATCAGCTTGCGATCTTGTTTACACTGGTCGCATAGATAATCGCATTCACCTGCTCAACGTGCTAAGAGATAGATTCGGGATCGTAGTCATGCACGCGTATTAAGATTATGCGAATGTGAAAGGTGAAAACCTTCTCTAAACTCTAAGCATAAAGGGGTGTATACACTGATCTATGCAACCCAATGTTATGAAAAGAATCGAACATAATTTAGAATTACATGACTTTGACACAATAGTTAATAAGACATTTAATATGAGTCGATTGAGCATATATTAAACATTCCAGTTTAACAATAAAAATCCTAGATAAATCTATTTTTTCATTTATCTCAATTTGTAGCAGTATTTTTTATATTGGCTATAAGTTTGCAAGTGAAAGAAATAAATTCCATAAAATTTTCTCACATTAATGTATGCAGTAGTACTGACATTAATATGTGCAATAGTGTTTCTTTTCATAATTTTGTTTGTAATTATGAAATCTTGATTGTACATTTAATTAAATTATATAACAATTTCGACACACGCTATCAACATGTTGATTTGGAGATATATTTATTTCCGAAAATTCTAAAATGAACTTTAAGCTAAAAGAAGAAATAATAATAATGTAAGACATACGTAGACATATATTTTAATCATGTGGAGGGGTATATGTTTGTTAATTATATAGTCCTATTAAATATTTAACACCAACATAATTATTTGTCACTGTTTCAGAATATATTATATGTTGTACTCATTTATTCTTTTAAACTGTGTTTAACTATATGAATAAGAGCTGCCTATATATTTCATAGAAGGAGAAGAAGTTGAAGAAGATAAAGAAGAAAAGAAGACGAAGAACCTTTAAGAACTGTTATTACAATTCTTCTTTTTAATAGTTTTATTCTAAACCGAGTGTCCTAAGTATGTTCTGTGTTATAATCTGAAACTCGGCGTATATGCAGGATAGGTAAACTAGAATTACATTATTCAATACTTTATTATAAGACCCATTTACATATTAATCAGTTTCAAAAAAGTAGTTGGATAATGAAAACATATTTTACAGATATTATCGGTTATAAGGATACATAAAAATTATATCCTTTTATTTCTATAGCATTTATTTAATCATAGGGAAGATTGATGGTGATGTTCAAAAATTGATTATTTAGACATATTAAAATACTGACTACAAACACCTTGGTTTACCATTCCAGTCGTGAATTATTGAAATAGTGTGTGGTTTTCTGTACATAAGTTTCACGTTGATTGCTTATATTCCTCATTAACAGCTGGCATCACTTCATTATTTTGGAATTCAACAGTTGTAAAAAGCAGCAGATAATTATTAAATGAAATAGTCTCCACTGACCAGTCCATTATGCCACGTGAGCTTTAATTTTAATACTGTTGTTACTGGTGTTTTATGGCATTCACCAGACTCAGTATCAATAGCCGTAACAGATTACCGTTTAATGAGTTACTAAAGTGGAGTTTTATAGCATTCATGTCCTGACGACTGCCTTATGTGTATCAATAAGTTAAATTGCCAATTAAAAAGTCGTATTCAATTAGTACTTAATAAATTTATGTTGCATGCATCTGTGTTCTGGTGTTTCAAAATGTCCTGATCTAGTAGTATAAAACACCAAGATATGCTACCAAATACCCAGTCATATACTTTGCTAGAACAAAAAAAATGATGTGTTTCGATTCTTCGTTGATATCTGTTTGATTTATTAAGAAAGATAGATTACTTCTTTCAGTATAATATTAATTCAAGTTCGATAGCTTATTCACGTTTACTAAGACCAATATGTAGAGCTTCTATAGTTTTGCGGAAAAATTCACTGCGCTTATATTTTTACATAGCAACACATCAATTTACACTAATTGTGCACTAACATCAAGTTACACTACAATTAATTAAAAATCATAATGCCAATAAAAAAGCTACATAATGTTATACATTTTCAGGAAAAAAAAAACGTTTGTCCTACTTGCTTGAAATAACGTTTAACAAACATATTCTTGTTTAGGACTGAATTCTTGTCTGGGACTGAATTGTCTGAATTATCACAAATGGATATTAGTTGCGAATTAATGCTGTAAAATGTCATGCATATTATGTATGTGTTATATACAGTGCAGCAGCAGCTGAAGCTTTTCACGCGCACACACCGCATAACTCACTTTTGAATTTCAAGTGTTTTGACACGAAGTAGTCCCAATTTGCACTCACGTGCAATTACGCGGAAATTGCAGTTGTCTTTTAAAAAACGTTAGCTTAAGCCAATTTTGAATGCAAAAACAACACAGACAACGAATAAAGTCAGTTTATACGTTAAACATCCCCATAGAATTCGTTAAAAGAGGTTATGACCCTATCATTTTGCAACGTACTGCATGCTTGGTGGTGGACCCTTTTACAGTTCGCCACAATGCTTTCTTAATTTTACGATGACCGGACAGGCTGTGGACCCTATGATGACGCCTACCTAAAGCTCAATGGGACGGTGGCGTTTGATGTTTGTCCATGATCTTTCTTGTCGTGCCCTTAATGGTTTATTCTCTTACTGCTTTGGCTTCTGCAAAGTCATTGAGTACCTTCATTGTGGCTTTCTAGGCTATTGATTTTTTTGAATTATATTTACACGAGCATATTTGTGTTTTACTTATATTGCCTATTGATGCTGCCTTGTTGGTTAGAGATTAGATCATGGCAGGGATTTATTTATTTACACTGTCCCGTTTTAATGGGATGACAGTAGGGTAAGTGTGAGGTTTGGTGCACCCTAGAACCGGTTTAAGCCCCCAGTGGCCTACTTTGCCACTGACCGTTCCAAGGCGGTAGCCCTATTGTCAACCCTTTTGTGTTTGTGATGTCGTTTGCATTTTTTATTACTTTTGCCTTTTCGTTTGTCTGTTTGCGTGTTTGTTTTTGTGTTTTGCGGTTGACTGTCGTCCTTGAATGCTGCTTTCCCTGTCCGATATCTTTATCCTTGTTTGACTACTGTTGGCATATTTTGCATAGCCTAAATCGTTGTTCAAATGTGAAGATCGGAAATTTTGAGTTTTTTCGAAACTGCAAAATCGCCGATTTCTCAAAACGGTCACAAAACATGTGTAGTCACCAATTTGGCTTAAATTAACAGGAATGATAGATCAGTACCTCTACTACCTTTCCTGAAAATTTCGGCAAAATTCATGACTACCCATTTTTTGAGACCGTTTTGAACATGGTCACCCTTTTTTGTCACTCAAAACACGCATTATTCAAAATGGCGGCTACAAGCTAAATAAGCAAAACTGAAAATCAATAACAGATACGTAAAACATGAATATTTTCTACTCCCGGACATAGTTATTTCCTGCCCAGGATAATATGTCAGTAAGTCAACCTTTAAACACTTTTTCTGCCTTTCCTTTAGCATGTTTACGGTAGAAATCAGCCGCTCTAGGCGCTTATTAAAAATCGCAACTTTACTGCAGGCCAAGTCGTGTTGTGTTGATTTACGGTTGAATAAACTGTGGATAATTGCAAGTGAATACTTCACAATTCCAGGATTTAATGAGCAAAAAGACGGACCTATTCATGTTTTAACTATTGTTATGGTTGAATGATGGAACAAATGCATGTAGAACAGCTACTAAAAATACTGTCAACTTGAGTACTCAATCCCGAGTCAAGGTCATGTCATGTAGACCACATGAGTCACGTTCGCCTCGATTAGGGACAACGACAACTTTGGTGATTAGACATGGAAGAAAAACAAGGATAAAAGGTATGTACAGTACTCGGTACTGACCCATAAATGTGTTTTATTTCGTGCATGTTCAGTGTCTCCGTTAAAATTTAATAATAATATAGCACTGATGTATTATATCTATGATGAGACCCTCCCAGTGGGGTCTATATGACCCAATGTTCCCCAAAAATAGTTTGCTTTGTTCTCCAAAAATATTTTTCCATTTATTTGTATTATGTTCCCTTGTTCCCCAAAATATTACCAATAACAGACAATGTTCCATTGTTCCCCAAAAATAAATGGCCTTGTCCCCAAACACCCTCTATGACGGCAGAGCAGAAATGCACCGTTGCCACCAGCCCTTCACCCACCACACACCTGGGCCCCTCCCCACCCACATAATTGGTGCACTTGCACGACCACTCCCCTCCCCACCCACAGAATCGGTGCCCTTGCACCCCCCATTCCCTTCCCCAAACACCCTCTATGACCGCAGAGCAGAAATGCACCGTTGCCACCTCCCCTTCTTCCACCACACCCCTGGGCCCCTCCCCACTCACAGAATCGGTGCCCTTGAACCCCCCCCCACCCCCACCCCCCCAGTTTGCATATAGTACAGCAGTACTGTAAAGGAGTAACACATCTACTGTACATGTATAAAAACAACAATTGATTTTTCTTTCAGGGATCTTTGCAGATGTTGCAACCTTCTGTCAAGTGGCATCTCCAAGTTCCAGCTCCGAGACTGAGCCGAGCCCTGGGTAAGCTAAAGCTATAAACTTTTAATATATTTGACCCATGTGATATAGATTAATTAAGCTAATAATATGGCAATATTTCGAGCCACCCCAGAGAGTGGAATTCAAAAAATGTACCTTAGCTACTTGATCTATCTTACTAGCAAATGTTAACATTTGGAGCCGCCCCAAATTCGGGAATACATTTCTATGGATCTTTAACGTGGTTTTTATAAATGAAGATTTTAATAAGCTTGATAAGCTTGTGAAAGATTATATTTATTTGAGTTGCAGAACCCGATTTGTACAGATTTTTTTATTATTCTCATTAAAGTAGCCATCCCGCCAACAACTGTCAAATTTATAAACATTATGCACACTGTTTCTAAACCTACTGATGAAAAAGTATACACAGTATAAACGGCTTTAACCAGCCGGACCAAACCTCAGAGCTGGAGTGTCGAATTAAGTTACCATCATTATACGGTTATTCAATAACGGGTATTCTAAGAACCTATTAATAAACCTATACTTTTAATCGGCACATATACATTGTTATATGACCTGGACACCTGGATAGAGTTTCGATAAATGATTTTCTAGTGTAATTTTGTAGTTATTTGGCGGGATAGCTACAAAGAGGAGTGATAAGGGAGTCGGGTCAGGTTACAAAAACACAATTATTGTTTTTGCCTAACTATAAGATAATAAGTATAATTGTCCCAGCTCATTGGATACTTTACTGTTGTTGTTTTTTTGTTGAGATATTGTAAAATTCTATCACATAAAACAATGGATACACGATGATATAACATGAAAGTTTCTCTGTGATCTTGTCAGTTTACAGCGATATTATTAAAGACCGCCCAAGTTGAATTACAAATAATAGGACACTTTAAAGGGACATATGGCAATCTTGAAGATTTTGTCGAACATTAGTATCACAGTTTTAGTCCAGTATCAATTTCACTTTAAAACTGCTTGCATATAATTAAACAAAATTTAGATGTGTTATTTGTCTTCGTTATTCTACCATAGGTTTAAATAATTATGATTGGTGCAATTATATCAGCAATTAGTAATAATATATAAATTATACAGTTATACTATAATTATAGAACATAATATACAGGCATTTCATATCTCATCCTTTCCGTCGATGTGTTCTTGGGAAAGACACTTTCCCTTAGCCTCGTCCTTCGGATGGGGACGTAAACCGGGCGGTCCCGTGTATCGGTCTATCCTCCGAGCACGTTAAGGAACAATAGGAATCTATTCGATAATAATAGTAGGGCATGGTTCCCGGATTCCTATGTATCCTCCTCTCTCTGAGGCGGCTCTAAATAACCTCTACTGTGCTGATGAGCCGTTAAACAACATTCAATCCATATTTCATCCTGTATTGCCCTCAGAGGCCAATATCTTCCGAGAGCTTATATGTATAACATTAAAATATTATATACCGGTACTTCAAAATATTTTGTTGATTTTAGCAGTGATGGAGAATAATGATTAGATATTTATTTCTCGGCGGATATAATTTAGCTGATGTTCCATGATCGAGTGCGGATTTATTAAATGAGTTGGCAAAAATATACAATGCGCGGCTTGGAGAGCATCAAATAATGTTTGCAAATAATGTTTGCTGAAGAGTTTAAAAAATAATAGATGATGTTGTGAGATTCAATTTATCACACAAAACCCATACAAGTTGATGGTAAAACGTTCACATTTCTCTGTGATGTCAATTTACCTATATATTTATTAATACCGTATTTCCTCTATAAGAAGCGCCTTCCCTAATAGAAGCGTCCCCACCTGTTTTAAGAAACCTTACCGTCTTCAAAAATTTAAAGTTCCTAAAAAACACACACTGTTTTTACCGCTAATGGATTTGATAAAATTAAAAGTTCCTAAAAACACACAGTTTTTACCGCTAATGGATTTCATTACGGGAGTTTTTTACCTTCGACACCAGTATGGTCTATGACATAAACCTTAAAGCGCTATCATCATCAATACAAATTACCGCTTTTATTTATCTCGTTCCTTTCAATTTACTATTTAGTTTATCTTTTATTATTATTTAATTCATACGCAACCAACCCGTTTTGTAATCGTCAAGTTTGATGGAAATGTGTATCATATAGATGCAGAGTGATGACAGTAATATACTCAGTACATTGTCAGGTTTAGGTTTAGTCCATACCGGTGTAAACAGTAAAAGATCTCCATGCAGTAATTCTATAAGGAAACAGTCAGGAAAGGAGGTGAAATATATTGAAAATTTGTATCATACTAGTAGCGCGCCCCTTCGCACTTTCCACTGAGGAAATACGGTATATACGACAGCCCAAGTTAAATTCCCTTTAAAAATAACAGGACACTCTGTCGATTCATATGGAATTCCATACATATCATATGGCTTATATATTTTGCACCACCATCCTTTTTAACAACTTGTTTTGTTCATTTCAGAGACACATCATCTGATTTCCAGATGACCTTCGTTCTTCAAATACCAATGCAACCCTGAAAGACGTGGATTTAACCAAAAAAGTTGACTATACTGTGATCGCAAGATTCTAAACTCCAGGAAATATATTAATTTAATTAGGCCAAATCAGAAATGCGGTTAATTTTTCTTCGGCCTTATGCATTACAGTGTATACTTGTTGCTGCGTATCCCGCCTGTTCGCCTGATCACGATGGTGATCATGATGTGGACTTCAATCCCAAGGACTGAGCAGACGTTATTTTTTTAAAGAACCAAAATGAACATAATTATACCTCACAGAGACTATATAATGTGTAAAGCTGTTAAAAAACACCAAATGTATATATACAATGTCATACTGCTCACATTCAAACAACCTTTTGGTGTTTTACATCATTTTAACACATTTTAGGCCATATATGACATTGATTTTTTTGTTGTCAGTATGAAGTAAATTTTATTATTGTAGTATTTAATAGATGTTTAGTTTATAAATATAATATAAATAAAACATTGTATTATTTATTCTTTGGTTCAGTTGGATCTATGAAAAAAAAAAAGTTTCCATTTGCGTAGTCATATATCTGAAACTGAAAAACTGCCTTTTGGGAACACAAGGTCATTTTAATCTATTTTTTGTTTATTCAAGCTTTTGAAATAGATCTTTAATAATTAAAGTGACACATGGGCCGATGATGGCAATCTTGAAGTGTACATCAAGCACTGAAATTAGCGTTTCGAAACATGTTTTGCTATACTTAGCGGTACTCGTCTGATAAAGCAAATGTCACTGGTCTAGCCTGGTCAAGTAAAATTCATCAGGTTGAAGAGTGCATAAAAAATATCCGCATGACGGATATATTTATATGAGAACTGAACACTTATTTTTGTGTCAACTGCTTAGGATGGCAGACTCTTATCGATCACTTTGTCCGTCGTCGTCCGTCAGTCATGCTTTAACCTGCAACCTAACCTTGGCCATCAATTAAAAAGTATTTTAATTATGTTCATGAAACTTCACACACATCTTTATCTCAATGAATGTTGTTACACATGTGCAATACCTCTGACTTTCTTTTTAGCAAAGTTATGCCCTATTTATCAGCCTAACCTGCAACCTAACCTTGAAAATAAGCAAACAGCACTGTCATCAGGCGAAGCAAGTGTTCATGGATGATGGAACACACTTCTAGTTCAATGTCGACTTAGTGACCGCTTCCCACTAATTACAATCGGGAAACTGATATTTCCATGTCTATACTAGTTTGACATATTAAGCCGTTATATTTGTTTTGTCAAGTGTCGGTTTAGTGCACTGTGCGATGCACTTAAAAGCACAGGATCCGGGTTCAAGACTCAACGGCGCCACTGAGTTTCCTCAGTGTGTTCGTCATTTCTAATTAGCCTCGTCCATCATAAGCGGACATAAATCCTCCTATCCGAAGTTTATATATTGACGTGACTATTCTCCGAGCATGTTTAATAAGCAAACGTAGGAGTAGGGCGGTTTCCCAGATTCCAGTGAGACTCCTACCCTGACCAGATCCGCCTTTTTATTTTTTTTATGGGTGGGTGGGTGATGGTGGTGGTGACGGGCAGGAGGGGCCGGTGAGGGATAACCAAATAAATTGGACTTCAGCTTTGTTTTAGTATTTTGATGTTAAATGTGTTGCATAATATGGTGATGCTCGCCAATAAAAAATAAATAAAAAAACATTAACACACCAGCGGGTGGCCAGTTGAGTTCCATAATTTCAGATTGGCCATCAAAATGCACAACGAGAAGTTGAACAGCGGTCAACCTTTTTAAATATAGGCTACATACTACTTTTCAGACTTTAGTGTGAGCCCCTTCACCGAATACCGAATACGCACCTGTAGACGTTCAATGACTGACACTCGTTATATTTTTTGACCGACAGTGCAGAGTCGAAAATTTTAGCGTGTAAATACCATGATGTTCGTAACATGTAGTACACGTCAGGTACTGTTTAAGCTTAAACAACATATTTTTACTATCTCCTTATATTTCATTAGAAAAGAACACAAGTGTTACCATTTTAAACGCATTTTAACAATGGCATCTCTTACGAGTTATTTCCCCTCGCTTCGAAATGTTAAATGGGTGAATCTCGCAATATCTCGCGCAGTTAAGCTTCTAAAAGTCAATACAGCTGAAGATGACGAAACTTAAAGGGGAACTGACATTTTATTCATGTAAACTAGTTACAATCTTCCAGATTACGCGTTTAAAAAAAAGGAAATGGCGGCCGTTTCACTTTGTTTTGACGTTGACGGAAAATGACGTACTACTTTCCGTTGTCATGTGTTGCTATGATAAGTGGACGGCGGAGCTAAATAACCACTCTGCTTCCCACCTGATAAAGTGTTCATCCTATTGTATCTACATTATTATTTTATTCAATTTATGCGAGTATGTCTTGTTTTTCAAACAGTGTTTCATTTAATTAGAAAATACATTGCTCAAACCTACATTTAACACGAAACAAATAATACAGTTTAATCCCGCCATCAGAACCGTCTAAGGTATATATACGCATTTTCTTTAAATGCCACATGTTTAAGGGTAGTTGAAGCGATATATTGCATGGACAAATTCTTTTTTTGGACGTTTTATCAACCGCTTAATAGGAATAAACTCTTTTTTTTTTTGGTTTGAGCACGTTTGCGACCGAGTGCCAAATCTATCATATTGCATGTAAGTCTTTGTTTTGTTAATCAGAAGATTGATATGAGTTTGTTTTGTATTTGATGCAGTAGTTTGAAGTGTATTATTTGTAATGTTTTTTTTATGCTTTATTGATTGATTGAGTTATTTAAAAGGACTGTTTAAATTTTAAATAGTAGTTTTTGCGATCATTTCAAATCATGAAGTGTTATTCGTTTCGGGATCATAGAATAATTGCCTTTATTATTAATACAGCTTACACCATCGCGAATCTTATTTGAATCACTATCTACGAATTACAAACGATAACTGCAATCTCTCTCTCTCTCTCTCTCTCTCTCTCTCTCTCTCTCTCTCTCTCTCGCTCTGTCTCTCTCTCTCTCTCTCTCTCTCAGAAAATTCAGCGTTCACAGAAAACAGTAAACCAAAAAACACGCTAAACGACAAACATTAATGACCCTGTTAAAGTCATATGACGTCACAAACATAACAAGGGAGACAATAGAGCTACCGCATTGGAACTTTCCTATTGTCATCCCATATAAACAGGACAGTGTAAATAAAGAAATCCCGGCCATGATCTGATCTCTAACCAACAAGGCAGCATCAATAGGCAATATATATGTAAAACACAAATATGCTCGTGTAAATATAATTATAATAATATACCCTACTGCCATCCATATAAAACGGGACAGTGTAAATAAAGAAATCACCGCCATGAACTATTCTCTGACCAACAAGGCAATATTAGTAAAACACAAAGATGCTCGTGTATATATAAATACAAACAAACAATAGCCGAGAAAGCCACAAAAAAGGTACTCAGTGACTTGGCAGAAGCCAGAGGAACAAGAGAATAAACCATTGAGGGCGCGACAAGACAAGTTTGCAGACAAACATCAAATGTCACCCTCCTTTGGGGCTTTAGGTATATGTCATCATAGGGTCAACCGCCTGTCCGGTCCTCGCACAATTAAAGAGAAAAGCATAGTGGCGAACTGTAAATGGGTCCATCACCGAGCATGCAGTGCGTTGCAAAATTATAGGGTCATAACCTCTTTTGATAAACCTTCTAACAAGTTTAACACATATAGTATGAAAGTGATCAAGCCGAAAATTGCAAATGACCCATTTTTTATTGCAAATACATATAAATGTATATAAATTAATTTGAATCAGAAGAAAATGATTGAATTTATACTGTTTACATTCTTAACCCATAATTTCTTTTCATTTTGCCTCCAGTCTCTAAAAGTTTATTATTGAATGTATATGATCAGATGCACAACAGAGCTACTAAAGTATTTCAGTTTTACACTTTGTACTAAAGTTTGTATTTCGAGGAGCATAATAGTGTGGTTAATGTCAATATTTGGTCATCCCATACAATACGCGTTTTGTATGGGATGGAAATATAGGAAATCGATCAAATAGAAACGTAAAAGTAAGCTTTAAGTGTGTTACATGGAGTAAAAGTAATATTCAGCCTCTATAACTGAGGAGAAAGAGCCAGTATGCCAGAGGAAATAGTTATTTAATTTGGCATTTAATAATTTATGTTTTGATGTATTCCAAATGGATATTATGAATATGTAGGAGTTGTTTGTAAGTGTTCGTATGGTCAGTTCATATAGTAAACGATGTTATTGACAATTTCATATCCCTGTTGTTTGACGTCTATTAACAAAAAAAAATATAAATCATAATGTCAAAATAACGTGTGACAAATGTACCTATTTCAAGGGATAAACTTAGTCTGAAAGTCGTTCTCCCATTTTATAGGCACTATATAACGGTGCTTAAATTTAAATAATTTACAACTGAGTGTTAACTTGGTTGGTAGTAATATTATTTATATTAATCCTTTTTGTCATAAATATGAAATACATGTATAACTTTATATGACCGCAGACTGTCATGAATTTTCTTTCTTTTGTCTTCTCTGTCGCTTACTCGCCATAGTGATTTTTAAATATGATGTATTATTTTTTATCACATAACTTATGACGTGGGAGTGGAATAAACCATTCTATATTTTCAATATACTACTAGTTACATAACTATGCAAATAAGCATAATAAGCACTGTTAAAAAAAATCGATAATGACTATGATCATATTTATGTCAGTTTCGCGTACTAAAGCCACAGGCAAAATGCAAAAGAAACGAGTATGATAATGGACCTTTGGAAACGGCCGAGCACGACACATACGAAATATTGCAGTCTCGGTTTGATTGAGACTGTTCATGAGCGATAGTGAAATATGCTAGCTACCGCTCACGCCCTCTAGCCCCGGGTTGAGCAGAACTCAATATTCATAAAATCAATAGTACACAATTTTAACCATCCCGAAGATGGCATGCATATGGCGCTGGACATGGAGTATCTTTCTTCCCCATGTCGTACGGCGTATGGTCCCAGTATCTAACACAATTAAATGCCCCGAAGAGCGAATGAATAACAGTACTGATTGCAAGCGCGGTGAGACGTTTTACTGCCGCCACACTGCACAAGCAACGCCACTGTGCTATAAAAACGAGTATGATAATGGACCTTTGGAAACAGTCGAGCACGACACATACGAAATATTGCAGTCTCGGTTTGATTGAGACTGTTCATGAGCGGTAGTGAAATGTGCTAGCTACCGCTCACGCCCTCTAGCCCCGGGTTGAGCAGATCTCAATATTCATAAAATCAATAGTACACAATTTTAACCATCCCGAAGATGGCGTGCATATTGCGGTGGACATGGAGTATCTTTCTTCCCCATGTCGTACGGCGTATGGTCTCCGTATCTAATAAAATTAAATGCTCCGAAGAGCGAAATAAACATAATGGAATTTAGTTGGGAGCAGCGGTTATGAAGCATGCGTATCACAAGTAACAGCCAAAATACTAAATTAAAAAGCAGATAACATATCCTATAAGTGGTTAAACAATACCCAGAGCATTTTATCGGCCGGAGTAGTGGAACCACCGAATCAAAAAGTAAGTAAGACAACAAAAGAAATTGAAAATGTACCACCGATAACTAAATATAAGTATCGGGCTCAGCGATCTCCAAAGATCGAATGAATAACAGTACTGATAAAGTACTAATAAAGATTGATAAAGATCAGATGAAAAACGAAAGCCCTATCGTATTAACGAGGCAAAATATAGCATTTATAACTAAATCAAGGCCCATAACTCCGCTGTTGCTGGTCCGATCTGGCTGGTTTTCGAACTTGTCCGGGCTTTCATTGATATTAACAACTGTTAAAGTTTGGTAAAGATCAGATGAAAAATGAAGGCCCTTGGTCAGTATAGCTAAAAACCATCAGCTCCAAAAAGTAGGTCAAGGTCATAGTTGAAATCCATGCTTCCAAAAGATGCACTACCCAAGACTCAACTATGTCAAAATAGAATATTATTTCTTCCAAAGATTCGGCTATAAATTATAAATTAGGTTTAAAACATCTAGTGCATAATTATAGTGCATGAGAAAGTGATGTAAATGTAACAATTAAAGTTATCTGCCCTTTACTTGGATGGTGAATGTCACATCCACATTTGCTTTGTCACGTTGCAATGTACCACTCAAGATACAACTATTAACAAAGTTTGAAAGGTGTAGTGCATACAGTTTGCGCGAAATTGACCTCAACGCAAAAGTTAAAGGTACAATTATTAAGTTATCTGCCCTTTGCCTGGAGGGTCAAGGTCACTTCCACATTTGCATTGTCACGTTACGATGTACCACTCAAGATACAACTATAAGGAAAGTTGTAAAGGTCTAGTGCATACAGTTTGTGAAAAAGTGACCTAATCGCAAAAGTTGAACCTAAAAATTATTACGTTATCTTCCCTTTGCTTGGAGGGTCAAGGTCACTTCCACATTTGCTTTGTTGAAAGGTCTAGTGTATACAGTTTGTGAGAAAATGACCTAAACGCAAAACTTGAATGTTGACGCCGCCGCCGGAAAAGCAACACCTATGTCTTTTTTTTTATTCGAAAAGGTGAGACAAAAATACAATTATGCCACATTGTAGTTGGTAATGTATGCGTTAACGTGTGGGTAGTGGTAAACTTAGCTAAATAAGCCCAACGTTCTCTAATATACTTATACAAGTAAACCGTAGACTTTTTGATGAAAGTATTTTAGAGATGTGCTTATTTCACAGAGTCTGCTTTATTCTCCTTAACACAAACTTATTATTATTTGTATTATTATTATTGGTTTTGAAACAACGACGTTATGTTTGTTAATTTACATATTTAATGAATCGATATATCACAAGTTCTTTGATATAAACTTAATGTTTACCACGTTTATATCCTTTCAACATTTTTAGTGATGCATTATGATTAGTATACGTGTGGGGAATATCTACAAACACATAATAATTGCAGTTTATGACGAGTATTAGTCAGACACAATATCTGTGTGCGATGTAATAGTAATAAGAAATTCCTTCTTCTGTTTGTTATTTTTTATTGAAATGAAATTTTAAATAACTATGATTAGCTTTAATCGAGTAATACATTTTCATCTAATGAAATTAAAAAATGTGTTTACATCTTTTACCTCTCACTTTATACGAAAAGTAGGAGATAATTTTATCCTGTCCGTCCGTCGTTCGGTCGGTCCTTCCGTCCATCCGAGTGTAACTGAAACTCATCCGACTACATTTTTTCCTACACCGTTACAGGTAAGAACCTGAAACATTGGTGAACAATTTTCATACCACCCCCTTGGGCGGGGCTAGGGCGTGGTTACATAAAAAGTACAATTACCCCTACGTGCTTAACTATAAAAAGTGTAAATTGTTTATGTATTATCATTGCCGTCAGGGTCAATACACATATTACGGGGTTTTGTGAGGGACCCCTGGGTCATGTCATGGTGACTGGACTTGATATGGTAGGCGAGGTTAATTTCCTTTCTAAATACGGTCATGCTGCATATCAGATTAAATGCCATTGTTACGGGAGTGTACTGTCGCAAAAGCAAATGCCTGAGGGTCATCTTTGGTCTTTGAGGAGGGGTTAAATTGTAGAACTAAGTCTATATATGATGTTTGTTTTATCCTGCTTCTCTGTTTGCAATACATACTAATTAAAAGTGCGGGGATATGCGAATTCAAATGTTATGCTCGCGAAATGAAACACTTTGACAGTATATTTATACCAGCACTTTAAACAAAAATCGGGGATAATGTTACCCCAGTTTTGGGGTTCATTCCCCCACCCAGTTTCTAGAGTTTCTTTGTTGTTTTAGGAAATGACTTGTATTGAATATTTGACTTATAGACCTTGAAAATGATTTATAACAATTAAAATTGGTAACTTACCTTCAACCATCATTAAATATACCAGTAGCCTTACAACAAATAGTAAGTGTCCCATCATGTCGACGGCTTTCACTCCAAACATGCAACTAAAGTAATGGTCTCATTTACACACATTAAGGTATACGAGGGAGGATCAACAAGTAATCGGTAACCGGAAACATTTTCTAATGTGCATAGTTTATATAATAAGATATTAAAACTTTGGAATATTACACTCATACATATTCTCTGGTAACATATGCAAAGCCGGTCAGGTACCTGCGGATCACTTAAAAATAGCAGTGATAAATCTACAAAACTGCAATTTCTCAAGAACTCTCATTTCAAAATTGGTCTTTTATTTCTCAAAATCAATTGGCACGTGTTCAGAAATGGTACGTGCAATAAAACTATGCGTGCTTCTGAATTTTCTGAAGTCACTTAATGCGCGTACAGAATTATCTGGCCTTGCCACCATTTTCAAGGTAAAAAATCGAAAATTTACGTAAAAATTAATTTCGAGCAGCATTGTGCAATTACATTTTGTGAACGATTGGGGAAAACGAGAAGTGAGACACTGGAATTGATTAATAAAGCATATGGCGAAAATTCTTTGAAGAAAATTATAATTGGTATAGACAATTTTCTGATAGAAGTTATCTTTTGCAGAATTCAGCAAAGTCAACTCAATCGTTTTATTTCTTGGTTCACAGATGTGAGATATGTATATATGGCACGGAAACCTTTTAGAAAGTAACAAAAAGCTATAACAATATTAATTGATGGTGAGAAAAAAATATATTTCAATAATTGTTAAATGAAATTTTATAAACATACGCAATATACATGTCAACTCTCTAGAAAAACATCACTCTGCTCAAGTGATGCTTTCTATGTCTCAGAGAGCCGGTTACTTTTTGATCGTTCCTCGTATATAGCAAAAGATAAAGACATCAAAGCCGGATACAACATGTTATTTATATATAGCCTGAAGATGACGGTGACATGGTACGCAATTCATTAACTGAGCTAATTAATTAGTTTTCTTTGAAGGCACGCAGTTTTTATTTATTTAATTGACTATATACAACGTATACATGCAAATACGAAAATAAAATTAATAGAAGTATAATTAAATACTTAAAATTAAGTTAGAGTTTGAAAACACGCCGATAATTTCTATTTATTTTCAAAATGTTAATTAGATACCAAATCAAAACTGCTGTTGTTAAATACGTGTCAAAATATGCCACATGTGAGTTATACTCTGGGTATTTGGAAGAAAAATGTAGTTGGCAGCTTAGGCTCCTCAGCTGGGCCTTTTTGCATATTGACAAATCCAAGGCTTCGCATCTGCTCTCTATTCTGCTACATAGTTTCTTTTCTTTCTTTTCTTATGTACATACTTTCTATTCTATGTTGTTTTATGTACATATTTCTATTTTGAGTCATATACACACACACACACACAAACGAGCGCACACATACTGAATGTGGTAGTAGATGGGCCTCTTTAAATGTAAACAAAAGGGCGCCATTTTGATTCTAAAAAAAGAAACGCACGTGGTATAAAGTAGGTCTCAAGGTCACGCACGTGTTTCCTTTGACTTGAATTTACAAAGTTGCGTGCTGCATTATCATCTGCCGTTAGGAATCTGATGTTGCAGCGATTATTGACATTTTATCGATATATTGACTGTTTTTATAAATCTTGCAATCTATAACGGCATTATTTGTAGGCAGAACATATGTTGTTTGAAGATATTGTTTTTACCTCAGGACCATTTCATTGGTAAAGTTCAAAGGACATATATCCTATCTATTCATGCACGCCTTATGGACCTTATTCGGCAACAGAATGGCCATTGTTAGTATTGATTTTTACCTACGCCCATTTTATTTTATTGATAAAGTGCAGTTGTATAGAGAACAAAAGATGGAATTGCCATGTTTGAATAGGTAGTTCTAAAAATAACAATAATGCTGGATTTTTATAAACAGTGACGAGACTCTAACCGACCAATACGATTGAAGAAATATTAACCAATGAGATTGAAGGTCAGTTACGGACTGATCTTTCAAAAATGAAAATCGTTATTGCATTGTCTATCCAGTATGGAAAGACAGTTTAGCCTTTCGGCTCACATTATCAAGAAACATCTGGCAAATCATTTCTATAAAGATGATTCTGTTTTTTTTATAACAGCAATTGTGATTTCAAGTATTAAAAATGTTTAGAAGATCCCGACAAGAAATTAAAATTGTCACACACAAAAATATTGTTAGAAAATTAAATAGATTATAAAACTGGGGTTTTGGGATAGCCACAGTCTACAACTAAACAAATTAGAGTCATTTGCGAGAAAACAAGAAACAAAACTTTTATAATTTCAGCATACCCGGTTTGGTAGAAATAAATGAAAATCAAAGCCTCTTTTGAGAGGCACACATAAACCAATATTATTAGGGCAAATATACGATCATAAGAGACTGAGACACGTTTGAGCAATTATCGCTATAAATAGGCAGAACGTTTAGTTGATAGACATTTTCTCTCGTAACACAGTGTCCTTATTTTGATTCTGAGGATATCATTCAATATCATGGCTATGAGACACAACTTGTTTTATATCTCTCTGACCAAATATTTTGTGGAAGCTTTATTAAGTCAATGGGAAAGACACGATATTTTCAAGATGCAATAATATACATTTCCAGAGTAAATGAGTAACATCGTTTTTAATGAAATTAGCATGCCACATTTATTGGACGAAAACAGACCCAATAAAAACATGGACACGTTAAAGGTTGTTCATATGTCTCAAATAAAGAATATGATGTCGGTTTCTATAACTCACTAGTGATAAGACACTAACCGATCAATGAGATTGAAGGATTCAAATACCAACCAAATGTAGGTTCGTTACCGACAACTTTGATGTTATATTTGATAAATGATTAGTAACTTTTAAATGTCTTTTTTAAATAAAAAACATACCTGGACTATATTGATAAAGCTTCTTATCAATATCTTAAGTCAAAATTAGTCATTTTTTAAAACGTCCTTTTCTTTTGTTTTTAGACATGTTCTGTTCTTAATATTTTTTAATAAGATTACAGATTAAGAAAGCCCACAGATAATATTGATCTAAGAGAGATGCCTTGTACTGTTCCTAAGAGGTTACAAATAATATTTGAAAAAATGTAAAAATCTTAAATTTTGACTTTAAGTGATATTTTCCACTTAGGTTGCTTTTTGAATACGGGCCCATGTATGTCCGTTCTGCTTTAACAATTAACAAACATCGATGGTAACATTTGAGTGAATAATAGCTCCGAGGTATATTGGTCAACTATATCGGAACATCCGATACGTGTTATTCAATAAAAAATTCAGCCATCGTGATGACATAAATAATGTTTGTGAACACGCATTCATATATGAATTATACAATATTAAAGAAAATGAAAACGAAGTACATGTTCTCATTTTAATGAATCTGATATTATAAATTATAGTAGGCTTTGTTTAAATTATTATATTTTCTTGTCAGCGTTTATAACTTTGTCGTTTTGCTTTTGTCAAACTGTTGTATATATATCAGGTATATTTCTTGGTTCAATATAAAACACTTTATCACGGTCTTGGATATAATGGTTGCTATTCACTGCCGGATAAAGAGTTGCTAGAATCTGAAAATATAAAATAATTGAATCAGTTCTCAATCAGTAATTAAATCCTCTTTCTAAGTGTTCAATGTTTTATTGCCTTAAAATGAAGATAACATATTTACTGGGGCATAGGACTTATTTGTTACTAAGAAGTATTTATTTTAAGTTTTGCATCTTTTGCATATCATACAAGGATCCCTCTTTGCCGTTTTGTATTGTCATTGACCGATCCCCAATTCTCTGCTATCGTCATACCCGAAAACGTAACATTCCCTATAAATAAAGTTTGAAAGAAAAAGAAGAGAATCCCTTGGAAGCAACAACAGAAACAAGAAATAAAAGTAGCAGAATCGGTTTTATTGAGTCTGTTCATGAGAGGTAACATTTTCTTCATCAAACAGTGCATGATTAATTAATCATAGTCAGTAACAATATTTTTCGATATCAATATTAATAGGTCAATGTCATTGCAAATGTCATTTGTGTTGTATTTCCTAAAGGGAGTTATAAATGGTCGTTAACAAATATTGTTATTTAGATATATGGTAGAAGACTGTCTGGTCATTATTCTAAACTGACAAAAAATACTAAATGGATCACTGACCACAGTACAGTTACAAAACACCTTTAACAATACAGGTATTATTGACCTACTGTGCCTGTCTCAGCTGTTGACAATAAGATGTATGCAGTATTACCTCGCTGGCAATTATGGGATTTATAGAAGGAAAAATACATTATGAACTACTTACGGATTAAATGGATTACACATGCTTTAATAGGTCGTGACCTATACTGGTCTGTATGTATATATATACTATGTAAACAATAACATAATTTTTAATTTCAGATAAAATCTGCTTCTTTTTGATTATGCTACTTTCTGAGATAATTCTAGTTACACTTGTTTATTATCAGAGATAAATAGTTTGTGTTATATGCATTCTTTCTGTGTTTGTGGCTGAGATATACATATTCTATTTGGTTGCTATACCTATTTTAACGGTTTTCCTGCCTTAGATGTACATACTTACTTCAACTTCCTTAACTTAATTACTATGCTTTAGTCCGGGATATACATACTTAATGTGTTCACTGTCCGAGATATACATACCTTAAATGGTTCCTACTGGAGATATATATACTTTATAAGTTTTGGCGCCCGAGATCTACTTACATTGTGTGCTTTCCTGCCTGAGATCTAATACTTTATATGCTTTGCTACCTGAGATATATACATACTTTTTACATTTTGCAACCTGAAATAGAATGTTTTAGATTGTTTGTTACCTGAGATATAATACTGTGTATGGCTACCTTACATATGTTACATGCTTTGCTACCGGAAATATACATAATTTACATGCTCTGATGCCTGAAATATAAAACTTCATATGATTTGTTGCCTGAAATATATATACTTTACATGCTTTGATACCTGAAATATAATACTGTATATGCCTTGCTATCTGAAATATAATACTTCATATGATTTGATGCCTGAAATATACATACTTTACATGCTTTGATACCTGAAATATAATACTTCATTTGATTTGTTGCCTAAAATATATATACTTTACTTGCATTGCTACCTGAATATATAATATTTTTATATGGTTTGCTACCTGAAATATAATACTTTATATGCTTTGCTACCTGAAATATAATACTTTATATGCTTTGCTACCTGAAATATAATACTTTACATACTTTGATACCAGAAATATAATACTTTATATGCTTTGATACCTGAAATATAATACTTTATATGCTTTGCTATCTGATATACAATATTTTATAATTATGCACTACTTTTTGAGATATAATTTGCTTTAGGTGATATTTGTTGCCCGAGTTATTATGATAGTGCTAATTTTTGAGATACATGCATAATAGTACATTGATCTTTAAAAAAATGTATCTACATATCATACTTATGCTATCTTTGCCATTCATAAGCTTTATCTTTTTCTAAAGCTATCTGCTAAGATATGAAAATGAACTATATATTTTGATTTGCTTTTTGTCTGTTTTTTTCGATTTGTTTTTGGATAATAATCTTAATAATTATGCAATTTTTTGCTTGAGTTATATTTACCAATATGTTTTGTGTAATGTTTGCAATACTCCCTTTATATAACAGGCTTATTTATATGTATTGCTTCCTGAGATATACGATAGTGCATGACATACTTTGGAGTTAGCTACTAAATATATACTAGTAAGGTATTACTACCATTATTACCAAAAACACCATAATAGAGTATAATTATTTAGTTTATGTTAAAAATACATTTTTTAAAGAACTATTTTTCACAAAATGCACAATGTTTTGTTAATTGTGCACTTCTCTTTTTTACAACTGCTGATTGCTGTCTCATTACGATTCCCATCTTTTTTTATCAACACTTATGACTAGTATAAACATAATGTCAGTTAATTGTCAGGGTCTTGGTGCAGTTGAAAAACGTATTGATGTTTTTAATTACCTAAAAAGTAAAAATGGTCACATATATTGCCTTCAGGATATTCACTCTACCACAGCAACTGAAAATTTTATTCGTACACAGTGGGGGAATGATTGCCTTTTTAGTTCAGGAACTGCAAACGCAAGAGGCGTGGCGATACTTTTTAACAAACACTTAGATTATAAAGTACATTCTCACATAACAGATAAGGAAGGTAACTTTCTCATAGCTGACATGACAGTTGAAAATAATCGTTTTACACTTATCAATCTGTATGGCCCAAATAATGATTCCCCTAGTTTTTATGATACTATTTTGTTGAAATATGAACAATTTAAAAACAGTACCCTAATCATGTGTGGAGACTTTAATTTCGTTCAAGATCCAATCCTAGATTACTCTAATTACAAAAGTGTAAATAACAAAAAGGCACGAGAACGGGTTCTAGATATTAAATGTGAGTATAACCTCATTGATCCTTTCAGAGAATTACACCCACATCTAAAACGGTATACTTGGAGAAAAATAACTCCTTTAAAACAAGCCAGACTCGACTTTTTCCTAGTTTCAGAAAATATGTTTTCTTCAATAGAAAGGTGTACCATTGAATCCAGTTACCGCTCAGACCATTCAATGGTCGTTCTAAAATTGAATTTCACTCAATTTATACCTGGTAAACCCCTTTGGAAACATAATAATTCTCTTCTTAGTGATATTGAATATTTAAACGCAATCAATAAAAAAATTCAGGACATTAAACTACAGTATGCAGTCCCAATTTACAATATGGAGAACATTCATAATATCCCCAATAATGAATTACAAATTTTAATTAATGATCAACTGTTTCTCGAAACACTACTCATGGAATTACGGGGTAAATCAATATCGTATTCTAGTAACAAGAAAAAAATGACGGATAAAAGAGAAAAAGAATTGATTGCCGAAATAGAAACATTAGAAAATAACCTGTCTTCAAATAATTTAGAAACATTAGACACATATAAAAATGAATTAAGAATATTAAGAAAACAAAAAATGAATGGCTACCTAATCAGATCAAGAGCAAATATTATTGAAAACGATGAAAAACCAACCTCATTTTTTTGCAATTTAGAATCCCATAATTACGCTTCAAAGATAATTCCCAAAATAGAAAAAGAAAATGGAGAAATCATAACAGATCAACATGAAATTTTAAATGAGACTAAACATTATTACGAACAACTTTATACTAGCAAAGACAATGAACTAGGAAACGTAAATTTAGAAGAGGATTTGAAAGAATTTGATATACCTAAACTTACAGACAATGAATCAATTAATCTTGAAGGCCTTATATCTATTGAAGAAGCCTTGGCAACACTTAAAAAAATGAAAAATAACCGTAGCCCTGGTTCAGATGGTTTCGGTGCCGATTTCTTTAAAGTGTTTTGGCGACAAATAGGACATTTTGTAGTACGATCTTTAAATTATGGATTCAGTAAGGGAGAACTATCAATAACTCAAATAGAAGGAATAATAACTGTTATACCAAAAGAAAATAAATCAAGACTGCATGTAAAAAACTATAGGCCTATCTCCCTTCTTAATTGTACATATAAAATTGCCTCAGGATCTATTGCAAATAGAATTAAATCAACACTTATTAAGCTGATAAATAAAGATCAATCAGGTTTTATCTCAGGAAGATACTTAGGAGAAAATACCAGACTTATATATGATGTTATGCAATACGCAGAAGAAAATAATCTGTCAGGTTTAATTCTCTTGATTGACTTTGAAAAAGCTTTCGACTCTCTATCTTGGGCCTTTATATTTAAAGTACTTAATTTTTTTAACTTTGGAGAACGTTTTATATCATGGATAAAGGTTTAATATAAAAATGCCAAATTGGCTGTTAATCAAGGGGGAAACCCGTCATCGTTTTTCAACATCGGTAGGGGCTGCCGTCAGGGGGACCCCTTATCACCTTATATTTTTATTTTGTGCGCTGAAATACTGGCGATTAGGATAAGGAATAATAAAAAGATTAAAGGTATTACTATAGAGAATGTAGAAATTAAACTTTCACAATATGCAGACGATACATCTGTCCTTTTGGATGGATCGGATACATCCCTGAATGAAACACTATCAGAACTACATAAATATTCTAAATATTCTGGATTAAACTTAAATTTCGACAAAACACAAGTGGTATGGATAGGGAAGAAAAAATACAGTTCAGATACAATCAAAACAAAATGGAAACTTACTGGGGAAAAGATAATTTTAAGCTACTAGGAATACATTATAATGTCAACTTAGGTAAAATGATAGAATTAAACTATAATGATAAGATTTTAAAAATCCAAAATACAATAAAGATATGGATGCGAAGATATTTAACGCCACTTGGTAAAATCACGGTTATAAAAACACTGTTACTTCCTATTTTAAATCGTATCTTTATATCTCTTCCAAACCCAAATGAAAACATAATCGCAAAAATTAATAACATATTTTATGATTTTTTATGGGAAGGGCCTGCAAAAATTAAAAAAACAGTTATAGTTAAACAATATTCTGAGGGCGGTCTCAACATGATAAATCTGAAAGCTTTCATACTTAGTCTTAAATCAACCTGGTTAAGAAGACTCATAACTAATGAGGGGACTTGGAAGCAGCTTGTTGAAAACCTAATAGACATTAAAAAATTAACATCTTTCGGTAATGAATACTGTGAAACATTAATAAAAAAAAAGAAAAACAGTTTCTGGATCGATGTGCTAAATTCATATGCTCAACTTATTGAGTATAGTATACCTAACTCACCAGAAGAATTTGGGTCAACCCCACTGTTCTATAATAATAATATTCTGATTGGCTCTAAGCCTTTCTTTAATAAAATATGGTATATGAATGGCATCAGGTTTATAAATGACCTTATCAAGGAAAATGGTGAGTTTTACTCTTTAACTGAGCTTGAAGAAAATACCGGTATCAAAACAAATTTTCTAATTTATGAAGGCGTAATAGCTGCCATTAAAACATTTAAAAAAAAGTTACACAATTTTAAAAAAATAGAAAACCCAATTCTACCTGCGAATATTAAACCACTCATCAAAAACAAGAAAGGTTGCACTGATATGTACTCTATTCTTAACAGAAATAATGAAAGTCCAACTTCAAAAGCTAAATGGGAACAGATGTATGATATTAATACAGAAGCATGGAAAAACATTTACTCATCCCCTTTCAAAATAACTACTAGCACAATACTACAATGGTTTCAAACACGGATTAATCATCGGCTTCTTTCAACACAGCATTATCTGCACAAAATAAAAAAAGCAGAAAACCCTTATTGTCACTACTGCCACGAGAATGAGACTATTGTTCATATGTTGTGGACCTGCCCTTCAACTCAGACCTTTTTAACACAGATAAATACACTCTGCTTATCAAAAAATATAAATCTGAAACTATCAGAGCATGCATTTATTTTTAACATAGGTAAAGAACAATCAACTGTAGAGCTACAAATTATCTTAGAAATTAAATATTACATATTTTCTTCAAAACGACTGAAAACAACGCTCTCTGTTCCTCCAATGATATACAGACTTCGTTATTTATACGAAACGCATAAACAAATCGCAATCAGAAACAATCAACTAGAAAGTTTTGAAAATACATGGAGCAATTTTAAAACCATTTTAAATTAATCTAGCCTATCTTTTTATCCATCCACCCCTATGAATTCTTACAATAAACCAAGACACTGACAGTTGTGTATATATGTGTATATATGTATATGTATGTGTGTATGTGTATGTATGTATATACATGTATATATATTAAATATATAAATATTGTTATATAAACAGTAATTTATACAACTTTATAATTAGATGGGCTAGTGGACGGCAATCAAAATGTAGTTTAAAGAGTTTTTCTCTTCCTTTTTTTTTGTTGCTTTAAATGATTTTCTCCCCTCAAAATAACATCTCCCTTGCCTCAACCATCTAATACGTGTATCTATTCTGTATTACTCTTATATCATTTTATGATTCCTGAATTGTAAATATATATATATATGTGTTTAGTAAATGAATATTACATGCTGTAAAATATTGTAAGGTGTGGCAAGGGATGGTCCTCCCCGACCCTTGCTCTACCTATTGACGGGGAGATTAAACGGGTCGTCAAAAGACGGCTCAAAAAAATAAAAAAAAAAATAAAAAATAAAAAATTGTTATTTAGTCCAATTCGAATATTGTGTGCGTATAATCTCATGAAATTATTTTAAAGATCAATGTCACTAATGCAACAAACGTTCTAGAGCTTTGGATATATCTGCTTTTTCATTATTTTATTATCTTAATAAAATCTGACTTGTAAGTTTACAATTTGGGGCAACAGGTTTTGTATGTATGACAGAAGACATAATGTGAAACATAAAAATAGAGGGCAACACATGGGCTCCGTAAAGCATCCCATTTTAGTGTGATATTCAGTATTTATTTGATTAAGGTTATACTTTCAAACCGTGAACACGGTGGATAATGATTTATTTCTCAATGATTTATTAAGATAAGAGTATGCGTTTTATTAAAACGTCTATAAACATTATCTTTCTGCCAACCGACGTAATATATTATTTAACCGTTCCACATGTTCAGTGCTCCGCTTTTTTTCAGCCTCCACCACCATCGCAACCACCACCACCGCCACCTCCGCCTCCGTCTGCGCCACCCCCATCGCCACCTTCTCCTCCTCCACCACATCCTTCCTCCCCAGCTTGCTTAATTAAATAACATTCTAGAATGTTTATTTTATCTATCTTACAATACTAGTATAAAGGAGTACGAGGCCTAATCAAAATGTTCGTAGACAAATGTGCTAACATCAACCAAAACTGGCCACAATGACTTCAATTTGCAATAAAGAAAGCTGAAAACAAAAAAAAACAAAAAACAAAGATATAAAAATAGGACAGGGGAAGTAGCATTCAATGACGAAAGTCAAGCACAAAACACAAAAACAAACACGCAAACAGACAAACGAGAAGGTAAAAGTAATACAAAATGCAAACGACATCACGAACACAAAAGGGGTTGACAATAGGGCTTCCGCCTTGGAACGGTCATTAGCCAAAAAGGCCACTGGGGGTTTAAACCAAGTTCTAGGGTGCACCAAATCTCACACTTACCCTAGTGTCATCCCAGTTAAACGGGACAGTGTAAATAAAGAAATCCCCGTCATGAAATATTCTCTAACCAACAAGGCAGCGTTAAAAGGCAATATAAGTAAAACAACTAGATGCTCGTGTATATATAAATACAAAAGAAAAGCCTAGAAAGCCACAATTAAGTTACTCTATGACTTGGCAGAAGCCAGAGCAACAAGAGAATAAACTATTGAGGGCATGACAAGACAAGACCGCGGACAAACATTAAACGCCACCGTCCTAATGGGCTTTAGGTAGGCGTCATCATAGGGTCCACATCCTGTCCGGTCATCGTACAATTAAAGAGGAAAGCGTGTGGCGAACTGTAAAAGGGTCCACCACCAAGCATGCATAATACAAGATCATGAGGAAAGTTAAGGAAAACCTTATTAAAATGTGCCAAAATATCGATGAGCACAAATCTTCGACGCGGTATAAGCAACACACGTGTTTAAGGAAAAACTGGATCAATGAATGTCATACAATCCCTGTAGGATGTGCTTTGAAGTATATATGAGTGTTTAAGAAAACAACAAACTTATTCGTTATGAAACAATAAAGCATACAATATAAAAATTGTTTATAAAGCTACCCAAATCTGATACCTGCAGATTACCATACATGTTTAGACATTGCATACGTCATTAAACACAATATAAATAAAACCGTTCAAAGAAACTGCAATGATGGAATTGACACAATTATAGAAACTATTAAATATTGTACTTATTTAGATGTCATGATAATATACTTTTACAATATGTTTTTGCTTAAAAAGTATATTAAGTCGATCGTTTTTACACGTTTTATATTCCATTCATTGTTATGACATTTTTGTGATACATGGTTTGGTTTTGTTGGAATTTGTATACATGTCACCTGTCACTATAGGACACTGTTATTCTATAATAGAGCTACAATAAAAGTCCAACAGAAAGAGAAGCATTCACTGAAAACAGCCACGCCAGCAACCCCAGCCACCCCAGCAAGCAACACAGCACCACACTCGCTTTGATATTATTTTAACTGTATCTGTCAAACTGTCTGGCTAACCCGGTTTATGGTTCTGGTTGAGTTAAGACATGTCTTAATAACGTGCAACACCGGATCAATATTGTTAAGTAGATATATAATTAATTAGACTATTCCCATTTCATACTTCTTTCTTAAAGAGGATTTTCTTGTGTTTTAAGACATTAAGATATGTATAGCAAAAATACAAATCAACCAAACCGGATACAACTTGACATATATCATTAAGATGTTGTGCCGTTGACGGTGATCATGTGTGCAAGGGACTTAATTATTACTCCATCACAGTGACTTGTGGTTTCAAGTACAGATACTGGTGTGTGCTAAATACGATTATTTTACTTCTAATAAAACAGTTAGAAGAAAGAAATTATTTCCAAGAATATTTATGTATTGAAATCGGTCAATTATTAAAAAACAGGATGTCGATCATAAATAACACTTAATCATGTTGCGTTGGGCAATAATAGAGTCCTATAAAGACAAGTGAAATGTGAACAAATTCGAGGGAAACGTTAACTAAACTATATGCGTATATTAGCTGTACTATTCCTCTATACAATCAGAGTTTTGAATAAATTGGTGGGGTAATTTTTAGGTAATACAATGCCGTCAAATATTTATATCAACGTATAGCAACGGAAAGTACGTCATTTTCCGTCAACGTTAAACAAAAGTGATGTTTTTCTAACGTATTTTGGAAGACAAGTTATACGATTAAAATTTCAGTTCCCCTTTAAGGTCCTTCATTGTCAGTTGCCCCGACTTTTAGAAGCTTTACTGCGCGAAAATATCAGAAATTCACCCATTTACAAATCCGAAGCAATAACTCTTAGAGATGCCATTTTTTTCGGGTACAAAGCTGGCTTGAAATCACCACCGATAGTCTGTCGGTTAAAACCTAATTATCTTTTATGATTGTGGCAGAATCAAAAGACACAAACAAATGAAAGCATTTAAGCCAGTGCTTTACAGAGCATGTACTACATTAATGTATACACAGTGCTGTAGATATTGCTACCATTGCCCTGATATTAAAAGACAAAATCAGACGAAACGAAATCAGTTTCTTCACTGGGGAAAACATATAAAACAAGTACCATAATGGAGAGCGGATACTTAGTGACCCAACATTCGCCTATTTTTTTGTAAACGTAACGCTTTTTGTTGTTTTGGTAGACCCCATACAGGTTCTTCTATAAGCAATCTATTTAATTTCAGAATAATAGATTTTCATCGTTAAAAACATCTAAATTATTAAATATGTGGAGCCACTCCCTGAAAAGGGGGAAAAACAATAATTGTTTGATAAGGCCAAAACAAAACATGTTCTTTTTAGTAACGGGCTAAAATAATAGGTGGGTATGCATTTTTAGACTATACTTATTTTAAATCAAGAACACAAGCTTCAATAACAGTTCTTGATCTCTCCACTATTAATTTACAACCAAACATCCAGAGCACTAAACAAATAAATAAAAAATAACTATTTCCGGGGTAGAAGGGTTAACAAGCATGGGGGTAAAAACGGCTAATCTGTCGGGCTTCAGGAAACAAAAAAACTTTTTTGTTTAGGCCTAATGCGTCGGTTACTAAAGAAAGACAAAAATATCGGACAGGGAAAGCAGCATTCCAAGACGACAGTCAACCACAAAACACAAAAAAAAACACGCAAACAGACAAACGAGAAGGCAAAAGTAATAAAAAATGCAAACGACATCACAAACACAAAAGAGTTGAAAATAGGGCTACCGCCTTGGAACGGTCAGTGGCAACAAAGCCCACCGGGGGTTTAAACCGGTTCTAGGGTGCACAAAATCTCACACGTACCCTACTGTCATCCAATTAAAACAGGACAGTGTAAATAAAGAAATCCCTGCCATGATCTAATCTCTAACCAACAAGGCAGCATAAATAGGCAATATAAGTAAAACACAAATATGCTCGTGTAAATATAATACAAAAAAGAATAGCCTAGAAAGCCACAATGAAGGTACTCAGTGACTTGGCAGAAGCCAGAGCAACAAGAGAATAAACCATTAAGGGCACGACAAGAAAGATCATAGATTAACATCAAACGCCACCGTCCCATTGGGCTTTAGGTAGGCATCATCACAGGGTCCACAGCTCGTCCGGTCATCGTATAATTAAAGAGGAAAGCGTAGTGGCGTACTGTAAAAGGGTCCACCACCAAGCATGCAGTACGTTGCAAAATGATAGGGTCATAACCTCTTTTGATAAACTTTTTGACAAGTTTAACAAAAATAGTGTGAAAGTGATCTTGACCAAGAATCTTACGAAGTTTAAGTAGGCATGTCAATGAAATCAATACCATTATTAATATATAGTAGTTTTAGAAAATGCCTGACGTGATGAGACTCCTTGTCAATATGGGGTCGGAGAACATGTTGTGTGTAGCTTTGAACTATGGAAACAGTTTTATAAAAGGGATTTGTACGAATGAAAATGTTGTCGTCTTTCTTGTCGTGCCCTTAATGGTGTATTCTCTTACTGCTCTGGCTTCTGCCAAGTCATTGAGTACCTTCATTGTGGCTTTCTAGGCTATTCTTTTTTGTATTATATTTACACGAGCATATTTGTGTTTTACTTATATTGCCTATTGATGCTGCCTTGTTGGTTAGAGTTTAGATCATGGCGGGGATTTCTTTATTTACACTGTCCTGTTTTAATGGGATGACAGTAGGGTAAGTGTGAGGTTTGGTGCACCCTAGAACCGGTTTAAACCCCCAGTGGCCTACTTTGCCACTGACCGTTCCAAGGCGGTAGCCCTGTTGTCAACCATTTTGTGTTTGTTATGTCGTTTGCCTTTTTTATTACTTTTGTCTTTTCGTTTGTCTGTTTGCGTGTTTGTTTTTGTGTTTTGTGGCTGACTGTCGTCCTTGAATGCTGCTTTCCCTGTCCGATATTTTTACCCCCTTTTTCCTCGTCGATCAACTTTAGTGAAGGAATGGACAAAGAGGTAAGCCGTGAAAGCCTTGAGTGCGTTCCAGACTGTTTAGAAATAGTATGTAAATCAGCGACAGAAATAATTACATTCGTTTTACGTTTGATGTTACCATTACGCCTAGCACCATGAGACCTAGATTTACGCTTTCGAATAGAAAATATAGGAAAAATGTCAATATTAGGATCTTTAGAAATATTTCCTTCTTGATAAATATTGTCATTAAGGCCGAGTGGATCGTTGTTGCCTGTAAGTCTTTCATCCACTTAAGTTCTGCAATATGTCTAGCTTTTATTTGGAAGCTTTTAGTAGCATCATTATCAAACAAAATATATTCAGCCAGTTGAACAGTTACGTAATAAAAGTTATGACCTGACTGACGAAAGTGTTGGTACAAGTAATTTGTTAACTGTTTAGGATTACTTGCATTATATTTGTGTTCACGAAATCGAACTTTTAAGGATTGACCTGTTTGTCCAACATATTGTATACCGCAACGTGGTGCATTTCAAGAAATATAAAAAGATCGGACAGGGAAAGTAGCATTCAAGGAGGACAGTCAACCACAAAACGCAGAAACAAACACGCAAACAGACAAACAAGAAGGCAAATGCAATAATAAATGCAAACGACATCACAAATACAAAAGGGTTGACAATAGGGCTACCGCCTTAAAACGGTCAGTGGCAAAGTAGGCCATTGGGGGTTTAAACCGGTTCTAGGGTGCACCAATTCTCACACTTACCCTACTGTCATCCCATTAAAACAGGACATTGTAAATAAAGAAATCTCCGCCATGATCTAATCTCTAACCAACAAGGCAGCATCAATAAACAATATAAGTAAAACACAAATATGCTCGTGTAAATATAATACAAAAAAACAATAGCCTAGAAAGCCACAATGAAGGTACTCAATGACTTGGCAGAAGCCAGAGCAGTAAGAGAATAAACCATTAAGGGCACGACAAGAAAGATCATGGACAAACATCAAACGCCACCGTCCCAATGGGCTTTATGTAGGCGTCATCATAGGTTCCACAGCTCGTCCGGTTATCGTACAATTAAAGAAGAAAGCATAATGACGAACTGTAAAAGGGTCCACCACCAAGCTTGCAGTACGTTGCAAAATGATAGGGTCATAAGTCAGAACATAACTGACGTGAGTTGTACGTCAATCAACATTTGAAGCTAGACATACATTAAACAATCTACCATTAACAGCTGATTTAATGGTGGACTTGCACGATAAATAATTGTAACAACTGCACCACTTAGCATTACACTTATTAATAGAGGGAAACACCCTGCGTCTAGAATGAACTAAATGATTTCTGAATATGGTATTTCCTCAAAACAGGTGTTCCTAGAGGAGTTAGGAAACTTTTGAGCCATTATTAAAAATCATAGTAATATTATTAGAAGGAACATGAAACGAGGTTGCCGAATGAAGATTTAAATGTGTAAGGCATACATTTTGTTTGGTTCTAAGAAATGAAGAGTTATTTTGTGGAATTTGTATTGATGACGCAGAGTGTAACCGCAGAGGTGAAAGATTTACTTTTAAAGTTTTAACTCATAATTGATTTTTATGGAGAGTAATACAATTCTGTGAAAAGCGAAATAAGGGCCAATAAGTATTTATTAGAGATACGAAATAGAATCGTATCAAAGATCCATAAGAAATAATATTAGCAAACTTAAGGACTTTTAACAGAGGTCCAAAACTCGACGTCAGTGTCTAATACACTATAATGAGGACAGTTAAGGAAAACCCTAATAAAATGGGCCAAAATGTCGATGAGCACAAAACCTTCAACGCGGTGTATGAAACACACGCGTTTAAGGAAAAACTGGATCAATGAATGTCATACAATCCCTGTAGGATGTAAAAATAACAATATTGATAAGATGTACGGGGAAACATTTTACGGTCGCCACATGGCTCAAACAACACTATTGTGCAGTATAAAGGAATATAACAAAATCGGACATGGAAAGTAGCATTCAAGGAGGACAGTCAACCACAAAACACAGAAACAAACACGCAAACAGACAAACAAGGAGGCAAAAGTAATAATAAAAGCAAACGGCATCACAAACACACAGGGTTGACAATAGGACTACCGCCTTGGAACGGTCAGTGGCAAAATAGGCCACGGGGGGTTTAAACCGGTTCTAGGGTGCACTAAACCTCACACTTACCCTACTGTCATCCCATTAAATCAGCACAGTGTAAATAAAGAAATCCCCGCCATGATCTAATATCTAACCAACAAGGCAGCATCAGTAGGCAATATAAGTAAAAGACAAATAAAACGATTATGAATCAGAACTTTGGAAAATGACGAACTCGATAAATAAAAAAAATATTGCACTCTCGGTTTAATTGCTACCGTTAACGTCCTTAGTCCAAGGTTGTGCAGAACTGAATTTTTAAAAATTCCAACAGTTCACAAACCACAGAAGAGCATCTGCCGTCTGTGTTAGGTTTTCACACGCTTTATAAAGTAATGGAAACTGCCGGCTCATCCTCATATGACTGGTCATAAAATGATTCTGAAAAAGTCAATTACTTGAGTAAATATTTGTTTTAGTCTACATTTTAGCTATTGTTAAACAACGATGCTGTTGTTAACATCGCTAGCATTCCAGTTTTATCCCATGATAAACAACTGTTATTCATTCCGATCCTTGGAGATCGAAAATCCCGATATTTATATACAGATATCGATGGTATATGCTCAATTACTTGGTTTTCTTACTTTAATTTCGTGCAGGTGGTTCCACTACTCTAGCCTTTAAAGGCTCTGATTATTGCTTAAACACCGTTAGGATATGTGTTTTGCTTTTCAAATTAGTCTCTTTTGAATTTTACTTGTGATACGCAAACTTCATAACCTCTGCTTCAATCTAAATTATATTATTTTTTTATTCGCCCATTGTTTTCTTGTTAAAGGCATAGCATTGTATTAGCAGCCGGGACCATGTAATGTTATGCAAATACCATATTGAAGGTTCCATGTTCACCGTCATATGAATACCATATTAGGGACGGCTCAAATGTGTGTACTATAGACATTTTAAATAGTGAGTTCGGTTCAACTCTGGGATAGAGGGCGTGAACGGTAGTTAGTATGTTCACTACCGTCCATGAATCAAATCAAGACTGCAATATGTTTTATATTTATCGTGTTTCGGCAATGTCCAACGTTTCGTTTTCATAATATGTTTAGGTCAATTAAACATTACAGTATCATCCCGGCAGAATTTCAAGCAGAACATCTCTCCAATTTACTTTCTTATGAAAGCTTCCCTAATAAATGATTAAAACGGAATGAGATTGAATCCACTTTGACACTGTGTTATCAGTTTGTTGGACTCCTGAGAACCAAAAGAGTCTCTCGGTAATCATGTGTTGCATTGTGTTACATATACAACTCGTTAAAGCAAAAGTGCGATAATTAATTCGGTTCGTCTGACTCTTTCCAGGTTTGGGGAATATTATTTATAAGAATAGTTCAGAATAAATTGTTTTACACATTACTTACTGTTGATAATAGTGCACTTATAACATAGTTAAGTATTTGATAGAATAACGAAGACAAACTGAAAACTGACACTTTTATTTAATTTATAATGCAAGCAGGTTTAAATTTAAAATGTTAGGTTAACAAATGGAGATGCTAATGTTAATGCTTGATAAATACTTCAAGATTGCCGTGTGTCCCTTTAACATCAACAAATTACAATATAATTATGTTCTATGTGATGCGTTTGAATTTATTAAATGGACACAGAGCAAATTTCTAATTTTGTGTTTGTTTTACACATGTTCACATCAGAACAGACCAAACATCTACAAAAGTAGTATAATTGTATATTAATGTTTTCTCCCCATGTAAAATTACCTTACCAAAAAAGATTATAATAATGGACCTTTGGAAACGGCCGAGCACGACACATACGAAATATTGCAGTCTCGGTTTGATTGAGACTGTTCATGAGCGGTAGTGAAATATGCTAGCTACCGCTCACGCCCTCTAGCCCCGGTTTGAACAGAACTCAATATTCATAAAATCAATAGTACAAAATGTTAACCATCCCGAAGATGGCATGCACACGGCGGTGGACATGGAGTTATTTGCTTCCCCATGTCGCACGGCGTATGGTCCCAGTATCTAATAAAATTAAATTCCCCGAAGAGCGAAATAAACATAATGGAATTTAGTTGGGAGCAGCGGTTATGAAGACTGCGTATCACAAGTAACAGCCAAAAGACTAAATTAAAAAGAAGACAACATATCCTATAAGTGGTTAAACAATACCCAGAGCCTTTTATCGGCCGGAGTAGTGGAACCACCGAATCAAAAATTAAGTAAGAAAACAAAAGAAATTGAAAATGTTCCACCGATAACTAAATATAAGTATCGGACTCAGCGATCTCCAAAGATCGAATGAATAACAGTACTGATTGCAAGCGCGGGGTGACGTTTTACTGCCGCCACACTGCACAAGCAACGCCACTGTGCTATTAAAAAAGATTATGATAATGGATCTTGTGAAACGGTCGGGCACGACACATACGAAATATTGCAGTCTCGGTTTGATTGAGACTGTTCATAAGTCATTAACGTAAAATATCCTATGAACAAAACGTGTAAAATCTAACAATTTTAGATTTTTGGCAAGATGTGTTTTTTATTCCCCTTCTAGTAAAAATGGCTTCTAGAGCATTGCTACCTCTGTCAGATTTAACTTTCCTTATAATAGATACTTGCTGTACTGTTGGGTGAAAAATACATTAAAAAATTATTCTGTAATCATGTCAGATCAATCATATGCTCGTATGATATACAATATAATATGTATTGGCCCTTTATTTGATGTGCCATTTACTCAGTTTTGGTCAAGACACGTTTATAGCATATCGGCTTTGGGATGACAGTAGGGTAAGTGTGAGGTTTGGTGCACCCTAGAACCGGTTTAAACCCCCAGTGGCCTACTTTGCCACTGACCGTTCAAAGGCGGTAGCCCTATTGGCAACCCTTTTTGTGTTTGTGATGTCGTTTGCATTTATTATTGCTTTTGCCTTCTTGTTTGTCTGTTTGCGTGTTTGTTTCTGTGTTTTGTGGTTTACTGTCCTCCTTGAATGCTACTTTCCCTGTCCGATCTTTTTATATTTCTTTTGAATCCAGTGAACACGGATTCAAGTCTTACTGGCGCCACTGGGTTACTTCGATATGTCCTGCTAGCCTCGTTCGTCTGATGGGAACGTAAACCGGGTGGTCCTGTGTATCGGAATCTGTCCTCCAGGCACGTTAAAGAACCATAGGTATATAATCGGTAGTAAGCGTAGGGCAGGGTTCCTGGATGCCTATGTATCTTTCCTCCTCTCTTTCGGGCGGCTCGAATTGACCTAAAGAACGTGTTGATGAGGCGTTAAACAATAATTAAATTTAAAACAGTCCCATTCCCGTAAGCATGCCCTAGCCCCCCCCACCCCCACCCCCCTCCCCCCTCTCGCAACACCTGATTGAAATTGAATACTGTGCTCGACTAATATTAACTTTTTATTCTATGTCTTTATTTTCTTTCAGGCTGCACGTCATCTGGAAGAAGACTCTATGTACACCACTGGCCAGAGTCAATGCTGAAGTTTATGTTCGCTCAATTATTTGCTTAATAAAGTATAATATGAACTAAAATATTGTCTTTATAATTATGTCTTCCACCACAAAGTGGTAGGTGAGATTATATTTGGCCTTTCCGTTCGTCCGTCACAAATCTTGTCTGCGCTACTTGTTGGATTTTGACGAAACTTTGCACGAAGCACCAGTACGTGCATATCAAATATTGAAGGTCAAGGGCGCCGTGACCCAATAATGATTATGAAAAAAAGTGTCTGCACTGTACACTTCCCCAAAAGGAAATCTCATCAAAATTCATGGTTTGAGTGCATTTGGTGAGAGAATAATGCCTTTTGATTTTGAGGTCATAAGGTCAAAGGTCATTGTCACCGTAACATGACAATGTAAAATGTTGTAAACTGTAAGTCCACTTTTCCTAAAGCAAATATCATGACACTTAATGGATGGATTGCCTGTGGCGAGAAGGTAATCCTTTTGAATTTAAGTGGATGAAACGCATTGTCCGCACTGTAACTTCTCTTTTCCTGAAGGAAGTCTCTTGAAACGCCATGGATAGATTGCCTGTGATAAGACTATTGCACCGTTTGATGATTTTGAAGTTAATAGGTCAAAGGTCAATATCACCCTGAAACGATCATGAAATACCTTGGCCTCAATATAAATCCTTATTTACTGAAGCAAATACATGTATCATGAAATTACATGGGTTGACTGCATTTGGTGAGAGTATGACCACTATTTAGTTCGAGATCAAATGTCAAGGTCACTGATCCGATCATGAAAACCATTGTCCGCACCGTAACTTTATTTTCCCTGAAGTAAATATATGCAAACATCATGGGTTGACTGCCTTTGGAAAGAGTATGATCCCTATTAATATTGAGGTCAGTAAATCTAAAGTCAATGTCACACAGTGACTTGATCATGAAAAATCGTGTCCGCAATGAAACTTTTTTTTACTTTTTATAAAGCTAATTTCATAAAACGTCATACTTTGAATGCCTTTGGTGAAATGATAATCCCTGTTTATTTTGAAGTCAGTAGTTGAAAGGTTAGTTACTACCATGACCGGAAAATGAAAAGTCTTGCCCACACAGTTTTTCCTCTTCAACTAAAGCAAATTTCATGAAACGTCATTGGTGGACAGCGGAAAGAGGAGGATCCGTTTGATTTTTTAGGTCAAAGGTCAAGTTTCCTGATGACATCTACTATCAAACATTTATTAACAAGGATAAGCAGTGGGGGTAGACATCTGGTTTATAAATATTACAACACACATATGTAACACACATGTTATAATATTAATGGTATAATATATGAATATTTTCTTACACAATGTTGAATCCAGTAAAACAAGTGGTTTTGTTCACCGATACTTTCGCCTGTAAACCAAACCACTTGTTGTTAAGTTACAGGATTCAACAGCGTGTCAGACATATATTCCGATCATCCATTTTCTTTTTAAATCATAAATTAAAATAAAATAATATTAAAACAAACAAAACATGTTATTTGATGAAAACAGACGTATTCAAATTTTCAAAGTAGCAATATTCGCAGAATATAGTAGATTTCAACTGCTGAACACAAACATGAATATGAATATAGTATTTATCATCGTTATATATGTTCAGGGAAGTGTTTATGTCTGTTTTCAAATACTACAGATCGTAACACACCGCACATGTATATTCAGTATTTATTTTCAATATAGTAAGAGTATGACTGCGTTCTGGGACAGATATGCAACCATACAAATTAATATAAAAGAATAATAAATACATATATATATATATAGGTTAAAAAAACTATATAATATGCCCTATCAAGATAACAGACCCTCACTTTTGGATTCACGCGTACAGTGTTTCACAACACCACAAATCTGGCAAGTGCTCCATTGACACAACGTCATGTCCACATATTTATGTTATGCAATCTTAGAGGGCGTGAGCGGTAGCTAGCATATTTCACTACCGCTCATGAACAATTAAACCGAGACTGCAATATTTCGTATGTGTCATGCTCGGCCGTTTCCAAAGGTCCATTATCATATTCTTTTTTTTCGAGTCTACACTGTATAATGTTTGTTACTGACAGTAGCAATGTCTGATACTCGTCAGTCATTTATTTACTTGGTTAAAGGGACACATGCCAATCTTGCTTTCTTTAAAACTCGAGTCGCCCCCTCAGTTTTAAACGAACGGTTAAAATAATATACTTCTGCCTGTTAAACTTATAAGGTCCATTATCATACTCTTTTATATTAGTTTATCTCTTTTTCTGATGTCAAAAATTAACTCTGCAACGTATATTGCCACCGTCATGATTTCATTTTCAGATATACCGTTGCAACATTGTTTGTTAAAATAAATTGGGTACTTTGACATAAACCCAAAGCATGTATATATCAAACATTTAGTGTAAAATACATGGACACATACATTTTAAATATATGTGTTTACATAACGAAATTATTTAATTGTTTCTGTAGCTAGTCGTCTTTCTAAATGAATATGAATGTTGCCGTCTTTGGGTCGGACGGTCCTGTAAGTTAATAAGTACTTGTCTCCGTTTATTGAAATTCTACATATTTACAGAGGAGAAATTATCTATGCGATTTTGTTTTTATTCTCGCTTCTAAAATGACGAAATAAATCGATTTGAATAAAAGGCGCATTCTCAGCAATACACAACGTATTGTGTGTACGGGATGGAGGGGGGAAGCCGACGGGATTTGAGGGATACTTGCCCTCATAAATACTGTGAACATACTACATCAGTAATATAACAACTACTAAACAATGCTGAAATCGATTTATCTCTTATAAATGAATTCATAATTCAACAATTTTATTCCGTGCGATCATCGATTTGGAACGTCGATTCGGCGTATTTAAGCGATTACGTTGAACTTCGTTAATTTTCGGGGGGAAAAAGCACTTGCCTCAGATTTTTCTTATATTTTATATATCGACAGAGGAAAGATTTATCTACGCGTACATGCTTTTGTTGTTTTTTCTCGCTTCTAAAATGATGAAATAAATTGAATTTGATTAAAACTGCGCATTCGCAGCTATATACAACTTAATCAATACGGTATGGAGGGTGGTGGGTGGGGTGAGGGGCGGGGAGGCGTTGCAGGGATACTACCGTAATGGAGTCATTGAGAACAACTTTGAACATTCTACTCTAATAATTTATTAAATACAGAACAATGTTGAAATCAATATATCTCTAAAAAAAGATTTCATAGTTTCACGGTTTTATATCCCGCGTGAACATTAACTTCAAAAGGCGATTATTCATATTTTAGCGAATACGGTGTACTTTGTTAATTTTGGGGAACAAAAGTACTTTTTTCTGATTGACTTTAAATTTAATAGTAGACATGTCAATGATTATTTTCATAAAAAAAATCATTCTCGCTGTTAAAACTTCATTCTTTCGCTATTTTTTTCGGATTCAGAACTGCCTTAATATATATTCACCATCTTCATTTCCTTTCCTGACTACCGTTGCAATTTGGTTTGTTAAAACCTATTTTGAGCACTTCGGCATAAACCAAAAGCATGTATAGATAAGAAATTTAATCTGGAATGCATGGATACATATATTTGAAATATATATATTCTTGTGTACCCGGTCGCGTCTGTAAATGTATATGCATTATGCCGTCTTGGAGTCCGTGGGTCATGTTAGTTAATTTTAAGGAAAAAAACTCCTTGTCAATAGGACTAGCGTTCCTACTGCAAGCTCATTATCGCTATTGTTCAGCCTTGGATTACCAGTACACAACTTATCAACATTTAACGGGTGAAACGGTCGTGTCGAAATAATCAGCGTACGCCTCTGTTCACTATATCGATGACACTTGAATAAGTAGTCTTCGACGTCCTCTCTTTGATCTCCACAGTCACAACTTGATAAGCGCAAATGATTTAAATACAAAAAATATATAACAAAGATCGGACAGGGAAAGTAGCATTCAAGGCGGACAGTCAACCACAAAACACACAAACAAACACGCAAACATACAATCAAGATAGCAAAAGTAATAATAACTGCAAACGACATCACAAACACAAAAGGGTTGACAATAGGGCTACCGCCTTGGAACGATCAGTGGAAAAGTAGGCCACTGGGGGTTTAAACTGGTTCTAGGGTGCACCAAACCTCACACTTACCCTATTTCATCCCATTAAAACAGGACAGTGTAAATAAAGAAATCCCCGCAATGACCTAATACGGTAAAACTGTTTATCGCAAGGTTGTTGGTATTCCTATGGGTACTAACTTGCGCCATTTGTCGCAGATTTGTTTTTGTACTGCTATGAAAGACAATCTATTTTGAGTGTGTCACCTGCTAGCAAGAGGGTAGTTATTGATGCGTTTTATAATACATCTCGGAATCTAGATGACATACTCAATATTGTTGATAATCCGTTCTTTGCTCATATAGTTATTAATATTTATCCACCAGAGGTCACGTTGAATAAAGCCAACAGTTCGGATACTGAACCTTGACCTAATCTCTAACCAACAAGGCAGCATCAATAGGCAATATAAGTAAAACTCAAATATGCTCGTGTAAACATAATACAAAAAACAATAGCCTAGAAAGGCACAATGAAGGTTCTCAATGACTTGGCATAAGCCAGAGCAACAAGAGAATAATAATAAATACTGATAAAGGTGATCCTTTGAGAGCAACAAACACAATTAAGAGAATAAAGCAGCAGACTCGGTTTTATTGAGTCTGTTCATGAGAAGTAATGAAAGAAGCAACACTTCTCACGCCCCCTAGCACCGGCCTAAGCGGTATTCTACTTCAAAGCCACCTATATCAAAACCATTAAGGGCACGACAAGAAAGATCATAGATAAACATTAAACGCCACCGTCTCAATAGGCTTTAGGTAGGCGTCATCATAGGGTCCACAGCCTGTCCGGTCATCGTACAATTAAAGAGGAAGGCATAGTGGCGAATGTAAAAGGGTCCACCACCAAGCATGCAGTACGTTGCAAAATGAGAGGGTCATAACCTCTTTTGATAAACATTTTAACAAGTTTAACAAAGATAGTATGAAAGTGATCATGACCAAGAATCTTACGAAGTTTATAAATCACATCACCATAGAAGTCAGGTTGTGATAGTCCTTGTCGCAGAAGAGTCCTTAAATTACTTTTATATTTGGAAAGAAGATCAGGGTTACGATAATAAAATTTAGCAAAGGTTTTACGAAGTTTATGGTAACGGTAACGCAGATTGAGTAGCTTTTTAGATATACAAAAATTACGAATATTAAAGTCCTCAACTCGAGTACAAGCTCTTGAAAGACGAATACGTTGAGACACATACAACCAATAATAATTTTCTCGGGCAACATCTCCATCCAAGTGGGGATAATTCACAATGTCAAAATTAAAATCATCTCTCTTGTCATAGATTTTGCTAATTATTTCACCATTTTCAATCGAGAGATCTAAATCAAGAAAAGGTCATGATTTAGATCGCTACATGCATTTCTTAAACGAACATAAATGATTGAAAGGTATTTTGAGCCACATAAGTAGTCTTTTGGAACAGTGGGACATTGTAACCTCCTAAGAAGTGAGCTTTTAAATGTGTTTACTGAAATGATTCCTTAATATGTATGGGTAAATCATTCCAAAGGCTTAGCGATGATGGTATGAATGATTTTGAAGATGACTCCGTTGTCTTTATTGGAGTGACATAGTCATTCGATTTCCTAAATTTTAATCGTTTACATCTCTGACAAAGGGCAAAAATAATTGAGCTATTGAATTTGGTAACATACTGTTTTTTGCTTTATATAAGGTGATACGTTTTTGAAACATACGTCTGTCTGCTAATGAGAGCCAACCAATTTCCTAGTTAATCCTGTAACAATTCTTGCAGCTTCATATTGTAGAATTTTTTTATAAACTGTGCAGCCATCCCAAACAATAGAAGCATACTCTAATATCGGTCGCATATATGAAATATGTATTTGGTTCATTGTTTTCCGTCCAATTTTATATTTAAGGAATCTTATCAAACCTAAAACCTTTGATGCTGAAGATAAAATGTTATTGATGTGTACCATCATTGCTTAAAGTTAATCCCAAATGTGTGTGATGTTCTACAAATTCTAAGTGCACATTATTGAACAATAAATTTGGTTTTCGAACAATTTTTGATGCTGATATGAAAATTACTTCAGTTTTGTTTGGATTAAGCGTAACTAACCTAGCTTAGCCCATTCATACATTATGTTTAAATCATTTCTTAACGCTTTAAGGCGGGGAGCGTTTAATGTTCGTCCTCCGCTCTGGTCGTGCCCTTATGGGTTTCTTATTGATGCTCTGGCTGCAGAGTAGACATCGAGTACATTTGAGAATTTCGTCGTAGGTTTTTTTTTACCACATTTTACCGCAGTTTGGCCGTTTTTGGACATAGACATGTTAGGGCATAAACTACAATTTGAAGATTCATATTTTGTTGCCATCATTTGAATTTTCAATTGTAATTTCGATGGCCGTGTTTTACCATATTTATGGCTTTTTTCGACTTTTGGACATTGGAAGGACCTTGTGGCCGCAACTAGTCATTCAGTTTGAAGCGATTTATTTATATTTGGTAGAATTGTTTGCCATCTTGTGAATAATTATGATCATTTATTAAATGTCTATTGATGAAAGGCTGGGATTTCTCAGTGAAGATATATTAATAACTAACTCCGACCAAAAAATAACTAACTGTGACCAACCTTGAGTCATGACGTCAACAAACTATTTCTGACGTCGACTAGCATTTACCTTTGACTATTAAATCCCATAACAATATAGTTCTTCCTTTCATCAAGGGCAAAGCACTGAGTGCAAATGTTAGGAAGTTATTCAGAAAAAAATGTGAATTTCCATATATGATGATAGTGAGCTTGACCTTGACCTACTGACTCCCAAAACAATATGGTTCTTATTGTCACCTAGGGTAATGTTTCAATGAAGTTTCATGAGTGCAGGTGTTATGATTTCAAAGTTACCATCCGAAATGCGTTACTATCTAAGGTCCTTATGGACTTCACCTCTGACCTACTGACCCCAGAAATGATCCTCATCCCACCTTGGGCAATGTACCTATGCAGTTTTATGAGTAAGAGTGTTATGATTTCAAATGTTTCGTCCGGATTGCATATTTCTGAATAAGGTCACGGTGATCTCGACCTTTGGCCTACTGACCACCAAAACGATAGGAATTCTCCTCTCACTTAAGGCAATGTACCCATGCGGTTTCGTGAGTGTTGGTGTTATGGTTCTGGAGTTATTGTCCGAAATGTGTAATTGCATATATGGGCATGATTACCTTGACCTTGACCTACTGACCTCAAAAGCAATTAGGATCATTCTCTGACCTAGGACAATGCACCTATGAAGTTACATTAATGTAAGTGTTATGGTTCGAAGTTATCGTCTTAAATGCATATTTCTATATAAGGTCATGATAATATTGCCCTTTAACCTACTGACCCCTCTCACAGGCATATACAACATTGATGAATGGATGCATTTGTAAACGTGTAATCTGTTTTCGCGGCAGAACAAATTTTGGGAATAAATATATAAAACCTGGATGTGCACCCTGATAAAAGTAGAATTCATAGAAAAATAATATTGAATCGGGCGTTTCCTTTTGATTTCATTTTGTCAGTGGGATTTCGTATTACCGGTCGCCGGCGGGTAATATGGCCCGGTACACCTTGGCGCAGGAGCCAGAGCATGTGTATTGATTCATTCATATATTTAGAAGGTTTTGTATTTATTATTTAAGTGTGGCACGGCCTATATAAAATGTAACTTTGAAGTTTCATATAAGATGTTCAAGATTACATTGATTCTATTTTTTATTTTGTTTTTTTAATGCAATTTAAACGAGGATTACACATATGGGAGCATAATCCTGAAAGAAAATCGACAATGCCCCTTGATACAGCTTTCGAGTTATTTTTTCTGAAGTATTTTTGTCTGTTTTTTTATCCATTTTACATAGGGAGACAATCTCATCCACAACGCCAGTTTGCCGTTACATCGTCGTCTATCGGCCAACGATTGGATGGCTTGTAGAGTGTATTTACCACCTTTCTTACACAGCAACGGAGAGCCTTCGTCTTTCTGAAGAAAAAAAAGGAGTAATTTCTTGAACATAAATGACTTTTCCAGAACCTGTGATTGTAAACTGTATGTGCGCTGTGGAGCCATATTATTTACGTTTCGTATTTTTCATACATCGTGTGAAGAATACCGAATGACAGCTCTATTTGGCACACAAGGTGTGAAGAATACTTAATGACAACGGTATTTGGTACACATCGCGTGAAGAATATGGAATGCCAACCGTATTTGGCACATATATGTGAAGAACTCGGCGCATATGTACTCGACTTCCGTAATGTTAACACAGTGCAACTGATTTGAGCTATTGCAGTCACTCGATTGTCGGCAGCGTCTGCGACAGCTTCCAGTTAAAATTGAACTCATGAATACCATATGTATAAAATATTGGATGTTTAGCTTTACTAAATGTATTGCACATTTTATATGATATGTTACTTATTAATATATTTAAATGTTTGCCCCACTCCCATAGCACCATCCACCCACCCCCAACCAACCTCCCGTCATCCACCCACCAAACAAATGGATGAAGACTGATGTTATTTATTAAAAAATAAATAAAAAAAACGACTCTTAATAATGCACCTGCTCGAACCCCAACCCAAACCCTATTGGTGATGGATGGGAGGGAGTTGTGATTTAGGTGGGTAGCATTGTAACATAGATATAGGTGTATGAATAAATAAACAGAACGATAACATAAATAAGGTAAAAATGTCAGGTAAGTGGGTGGTTGGGTGTGTAGGGATGAGGGTGGGGTTGGGCAACATAAATGTAGATGTGAAAATAATAAAATAAAAATTTATAAAAACACAGCAATATTTTTTAAAAAAAATGGTTTCGGGTAGTAGTTGTGGTGGGGGGAGATGGAAGCAGCATGCAATATATTTATAGATGAAAGAATAGAACACAACAACACAGACATATACATAAAAAAGAGTTTCCGGTATTTTTGGGGAGTGGGGAGGAGGGTGCAACCTAGCTATAGGTGTATGCACTTATAAACAAAACAACACAGACATATCTAAAAACAATAGTTTCTGGTGGTGATAGGGTGGTGGGATGAGGAGGAGGGCGTTCATAATATAGCTATTGGTGTAAGAAATAAAAACAATCACAAAAAACACAGACATATATAATAAAAAAAGATTTCAGGTGGCATGGTGGGGAGAGCCCATACCCCAATATGATTGAGCTAGAAATGTGTGACATATTCGTACGTATTCTTCACGCATGTGTGAAGAATACGAAACGTGAAGAATACGGCTCCGCAAGGGCCTACTACAATATAAGTTATATGTACAGGTTAATATTTATAGGTGCATCTGTAAACTATATAACAGGAACACTATCTAGCGGGATATATACGCCTGTCGTATAGCATATTATTAAACGTTTCGTCAAAACATGTTGAGGAGTTTGAGAGGAATACTCCGGACAAGAAAATCAAACGAAAATCATTAATTAGAGGTTATTACGTAGTTGATTTGTTAAGACCACGATATCAGCCCGAGGTAACTAGATATCAGCCTGAGACCGAGATATCTTGGTAACTTGTACAATATTGCAAATCTTAAATGTAGTTTTTAAGTGTTTGAACACTTTGTTTTGTAAGATCACTTGGAATTAATGTAGAAGGAGTGTGACGGGAAGCGACATAACGTCATTTGGCGTAACATCATACGTCATACCGGAAGCGACGTGATGTCGTATAAATATAGTTTCGGCCAGCTAGACCGTATCATGCATATGTCTTACTTGCAGATATCGGTCTGGGCAGATTAGGCCAATCAAAGCGCCCACTAGCGATTAGCACAATTTATTCGCGCTTTTGTTTCACGCGCATAATTTCAATGTTTGCGTGACGTCATGTTGTAAATTAACATGCAAAGTCAATTGTTGATGCATCAGTTAAACTTTTTATTATCACTTGCTGCTTGTCATGAGACCAAAACAAGAGGGCGATTATAAACGCCCTATTTTCCCCAGTCCCTGTTTCTGGATCCGTGAAGCATAGCGTAACGAAGAAATCAGAAACTGGCCGGGAGACCGAGGCTAGTATAAATGGTATTTTAATAATAGCGTCAACCATTTTAAAATCAAAAATCATTTTAGAATTAATATTGTTCTTAAATAAAAGACAAAATGAACAAAAAATCGAGTTATGATTTGTAATATTGAGAATGAACTTTCCCTTTGAAAACATATACTGTACAGTATTGGTATTATTAATTTTACAATGAACAAAAGTTATCAAGCACCCGTCACATTCTCCGAAATGTCCATAAACTTCCGTTTTTCAACGTTGTCACCCATGTATCAAACAGAGAGTAGGATAATTGAGAGCAGACGAATTTACAAAATATTGCTTAACTGCGCATGCGTTAATTCGCGATGTCTGGTAAAATATCAATTCGAATCAAGTGACGTGTTATTTTACCAGAAAATGTGATATCAGACTAGAAACGGACTGTTATCAGACTGGGTCGTTCGCGATATTAATCAAGTAAAATAAAGGCAAAAAAGAGTAAACAAATTTATATCTAATTAATAAAAGACCCTAACACCACCAAAGTCAATGAATCGGTGGAACGCCGCGAAGATTTAAGCAACGAGGCTTCATACTGACACTTCCTGGAAAGTTTCGTCAAAATCTATTGAGAAGTGTAGGAGGAGTAGTGCGGACAAGTAAATCGAAAATCAAAAGAAAATCATTTAAGGGCCATAAGTCACCACAAGGCAATGAAGCGGTACATAGAAAAGACATTTCCTGTAAAGTTTCGCCAAAAGCTAGTGATAAGTTTAGGGGAGTAGTGCGGACAAGAAAGCGAAAGAAAGTTATGGCCAAAACTCCACCAAAATTCAATGAACCGGAACGCCGCGACGGGATGCGCAACTGCACTTAATATTGACAATTTATGTAAAGTATCGTAAATATCTATTGAGGATCTCGTCCGTGGCCGAGTGGTTAGTCTCTGAATTGATATCACTACTCCCTCACCGCTGTAGGTTGGAACAAATTCCAATTCAAATTAATTCAATTGTGACGATACCGCCTCAATGACAATACTGTATAAAATTAAGATTGAGTTATCGAAAACATTAGCGTTAACTATTTTTTTCCCCAAGTTAGAGCAATCATTTCTATAGAAAAACGGAGATCTAAGATGGCAGACCTCTGAGAAAAGTTAGTTTTTTATTCCTTTTTTTTCATGCAACGTATGTACACCTAGCTACTAGCGTAATATGTCCATCCAGCTGCTGTATTAGGCTAGTGGTTATATTCGCTATTGTTCGATGACTTAAGGAGGAATGCAATACATTGTCAAACGAAAGTATTTCGCATTTATTATCGATATGAATGCCGAAACCATTTCTTCTCTTAATTTACTTCATTTGTCAAAATGTCCTCCATTTTTATTTTGACCACAACATACGTGAACGGTACATTTCCATTGCTTTTCATGTATATTCTGATATTTAAAACAATTGCATGATAAAACAAATACATGGTTAGTAGCTAAGAATTTCTGCTGTATCTTGGCGAGTTTAAGAAAATTGAAATACGAGCCTCTACGTGTAATTCTTATATACAGTGCAAGAGGGTGATTCTGCGCACCTACAGTCTACGATTGGTCATACAAAGATTCAAGTACAAACTAAAACAGTTTTCTTTCAGGTTTGTGTTAACAAACTACTGTCAAGTAAACTCTATTGGTTTAAACAAAATTCATTTACAGTTTAGTGTCAGCATTTGTCACCAAATAACACCACTAGCGTGTGTTTGTACGTTGAAAATCTTCTGCTAAAGCTGCGCACCTTAACACAATCTATCATCAGTTTATTTTCACATCTCATATTTTACCATAATTTACATAATTTTAAAAATTCTCTTTTGTCTTAATTCGTTTTTTCTACACACTATCTTGCTTACACTATTAAAATAGAAACAAATAAAACTATTTGTGTGAAACAGTTCTTGTGGTTGATATAGGTGCGCAGGATTAGCAGATGCACAGCTATAGCCTGCACGACTATACATGGCATATTTTAATTGCTTTTCTTTGAAATGGACAATAAACTTACCAAACAAGTGGTCGTCTTGTCTTCATTTTTAGAGCACATCCAGATAAGCGATAAATCATCCTCCTCCGCCCCAACATCATCATCATCATCATCATCATCATCATCATCGTCGTCGTCGTCGTCGTCGTCGTCATCATCATCATCATCATCATCATCATCATCATCATCATCATCATCATCACTATCATCTTCGTCTTCTAGGATCTCGTCACATTCGTCTCGGGCGAGTACGTTTGGTTGGTATTTCTGAAGGGTATCTGGCCATAAGAAGGAAGCTGCAACAAAACCAAGAAATAGTTTTAGCATAATTAGTTAAAATATTTCATTCTTTCAATATGCCAGTTAGGTCATGCATAATTTTCAGCAAGAATCATTTAATGGCCCTGTTAATAATTCCATCGCCCATCTTCCAATAATTTTACTAAGGTCATGTAACCTAGGGTCTGTTAGTATTGTTTTTCCATTGTCGTATGTGCGTATTTATTTTTTCCATATGCTTGATAGCCAAAATATTATTTTTCATATGCCAATATAAGTTTTTAATTTTTCCTCATTTTGTTCCGTACTAAAATTATTTTTGTCGATATCGTAAAACAATATTTTTTTACTTATGCCATATGAGGCAAATATCTTTTCTTTCATATGAGCCCCTCTCCCCTAAATGGGTCACGTAACTTTTATGAATGTGATATAGTTACTGTTTTTATTCAATATCTGCCATGTAACTCGCACGTGACTCTTGAGTTTAATGTTTTCTAATGAATATCCATGTTGAAACTGCATGTAAAAATGGGTAGTCTCCAGAACTCAAGGGTGGCTAGATGCTTGCCGGATAATATTTTAACTTACGCAAGAAAATGCACATTACATATATTCGTTTTGTACTGCTTGATCAATACGGGTGTGTATCAAGACTATTGCAGGACATTTGAGACTAGATAAAGGTGTTAATATGAAAACCGTTACATTCCTATAAAACCATTCAAACACTTACGAGCGATTTCATCATCATGGAATGACACGTAAATGTATCACCCGACCGCTTTATATGGAGTGTTTTAGTTATCAAGGTATACAGTATGTTGTTGTTGTTTTTTAATTGTTTTTTAGTAATATATGAAGGGGGTACCAGCACAGTTTTTTTCGACCTGTCTAAAAATGAATTTTCCAATCAGCCTTAATTGATAGCATGTTTACTATCAACTCACATCAAATGTTTACATTGTTTGAGCAGAACTGGTTGATTCAAAATCTCCTTATACTACCACGCCAGTTTGCATTCCGTGACTGGTAATAATCCAACTGTAATCGTTTTCGTATATTAATTTTACTGTCTAGAAAATCCTCACAAACTACATATTCTACTCGGATTTACTGGTTCTCCATTAATTTGTTTCTATATTTGTTATTTAAGCCTTGTATATTTTTTGCAAAAGCCATTTCACCTAAATGCTAAAGTATCCACCACGTATCTAATATATACCTTTTATCATCATATGCCAACAAACTTGTCTTATTTATTACCCATCTACTTAGTTCATGTTTTTTCTGTCTGATAACTTTCATTTGATGATAATTTTCTGACGCTGTGAATAAAATATTTGTATAGTTAGCATGTGTCATTCTTTTTTAATACGTTTGCACTTCTTCATATTGGTCTCGTTTTCTAAAAGATACGAATACAATGTACTCGGCAAACCATCAAACTCAACAATTGGTATCTTACCAATAACCATTTTAGTATCATCAAAATGACATGTATTACGTGTGTCATAATAGCTGTTATCAAAAAGTTCTTTGTCATTATAAAAATCCTCATATGCACCTTCTGTTATCTAGTAAGGGCTGTCTTGTCATACCCTGCTTTTTTTCGGTACACGCGTTATCTATATTTTATAAAGTGGTTTGTCTTCTAAAGATAACGTTGACGGTAATGGTAATTTATATGCCTCCACCACAGCTTTATCAATTTTGGCATCTAAATAACCGTAATTAACTGAATAAGCTCTTTATAAGGTACACAAAATACTGAGGTAATCCCTGATACGCTTCTCTTTCTTGTACTTCCTCGCCTATAGCTCTAGGCAGATTAAATAATAGTTGGCTTATTTCTGGAAGAGTAACTAATTGCTGGCTGATTTCTGAAAGGGTATCTAACTGCTTAGTTAACTGTTCTGATTGACCTTTTATTATCATTTGTTACTGGTTTGAATATTTCTTTGTACAAATCACGGCTAGCTCCTTTTTCTATTCTATTTTGAATAGTTTTATTTGTAACATCTTTGACAAGATCACTTGATTTTTGCATTTTGTCCGCTAATTCTTTCCATTTTAAAAAAGACATGTATAACATTAGGTTAGATAAAATAAGATAAGATACTTATTTCCAAGTTGCTTTTCCTATATTAGCAATATTCAAGAAGGCCTGTATTCGTTCTTTTTCTATACGTGATATTTTGATTTTAATCTTTTTCTTTTCTTCTTTTGACTTTGCTTTTCTAAGTGGTTTTTAAAAGCTTTTAAACATGAGTCTAAACCTATTATAAAAAGCTAATTAGCTGTTTTGTTTCTTGCTGTTAAGCTTTCTGGCCTTTTTGTAGCCCTATGCGGTTTTGCTCCTGTTGGGTTTGGTAAATATTTAGTTATTTTCTTTATGCCGTAATATCTAACTGGCAAATGTTAAAGGATCCCGCTTCCGTTCTTTTGTCATATGGTAATTGTGTTATTCCACAATACCCTTTAGACATTTTTAATAATAATTAAAAAATAATCTGCCGTCTATTATTATAATGGAAATTTCCAAACTAGGACAAGAGGAGAGAAAAGGGTAATTTCAAGCAGATATGGAACTTTATGCCAGACTCTTGTTTTAGAATGCTTATATGTGGTAATTCAGGTTCTGGCAAAACAAATACATTAGTTCACATGTTGTTAAAACCTTTATTGTATTGCGACAATATTTATTTATTGCTAAACATTTAGAGCAGTCAAAGTATACTCAGATACTCAGAAGATTGTCTTTTTTGATATTTATTTTTGCGAACATAACCAAAATGATATTATCAATTATCTCACCCAAGGCAGACATAGAAATGGTTGTTATTTATATAACACAATCTTACTACAAAACACTAAAAGACATCCGGTTGAATTGTTCTCACTACATCTTTTTTGCAACTCCGAGTATAAATGAAATATACATGCTTTCTAGAGAACACGACGTAGGTAAAGATCAGTATAAACAGGCAACTGATAAGCAGTATGACTTCTGGTGTTTGGACAAGCCTAGGAAGTTAGCGAAGCGTAACTTCATCGGTGATTTATAAGATAAAATGTATTTTAATTTAATCATATTATATAATGGGACTTTGTAATGACCTTGGCGATGAAAGTAGTTCTGACAGTGTTAATATTACACATTATGGTATTGTGTTGTCTGCATATATAAAACAGAAACATCCGGTTATTTATCTTCACAAGGGTAAAAAACAGGAAAAAATACTAAGAAGTAACTTTGACATGGGTAATAACAGAATTACCAATGTTGGCAATCCAAACGATGAGCATGATGTAGCAACAAAACAATTCACTATGAGAAAAATGACAATAAACATAAATGACTATAATATTGACAAAATTCCGCAAATGATGAACAATTTAACAGCAGGTGTTGATGACAAAATAAGTCAAATGCAAAAGCAATTACAAACAAACCGTGAGAAAATTGTTGAGTTCAAAATGGTTTAAAAGACAAAATAAAACGTGTGGGTGATGCTTTGAAAGAGTTAGAAAAGAAAGACGGCCGATTGGAAGATGATGAAAGCTTCAATAAATTAAGTAAACAAATACGAGCTGGCGTCCAGAGTAAATCAATCAATCAAAACATGGTTGACAGTAATGAACTCGAAGCTGCTATTGTCGATGCTTCAAGAGAGATGAGAGCAGCCCAAGGTGAAAGGAGCAGAGCTTTTGATAACGAAATAGCTCTTCTTAAAGAGTATAATAAAAGTATAATGGACGTCACCACAGCAATTCCTCAGATAATTGATTAAGTCACGTGCTTGAAGTAGACCTTACATATACAGGACTCGATACAGAATATTTTAATTTGTTTAATGAATGTAGTCTGTATTCAGTTTTTCAACCGAAAATAGAAAATAGTAAACGAATACTAAAAGGAACATTTGAAGCATATTTTCGAAATCTGATCTTGTAGCACTCTCATAATCATAAAACGTGGCATTACTCAAGTTTTCAATTTTGAAAAATCATATTTTAACCTGTATTACAAAGGCAGTTAATTTAATCTACTTAAATTATGAATGAAACAAAAAATTGTATTATCGACGGAAAAAGTGGAAATAATTAATAACTCAAACACACCGAGTAATTTTACAACGGTATTTGATCGACAATTAACATTGGAATAATATAAACAATAAGTTATTGGACTTGATAAGATTAATTATATGACTTACTCGTGGTACAATATTAGTGAGGATTTTAATAACAAAAAGATAAGGTATCACAATGAACAGATTCGAAAGATATTAATTTCCAAAATCGAAATTACAGTTGTACCGACATCAATAAGTATATAAAAGAATCATTGGCTGTAAACGTTATTTTACTGCTGGATCGCCTGTTCCGAAAAGAATTGAATTGATTTGTCAAGTTTCAAATGTTTAATTATTATTCAAACTCATTTCGCACTTGATTTAAGACAGTCAAACTTTAACATCTTAATTGGATTTAATTAGAGAAACTAAATTCGGAATAGCAACACCAAACATAACAACTTATATCGATACTTTATATATTCATTGTTATTTGTTAAATAATTCTATTGTTGACGGATCGTACGTGATGTTATTTATGAAATAAAGTCATCTGAGCTCACAAGGTCAAATCCTTTCAAAGATGAACTGATAAGAGTTGGGTATTGTGAAGTGAATAAAACGATTATTAGAAGTATTAACATTTATATTACCGATTTCTCTGATAAAATGATTGATCTTAATGGAGTCCACACAGCATTCCGATTTGTTTTGAAATAATTAATATAATAATAATTATATATGGGAAGATTAAAGAAAGTTTATGACATTATCACGGGATATTATACCCAAATAGATAGATTGACTGGCATACTTGATATATTTTCAATAATTGGCTCAAAATTATTCAGTGAGTATGTGAAAACAAGAGGCAAGAAGGCATTATAAACTGCTGGAAAACAAATTTTAGAGAGCGGTTCTAAAACACTTGGAGACGAAGTAGGAAAAATGGCTGCTGATAAATTAGGTTAAGTTATAAAACCTAAACCAAGAGGTAAAATTTCCGGAAAAGTTACAGAACTAACAAAGGCTGATAGCAAAACAGAAGCTGTAGCAGAAGAAGATGTAAACACAAGAATTAACAGATAACTTTCCGGAAGGGGAAATAAATGATTACTATCCAGAAGGGGAAATAAAACTGAAGAAGATGAACACACCAGAATTAAACGATTAATTAATGAAAAGTAATCTAACACATAGTATATAGATGTTTCGAAGTGAAAAACATAATACCCGATATGAACATGTACATATTGAGTTAGATACCCCTATAACAAGACCCGGAACTAATAGTAGACAAATGAAAAGTGGCTATCAGTTTACACTAAATGATAGAGGTTCTTACTTTGATTGGCATAACGCATATTTTGAAATAAGTTTCCAAGTAAACAAGCTCGCTGCTGGAGCTGTTTTCGCAGACGCCGATAGGATAGAATTACTTTAATCAACCATGCAGTTTAATTGGTTGATCAGATGCAAGTACAACAAAATGGAAAAATAGTTTACGATGGAAATAAACTTCACTTCCGTTAATTGGATCTCTTATTAGTAGTTCAACAGGAAAAGGTTTTGCGAGTAGGTAGAAGAAGGAAAGATTAAGGGTTGACCGTGGAAATGGTTTACAAGTAGATTCTCAAATTAGAACATACAGAAGTATCCCATTCATATAAAAAAAGGTTAATTTTCAAAAGAGTCTATCTCTAACTTAGATATAATGAAATGGGTTAATTATCGGTGGTACTTTTTCGTTTTTGTTTTTGTTTTCTTACTTACTTTTCGATTCAGTGGTTTCACTACTCCGGCCGATTAAAGGCTCTGGGTATTGTTTAACCACTTATAGGATATGTTGTCTGCTTTTTAATTGAGTCTTTTGACTGTTGCTTGTGATATGCAGGCTTCATAACCGCTGCTCCCAACTAACTTCCATTATGTTTATTTCGCTCTTCGGGGCATAGATTTTTATTAGATACTGGGACCATATTTTATTGACGTTATTAAAGTTACAAGAAGGAAATAGTTTGTACGATATTTTTTACAAAATATTAAAACTTTACAAACCTATAGAAAATGAAAACATCATGAAATCATATATTATCTAATTATACTTATATATGAGTTACTGCGTTAAAGAAAATATGATTACGGAAAATATCAATCCTCAATTATGCTAATAAAAAATGGTAGATCAATGTTAAACGCAACATATACATCTTGTGGTATTACCAAAACACAGTTTATTAAAAAAACACAAGGTGGAAGTATTGGTATTCATAAAGCTTTACTCCCTCTGTTCTCTGTTTCCCAAACAGGAGTTAACACTTCCCGGTTATAAATATTGCGGCCCTAGTAATCCACTTGATAGCGGGGAACCATCAAATAAGTTGAATACTATTTGCAAAGAGAATAATTATTGTTATGAAGAAAACCCTAGTAATAAATCAATGTGCGATAGAAACATATGACGACAAAATAATAACGAGAATTGTGCGCATATAAAATCGATTCAAGCTAACCAGTAGGCCTTATTGCCTACTGACCGTTCCATGTCGGTAATCCTGTCTTCACCACCATTTCTGTTGTTTTTTGTCTCTTTCATTGTATTGTCAAGTCCATGTTTGCAGTACAGTGCGGACCTACGATGCAATTGCGTTCGGACGCTGTGGTTTCTATAGGACCCTACATATAATTTTAGTGGTTTAAAAACTAGTAAGTCAAAAACACTTGGAGAAAGATTGCTAAGAATTTGATAGTTAAGCCGATTATTAGTACAACATATAAACTTGGAATTGGAGCGTCAAAAAACAAGAAATCGCGTTGAGATGGACAGACAACCTAGCCGATGAACTTCATAAACCTATACGGAGAAAGTTCACTCAACGCCGCGTTATTGTTGATGAAATTGATAAAATATGGTCGGCTGATTTAGTTGATATGCAGTCGTTTTCAAAGTATAATAAAGGTGTTAAATACTTGCTTACTGTTATTGATGTATTATTAAATTTGCCTGAGTTATACCAGTTCCACTGGTATATAAATTACTAAAGCTTTCCGGAAAAGTATAAGTAAAGGGAGACAATGTAAATTCATCTGGGCTTATCAAGGTGTGGAGCTTTACAATAAAACATGTAAGCAATTTCTTGACGATAGTAATATTCAAAAGTATCAATCGAACACTGAAAAAAAATGTGGAAATATTTCACATCAAACAACACAAATAAATCTTTAGACGAGCTACAAAAATAGGCTGATCAATATAATAACACGAAGCATCGAAGTATCAAAATAACACCGCCTAAAGCAAATAATGAAAATAATAAAGGAGAGGTGTATTTCAACATGTACGGAAAGATGAAAAATAATAAATATTCACCTACGTTTAAAATAGGAGACAAGGTTCCGATCAGCAAATATAAAAGAACATTTGAAAAAGGTATACACCAAATTGGACGGAAGAAACTTTTGTTATCGATGAAATTCAACATACAAATCCTATAACATACAAAATAAAAGATCCAAACAATCAGAACATTGACGGAAGTTTCTACGAACTAGAAATGGCAAAAGCGAAGCAAGAAATATATCGAATTGAAAAACTAATACGACGTGATTATACACAGAAGCAAGAGTTGGTTAAATGGAAAGGTGACAATGAGGATTACTCTGCCCTGAATCCAAACGGGGCAGAGGTAATCACATGGCCGCTTTGAAAATTAACCACCACTGATAGTATTTCAATGGTGGTTATTTCATTTTTTAAACTTTAACGCCCTATCGTGAACTTTCCTGTCGCTCTATCGAAAATTTAGTATCTAGGGTAAGACATTCTTCGTCTGCATTCGAATGTTTAGAACTCTGTTGTTCTGCATGTTAATACGCGGATCTGTGATAATTGTTCCATGACACAAATTTATTTTTTGTCGGACCAAAAACACTATGCCCCTACCTAACACTAACCCTGGGGGACATGCCCGACCCCATCGCACACTGTTCCGAAGACTATGCCTACGAGTACATGCAGATGCTAAACTGTTTAAAACTGTGTATGAATATATTGGTGGGGGCAGTGGTGGCCCAGTATAAAACGTTCGTTTTGAATCCACAGATTACGGGTTCGACCCTCATTTGCAACAACGAGTTTCTTCGATGTGTCCACACAACCGCTTTGTCTGAAGGCCTCTCTCGCTTTCTCTCTCTGCCTCTCTCTCTCTCTCACTCTCTCTCTCTCTCTCTCTCAAAATGTGATTATAGTTCTAGCACCGTGAAAACAGTTATACCTTGTATTGGATTCCTTATCTACAACGGATGGATTCTTCTATACAATGTCAGCGGATAGATACCCACGTTGACAGATTCACAAATGTGGTGATAGATTCACAGGATGGATACGCACGTGGAAAGAAGCGTGTATTTAATATGCCATTAGTGATAGAGTTTTACTTCTCTTCTCATATTGCCAGAAGTATTCATCGCAATTCCCTTCGGGCAATAATTATAATGATATAATAATGTGCCCCGCAGTAGGCTAGTAAGAAATATTTCAATTTTGTATCGGATTGTTAATTTAAATATTCTAAAATTATTAATTGGCAACAATTTATCCAAAGGCAAATAAAATACAGCCTTTTAAATAGTAAACATCTTGAATATTTTATTTAGAAATTCAATGTGTAGTCATGATAAATGTTTAGTCCAATTATTTATTATTGACGTTATTAAAGTAAGATGTGAGAGGCGTGGGTAGCGCCAAACTAGATACAACACAATGCTGGTGCTATAGGGTCGTGAGAGGTCTTAAAGTGCATCCATGTGTGATGTCTTATTTGGCCTTTTATTCATCTTTAAAGTTGTTCTTTGTTTCTGTGTGTGTTTCTGGTTGACTTTGTCCTTGAATGCTACTTTTCCAGTTAGATTTTTATATCTATATTTAAGGTACGTGATGTATCTCATGAACCGACTCAATACTTCCGAGCCTGTCACTGTCCTTCCTTGTTTGTCACTTTCCTTCCTTGTTTGTCTTCGCTGTCTCCGTTGCCTCAGAATTATCCCTTTGTGTCGGTAAAATCATGTTATCTCCTCCAAGACTGGATCGTGTGAATTAATTTATCTCCTCCAAGACTGGATCGCGTAAATCATATTATCTCCTCCAAGACTGGATCGCGTAAATCATGTTATCTCCTCCAATACTGGATCGCGTAAATCATGTTATCTCCTCTAAGACTGGATCGCGTAAATCATGTTATCTCCTCCAAGACTGGATCGCGTAATACCTCTCCATTTAGTATATTTCTACACTATTATAGAACACGAACTGAACCTCTATCTCAGCCTCGTCCGTCGAATGAGGACGTAAACCGGGCGTTCCCTTGTATCGGCCTATCCTCTGAACACGTTAAAGAATCATTGGAATCTGTTTGATAGTAAGAGTAGAGCACGGTTCCCGGGTTCCTATGTATTATTCCCCTCTCTCTGGGCTGGCTCTAAATAACATATACTGTGTTGATGAGCCGTAAGAGTTATGTACAAATAAGTATAGGGAAAATGTCAACAAACGGAACATCTAGTGTTGTGTACCTTTTTGGTGGACCAATTGTCAATCATTTATTAAGTTAACTTGGTTTGTTTCAATAAAACAAACTCCCGGTTTCGATATTTTTGTTTTTCTTCGACCTATTTCCAAATACATACACCTCCTTTACATTATTAACTTAAACACAAAGAGGAGTGTTGCCTAAGCATTACATCGCTATACACTTACTTATGTTTATGCTTGAAATAAAACTAATTATTAGAAGATTTATGTTTTTAAAAACAGTAAATGTTGTTTTCTAACATTCGTGTACAAATGTTCGTGTTTTATCTTAAAATATGAGTCTTGTATATTTTTGTCGTTTTAAAGGGGTTTATTTGAAAGTATTGATTTGTCGATACTGCACACGATCAAATTTGATCATGCGACAGCCCTTTTGCCGGGGATGGCTGATCTTTACCGGGCTTGTCCTGCATACAGAACTAAAGTCTAGATCCTCTGCGACGCTTGCGTATTTTTAAGACAATTAAGAGTTTACACGCTTTTCTTTTGAAGCGGCAGTGCTTTTACCGAATTTCTGGTATAGTTTCTCATTGGCTGAACCAGGCATACCAGTCAGAGGGACAGAAAGAAAATGCAATATTTCATTAATTTATAAATAAATAATAAGTAAAACTGCATCATTATTTCTTCTAAATATGGATGGTCAAATATACTATAATTTAAAACAAAATACTGACACAAAAGGTCAATACGTTTGTATTGTTGAAAATGAGCAAGACCAACTGACGTCTTTACACTCTCTCCGAAAGATGGTTTGCCCCCAGAACTGTATTTTTAATGTAAAACTTATTCTCAAATGATATTTAAGATATTTGTTACTGATTTTCCGTTGTCCATTTAGAGAAAATGTATAGTGTCTGATTGATACTGAAGATATACTATGTCACAACACGTGATATGGTATATACACATTTGTCCGAAACACACAATACAAATTATACAAATTCACAAAAGCAAAGATGTAGGTTTGCGTCCGCTACGTGGGTTTAAGACACATTTGGAGTTAATATGTCAAAATTGCCATTATTGTCAATCCTTGCGTTCAAATGGTTGACACGTGCTTTAAAATTAAGGCTTAGTGGGCGTGCTTGGCCGAGTGATTAGAGTATCTGATTTGAAATCACTTGCCCCTCACCGCTGTGGGTTCGATCGCTCGTGGGTCCATGAATATTTATGTGAGGAAGCTATCCAGCTGGCTTGCGGAACGTCGGTGGTTCTACCAAGGTGCCCGCCCGTGCACGAAAAATTACCCGGAGTTGTGCCTTGGGCTTTTCTCCACCAATGGAAGCTGGAAAGTCGCCATATGACCGTAGCTGTAGATGCGACTATAAAATCGAATTCAATTCAATCAGAATTGTTATTTTCAAAAACACAATGGAGTGTGGGTTGTGGGAAGGGTGCAACAGTAACTTATTATAATTAGGATTCAAAGTAACACTGATGTATCTTCTTCTTTACTTATATGTAGTTACATCAGTGCTGCATTATATGCTCGATATGCTAATACTTACAGTCGTCCAATTCGATATAGCCATATCCAACGGTCAAACAGTTCCGCCTGCCTTTTCCGTCAGCGTCCTTCCTCATGTTGGCAGATATACGATTCACTCCAAGTGGCTTAAATAGAAAACAAATATCTTTTAAACGTAGTACACAGAAATGGCCGTTAATCACCGCCAAACACAACAACAAAATAAAACGTGAATGAAGATTCGGTGTATATTATCCCAGCGCCTCCCATATTTCCCCCAACCATTCGCAACATAAATAAATCCATATTGATTACGTCATACTAACATAATCACAGTAGATTCTCGGCAAAAGGCATTGACAGTTAAAATCAGTATAGCATCAACGCTTTGTTATTTCATATAGCCGATTGTTGCACGATTTATTTACATGATATATTTGATTTTACCTTCATATGTTTTGTAATAACAAATGTGCAACGCAACGCATGCCCCAATACGTTTGGATATTGTTGTTTTAATATATAGCAACAGTGCACAATGTTCTGTTTCGCTGATTTCCGGCTTACAAAATCTCAAGATTCCCTCGAAATAAATACGAGGCATGATACGATTGTTTTTATTCCAAAAGTCATGGGTGTGATTTCGCGTAGATGTAGATTAAGACTTATACAGGGTACCAATCTAGATCGTGAATAATATGGTTGCTGGAATATTTGATTAGTTCATAACCAGTTTTAATTCATACTGAATGAAAGTGTAAATTTTGCTTTTTAGCAAAACAACGGTGTATCTATGATCCGTTAACAATACTACTGATGACTATGTTTTACATTACACGTCACATAATGCGTTGAGACAAAAACACGAGGCAATACGCTTATTCGATTGGGATTTTTCGTTTAATGTTGTTGTTTTTCTGTTAAGCAAGCATAATTAACTATTTGCTTTCTAACTTCACACAATAAAGACCGCGTTATCTCAACTGAGCACAAGAAAACGACTGGCCAATTAAATCAATGCAAAGAAGTGATCGAGATGTTGGGAATGAATTGTTTACTGACGTCTGATTGGACGATAAGAAAGGGGGAGAAAATCATAATCAGAACAGCAATTTACTCAACGGAAAAAGGCCATTCGAATACGCGTTTTGTATGACTTTCATATAATGACTAAAGGGTCACAACCGACTCAATGGACCGACTTGATTTTTGGATCGGGTATAGCCCGTTGCCCATCACGTGATCTGGAAAGCGCTTGATTTGACAGGCTTGTTATGCGGGTTAACGCGGCGAGTCAACCGAAATGGCCCCTTTTGAAAATACCGGGCTAATCGGGCGTGTCGATGGTACTCTTCAGATAAGAATGCAAGAATGCGAGAAGTCGCAACTGATAAACGTCAAAAGCCACAGAACGTTAAAAAAGGTTGTTTTGCATGTTCATGTAATTATTGCTGAAAACATTACTTTTAACATGAAACACATTTTCCCCACAGTTTTAGAGGGAAGCAAAGATTTCCGGCTTCCTATGTATCCTTCTCCTCTCGCTAGGGTAGTTCTAAATAACCTATTATGTGTTAATGGGCTGTTAAACAGCATTCAATTAATTTATTGTGCGTAAAGTGCTTGATCAATTTAAATAATGTAGCTGTTGACTATAGATAATAGTATATAGTATATGCTATTAACTATTGTGAAATGTTAAATTATATAGATATTGCTTTTAAGTATAACAGCACACGGAGGTACTTACTTTCAAAATATTATTTTTCATGTAAATAAAGTAGTATGGTTGTGTGGGACATTTCGTAAACTTACCTTAATGTTTTTCGGTGCTGTTTGTAGTCTTAGCAAGGCTAAATCACCCTTGGTGTTAAGAAGACCTTTCGCGACTGTCTTGAAAAAATCTGGGTGTGGCTGGTAAAAGAAAACGTTACATGTTTATACGCATACATAGGGCAAACACAAAACAGCACATTATGCACAAACACGCAAACATTAAGATAATTGAATTAAAAGTTAGGTAATTTATGATTGTCCATACACTGACATTTCTGTAATAAATCTGACATAATGTTATGCTTCATTATATGCAGCATTTATTATTTTTAATGTTGATGTTTTTTTCAAATATTGCATCAGGACATATTATACTTATTTTGCATCAGGACATATTATACTTTATTATATAACCTATAAATAGACGCGTTTTCATTGGCTAAAAAGTAATTTTTTAGAAAAAATATCTAGCGATATTGACCTGTTTTTTTGATATTGACCTGTTTTTTTGATATTGACCTGTTTTATATAATTGTTTTTTTGATATTGACCTGTTTTATATAATTGTAAATTGAGGGTTATATAATAAAACAGTTATGGACTTTTCAGCTGTTATACATGATGTTGATATGTACCAAAAAATCATTATTGATTAATAATGATTTTTTTTGTGCATATCACATCATGTATAACAGCTGAAAAGTCCATAATTGTATAATATTGCATCAGGACATATTATAATTATATTGCATCAGGACATATTATACTTATATTGCCTCAGGAGATATTATACTTATATTGCATCAGGACATATTATACTTATATTGCATCAGGACATATTATACTTTGCATCAGGACATATTATACTTATATTGCATCAGGACATATTATACTTATATTGCATCAGGACATATTATACTTATATTGCATCAGGACATATTATACTTTGATTCGTTAGGTAGTACAGTTATGGTTGGAGATTGAAATGCAATGGTAGCTAATAGAAGTAGTTATATTTTCCTTTGATCAAACTGTTAATGACACTGATTATACTAACTGTATACCGGATACTCCTTTAATTAAAGTTTCACATGACTATGTAATAAATGCACAGGGAACTACATTACTTGAACTTTGCAAGGCTGCGTCTTGTTGAATAACCAAAGATAGATTAGGGTATGATTGTGACGTGGGTAATGTTACATTATATAAATATCACATCCCATGGAGGGTGATAGAACATATTGTCAACCCGAGATTGGTAATGTCCACCGAGGCTTTAGCCGAGGTGGACATTACCACATCGAGGGTTGACAATATGTTCTATCACCCTCCATGGGATGTGATATTTATTTTATTATACCAAACATTGTTGCAAAACTGAAATTGTTGCAAATCGCGACATTTCTTGTTCAATGTTGTTGTTTTGATAAATCTGACAGCAAAATGTCGTTTGGTAAATAATTGCAAGCGCTTAATGACGTCATTCACGCTTTTTAATAAGCGCTCACTGACATAGACTAGATTTTATACCATAGTTACCTCCCTTGAACTGGGAAACCACCGTTCTATTTTTAGCACTTGAGGAAACCACCGTTCTTTTTTTAGAAGCACGAGATAATGTTTCATGCCATGAAACATTACCATGAAACATTACCAATTGTTGACTGATCGGGAATGGGGAAATTACATAGAGAATTTTGAGTGAGGTATAATAAATGCGAATAAGAACGGGTGTAGCGTGATAGATTATCTTTTACTGAACGAGTGTGATTTTTCGATGGTGAGTGATTTTCAAATAGGAGACTTTAATGAATGCATTGATCATTCACCGTTATCGTCTGTTGTTACCTGTAAACGTAACACAATACACTTTGACAATACAAAGTGGGACAACACATAAAAAAACTATTTTGCAGTTGTATAATAAATAAATTGCCACTTTTCAATAATTCTTTTGATAATAGATAGATAATCAAAGATGAAAAGAATAGTATTAATAATCCTATAAAACAATCTACAAATAAATTACGAGATCCGCTCTTTAAAAACGAAAAGTCCATGAGGCCCTGTTATCAAATACACAATACCGATACTAATAAATAGTTCGATGATTAATGTGTTCTTGCTAAAACACACTACAAAGAGTCATTATTCATCTTTAACAGAAACAAGTGGGGCGAAAATAGAGTTTTACTGACGGATACTAAATTGAGTTATAAGAAATTAATTCAGAAAAAGAAACGATCTTACAAATTTAAACAAAATGAAAGAATTAGAAAATAGGCGCCATTTTAAACCTCGAGAGTTTTCGAAATGTGTTATTAAGAGAAAATGAAACAATCCTGATATCTCTGTGGATGAATTTAGTTCATATTTTATAAATCTGTTTAGGAATATAAAATGTTTTTGTGTCAGAAGAAGCTAGTAAATATTTAAAAAAAAAACTCTAATTACATGTATGGGGGAACTTTTTAATAGTATTTTGAACACCCGGATTAAGAAATGGTGTGATAATAGCAATACTGTTTCGGGTGCACACTTCGGTTTTATAAAATGCAGATCAACGGTAGATAAACTGTTTGCACTTCATAGTATTATTGAAATAATCTTAAACAATAAAAAACAGCTTCATTTTGCGTTTATAGGTCTTAAAATGCGTTTGATTCTATCTACAGAAATGCGATGTGGTTAAAGTTATATAAATTTGGTATTAACGGGAAAATGCTAAGTATTATTCGTCCTGCTACTTACTAAATACTGAAAAAGAGATCCCTTGGAAGCAACAGTCAGATACAAGTAGCAGACTCGGTTTTATTGAGTCTGTTAATGAGAGGTCATAAGTCATGCATAAAAATCATCAGATTCTTTTCTTAATTAAGCCGGTTTGAAGCAAAGGGTCCTGTGTGCTTTGTGTGTTTTCATCTAACGGAGCAGTATTAGATGGTATTGACGATTTTAATTATTTTGGAGTTATATTTAACTACATGCGGTCATTTGCGTTAAATCACCACTCTCTATACGGGAAAGCATTAAACGTTATGACGTTTTTAACGGCGAACAAAGGGAAAACTGAGTTAAAACCTAAAATATCTCTCCAATTATTTGATGTTTTTGTCTCATCAATACTCAACTACGGCTCTGAAGAGTGGGGTTTTACAAAATCGAAGGATATAGAGCGAATTCATTTTAAGTTTTGTAAAAACATTTTTGGAGTTAAAATGACAACAAGCAATGATGACATTTACAGTGATTTGGGGCATTATCCATCGTTCTTCACGAGATACACTAGAATAATTAGATATTGGTTGAAATTAACTACAACAGAAACTATTATTTTATCATCTATATATAAATCTTCATTATCTGATTGCGAAAGTGGTTTAAACAATTGGTTATTCAATGTAAAGCATATACTTAATACGTATGGCTTATATATGTATGATATGACCCTTTAAGGGTCACAGTGAATTGTATACATGTGTGGTTTCTATAGGACCCTATATATCATTTTGTATATTTTTAAACAAGTTGGTAGATTGTTTTATTCAAAACTGGAGTACTGATCTACAAGAAAATAGAGTACTAACAATTTTATATAGACATGTAAAACATAACTTTTCGATATGAACATTATCTGAATATTTTATGTACAAAAAGATTTCGAAGTGTATACTAAATAACGTTTAAGAATTGAGATAGGCCGTTATGCCTTAATTCCATTAAGCGATAGGAAATCTTATATTAGCTAGATTTTATAACGGATATTTCGACATTAAAACATGTTTAAAAACATTGTTTACTGCACAAATGCAATAACCTGTTTGACATTAACTATTAAATGTTTTAATTTTACAATATGCAAACATGTTACGCCGACATTAAGGTTTTATTTCATACCCCAGCTAACCCCGTTTTCGCTTCTTGGAGAAGGGATTGGGTGGGGTATGAAAGTTAATACTCGGACCACGTAATGCCAATAAATAGGATTGAAAAAAAACGAAATAGTTTGTCAAATTTATAATTCCAGTGAAATTGAAGACTAATTTCACTTTGTTTTACTTTTTACAGCTTATAATGATATTAGAAAGAAATATATCAGAAAATATTATATACAAATACCACATAAGTTGAAAATTGTAACACTCAATCTGCTACAATCATAAAAAAAAAAAAAAAAAAAAAAAAATATTTGTCAGATACTTTACTGTTAGATATAGATATAAAATATTATTTCTTAATCATATTCAAGTACATCCTCGCATAAATTGTTATTTTGAGCATACATTCTTATTTGATTTCAATGGAGTATAGATGTGTGATTGATGTACTAAAAACATATTTCAATGATTTATAAAGTCTGATTTCTTTCAGGAAATCTAAAACAAGGCTAAACTGTATAGTATCAAATAACTCGTTCACAGTATTAACCATGTAGTACCTTTGTCGCATAGGAAAAAAGTCTGCATAGTATAACAAGATATGTATGACCGTTAACGGTGCAAAGCAGAGTATACATTCTGGTAATTGCCCACCTGTGATATAACGTGAATGCACCGGCTAGAACAACTTCTCGACGAATGAAGGACTAGAGAGACGCCTTTCTCCGAGTAACGGTTTAATTGAATGATTTATTGTTCACTGACATGTCCCAAGCGGCTTGCCACGAGTTACGAATATATGTGTTAATACAACATTTAAAATCAGTGTAAGGTAATTTGGCTTTAGATGCATAGATAAACATTATGCTGTCTTAGCATCATTACCGCGTCTTATTCTTACATGGCTTAGAAGCCAATAGGAAGTAATAACATTATCAACTATAAGATAATTGCATGTTTCTAAAAGTTGAAGAAAAACTGGGTTTTCATGTTCCATATTACCAAGGACCTGACAGAAAATATTATAAAATGGCCATCATCATATTCCTAAATATAGTTAAATGGTAACCATTTAAACAAAATATATTGATAAAAAACAAAAACAAATTATCACACAACATATTTAAACTCAGAAAATAAGTTAACCCTAACCCTAATATACAAACGGGAGTAATTAGGAATGTTGATCAGTGTAAATAGTAGTAGTAACATCTTACGGCTGTTATGTCGGTAACGTTAATCTCCTGCCGTGTAGGTTCGTAGATGTTGCTTCTGTTATGTGTGCCTAGGACCACTGTAACTTCGTGCGGGCTAAACAAAAATAATAAACATTTTGGTTAAGTTATTTTTGCCGTAATAAAGAGGTGACCAAATATAGCTTGCCTTAGTCAACAGTCTGAATACGGCGTTTAATATACGCAAATGTATATAACGAAAGCGTAATACTCTCTCTCTCTCTCTCTCTCTCTCTCTCTCTCTCTCTCTCTGTCTCTGTCTGTGTGTCTCTCTATCCCTCTCTCTATATCTGTCACTCTGTGTGTGTGTGTGTGAGTGTGTGTCTGTCTGTCTGTCTGTCTCTCTCTCTCTCTCTCTCTCTCTCTCTCTCTCTCTCTCTCTCTGAGTGTATGTGTGGGGTGGGTATGTGGGTGGCTGTGTGAAGGGGCATTCAACATATAAGTGCAGTTAGCCTGAAATATTAATAACATAACATACACTTATTCTTCTAACATCATTTCCTTCTTGTTCTACCCTCAAAACAGAAACAGAATAACTATAAAATGAAACAAGTATGCACTGGCAGTGATAATTCCTTGATGTCAGGGTAGGACATGAAAGAAAAAAAGAAGTGTTTAATGTTAATCATGATCATCGTCGTCGTCGTCGTCGTCGTCGTAATAATCATCTTCATCATCATCGATTTATTTAATGAAACATTGAGGTCCTCCTTGGTCTAGATGGTAAAAACGCGTGCAGAAAAGAGAATTTAAAGCGTTCGCATGCTCTAGTAGAGTGTTCGCACGCTGTAGTAGAGCTTTCACAAGCTGTAGCTAGAACGTTTGCACGTTGTAGTAGAGAGATCGCACGTTGTAGTGAGATCGCACGTCGTAGCAGAGTGTTCACTAGTTGTAGCTAGAACGTTCGCACGTTGTAGAAGAGAGTTCGCACGCTGTAGTAGAACGTTCTCATGCTGTAGTAAAGAGTTATCACACTGTAGCAGAGCGTTCAAACGCTGTAGTAGTGTTGTTTAATCTGATCTTTACCAAACTTTGCAAGATTATTGTTAGCAATGAAACCTTAGATAAATTCGAAAAGAAAGCCAAATCAGTCCAGCAACACCAGAGTTATGGACTTTCATTTTCTTCAATATTCCATTTATGACTTTGTTATTACGGCCTTTATTGTTCATTTTCTTTACCAAACCTAACTTGGTTTGAGTGTTTATGTCAAGGCTTGAGCGCTTTTAATGCCAGCCAATCGTGACCAGAGTACAGCCTGGCCTCATTAGCCCCGCCCAACCCCACCCCCTGCCCCCATCCCCTCCCTGATTTTTTTTTATGCAGTTATCTTGGTCATTGAAGAAAGTGGAGACGGATGTAAAAACAAATTATATACCGCCGGCCATATCTGACACATCATCCCATCCCCCAACCGCTACTATGGACCCCATACAGACTGTAGAGCAATACAGGCCCCTTGTGAGAGCATTGCGTGAGTTATGAATTCATTAACAAATTCGCTCGGATTTAATATGGATTTCATTTCATATTTTTCCAAAACAGGATCATTAAACTGTGTATACCTTTTCAGCATGATCCAATGAATACATCTGAAAAAAGACCCATAACTTTCTGATTCATATCTATTGACCTGGAACCTATTAACTTTGCCTATTTCAAGTGATTGTGGCTAATAACTTTCAAAGTATTAGGTCTACTAGTATTAGGTCAACAACACTCTCTACACATTCAGCATGATCCAATAAATACATCCATTTACTTTAATTATTTCCCTTTGAAAAAAAGTTTTAAACGGACTTCAGGCAATCTGGAAGAATAACGAGTGTCAATCCAAGTACGAGTGAAACCATCACAATAGTGTGTTTTAGTTGCATATTCAATGTACATGCGCTCTTAACTAGACCCAATAAATTAATCGATTTAATTATTGTTAATGAAATAGTTTAGTTTTGCAAACTCGCCGATTATTCTGGGTTTGATGCATAACTGATTAATATTAATTCCTACGATGCGTTAAGGCTATACTAGCATGATTTTGGTTTTGTGATCTAACTATAAATTTATTTAATAATATGTATATTTACTAGCAATATAAGCCACAGATGAATTAATATTGTTGATTCAATAATAAGAAACACCGAGTCGTCATGTCATTTTCATTAACCATAACTCAACCGAACTTACTATTCGGCTTATTTAATGCACGTGCACGATTAATGAACCTGAAGAACATTATGAGTCTTATAGTTGCATTTGTAATGACACCAGCAACTCCACCAGTTCTCCTCTATGCCTTTAACGAAATATAAAAAGATCGGACAGGGAAAGTAGCATTCAAGGAGGACAGTCAACCACTTAACACAGAAACAAACACGCAAACAGACAAACAAGAAGGCAAAAGTAATAATAAATGCAAACGACATCACAAACACAAAAGGGTTGACAATAGGGCTACCGCCTTGGAACGGTCAGTAGCAAAGTAGGCCACTGGCGTTTAAATCGGTTCTAGGGTGCAAAAAACCTCACACTTACCCTACTGTCATCCCATTAAAATAGGACAGTGTAAATAACGAAATCCCCGCCATGATCTAATCTCTAACTGACAAAGCAGCATCAATAGGCAATATAAGTAAAACACCAATATGCTCGTGTAAATATAATCCAAAAAAAAACAATAGCCTAGAAAGCCACAATGAAGGTACTCAATGACTTGGCAGAAGCCAGAGCTACAAGAGAATAAACCATTAATGGCACGACAAGAAAGATCATAGACAAAAATCAAAAGCCACCGTCTCAATGGGCTTTAGGTAGGCATCATCATAGGGTCCAGAGCCTGTCCGGTCATCGTACAATTAAAGAGGAAAGCATAGTGGCGAACTGTAAAAGGGTCCACCACCAAGCATGCAGTACGCTGCAAAATGATAGGGTCATAACCTCTTTTGATAAACATTTTAACAAGTTTAACAAAGATAATATGAAAGTGTTCATGACCAAGAACCTTACGAAGTTTATAAATCACATCACCATAGAAGTCAGGTTGTGATAGTCCTTGTCGCAGAAGAGTCCTTAAATAACCTTTATATTTGAAAGAAGATCAGGGTTCCGATAATAACATTTTGCAAAGGTTTTACGATTGAGTAGCTTTTTAGTTATACAAAGATTACGAATATTAAAGTCCTCAACTCGAGTACAAGCTCTTGAAAAACGAATAAGTTGAGACACATACACCCCATAAGAAGTTGCTCGGGAAACATCCCATCCAAGTGGGGATAATTAACAATGTCAAAATTAAAATCATCTCTCTTGTCATAGATTTTGCTAATTTTGTCACCATTTCATTTTCAATCGAGAGATCTAAGTCAAGAAAAGAAGCGTTATTATCAAATATATAAGCTTTGTTAAGCTGAAGTTCTTTAGGATAAATGTTATGAACCCCAGTTGGAAAGAAAGGGTTGTCAATGTTCAATATGTCATCCAGATACCGAGAGGTGTCATTAAAGGCTTCAATAACATCTTCCTGTGTATCTGGTGAAAGACTCAACATGAAATCTCTTTCATAGCAAACAAAATAAAACAAATCTGCGACAAGTGGTGCACAGTTCGTACCCATAGGGATACTAACAATTTATCTTTAAACGGTGGTTTCATACCTGACGAAAATGTTATATAATAGGAAGATCAGTGCTTCACAAACTTCATAGCAAATTGTCTAAACTGCCGTTAGTAAAATACGCTTTAATATTATTACGTGCCAAAAATGCTTATTGATGAAACTTGACCGTTATTGAACATTTTATCAACAACGTCTTCTGAGTTTTGCATAGACCAAAATAAATTAATTGGTTATTTATTATCACAATATAGTTTAACGTGATCTTTAACGGCAGTAAGACAAGAAGTTAAACGTTTGGAGATGTTTGTTAACATGGAGCTTAACCCGTGAGTGTGGCAAATAGCTTCAAAGTTTTTAGTCTACAGCAATGAAACGTTGTACACATATTCACCATGATCCATTCAATATACATGAAAAAGGCTCATACCTCTCTGATTCATACGTTTTTAAATACTGTCATGTTGCAAAAAGTTTTAACGTGAAACTTATTTCTTAGGTTTTGACATTTCAAACAAATACCCTTCTTTACTCTCAAAATAAAAATCTAACGGCCATAGCTCTTAAATGAATATGTTTTAGTTATGTGACTAGAAAAACTTTTAATCTGGAACAGACTGAGTAGAAATACTTAAATCCTAATGAAATACATCATCTTTCCACGATTTTACATTATGCAGTATTGTTTACCAATAATGACTAATTAATACGGAGCGGTATGTTATACGAAGGGCGTATACGACCCGCTAGGTGATGCTCTTGTTACACGTGTATTAAGGGCGATAAGAGGTTAATGTCTGTGTAAACCACATGGTATGTACTTATTTCGTATCTGAAGACTAATTACAAGGTGGCAATGTATATCTATCTGGAAGTGAGGACTCATTACTACGTGGCAATGTATCTCTGTCTGGTCTTGAGGACTAATTACTACGTGGCAATGTATCCATGTCTGGAAGTGAGAACTACTTACTACGTGGCACTGCATCTCTGTCTGGTCATGAGGACTATTTACTACGTGGCAATGTATCTTTGTCCTGTCGTGAGGACTACTAACTACGTGGGAATGTATCTCTGTCTGGTCGTGAGGACAGCTTACTACGTGCAATGTATCTCTGTCTGGAAGTGAGGACTACTTACTACGTGGCAATGTATCTATGTCTGGTCGTGAGGACTACTTACTGCGTGGCAATGTATCTCTGTCCGGTCGTGAGGACTACTTACTACGTGGCAATGTATCATTGTCCGGTAGTGAGGACTACTTACTACGTGGCAATGTATCTCTGTCTGGAAGTTTTGACTACTTACTATGTGGCAATGTATCTCTCTCCGGTCGTGAGGACTACTTACTCCGTGGCAATGTATCACTGTCCGGTCGTGATGACTACTTACTACGTGGCAATGTATCTCTGTCTGGAGTGAGGACTACTTACTACGTGGCAATGTATCTCTCTCTGGAAGTGAGGACTACTTTACTACGTGGCAGTGAATCTCTGCCCGGTCGTGTGGACTACTTACTACGTGAAAATGTATCTCTGTCTGGAAGTGAGGACTACTTACTACGTGAAAAGTATCTCTGTCTGGAAGTGAGGACTACTTTACTACGTGGCAGTGTTTCTCTGTCCGGTCGTGAGGACTACTTACTACGTGAAAATGTATCTCGCCGGTCGTGAAGACTACTTATTAGGTGGCAATGTATCTCTGTCCGGTCGTGAGGACTACTTACTACGTGGCGATGTATCTGTGTCCGGTCGTGAGAACTACTTACTACGTGGCGATGTATCTCTTTCCGATCGTGAAGACTACTTACTAGGTGGCAATGTATCTCTGTCCGGTCGTGAGGACTACTTTGGAGCTTATCAGTATTCCTCCAGTTTTAAACTCTCCAGACCTACTGTCTTTAATCCAACGAAATATGGAAACTCTCCTGGCCTCGCTTCCTCCCTGCCAGGGCCCTTAATTTTAGGTTGAACGTCACACTTACATAACGATACCAACGCTGCAATGTAAAAAGGATGTAAAGTGTTTTTATATTATTACATGCGCAGTGTTTGTTTTGTTCCGTTTGTTTGAATTCGTGTTTTACGTCATGTTCAGCACATTTTAGTTTATGACGGTCGACCATCCACTTTTTCCAGGGTAGAACCAGTACTATATAACTGTATACCTCCCGCCGTCCATAAAAAAAGACATTTTATCACAATTTCAATTCCCAATGGAATTCGAACCCGCTGCGGTGAAAGGCGAAATAGTTTCAAACGCAGCGTCTTTACTTGCGTTCGTAGAGTGTTTGGCAGTAAAGATCACGTTTTAGGATTATTTATGGCGAGGTGCAGATAAATATTTGCATGAAATTATTAACACACAACGTGCTTTTTATACTATAAATATACAATAGGTGTGTCTTTAACCTATTACAATTCAAGATTAATTATTATTCGGGATTACGTGAAGCGACTTATTGATTGTACCCTTTGCAGGAATGGCTAGCGCATTCGTTTCTTGACCGGAGGAAGCATGTGAGATGGTCTCGGACAAACTTATCGTTTCTTGTCCTGAGGAAGCATGTGCGATGGCCTTCTCCCCACATGCAGACCACAGAAGACAATCATTCGTGACAACGAGAATTTGCCTACGTTGGTATAGATATATTTATATTTATAAATACTTTTATATTTGGAAAGAAGATCAGGGTTACCATAATAAAATTGTGCAAAGGTTTTAAGAAGTTTATGGTAACGTTAGCCCTGATGTAGTAGCTTTTAAGTTATACAAAGATTACGAATATTATATCCCTCAACTTGAGTACAAGTTCTAGAAAAACGAATAAGTTGTTACACATAGACCCCATAAGAAGGTGCTCGGGAAACATCCCCATCTAATAGGGGATAACAATATCAAAATTAAAATCATCTCTATTGTCATAGATTTTGCTAATTATGTCACCATTTGCAATAGACAGATGTAAATCGAGAAAAGAAGCGTTAGTATCAGAGATGTTTAGTTGAAGTTAGTAGCAACCATAGTATAAAAGAAAGGGTCGTCAATGTTCAATATGTCATCTAAATACATTCTCACTAAAGGCTTCAATGACATCTGCCTGTGTATCTGGTGAAAGACTCAACATAGCAATGAAAAAACAAATCTGCGACAAGGGGTTCACAGTTTCTACCCAAAGGGATACCAACACTTTGCCTATAAACGGTAGTTGCATACCTGACGAAAATAGTATCTAATAGGAAAATAAGTGATTTGCAAAACCGTATGGCAAGTCCACATAGTGTAATTGTATAAACTGCCGTTAGTAAAATACGCTTAATATTGTTGCAGGCCAAACATGTTTATCGAGAACGTCGCCTGAATTTGTAATAGACCAAAATAAATTAATCATAGAGTTTCCATAAGCTTTATCACACTATTGTGTAACGTGATCTTTAACGGCAGTAAGACAGGATGTTAACTGTTTGGATATATTTTTAGTAGTGCGTGAAGTAGAATTGGAAATAAAACGGGCTTTATTCTCTTGTTGCTCTGGCTTCTGCCAAGTCATTGAGTACATTCAGTGTGGCTTTCTAGCCTATTGTCTTTTTTGTATTATATTTACACGAGCATATTTGTGTTTTACTTATATTGCTTATTGATGCTGCCTTGTTTGTTAGAGATTAGATCATGGCGGGGATTTCTTTATTTACACTGTCCTGTTTTAAAGGGATGACAGTAGGGTAAGTGTGAGGTTTGGTGCACCCTAGAACCGGTTTAAACCCCCAGTGGCCTTTGTTGCCATTGAATGTTCCAAGGCGGTAGCCCTATTGTCAACCCTTTTGTGTTTGTGATGTAGTTTGCATTTTTTATTGCTTTTGCCTTCTCATTTGTCTGTTTGCGTGTTTGTTATTGTGTTTTGTGGTTGACTGTCGTTCTTGAATGCTGCTTTCCCTGTCCGATATTTTTTGTGTAATTTGGGAATCCATTACATCGTTGGAAGTTTGATTTGCTGTTCGCCAACCCAACCTTGAAAATCTTGAACTGAGTGATATGCGTCGAAACAACATTTTCTTCAGTAGATTGCACTGTAGTATACAAATTAGTACTCCCGAGATCCAGAGATAAAACATTGTCGCAATATGCTCAAGTCAAGTCAAGTATATTTTATTTAAAGTCAGCAAGACATATAAACAATCAACATAAGCTATTGATAACCTTTAACCCACACTAATAACATAATTACACATACATAACACATATAAAACCATTTTATGTGCCGATCCGACAGACGCAGCTAAGAAGAAAGTGTATTGCCCAAGAACACACGGACGAAACTCAGTGACACCGTAGAGGCTTGAACTCGGGTCGTATTTTATTATAACGTGCTAATATTTTTTGCGAATTATACATTAGCTTTGAAATGGATATGTTTAAAAAATGTAGTTGAAAATAAATGCTCAAGTACTGTATACAGAAAGTATATTGAAAGTATGTGAACTGGCAATTATGAAATATAATATTAAAATATAAATTTGTTATGAAATAAGTATTTGGTAAAAAAAAAAGTTTTTTTTATATATATATTTTAAATGCATCATTGTCATTTAACCAATTTAATGATGATCCATTTATTCACCCGTAATAGTTTTGTGAAGGTCCTTAAAGACCTTACAAGAAACATTCAATAAGCATCAAGTGAAAAACAATTCTAATACACCCGCACTATATAGCCTAGTTTAAAATATCTCGTTATATTGAACGATATATCACTGTAATTTTTGCAACGTTAGGAGAATAAGCATTGCGCATTGCGCATTGTAACGTATGCAACGTAAGGAGACGTTAGGAGAGTAAGCAAAGCAATGCGAAAGATTTCAGATGTGTGCGTTATTTTCACATTTTAGGGGTATTAGAATAGAATTAGAACATCGTTTACGGTGAATTATCTATAATATATCACGGTTTGTCGTTCAATTGTAAACAATAATTTCACTCGGCCTTAAATATAGTTGATTACTACTACGACCTAGACCAAATGCATGTAAAATGCAATCGCCAAATTTCGGCGTTTATGCGGTGTTAAAAACTGGTAGTGAGTGGCAAATTCCATGAAGCCCTGACGCTTGATTCTAAATCTGCCATTCACGTACGTCGTTCAAACCCCATAAACGCCAAAAATGCGCGATTCGTTTCTTATATTTACATCATTACATTTATTTCCCGATTTTATAGTACCAAGAATAAAAACAATTCGGAGGTTGGTAATGATAAATAAGTGCAGGAAAGATAAATAATTTTCATTGTATGTTCTGACCGCGGAATAGCCATTTTCTTAGATTCTATTGTTTTACACCGGTTGCGTATTCGTGATTAGTCCTGCCTACCGAATAGTGAATTTTCATCGAAATTTGACGCTACATTTTTTCACCAGAGAGCATCAAGTGAATGTTAACATTTGATAATGTGACCGCGGTTTATTTGTAATAAAGCAAACATATAAAAACAAGAGAAGGTTGTACATCATTAATAGAAAGGAAAATAACGATAAGATTTTCAAAATAGAATTTTGCTAACGTTTCGCGCATTAATGTGAGGGCTTAATAGAAGTAATTCTGAGTTCATTAAATACACTTATCGCACACGAATGCGAGGGCTTAAGAGAAGTAGTTCTGAGTTAATGAAATACACTTACCGCACAGTAATGCGAGAGCTTTTGTAGTACAAAGAGCCATGTCGATCGTCCTACTTCTCCGATTTAACATAAACTTTTGGTTGTATGTCTCTTTTGTCTTTATTTATACCGTATTGCTCATATATACTGAAACGAAAAAGAAACGCATATCACTAAATGTTTTATAACTTCATTATTATTAATCGTGTTGAATATGTTACCATTATCATGAATTATGAATGCATGCTGGAGTTTAATAATAATGTACGATTATAATGCATTATCAACTGCCTGCTCGAGTTAGATATTTTACAATTATAATGAATTATAAACGCCTGCTCGATTACGATTAAAATGCATTAAAAATGCATGTTTGATTTAAATATTGGACGATTATAATGCATTATTAACTGCCTGCTCGAGGTAAATATTTTACGATTATAATGCATTATAAATGCCTGCTCCAGTTAACTATTTGACGATTATAATGCTTTTTTATCCACCTATAGTTCTACTCCAATAAAAAACGAGTATGTGTTCCATGTGATTGTACATTAGTTATTGTTAGTGTACGCTTCACACCGGAAACGTCTGAAGAATGAATAGATGTTCGTATTGGACGGTTGAACTGTTCCGAAATCGATAATCAATTCGTACTGGACATTAATGGGAAGATAACTCTGACATAGTTCCAAACACAGAGTCGCGGATATGATTTGTTGGAGAAATGTTGAAGGTACTCCGAATGAATTTAGTGTAGTCTGCACATCAATAACAACAATAATCATTAATGCTGTCAGATTTTGAGATTGATGATGCAAGAGCAGATACCTATTAACACAAAGAAAAAACCTAAATCTGATGTGTTTTTTTTTAAATATATTTTCTAAACGCCCAGCGGCCTTTTTTGCCACTGACCGTTCCAAGGCGGTAGCCCTATTGTCAACACTTTTATTCATTTTTAAATTTGTTCTATGTTTGTGTGTGTGTTTTGTGGTTGACTGTCGTCCTTGAATACTGCTTTAACTGTTCGATTTTTATATCTATATTCTAATAATTTTCCTCTATACTTTTACGATAACTGTCCGTTATTGAGGTGTGTTTGTGTGTGGAGGGGCGGGTTGGGGTGAGGGTGAGTGGCGGGGGTAGGGGGGAGGGGGATTGTTTGGGCAATGGTTATTTTTGGTATCATGTTATTGGCGAAATTTATATATGTGTTGTTGTGAAGAAAAAAACAGTTAGTACTGTTAACATTTTGTTTTGTTTTTTAATACACAGGTTGACGATTATATATTGGATATTTGCATGTGTTTCTTTTTCTTTTCTGTATATATCCAATTATTCGCCGTGATTGAGCTTTAATTGTGTTTATGACTTGAAGGTGACTTCAGGCAATGGTCGTCCGATAGTGAACTTTTACACTTGAATATGGAGCCATCAATCAGAATCCTAAACATATGATAGGATATACAAAGCCTAGACAAATTTTAAGAGTAAATCAAAATTTAAAAACGACCGTCGCTTATTTTAATGACAATAATTTAATTATTCACTAAAGTCTTCTATAAGAATATAACAAGACGTTTTAATTGTAATCAAACGTCGGAAATGAACAAGACTACTTCAACGCTCTAGATTGTCAATTCGAATATTTTCCGATTGTTATGAGCATTTTATTATGCATCAACGTCTGATTTCGGTTAAAATAAGGGCGACTAAGTGTTTTGTTATCGAAGAATATCATCACTAAATCAGCATATGGCGAGGCGGTCAATACTTTCATCTTGTTTGTTCTCCTTTCATTCAAAAACAGATTTAGACAATGAATTAATGTTTACGATAAAATGATTTCTGTGCGCGATATAAATGAAGAAAACCAGATACGCGCGTGCATTTCATAGCACCAATGTGGGATGCAATAAACCCAGATATGCACTTAAACAATATGTTTTCCTTTCGAAACAAGGTTGTTCACAAGTGATTGTGCCTTTTCTTCTTAGTTTTAAGTTCAGGGGCTTTGAAATTAAAAAGTAAATACCTTTATTTACTCACAAAATAACATCTAAATTGTTCATAACTCTTATTAATAGTTTTAATGTCTATTAAAACAAGTGCAAACAAATTACATAATACACGCCCGTCATACATATGGAATTCATATTTATATGAACATCATTGGCATGTACAAATTTAACTTGACTATGCCCCAAGATTCAACAAGAGCGGATTATAAATGTTAAAGTTATTGAGAAGAAACCGCAAAAATCGTCAATTTTCAAAAATCAAAGGTACATAACTCCGATGTTTCTTAAGCAATAGTGTTGGTTATCAAACTTGCCCGAGCTATTGTGATCATAAACATTGTGTATTAATGTTATCAAGACTGGATTAAAATTGTTCCAGTTACGGAGCGGACACCATCACTTGTGTCAATCATTTGTGAATTTTCAACAATAGAGATGGTTATCGTACTTGACCGAGCTAAGGGCCATAACTCCGGTGTTTCTTGAGCGATAGCGTTGGTTATAGAATTTGACCGAGATATTATGGCCATAAACATTATGTACAGGTTTCATCAAAATTTGATTAAAAGTTTTCCTGTTATGGAGTGGATACTACATTAACGGACGCCCGTCACCGGATCGCATAATGGACGTCTTTTCAAAACGGGCGTATACAAATGTTTAACCTGGAACTAAACGGACGTCTTTTTAAAACGGGCGTATACACATGTTTAACCTGGAACTAAACGTAGAAATACCTCCAGACTAATGACAAACATAATCTCTTTATGATTTTACATTCGTCAATATTGCTTACCTAATAAAGACGGGTATATAAAACGACGGACGTAAACAAGCCGCTCTCGGTTTTCTTGTTACATATTTCGATAATTAACCCAAATTAAGTCCGGACTTGGTAAGAAAGTGTGATCTCAGGGTCGCTTCAAGTTCCTGTCAACGTTACATCAAATTTTGTGCAACGCAATGTCGTGTACACCTGGGTTATTTAAATGTAATCTTGGGGATATCGCCGAGGTTTATCCGAAATTTCATTACACACCATTTTACAACGTTTAACGAACTGAACGCAGCCCTGGGTTACTAACCCGCGAGTTCCGGAAATACGGTTGCCCGACGTCCAGGGCAAGTGGATTTTAGGTGCGAGAAAGTGACCTTTGCAAATCTGGTTGTCCGCCACTTTCCCGACTGGAAGTTTCCATTCTAGACCAAATCAAGTGGCAAACTAGTCTAATCAAAATTTGATAATTGAACAAAACTGACCTCTGCTTTTCGCCGCGAGTAATTGTTAATAAGATCAAACAACGATCGTTACAATCAATATTCTCGCCCCAGGCATTATTTCAATAAACAACTAATTAACTCGCACGCACATTCACACCATTTGAAAACAACACAGTAGATCACAATTTATCCTGACACGACTGTCAGGCGTGTGTCGATTGGCCAAGGAAATCGCGGCAATCATGTCCGTGACCTTCCAACTATAAACATAGCTTCTAGCAGAAACTTTTCAAAGTAATCTCTGATCGTCATTAGGACCTTTCACCAATCAAATACAGAAATCTCTTTCTTAATTTGCGTGTCCAAATAATGACAGACGAGCGTGACATTATGATTTTGTTTAGATAAACCTTGCCAAAGATCATTTTCGTTACGAAAATGCATTTGCTTTACACGAAGCACGCGTTTATTAATGCAATTTTATGAGGTTTTTAGTGTACATATTTCATTGATTAGTCTTTAATTAAACGTATGTGTAAGTGCATACGTGTACTACACAAATCAGTTGCAAAACTTTTCGCGATTTCAAAAACAACAACACGGAAACTTGTACTCGAGTTCTGAACTTTCGCTTTTGGTAAATAAGCTTACTGCTACTACTTCTTAGACAGTTCCTAAGGGAAACCCTTTGCATGCCTCTTGCTTTCATCTAGTTTCTATTAGTTCAAATACAAAGACATAGGAACACTACAGATATTGGGGGCCAAGTGAATATTTTTAATAACGTTTTTTTGTTTGTCTTGTTTCTTATATCGTCACACATTTAAATGAACAAAATAGCTTCTTTTATATTCTGTCATCTGGTTTCTAGTAATTGTACACACTGTGCCATTAAACGTTCTATACAAGCTGCCAAGCACAATTTGTGGGTGGTCATCACATAATGGGTTGGTGTCTGTGTGTGTGGTGGATGGAGTGGGGGTGAGGGGGGTGGGGGGGGGTGGTAAATGAGTTTGTATACTGTCATCTTCATCATTTAGATAACACATGTATTTAATTGACACAAAGAAAAAAATGCAAGAGTTTTATATGAATAAATACAATGTATTATTAAACTAATATAATAAAATACATTCTCCATTTTCAATTATAATGGTCCAAATTATGCGGCGGTCCGTCCCGTTTAACACGCATGACACAAATATTGGTACAATGCCAATGTTTGGGGCAAGTGTTCTTAAATGTGGGGCAAGTGACATTTTGGGCAGGGAAAGTGACCTTTAAAAATCCACTTGCCCTGGGCAAGGCGATTTCCAAATATGTCCAGAACCCTGCTCGAAGCTAACTATTACACACTGCGCCTTGTTTCTGTATCTCATGAAAACCTGTGGCGCCGTAGTCCCGTTCCATGACTAGAGTTATCGTTCGTGACTTTCCTCAACACTAGAGTCAGTCGATGTTACATTGTTTATATACTGAACTAGTGGCGCCCATGTATGAGAGACTATCATCATCATTATATATACAGCCGCTCCTTAGAGAGAGGGAGAGAAAATGATATAGAGATGGAACCACTCTAACATCTAATACATGTCTGGTTATTAAGCGACCCCGGTACCTCACTACATAAAGCCTTGAGCTGTAGAGCTACTACTCGAATTCGAAGTTATATATGTTATATTTTAATAAAATAATGAAAACATGTAAATAAATAAAATTTATATATAGAATTTTCTGTAAGACTTTCGTAAGACTTTCTATAGAGAATTATGATACGGCGGGTGGGGTATTTTTTATATTTCTTATATATATTCTTATCGTAACTTCGAAGTCCTGCAGAGCTCCATATCTCTCTTTGCGTGGCAAGCTGGAAAGCTTTGTTCTTCATCTCAACTTCCCCTCATTGTGCTGTCAATATAATTTGTTTGTTTGGTGTTTAACGTCATTTTCAGCACATCCTAGACTATGTATGTATGTGACGGAGGCAGACCGTCTTATTCCTGGGTAAAACCATTATACCTCCCATCATCCGTAATAGTCGACACTTTCTCACTTACAAGTCGAGTTCCCAGCAGGATTCGAACCCGCAGCGGGGAGAGGCGAAATGTTTACAACGCAACGCCGTTAACCCCTAAACCATGGAGGTAACTCTGCCCCAATATAAGCTAATATGATGTGTTAACGGGAAGTCAAACCCCAGTTCCTTTCATGAATTACTTCTCGTTATTTTTCATCCCCGTAGAACTCCGAAACATTGTGTCGCCTTTTTAAATAAGGCACAATACCAATATATCTCCCAAACAAGCGATTAAAATGACGAACTTATTTGCAGGTTGTTATATATGATACTTGAGTAATTATTAGGCGATCTTGATCAAACCTGTTGGGAACGTTTATAGTCATAAGATCTAGGTCAAGTTCGATAACCAGCCAGACTGTACCATAATCCCTAGAGGTATGGCCCTTTGATTGTTGAAAATTGGGGGTTTGGCAATATCCGCTCTACAACTTGAGTAATTATTATGCAATCTCGATCAAACTTGTTGAGAATGTTTACCGGAATAATATCCAGGTAAGTTCGATAACCCGCCAGGTTGGACCATAATCCCCAGAGATATGGCCTTTTGATTGTTGAAAATTGGGGTTTTGGCAATATCCGCTCTACAACTTGAGTAATTATTATGCAATCTCGATCAAACATGTTGAGAATGTTTATGGGAATAATATCTAGGTTAAGTTCGATAACTAGCCAGATCGTTTTATTATCACTAGAACTCCAGCCAGCATCGGCTCGATGTCGTTGTCTATATCGGCCCTATGTCGGTTATAATCTCGGCTGCAAATAGGGAGGATGTCGGCCCCCAACGTCGGCTGACGATATTGACCCGACATCAAGCCGACGTTGTCCCGATATCAAAATGGCATTAGCCCGATATTAGCTAAACATCAAATTCATTCTATTGTCAACATCCTTCAGTGAATTTTATTGACAGCTCAGTAGGTACAGCATCCGATTACCAAAATATATGTTCCGTCCGAAGTGTCGATCAAATACTGAAATGTTTGAAATATCTTTCTATTGGTGTTTATTTCAATTAGCTCGATTGGAATAATATCATTAGCTATAAATGAAACTCTTGTGTTTGTAGGTATCACCATTTTGCAATATAAGAAAGAACAAAGCGAAGAATATCTTTTCACATTAACAAAAAATGCACAATATTTAAAATGACTTGTCATAACCTCCCTTTATTGATTTATGGCGTGTTATGTCGGACCGACAGAGGCCCGATGAAGAGTATCGATTGATGAACACTATGTCGGGCCGACGTCATCGAGATATTATAACCGACATAAGAAGAAATGTGCTATGTGCCACTGGGGGTTTAAACCGGTTTTAGGGTGCACCAAACCTCACACTTATCCTACTGTCATCCCATTAAAACAGGACAGTGTAAATAAAGAAATCCCCGTCATGATATAATCGCTAACTAACAAGGCAGCATCAATAGGCAATATAAGTAAAACACAAATATGCTCGTGTAAATATAATACAAAAAAACAATAGCCTAGAAAGCCAAAATGAAGGTACTCAATGACTTGGCAGAAGCCAGAACAGTAAGAGAATAAACCGTTAAGGGCACGACAAGAAAGATAATAGACAAACATCAAACGCCACCGTCCCAATGGGCTTTAGGTAGGCGTAATCATAGGGTCCAGAGCCTGTCCGGTCATCGTAAAATTAAAGAGGAAAGCATAGTGGCGAACTGTAAAAGGGTCCACCACCAAGTATGCAGTACGTTGCAAAATGATAGGGTCGTAATCTCTTTTGATACACTTTTTAACAAGTTTAACAAAGATAATCATGACCAAGAATCTTACGAAGTTTATAAATCATATCACCATAGAAGTCAGGTTGTGATAGTCCTTGTCGCAGAAGAGTCCTTAAATTAGTTTTATATTTGGAAAGAAGATCAAGTTACGATAATAAAATTTTGCAAAGGTTTTACAAAGTTTATGGTAACGGTAACCCTGATTGAGTAACTTTTTAGTTATACAAAGATTACGAATATTAAAGTCCTCAACTCGAGTACAAGCTCTATAAAAACGAATAAGTTGAGACACATACACCCCATAAGAAGTTGCTCGGGGGAACATCCCCATCCAAGTGGGGATAATTAACCATGTCAAAATTAAAATCATCTCTCTTGTCATAGATTTTGCTAATTATTTTACCATTTACAATCGAGAGATCTAAATCAAGAAAAGAAGCGTTATTATCAGATATATTAGCTCTGTTAAGCTCAAGTTCTTTAGGATAAATATAATTAACCATAGTTGGAAAGAAAGGGTTGTCAATGTTCAATATGTCATCCAGATACCGAGAGGTGTCATTAAAGACTTCAATAACATCTGCCTGGGTATCTGGTGAAAGACTCAACATGAAATACCGTTCATAGCAAAATAAAAACAAATCTGCGAAAAGTGGTGCACAGTTCGTACCCATAGGGATACCAACAATTTGTCTATAAACGGTGGTTCCATACCTGACGAAAATATTATCTAATAGGAAGATGAGTGCTTCACAAACTTCATAGAAAGTCCACATAATATAATTGTCTAAACTGCCGTTAGTAAAAAACGCTTTTATATTATTACATGCCAAAAATGTAGTATTTTCTCTAGCGAATATTTTTTGAATAAGAGAAATTGGCTTGTCTTTAATAAGCTGATGTGGTAAGGTTGTATATAGTATAGAGAAGTCATAAGTGCTTATTGATGAAACTTGACCTTTATTGAAAATTGTATCAAGAACGTCTCCTGAATTTTTTATAGACCAAAATAAATTAATCCCAGAGTTTTCATAAGTTTTATCACAATATAGTTTAACGTGATCTTTAACGGCAGTAAGACAAGAAGTTAAAAGTTTGGAGATGTTTGTTGTGGTGCAGGCACTAGAATTCGAAATAAAGCGAGCCTTATATGGATTTTTATGTAATTTAGGAATCCAGTACATAGTAGGTAGTTTATTTTGCTTATCGTTTACACCAGCCTTGAAAGTAGTGCACCGAGTGATATGTGCGGAAACAACATCATCCTCAGTAGAATTAACTGGAGTATACGAATTGGTGCTACCGAGTTCCAAAGATAAAACATTGACGTAATGTTGTCGTCAAACAATAACTACATTATTAGCCGCTTTATCTGCAGGAACTAAAACAAATTTATTATGAAATTCCTGAATTCCCGATTTTAAATTAAGAAAGGAAAACCTAGGTCTCGGAGGAAGTAAAGTGGGGTTAGCATTATAAAAGTTAATAGGTGTATCTATAATTTTCAGAATTGACTTTTTCCAAGTAGAAAGTGAGTTTGGGTCCGCATGTCCTCTACGACAGCATATGATACTAAAATCTTCAGTGGAGTGGGAGATCTGGGCACGACATGCATTAAAATCAATAGTTGAATGTAATCTATATTTAGGACCTATCGAAAACAAATGCCGAATACGTTTATCAATAATATCAAAATTACCAGTGATGACATGACCTGCTGGAGCAAAATGTTGATGTGTTGCATTCACATTCCTTATGAGTATTATGTACTATATCAAGGTCAGAAACTATTTTGTTGTTGTTGAAAATAATATTTCTAATAGGCTTTTTATACTTAAAACAAATTACAGGACTTTCGAAATTTTTGAAATATTTTGGGATAGCATCAACTACATGAGTATCTCGAAAAATACTAGGCATACCTTTATTAATATTTAGTAGCTTTAGAAAATGCCTGACGTGATCAGACTCCTTGTCAATATGGGGTCGGAGAACATGTTGTGTGTAGCTTTGAACTATGAAAGCAGTGTTATACAAGGAATATGTGCGAATGAAAATTGTGTCGGCTTCCTCGTCGATCAACTTTAGTGAAGAAATGGACAAAGAGGTAAGCCGTGAAAGCATAGAGTGCTTTCCAGACTGTTTAAAAATAGTATGTAAATCAGCGACAGAAATAATTACACTCGATTTACGTTTGATGTTACCATTACACCTAAGACCATGAGACCTAGATTTACGCTTTCGAATAGAAAATATAGAAAAAATGTCAATATTAGCATCTTTAGAAATATTTCCTTCTTGATAAATATTGTCATTAAAGCCGAGTGGATAAGGTGTTTGTAAGTTTTTCATCCACTTAAGTTCTGCAATATGTCTAGCTTTTATTTTAAAGCTTTTAGTAGCATCATTATCAAAAAATATATATTCAACCGGTTGAACAGTTACGTTATTAAAATTATGACCTGACTGACGAAAGTGTTGGTACAAGTAATTTTTTAACTGTTTAGGATTACTTGCATTATATTTGTGTTCACGATATCGAACTTTTAAGGATCGATCTGTTTGTCCAACATAGTGTATACCGCAACTTGGTGCATTTCAATTCAGCACATAAATGACGTGAGATGTATGTCAATCAACATTTGAAGCTAGACATACATTAAACAATCTACCATTAACAGCTGATTTAATGGTGGACTTGCAAGATAAATAATTGCAACAACTGCACCTCTTAGTATTGCATTGCACTTATTAATAGAGGGAAATACCCTGCGCCTTGAATGAACTAAATGATTTCTGAAAGGAGACTTTATATGGTATTTCATCAAAACAGGTGATCTTAGAAGAGTTACGGAAACTTTTGAGCCATTATTAAAAATCCTAGTAATATTATTAGAAGGAACATAAAACGAGGTTTCCGAATGAAGATTTAAAGGTGTAAGGCGTACATATGGTTTAGTTCTAAGAAATGAAGAGGAATTTTGTGGAATTTGTATTGAAATGAAATATAAAAAGACCGGACAGGGAAAGTAGCATTCAAGGAGGACAGTCAACCACTTAACACAGAAACAAACACGCAAACAGACAAACAAGAAGGCAAAAGCAATAATAAATTCAAACGACATCACAAACACAAAAGGGTTGACAATAGGGCTACCGCCTTGGAACGGTCGGTGGCAAAGTAGGCCACTGGGGGTTTAAACCGGTTCAAGGGGGCACCAAACCTCACACTTATCCTACTGTCATCCCATTAAAACAGGACAGTCTAATAAGGAAATCCCCGCCATGATCTAATCTCTAACCAACAAGGCAGCATCAATAGGCAATATAAGTAAAACACAAATATGCTCGTGTAAATATAATACAAAAAAACAATAGTCTAGAAAGCCAAAATGAAGGTACTCAATGACTTGGCAGAAGCCAGAGCAGTAAGAGAATAAACCATTAAGGCCACGACAAGAAAGATCATAGACAAACATCAAACGCCACCGTCCCAATGGGCTTTAGGTAGGCGTCATCATAGGGTCCACAGCCTGTCCGGTCATCGTACAATTAAAGTGGAAAGCATAGTGGCGAACTGTAAAAGGGTCCACCAAGAATTTGGTCTACAAAGGACGGATATCGAAACCAACATTGGTCTACACAAGACCGATATCAAGGATTATTTGATCTACACAGGACGGATATCGAGACTGGCATTGGTTGATATTTGTCTACACAGGACGAATATCAAAGATGAATTTGATCTACACATGACGGATAGCAATGATAAATTTGGTCTACAGTGGACATATATCAAAAGTGAATAAAAGGCAAAATATGACATCACAAACATAAAAGGGTTGACAAGAGGGCTACCACCTTGGAACGGTCAGTGGGAAAAAAGGGAAAAAGGCCGCTGGTGGTTTAAACCAGGTTCTAGTGTGCACCATACCTCACTCTTACCCTTGTTATCTCAGTAAAACTGGACAGTTTAACTAAAGATATGCCCGCCTGGTTATGTTCTATAAAACACAAGGCAGCATTAATAGGCTGACATTGGTCTACCCAGGACGGATACCAAGGCCAAATATGGTCTACATAAGACGGATAAGGCTGACATTGGTCTACACAGGACGGATACCAAGGCCAAATATGGTCTACATAAGACGGATAAGGCTGACATTGGTCTACACAGGAGGCATATCCAGGATGAATTTGATGTACACAGGACGGATATCACGGATGAATTTGGTCTACACAGGACGGATATCAAGGCTGACATTGTTCTACACAGGATGGATATCAAGAATGAATTTGATCTACGCAGGATGAATTTGGTTTACACAGGACGGATAAGAAGAATAAATTTGATCTACACAGGACGGATATCAAGGCTGACATTGGACTACACAGGGGGGATATCAAGGATGACTTTGATCTACACAAGACCGATATCACGGATGGATTTGTTCTACACAGGACGGATATCAAGATATACATTTGATCTGCACAAGATGGATATCAAGGATGAATTTGGTCTACACAGGACGGATATCAAGGATGAATTTGAACTACACGGGACGGATATCAAGGCTGACACTGTTCTACACAGGACGGATATCAAGATATGAATTTGATCTGCACAAGATAGATATCAAGGATGAATTTGTTCTACATAGGACGGATATCACGGATGAATTTGGTCTACACAGGACAGATATCAAGGATAAATTTAATCTACACTGGAAATATATCGAGGCTGACATTGGTCTATACTGCAGGGATATCGAGGATGAATTTGGTAAAAATAAAAGTGTAACGATAGTGTTGTACCCTTAAAAGTTCAGTTTTAAGATAAGAAAAACGTAATATGCACCCCTGAATTACGGAATAACAACTCTGCGGGTGAGGAATTTACAGAGAAATATATTACTGTACAGGAGTGTGTACAGATATGGGATATATATTAATGTAGAGAGAGAGTACAGTTATGGGATATATATTACTGTAGAGGCGTGTGTACTGTTATTAGATATAGATTGATGTAGTGGAGTGTGTATAGTTATGTGATATAGATTGTTGAAGTGGAATATGTACAGTTATGTAATACTGAATTATTTGCGTGATTCAGTGGGTCAATTGTTTTTATAGGTTATGTAAAATGTCTATAACATTTTCTTCTTTGAAACTACCAGAGCTAGAGGTCTCATACTTTTCTTGTAGCCTTATTGTCGAAACTCTTTTCTGAACTTACGAGATAAGTGTCTAATATGGTGCATGTCATAAGGTTATGGTCCTCTCTCTAGTTAGTTTGTTCAAATATACCCCACTCAACGAGTCTCAGTTGTACATGGTTCTATACGATGAATTAGTGTTGTTATTGTTTCTTAAACATGTGTCCACTTTGAGGCTAACTCATTGGGCCTCTTGTTTATAGTTTGTAGCCCTTTCATAAGTCACTGCAGTTTTTAGGTTTAAGCAAACTGCAATAATTATTAAGAATGCCCTTTTGATGAAGTAATATTTTGTAAATACTGAAAAGGGGCTTCCTTAGTAGCAAAAACATCAACAAGAAAGTAGCAGACTCGGTTTTATTGATCTTTTCATGAGAGGGGTAATATGATGTGCAGCACCTCTCAGACCCACTAGCACCGGCTTAAGCGATATTCTACTTTAATGCCACAAAGTTTGGGCTTGACGATCCCAAAAGACCTAACTTGGTTGAAATGATTGAATCTTTGTGTTTTACTTGTATTGCCTATTAATGCTGCCTTGTTGGTTAGAGATTAGTTCATGGCGGGGATTTCTTTATTTACACTGTCCCGTTTTATTGGTGGGATGACAGTAGGTACGAGGTTTGGTGCACTCTAGAACCTGGTTTAAAACCCTAGCGGCCTTTTTTGCCAATGACCGTTCCAAGGCGGTATCCCTATTGTCAACCCTTTTGCGTTTGTGATGTCTTGTTTGGCGTTTTATTCATCTTTGAATGTGTTCTTTGTTCCTGTGTGTGTTTGTAGTTGAGTGTAGTCCTTGAATTCATGCTACATCTCCTGTTCGATTTTTTTATCTAATTTTAAGTGTATTTGTGTGTGAAACTGTGAATGGAATCACCCGTCTTGAGCAAACACAGCCTGTTGATGCAGTAGATAGTATATTGGACTTGTAATCCAAAAGACCCGATCCAAGCCTTACCGGCGCCACTGAGTCTCTTCGGTTTGCTTTGGAGCATTACATTTTCCCTTAACCTCCTCTGTCGGATGGAAACTTACACCAAGTATCGGAGTTTTTCCTCGAATACGTCAAAGACAAAGAACCAAAGGAATCTATGTGTTAGTGAAAGTAGGGCAGGTTCCTGGATTCCAATTTACCCTTCCTCGTTCTCTCTCTCTGGGTCGGCTCTTAATAATATAATACGGGTAGATAAATTATTAAAAAACATTCAATTCTGTTTTTTTTAAAGGTGCATATTAAATATTCTCACCGACAAAATAAAAGGTAAAGCTATGCATTTTTACAAATTATTATGGTGTAAATACTCATACTGAGCTGAGTTTAAAGCATAAGCCAATGTATGGTAGTCTTTGTTATTGTCGGCAACAACCCCGTCACTGGCATGATACTTTATATGTTATGCATGTATGAAGTTAAACGTCGCTTTAAGCCATTTTTCAGTCATATCATACCGCGCAGTAGAAACATGACATAATACCCCACCCAGTCACATTATACTGAAACCGGGCCTACAGTCCTAGAATATCTCGCAATTCAATTAAATTCAAAAGAATCATTTTATCATTTTAAGAATTGATGACGAGTAAAAACACGATTATTTATTTTGCCTCGCCTTCGAGGAAGGTAGCGAGACGTAAGTATCATTTTGCGGAGGCGGCTGCGACGGCGGCAACGGTGGCGTCAATATTTACGTTACAGTTTTTGCGTTAGGTTTTTTTTAAGACAACATTGCGGATGTATTCAAACTTTGAATATCTCTTCACTATCATCAGGGCCATTCAGACACACGTCCCATAACTCATTGTTACCTTATTGTCAACCCTTTTGCGTTTGTGATGTCGTTTGCATTTATTATTGCTTTTGCGTTCTTGTTTGTCTGTTGGCGTGTTTGTTTCTGTGTTTTGTGGTTGACTGTCCTCCTTGAATGCTGCTTTTCCTGTCCGATCTTTTTATATTTCTTTGTTTAGCAAAATGACATTCTAATATCTTAAATATTACCTATTTAAACTCAGTCAAACTTTGTGTATGCCTTCAGTGCCATCTAGTTCACTGAGTCCTCGTTTTCCATAACTCTGTACTGCGATTTTAGCAAAGTATAGCTCTTTTATTACTTCTAAATTCATTGACGTTAAATATTTTTAAAATTCCTTCTAATATCGTCAAAATTAATTGTTCATCAAGGGCACACATACACTCACGCTCCATAACTCTATTTGTAATTTAGCAAAATATGACCTTTTCTTTTAACGTAAGACTTTTTAAAAAGTGATTTTTAAATTATGATAAGAATGTGATAAGTTCTTTTTGGCGGAGGTATTATAGAAGTTTGCAATCTTCAACGGATATAAACAAACAAACGTGATGTTTATGAACAAACAATCAATGCTAAGATAATCATAGATAAATTATTAAACATATATTTGCATGCAAATACTCGTTGTTGATTATAAAAACAAGTTTGCTTTCGGACAAAGTCACATCATAAAAAATCACCAGTTTTCGTGACCTTTAATCGCTACCCTGCACATCGCCTAACCAAAATGTGAACTATTTAAAATATATGGATATATCAATGTTGCATGTAAGATATAAACATATTTTGACGTGGACAAACGTGTAGGAAATGGAAATTGTTTGTCTTAACGGATAACCAAGTACATACCTCCAAAATCAATGTCTTTACCTTGTTGAAGCCTTTTTGTTTGCACCTTTCAGGATCTTATCGGAATTTACGGTCGGCGAACCTCGATTATTTGATGGACCTCCATGAGCAAGTTGGGTGTTTCTCCAGATAGACTTTCGGGGAATTACCGTGTGGTTTCTACATATCAATATGTTGATACTTTTGAGAAACAAAGAGAACCCGAAAAAATAATGTTCCTATTCAAACTATTCTGTCCTGGTAGGTGATTGCCATATTCAATAATTTCAACACTTCGTTCAGTAATATATTTCCATTGTGGCTTTAAAGTAGAATAAGGCTTAAGCCTATGCTAGGGAGCGTGGTAGTTGTTGCATCTTATATTACCTCGCATGAACAGACTTAATATAACCGAGTCTGCTACTTTTTTCTCTTGTTTGTGTTTGTTGATTCTAAGTGATCCCCTTTTCAGCATTTATTGACATTCACACTAGCGTTTGTTTAGTGCTGTGTGGCGGCTGTAAACGTTTGCCCGACTACACGAGGTGTTCAACTTATAAAGTAACACTTTTGTTTAAAGTGTTATTTTTCAGCGGTGATTATCATAACAAAAAGCGTGATTTAATTATGTGAAACTATCATTTAGAACGTATACATTTAAAAATAATCTCCAATTTCACGCGGTTCGCTTTAAATTACGTTTTGAATTAGGTGCATGCTATCTTCCTATTTTAAACCTATATGTTTCTATTACCGTAGAGTTTTACTTAAACGAAATAATTCCATAAATGTATAGCATAATTGTTTAAAACTGTGTTTGCAATTTAAATGTGATCGTATGTTTTATTTTAAAACAAAAATATAAATGTTGAATTAAAAGTTCGAATTTTATCTCAATATTAAGAAAATAAGAAGTGAAGTGATAGGACAGTTTGCTCGTATGTTAGCGATGATTCTATAAATTAACCGAAATAAGCATTTTATTCATATTTTGTAAAACAAAAAATGAATAGTTATTTTTGCTGTATTATCACATACCATATAAAGATATCTTTGGTCCAAAAAAAATTGTTTTCATAAATAATTGCAAATATATGTGTTTTGTCCCTATATCTTAAGATATACACTGAACGACTTTAAAAACGCAAAAGGGAAAAAAACTAAGATAACTGACATATTTCAATAGAAATTGAATTTTAATTTCATCTAGTCTATTTAACCATATCTACAGTTGAATGCTGAAAATTTCATTCAAATTGATCGTTTTTATATAGGGGGAAAATCATGACAATAATTTTCAAAGTCGAATTTCATGTTAATTTTCGTTGAAACCTTGAAAACCGACAAATAGCAAAAAAGATGCATATACCAAATGTTTACGTTCATACATGGACATATCAGACTACTGTAACCTTAAACGACAATTTTCAGTCATTTTTTAAATTTAATATTGCAGTTTTATTTATAATTAAAGATGTTTGCATCAAAAAATCATTCTCTACCCTTTTTCAAAAATACAGATGAAGCAAAATTAGGAAGCACATAAAGGTTCATGTCATAATGTTTTATATAGAAGGTATCATTAGACTTACCATTAAAATAAACATATTTGACGAGAATGTCAAGATATTTGAAACAGTTACAAAATTAACTATTACGTTATAAGTTAAACGCCTCTTGTACAAATGAGTAATGTTATTACTTACTGGTCCTTTCGGAACATCAAGCCCAATATGTGTGGCTTTAAAGTAGAATACCGCTTAAGCCGGAGCTGGGGTGTATAGGAGGTGTTGCATCTTATATTACCTCGCATGAACAGACTAAATAAAACCGAGTCTGCTACATTTCACTCTTGTTTGTGTTTTTTGATCCCAAGGATCCCCATTTCAGTATGTATTGACATTCACACTAGCATTTGTTTAGTGCTGTGTGGCGGCTGTTAAAGGTTGTCCCGACTTAAAATCAGTAGTATTATTACTAACTGGTCCTTTAGGTTCATAAAGCTAAATCTTTGTGGCTTTAAAGTAGAATACCGTTTAAGACGGTGCTCGTGGGAGTGGGAGGTGTTACGCTTTATATTACCTCGCATGAACAGACTAAATAAAAGAGTATGATAATGGACCTTTGGAAACGGCCAAACACGACACATACAAAATATTGCAGTCTCGGTTTGATTGAGACTGTTCATGAACGGTAGTGAAATATGCTAGCTACCACTCACGCCCTCTAGCCCCGGGTTGAGCAGAACTCAATATTCCTAAAATCAAAACCGAGTCTGCTACTTTTCTCTCTTGCTTGTGTTTACTGATTCAAAGGGATCTCCTTTTCTGTATTTATTGACATTCACACAAGCGTTTTTTCTGTGCTGTGTGGCGGTTGTAAAGAGTTGCCCGACTACAAATCATTAGTAGTATTACTTACTGGTCCTATGGGATCTGCTACATCCCCTTTTCACGCATTCACATTCGTATTTGTTTAGTGCTGTGTGGCGGTTGTAAAATGTTGAGCCGACTACAGATGAGTAGTGTTATCACTTACTGGTCCTTTGGGATCATCAATCTCATTATTTTTGGCTTTAAAGTAGAATACAGCTTAAGCCGATGCTAGAGGGCGTGAGAGGTGTTGCACCTTATATTACCTCGCATGAACAGACTCAATAAAACAGAGTCTGCTACTTTTCTATCTTGTTTGTGTTTGTTGATACCAAGGGATCCACTTTTCACTATTTATTTCAATGTTTAAAAAACGAGATTACTATTATTGATTTAAATTTAGTTTAATTCCGCTTTTAAATATTTAAATTAAAAGGCACATCTATACCAAAACAAAGCAATAATATTCTTTTTTTTCTTTCTTTTTCGGACATCTTTATATATAAATACGGCCATTTTAGTTTCCCCGTCATAGGTACATGGGGGTCGGAGAATCATCCCCCGTGGTACCGTACAATAGTCGATAATTGTGTAATAAATCATTATATATCTAAGCAATAAAGCATTCATAATACATGCCAGCCAAATAAATAAGTACAAGATCGAAGATCACAATTCTAATTTTGTTATTGTGTGCCCAAAATACGAATAAGTTAAAAGATGAATGCCTCACTGTAGTAAGACGATTTATCTTCGGCTAGCATATATCATAATATACACATATTAACACACTAAATTACAATTCAATTTAACCATTGCTATGAAGGAGAATTTTTTCTTTTCTCTTTGTTGTCACAAATAAACTGCTATTTGTAAATAGGAGATAATACATGTGAGGTCATTTTGGGGTGGTGTGTGGGGTGGGGGTGGGTGATCTTTTACGGAAACCAATTTCTGCAGGTTAAACAAATAATCTGGTTCCAAAACGAATTGGGTGAGAAAGTAGGTGAACTCGCAGGAAAATGTCTGGCCATCTCCTGAGATGTGTGTGTGTATTTCTAAGGATTATTGTCCCTCCACCTACGACAGGCGTCCTACCCGACGATTATAGGCACAATGTCTGGACTTTTATCTGTGTGTTGTTGTGTGATCTGATGATGTGTCTACTTGAAGCAGCGAATTCAATGGTTTCTTTATAGTGCTGCCACACTGGAATACCACGCCGTAGTTGACATGATACCCCCACCCACCCAGTCACATTATTCTGACATTGGTCAATCAGTCGTAGCACTACCCATTATTTGCTCGTCAGGCAAGGGTTACAAGTGACTACTCCATTTTTAAAGTCTTTGGTATGACGCGGCCATCTCCTGAGATAAAATGGTCTACCCATTATTAAAAGGAAGGGAGATAATTCATGTTATATTCCGTCCATATTTTCCCGAACGTGTTGTTTCCCATTTTTGTGACAATACAAAATAGAATACAAAAAAGAATAGTAAGAAAATAAACTTCCTCATTGATTTTAAAAGACACTTATTCTAACTTAATTTAAAAAGACTAGTGTAATTTTACCATTTCTCATTAAATTTGCCAATAGAATTTGTTCTGAAAGCTATTACATTTTCTGTGTTATATGGGTAGAGAACTGAGTTTTTATACATGGTTAAACATGATAATGGTAATCTCTTATCTATTCTGCAAAAGTAAATACATTTCTTGGCTACTAGAATAAGATGATGTAAACAATAACTGTACAACCTACACATGTACACTTCTACATAATGTTGCAAGAATATTGATAGTAACGCAAATTACTGTGTTTGTTTGAAATGAATACGATCTGGAAACTGTACAAGGATCATTAATGTTACTAAAACAGGAGAACATATGAAAGTGTGTTTTAATAACTAAACTATTATAAGTGATATCCATACAATTTAAAAGCAACATTTAATAATAATAATAATAATAATACATAAACAATGTTGGTAGAAACATTAAATAGAACATTATATAGCCCGTTTCCATTAAATTCAACGTGTTCGGCGAACCGTCCACACAGTCAGTTCATGGGGACTATTTCTAACCCGTATTTTTTGGACATTAAAGGCCCTTTTGACTTACACATTTATTGATATACATTTGTATTGGTGGTAGACAGTGCTTCTAGACGGTAAAACACTTAATCACGAACTATGGGTTACAAACAGAACTATGAAACTACTTTGTACCTATTATGAAGCTAGAGCATAATGTTGAATACGGCACTACGAGCAAGGTCTGATAGGCGGATAAAGGCACTACGAGCAAGGTCTGATAGGCGGATAAAATCAAATATATTTCGATAATAAACAACGGACGAAACGCAACATATTAATAAGCGATATCGACAACCTTTGTATAGCTCGTTTCTTACCCGATGTTAATGAAATTAAGCTGAGATTGCAGACAAAAACGTGATATGGACATTTTACTGAGGTCAATAAGCGACTGTGGACAAAACGAGCCTAAACACTAGCCTACACACGAGACTACACACGTGACAACAGACAACTATTAAACCGACGGACTGGAGTGTGCAATCAGCCAATAGATTGTTTTTCCCCAAATAAAACCCTATGACGTCATAAATCACCATAAAACTGACCTAGCTTCTGACGATAAAATGTCATTGCATGCTTACTGAAAAACAGAACATATATTGAAATAACAGTGGTTTTCCGAAGTTTCTAATCAAAATCAAAATGTATGTTGAATGAAGCTAATAAGGTTGCAGTTAGATGACGTGATGTATCTTGCTTTTGGAGAATAAAATGTTTCGCAAACGTGTCTATGTCAAACAATTCATTTATTGGTGTACTGTTGATAGTTGTGTCTGATCAGAAGAAGATGTGGTAGCAACGTTACCTTTTCTCCAAAAGCAGATAATCCGTATAAATGCTTGCCTAAATCGCCTGCCTGATAAACAATAAAGAAAGAAATTGATGCTAAGATGAATTTCTGTCAGTTTATATCCTATCATCAAAGCAAGAAGATATCTTGCATAATCATGTTCGTCAGCCAAGTACAGGTTAAGACCATCTCCGTATATTGCTTCTAGTATAAAACAGATTATTTGTGGAACGTGTAGAACAACGAAGATACAACAAATGGTGACCAGTGTTACTGTCATTTGCCTTTGATCTTGTTCTCTTTTTTTATTTGACACCGCGTTATTTGTCATTGCCATTTGGGTTTTCCTGTTTTTTCTGACCGTAAGTACAATTACAGTGTTTACAGAAATGATTATGGCCATTGGCAAAATTATATAATACGTCATATCAACATATATCCATATTTGGTTTGAAAAATTGTCATACATGCAAATCGGTTTGTTTAGTGTAAAATCTGTAACAGAATTTACTCCTACGATATAGGCTGAAGATAGTCCCATGCTCACTATTAAAGCAAAGACTAAAGCCACTTTTGTGTTTCTAAAAGTACACAAAGAAGACATTTTTATTGGAAACCGAACTGCAATGAATCGTTCAATCGTCCAACAAACAAGTATGAAATTGGAGTATACGTACGACGCATTCAGAAGATATATAATGCTCTTGCATGCAACGTTGGTAGAAAATAATAGATTGTCTTTGTTTGGAATATATATCAGTCTTAATAAACAGTTAAATAGATCTGTTGCTGCTAACGTTAAAACAAACATGCTATTGGGAGTAAATGGTGTCAGCTGCAACTGAACGACGATGGTTAACATGTTACCAATTATACCAATGGGGGTTAGAATATAATGTATTTGTTCGTACAAAAACAAAAACACTTTATATTCAGTATACTCATAAAATCTTTTCTTGCTGGTAACGTCATCCGTGGTATTCTCGTTAACTTCGTCATCCGTGGTATTCTCGTTAACTTCCCGTGTTGGGTAGGTGGGTTTAACGTTGTAAACGCTTGTCCAAACGGTCGGAACTGTTGTCACCTCCGTATTGTTAATATCTTGTACTTGATTCGATGGGCTTGAAAAATCCGTATCAGATCCAAGCGGTTCATTTGAAATGTTAGAGTGTATAGGATCGACGCTCGTACTCGAATTGTCGTATGCAAGAGTATAGTTTTGCGTATTTATCAATACTGAAGCAGTGATAATTATGACCAGGTTGACACATGCCAGATACATATTTACGACGTATGGTCAGATCCTGAAATAGTTAAAAAAAAAGACAAATAAATGTGCATGTATTTAAGATGAATACAATATGCGACTAGCCAGGGCATACATATTTCGATATTGGTACCAAGACGGTAGCACATTCATTGTTTTATCATTTTTTTAAAAAGAGCTATGTCAGTAAATGACATTTTGCCATTAAGTAGATGGACTTTTGCCATTATGGCAGTCTGAAATACGTAGCTTATACAGTTTTTCAAACATGAAAACCGATATCATTTTACAAATTGTATCTATTTTTGGTTTTCTTGTTTGTGTTTGTTGCTTCCAATGGATCCTTTTTCATTTCTTATTGACATTCATACTAGAGTTTGTTTAGGCTGTTTGGCGGTCGTAGAACATTGCCCCGACTACAATTCAGTTGTGTTATTACTTACTGGTCCTTTTGGATCATCAGGCCCAGTCTTTGTGGCTTTAAAGTAAACTATCGCTTAAGCCTGTGCTACGAGGCGTGAGAGGTGTTGCACTTAACATTATCTCTCATGAACAGGCTCAAAAAACCTAGTCTGCTACTTTTATCTATTGCTTCCAAGGGATCCACTTTTCGGCTTCTGCCAAGTCATTGAGAACTTGCTTTGTGGCTTTCTATTCTTTTGTTTTTATATAAATATATACACGATAATTTTTGTGTTATGCATACACTGACTATTAATGCTGCATTGTTTGTTAGAGAATTTAACCTGGAGGGGATATTTTTATTTATACTGTCCCGTTTTATTGGGATATAAGTGTGATGCACCCTAGAACCTGTTTAAACCCCTAGTGGCCCTTTTTGCCACTAGCCGTTCCAAGGTGGTAGCCCTATTGTCAACCTTTTTATGTTTGTGATGTCGTGTCTTGCCTTTTAGTCATCTTTAAAACTGTTGTTTGTTTCTATGCGTGCTTTTGGTTGAATGTGGTCCTTGAATGCAGCATTTATTTTTATAATTATTTTTAAATAAAAAGAAATTATCTTTAAATTGGGTATGATAATGGAAACGGTCGAACACGACACATACAAAATATTGCAGTCTCGGTTTGTTTGGGACTGTTCATGAACGGTAGTGAAATATGCTAGCTACCGCTCACGCTCTCCAGTCCCGGGTTGAGCAGAACTAAATATTCATAAAATCAATAGTACGTAATTTTAACCATCCTGAAGATGGCATGCATATGGCGGTGGACATAGAGATTTTCCTCCCCCCGTGTCCAGCGGCGTATGGTCCCAGTATCTTACAAAATACTATGCCCCGAAGAGCGAAATAAACAAAATGGAATTTAGTTGGGGGCAGCGGTTATAAAGCCTGCATATCACAAAAAAGTATGATAATGGACCTTTGGAAACGGCCGAGCACGACACATACGAAATATTGCAGTCTCGGTTTGATTAAGACTGTTCATGAGCGGTAGTGAAATATGCTGGCTACCGCTCACGCCCTCTAGCCCCGGGTTGAGCAGAACTCAATATTCATAAAATCAACAGTACACAATTTTAACCATCCCGAGTGGTTATACAATACCCAGAGCCTTTTATCGGCCGGAGTAGTGGAACCACCGAATCGAAAATTAAGAAAGAAAACAAAAGAAATTGGAAATGTACTCCCGATCACTAAATATAAGTATCGGGCTCAGTGATTTCAAAAGATCGAATGAATAACAGTACTCATTACAAGCGCGGGAAGACGTTTTACTGCCGCCCGAACTGCAAAAGCAACGCCACTGTGCTGTAAAAAAGAGTATGATAATGGACCTTTGGAAACGGCCGAGACACATACGAAATATTGCAGTCTCGGTTTGATTGATACTGTTCATGAGCGGTAGTGAAATGTGTTAGCAACCGCTTACTCCCTCTAGCCCCGGGTTGAGGAGAATTCAATATTCATAAAAATCAACAGTACATAATTTTAACCATCCCGAAGATGGCAAGCATATGGCGGTGGATATAGCAATATGTGTATCTTTATTTCATCCCCTATATCCAGCGGCGTATGGTCCCATGATCTAATTAAATTGTATGCCCCGAAGAGCGAAATAAACAAAGGAATTTAGTTGGGAGCAGCGGTTATGAAGCCTGCGTATCTTTTTCCATGTTTAAGTTAAATTACTAAAGATATCCACCGTTTTCAGTATAAAATCTATACAGAAAATTAAGTTCGTTTATATCTGGACAAAATTCAGTTGTCAGAATTATGCTGCAATCTAAAGTTTTTGTTGGCACGCTAGCAAAGTCGCGAGGGGTATATATTGAAAATCACAAAAAATAAAGGTCTCGGTTAGTAAGGTTTAAGGTTTTATAGGACCCTATATCTTTCTATTTTTTTGAAGGGTAAGATTAAAAATGTGCCAGCTGGATCAAATAAACTTAATAACGTGGGTGACCACAATTTGGACGAATGCAGGCTATAATTTTGCGGCGCATTGACGCGACGTAACGCGCAATAAGTACGTTGAGCAGATGACGCCATTCGTGCGCTAAAGCCCGTTTCAGATCTTGAAGTGCGTCGATTTGGTGATTGTGCTCTATTAGGTTGAGATCAGGGGAAACCGCAGGCCATAGAAGGACGTTAACGTTGTTCTGTACCAATAACAGCGTAGTCATTCGTGCAACGTGCGGACAAGCATTATCGCTGCAGCGTTACGCCAGGGCCATGAGGTTGAATGAATACACGGGGTGTTAGCAGATCGGCAATATAACACTTGGCATTAATATTTCCCTGCATTACTTACGGTTTCCCATGATACCACCCCAGACCATTACACTCCCTCCTTCAAACTGTCCCTCTCAACAACACAGCAATCAGCGAATCAGTCATTTTTGCACCTGTACACGCGCAATCTGCCATCAGCATGGCTGAGACTGAACCGAGATTCGTCCATAAACAGTAATCGGTTCCAGTCAGCCCGCCTCCAATTACAGTGATGTCGCGACCACAATACCCTAGCGCCGCGGTGACACTGGGTCATTATCGGATAAGTGTATGTGCGTCGTGCCCTAATTGGTGGGTTAGCATGGTGCAAACGATTACGTATTGTCTGTCCCGAGAACCCGTATCGCCTAGCAGTTACGGTAGCTGGCAGGCGCCGTCGACGTAAGTGACTTAAAGTGATGGAACTCTCCGTCCATGCTGTCGTCAAACGCGGTCTGCCAAACAGGAGACGATCTCGAACTGCCCCAGTCTGCCGATAGCGAGGCATATGTCTTTATCGTCTTCAACACCCAAACCTACATGCGACGGCACGAACCGTCATTCCAGCCGCAAGCATTCTAATTGCCGGATTTATTCGCTGCCGGAACGGCAGCGACTCTTATATTGTTATAATAATTGTACATTGTAAGGTATTAATGACTTTGATAACGCAATCTTATAATTACACATGGTAGCAATGAACAGTTTATCTGTGTTGTCATGCACGCATCCCATACTTGCGAGTAATTGTATTTCTGTGCTGATGTGTATATTAGCACGTCGTGCTACAAGGGTGAATATGTAATCAATTTGTAAGGCATGTCAAGGATGCGCCCACCTTGATTCAAAATGTTTGGTAGCACAAATTGGGAAGAAAGTGTCTGGTAAAAAAAAAAACGGTCATGGCGTGTTTATGTCTCCGTGACAACTCTTTTTTATTGAATATTGTTTAATACCCGTGACTTGGACTGTTATTATGTTAAACTTTGTTCCCAGTTCCTACCCAGAAATAATGTCATTTTCTCTCGGCAGCTATTTTACGCTTGCGTAAAACCTTGCTTGTTTCTTTTCAGACAGCCGTGGCATGTTGAAAACGGTTAATTTTTAATTTTTCAATTAGCTTGTATCGTAAGAATTGTATCGTAAGAATAGTACGATGTGGACCGACCAGGTGCATTGCATGCATGTGCAAACCTTGATAATCAATGTTCCCGTCTCTGCACGTTTTCGGCATGGTGTACGTGGGAATACGTCACACCATGGTATTCACAATGATATGTGCCTAACATGTATATAGACTCAATATATGACATTAATACAAGCGGCGTTATATCAGTTAAAAAAGAGAGACGTTTTTATTTCAGTCCATTATATATAATGAGTATAAAAACAAACTGTGCACATCTGTTTTTGGAAATATTCAAAAGTTGTAGCGACAAATTTAGCAAAACAATTTTAAAATTATACAAAATGCATTGATTAATAAAGTACTAATACCTTTGTATGAAACGTACCTTTAATAACAGAGTTTTAGTTCCACACAGCCAAAAAAGAGCTTAACTGAAATTGCAAAATACATGGATTTGAGCAAAATGTGCATATAGTTGAATTGTAAAACAAATGATAACAGTAATCTTGTTAATTGCTAGTTTTCTGGAATTTCTCATGAATGTCATACTTTTAATTCTTCGGATGTTTGAAGAAATATAAAAGAAAAGGCAAAAGTAATAAAAAAAGTAAACGACATCACAAACACAAAAGGGTTGACAATAGGGCTACCGCCTTGGAACGGTCAGAGGAAAGGAGGCCACTGGGGGTTTAAACCGGTTCTAGGGTGCACCAAACCTCACACATACCCAACTGTCATCCCATTAAAACAGGACAGTGTAAATAAAGAAATCCCCGCCATGATCTAATCTCTAACCAACAAGGCAGCATCAATAGGCAATATAAGTAAAACACAAATATGCTCGTGTAAATATAATACAAAAAAAAACAATAGCCTAGAAAGCCAAAATGAAGGTACTCAGTGACTTGGCAGAAGCCTGAGCAATAAGAGAATAAACCATCAGGGGCACGGCAAGAAATATCATAGACAAACATCAAACGCCACCGTCCCAATGGGCTTTAGGTAGGCGTCATCATGGGGTCCACAGTCTGTACGGTCATCGTACAATTAAAGAGGAAAGCATAGTGGCGAACTGTAAAAGGGTCCACCACCAAGCATGCAGTACGTTGCAAAATGATAGGGTCATAACTTCTTTTAATAAACTTTTTAACAAGTTTAACAAAGATAGTATGAAAGTGATCATGACCAAGAATCTTACGAAGTTTATAAATCACATCACCATAGAAGTCAGGTTGTGATAGTCCTTGTCGCAGAAGAGTCTTTAAATTACTTTTATATTTAGAAAGAAGATCAGGGTTACGACAATAAAACTTTGCAAAGGTTTTACGAAGTTTATGGTAAGGGTAACCCTGATTGAGTAGCTTTTTAGTTATACAAAGATTACGAATATTAAAGTCCTCAACTCGAGTACAAGCTCTTGAAAAACAAATGCGTTGAGACACATACACCCCATAAGAAATTGCTCGGGGAACACCCCATCCAAGTGGGGGTAATTAACAATGTCAAATTTAAAATCATCTCTCTTGTCATAGATTTTGCTAATTATTTCACCATTTTCAATCGAGAGATCTAAATCAAGAAAAGACGCGTTATTATCAGATATATTTGCTTTATAACGCTGAAGTTCTTTAGGATAAAAATGTAGTATTTTCTCTAGCGAATGTTTTTTGAATAAGAGAAATTAGCTTGTCTTTAATAAGGTGATGTGGTAAGGTTGTTTATAGTGTAGAGAAGTCATAAGTGCTTATTGATGAAACTTGACCTTTATTCAAAATTTTATCCAGAACGTCTCCTGAATTTTTTATAGACCAAAATAAATTAATCCCAGAGTTTTCATAAGTTTTATCACAATATAGTTTAACGTGATCTTTAACGGTAGTAAGACAAGAAGTTAAATGTTTGGAAATGTTTGTTGTGGTGCAGGCACTAGAATTAGAAATAAAGCGAGCCTTATACGGATTTTTATTTAATTTAAGAATCCAGTACATGGTAGGCAGTTTGTTTTGCTTATCGTTTTAGCCTTGAAAGTAGTTCACCGAGTGATATGTGCGGAAACAACATCATCCTCAGTAGAATTAACTGGAGTATACGAATTGGTGCTGCCGAGTTCCAGAGATAAAACATTGACGTAATGTAGGCGTCAAACAATAATTACATTATAAGCTGCTTTATCTGCAGGAACTAAAACAAATTTGTCATGAAATTCCTGAATTCCCGATTTTAAATTACGAAAGGAAAACCTAAATCTCGAAGGAAGTAAAGAGGGGTTAGCATTATAAAAGTTAATACGTGTATCTATAATTTTAAGAATTGACTTTTGCTATAGAGTGCTTTCCAAACTGTTTAAAAAATAGTATGTAAATCAGCGACAGAAATAACTACACGCGATTTACGTTTGATGTTACCATTACGCCTAAGACCATGAGACCTAGATTTACGCTTTCGAATAGAAAATATAGAAAAAATGTCAATATTAGGATCTTTAGAAATATTTCCTTCTTGATAAATATTGTCATTAAGGCCGAATGGATAAGGTGTCTGTAAGTGTTTCATCCACTTAAGTTCTGCAATATTTCTAGCTTTTATTTTGAAGCTTTAAGTAGCATCATTATAAAAATATATATATATTCAACCGGTTGAACAGTTAGGTAATTAAAATTATGACCTGACTGACGAAAGTGTTGGTACAATTTTTTTTTTAACTTTTTAGGATTACTTGCATTATATTTTTTGTTCACGAAATCGAACTTTTAAGATCGACCTGTTTGTCCAACATATTGTATACCGCAACGAGGTGCATTTCAAGTCAGTACATAAATGACGTGAGTAGTACGTCAATCAACATTTGAAGCTAGACATACATTAAAACATTTACCATTAACAGCTGATTTAATGGTGGACTTGCAAGATAAATAATTGCAACAACTGCATCTCTTAGCATTGCACTTTTTAATAGAGGGAAACACCCTGCGTCTTGAATGAACTAAATTATTTCTGAAAGGAGAGTTTGTCTGTTTGCGTGTTTGTTTTTGTGTTTTGTGGTTGACTGTCGTCCTTGAATGCTGCTTTCCCTGTCCGATATTTTTATCCTTTTTTATATGGTATTTCCTCAAAACAGGTGATCCTAGAGGAGTTACGGAAACTATTGAGCCATTATTAAAAATACTAGTAATATTATTAGAAGGAACATGAAACGAGGTTGCCGAATGAAGATTTAAAGGTGTAAGGCGTACATATGGTTTAGTTTTAAGAATTTTTTTTGTGTAATTTGTATTGATGACGCAGAGTGTAACCGAAGAGGTGAAATATTTATTTTTAAAGTTTTAACTAAAAGACTCATAATTGTTTTTATGGAGAGTAATACCATTCTGTGAAAATCGATTTAAGAGCCAATAGGTATTTATTAGAGATACGAAATAGAATCGTATCAAAGATCCATAAGAAATAATATTAGTAAACTTACGGACTGTTAAAAGAGGTCCAAAACTCGCGTCAATGTCTAATACAAATAAGGAGGAATGTTAAGGATAACTTTAATAAAATGGGCCAAAATGTGGATGAGCATAAAACTTCAACGCGGTATATGAAACACACGTGTTTAAGAAAAAACTGGAATAATGAATGTCATACAATCCCTGTAGGATGTAAAAATAACAATATTGATTGGATGTACGTGGAGACTTTTTACAGTCGCCACACGGCACAGACAACACTATTGTGAAGTATAAAGAAATATAAAAAGAACACATATATAAGGTAAAGGTTTACAGCAATGTTATATAACCGTATCGGGGTTGATTATGTAAATGTGAGTGCACACTTTCTATTTTGACTCAGTATATATGCAACAAGTACGCACTAAAACGTCTAAAGGAATCTAATAAGTTCATTTTTAGATATATGTTTAACTTCACGAATAGACTTAATACAACCGAGTCTGCTACTTTATTATCTTGGTTGTCTTTGTTGCTTCTAAAGGATCTCCCTTATTCGCTGCGCCTCTTATATTGTTTTAGTAATTGCACATGGTAAGGTAGTAATGAATAGTTTCTTTAATTTTTTTCACTTTGATAACGCAATTTTATAATTACACATGGAAGCAATGAACAGTTTATCTGTGTTGTAATGCACGCTAACGCAAACGTATCCCACACATTTGAGTAACTGTATTTCTGTGCTGATGTGTACTTTAGCACGTCGTGCTACAAAGTTGAATATGTAATCAATTTGTAAGGCATGTCAAGGATTCGCCCACCTTGATTCAAAATGTTTGGTAGCACAAATTGGGAAAAAAGTGTCTGGTAAAAAAAACGGTCATGGCGTGTTTACGTCTCCATGACAACTCTTTTTTTTAAATATTGTTTTAACACCCGCGACTTGGTCTGTTATTATGTTAAACTTTGTTCCCAGTTCCTACCCAGAAACAATGCTATTTTCTCTCGGCAGCTATGTTACGCTTGCGTAAAACCTTGCTTGTCAGTATATGTTAACATTCGAACTAGCGTGCGTTTAGTGCAGTTTAGCGGCTGTAAAATGTCTTCTCGTGCTACGAATCAGTAATGTTATTTTTACTGGTCCCAATATAGGTGGTGTTGGAGTAATATACCGCTTAAGCCGGTGCTAGGGGTCTCTATGATGTTGCTTCCTACATTACCTCTCATAAACAGACTCAATAAAACCTAGTGTGCTACTTTATTATTGGTTCTGTTTGTTGCTTCCAAATGATCTCTCCTATCAGTATTTTTTTTAATAATCAAGATATTTTAGCAAAATGGAAAATTGGACGGCTTGGACGTTTGGACGGTTTGGACGGATATGGTTCGGCGCATAAAAAAGAAATTCTTAAAATGTCCGATATTATCGGAATCCTTACAAATGTGCGGTACAATTTCGGAATCGTCCGCGCACAAGGCAGGAATTTGGACAGAATAGTTTCGTGTGGAATATTTACCTGTGTACAGTTTGATCACTGTCTTAAACAAAATGTTATAGTTCATTACAAATGAGGAAACTCTTTTAAACATTTCATACAATACACGATACAGTACACAGGTTTATATAATATAAATTCCATACAATTTTCTAAAGGTCCGAAGTCTAGATTTCATAAAAAAATTGTTTCAGTTCCTGCTGATAGAGCAACTAATAATGTAATTATTGTTTGACGCCTCCATTACGTCAATGTTTTATCTCAGGAATTCGGGAGTACTACTTCGTATGCTCCAGTGCAATCTACTGAAAATAAGTATAGAAGTCGAACAGGAAATGCATCTTTCACAGAACACAGTATACCAAAACAAACGCAAAAGGACAAACATGAATGGCAATGTTAACAAAGAATAAAGGCATATGACATCACAAACACAAAAAAGGGGTTGAAAATAGGGCTACCGCCTTGGAACGGTCAGTGGCAAAAAAGGCCGCTGAGTGTTTAAACCAGGTTCTTGGGTGCACCAAACCTCACAATTACCCTACTGACATCCCAATAAAACGGGACAGTGTAAATAAAGAAATCCCCGCCATGAGCTATTCTCTAACCAACAAGGCAGCATTAATAGGCAATATAAGTAAAACACAAAGATGCTCGTGTATATATAAAAAAAAAATAGCATAGAAAGCCACAAAGAAGGTACTGAATAACTTGGCAAAAACTAGAGCAACAAGAGAATAAACCATTGAGGGCACGACAAGACAAGATTGCAGACAAACATCAAACGTCACCGTCCTTTAGGTAGACGCCATCATAGAATCCACAGCCTGTCCGATCATCGCACAATTAAAGAGGAAAGCATAGTGGCGAACTGTAAATGGGTCCACCACAAAGCATGCAGTGCGTTGCAAAATGCTAGGGTCATAACACTGCATGAAATAAGGGATTTAATCAAAACTTATATTTAATGAAATGTCATTAAATTCCATGTGTGAGGTAGAATAAAAGTTTGCAACCTGTATTTGGCAATTAAGTGCATTTAATCGCAATTAAAGGTAACGATACATCATGATGCACATTTAATGATAGAAAAAATCTAGCGGTGGTATTTCATACTAAATTTAGTGGAATTAATTGCAATTAAATGTAACGATATTTCATATACAAATCATTACTCCTAAGATACAAAACTTACAGTTTAATTATATGTATTAATTCAAATTAAATGTAATGACACATCACATTGCACATTTAATGAATACTTAAATCAAGTGATACCTCATACTGAATTTAATTGTAATTAAATATAACAATACATCATGTTTCACATTTAATGAATGCTTACATATGGTATTTTATATTGAATTTATGGTATTTAATTGCAATTAAATTTTAACAATATGTTTCCTATACAGTGCGTAACACCAAAGAGTATGATAACGGACCTTTGGAAACGGCCGAAAACAACACATACGAAATATTGCAGTCTCGGTTTGATTGAGACTGTTCATGAGCGGTAGTGAAATATGCTAGCTACCGCTCACGCCCTCTAGCCCCGGGTTGAGCAGAACTCAATAATAATAAAATCAATAGTACAAAAGTTTAACCACCCCGAAGATGGCATGCATATGGCGGTGGACATGGAGATTAATCTCCCCCATGTCGTACGGCGTATAGTAGGGTTAGGGTTAGATATTATGCTTACAATTTAATTAAAACTAAATAACACATCATGTTGCACATTTAATCAATACTTAATTTTAGTGATATCTCATATGAATTTAATAGTATTTAATTGCTATTAAATAAACATAAATATGTGCAAGTATTATACTATATAAATGTATAATTGGAAATAAAGCAGTGTAGGGTCTATGCTTTATGAATCTGAATTCAATTGTGTGGGTGAGTTGTGCTACAGTATTTTATATATATAATATATGTATATATTATGGATGAGTTGGGCTGGAGTATTATATATGTCGATTCCGACATCAAGGCATTGTTTGGAAAGAAATCACATTTTAATTCTGGACGATAGTGTTTTAGCATAATTATTTGAAATGATGATGAATCTATACTCTTCAGTATAAGGTCCTGCTAGACATAAGTGTAAAATAAAGAGAAAAACGCAATGTATGTTTAAATGTAATGACTAGTGGGTACAGACATAATCTAAAACTTGAAAAGGGAAAATTAATGACATCAATTAAGTGTTTCGGACAAACACATAATGTAACATATTGTAAAGTATGAACTGTAAATGATTACAGCATCAGAATACAGAAAAATATTAACTGTAAATGCTTAAACACAATACATTATTTGTGATTAAAGTGTATATAACATAACTAAGGTTATGAAATTTAAATTAGTATTTAGTTTAACTGAGATAGCAGATCAAAGATTTAAAGTATGCACTATCATATGATTAAAACATAAAAAATAAGAAAATTAAGATGGTTTAATAATTGTAGGAATAACAGAGAAAAGGTATATTGTGTCGATACATATGCAGGCTATATAGCATGGTTAGTTAATTACTAATTGATGCATTTGTTGAAGACCGCTTTGACTAATACTCAATATGGTGTTGCGGTATGCATGAGCTATTTGAAGCTAATTACATAAACATAATTGAGCCGCCACACACGAAAACGTCCCTTCGGACGTTTAGACAACGTCATAAAGTAACAATTTATGACGTCGGCCGGTAATCAAACTTTTCGTCACTCCCTGTTTTACCTAATTATTATATCATAGGAAATGTTTTTCTTAATATAAATAGTTGATGCTATAGAAAATGGTATTTTTTTACGTTTTTTGTTGTTATTTAATCACCGACGTCGTCCAAGACGTCGACGTCAACGTCAAAATTAATGGAGAGTACAATCTTTTATTTTCAAATTGAGATAAAATCAATTTTAATTAAGATATCTACATAAAATGAAGATATTTTTAAATAGAAAATCACCGTGTTTCATAACCATCAAAAAACATAAAATGCTAACATTTTGTCTGAAGGGTCGTTTTCGCGTGTTTCGGCTCATATTATCTCAGCCCTATATAAAATAGTTATACCATCATCTACACACGTGTCATGGGTTCAGCACACACACACACACAGTGGTATGTGAACAATATCACACTAACTCACAGAAATTTGTGTGCAAATACACCATAAGACAATGTGATTTAGAATATGACAGAAAGGGATCCCGCGGAATCTACTAAATAGTTCAATATCTATATATCGTGTTATACATGATTTAATAGAACAAACATGAATATGTGCAAGTATTATATAAATAAAGCAGTGTAGGGTCTATGCTTAGATGAATTTGACTTTGTGCCTGAGTTGGGTTACAGTATTATGTATATAAATTTCAAATACAATTTAAAGGAAATTTAAGAGCACCGTCCAGGATTTCCTACCTCAACTAAAATTCCATTAAATGTCTTATAAACTTGGAGTTCAAGTGAAATGTAAGCAGACATCAGTGTTTCCTACATCACATTTATCCGCAATAAAAATTCATTACATTTCATGCAAAGGTGGAGTTTAAGTGAAATTAAAGCAGACACCATTGTTTCCTACACCACATTTATCCGCAAAAAAAATCATTAAATTTCACGTGAAAGTGAAATTTTAGCGGACATCAGTGTTTTCTACATCACATTTAAGCACAACAAAATTGCATTAAATTTCATATTAAAGTGGAGTTTAAATCAAACTTAAACCATAACAAAATTCAGGTATTTTGTGAAATATTAAATGCCATTTAAAGGTAAATTAAATCTGAAATTTAAGTGGGAATTAAAGTTGCTGATACCTCATTATACAAGAAATTTAAGTGTAGTTTCATTATATTGTTTGTTGTAAATCCCTTATTTCATGCAGTGTAACCTCTTTTGATAAACATGTTAACAAGTTTAACAAAGAGAGTATGAAAATGATCATGACCAAGGATCCTACGAAGTTATAAATCACATCACCATATGTGATAGTCGCAGAAGAGTTCTTAAATTACTTTTATATTTGGAAAGAAGATCAGTGTGACCGTTCCAAGGCGGTAGCCCTATTGCCGACCCTTTTGTGTTTGTGATATCGTTTGCATTTATTTTTACTTTTGCCTTCTTGTTTGTCTGTTTGCGTGTTTGTTTCTGTGTTTTGTGTTTGACTGTCCTCCTTGAATGCTACTTTCCCTGTCCGATAATTTTATATTTATTTACGATAATAGACTTTTGCAAATGTTTTACGAAGTTTATGGTAACGGTAGACATGACGGAGTAGCTTTTTAGTTACAAAGATAACGAATATTAAAGTCCTCAACTCGAGTACAAGCTCTAGAAAAACGAATAAGTTGAGACACACAGATCCCATAAGAAGTTGCTCGGGGAACATGCCCATCTAAATGGGGATAATTAACAATATTAAAATTAAAATCATCTCTCTTGTCATAAATGTTGCTAGTTATTTCACCATTTTCAATAGAGAGATGTAAATCGAGAAAAGAAGCATTAATATCAAAAATATTGGCTTTGTTCAGTTGAAGCTCTTAAGGATACATATTATTAACCAATGTGTTTATCTTTCATTAATTTTAAGTTTAAATAAAAAAGATAACAACATAAAACAACTAAAACAAACGTACCTTCTGATTTGTCTCCTGGCAATGATTATCCCTCCCAGCCAAAACTTCTAACGTTAATAAGCAATCAAAATATATCGGCAATAACTGTATAGCGTGTAGATGAAGCGTTATTATATATATACAAAACACGTTATTTTAAATCAATACCACAGCAACGAGCTATTGGCTACTTTGAAGGTACTGACAACTGTTTTCGTTTTAAAATCCTCCCTTTTTTCACGGATAAGGATAGTATAGATAAATCAGGCGTTTAAGCTTAATGCTAGCGAATACATACATTGTAGAATTAGACAAGTCAGGCATTGTGGATGAATGCACCGGTTTAAATGACATTGGTTTAAAAGTATAATTAGACAGGAAAATCGAACAGGATAGGATGTATCCAGAATTGTACTGGAAAACCACAGCATTTGCAGCCAAAGAGAAAACAACCAAACTATGGTACGGCCAGAAAACCCGAGGGGCGAAAGCTCATGCACTTACCTCCCTTGGTCGGGATTTCAGTAGGTTTAATCATATTTATTTTACATCGATTGCGAAACAAGTTATTGCAACTTAGATTAATCACTCTCGATGGCTTCCTGGGTAGAACCAGTACTAAGCAATGTGGATTAATTTTCTTCCTCAAGGATAAATAACGTGGCCGCGGCGAGGATCGAACTCACGACCTCTCGATCTGGAGTTCGGCGCTCTACCACTGGACCACGCACTCCACTAATTTCAGTAGGTGCAATCATATAGTCCCAAGAGGTTGTCCAAGGGAAAAGTGAAGCGTAGTGACTGATGTAGATGGGTCAATCACTAAGGATATAGTGCGTTGTACCCTTTTCTGACGAACTTCCGGATTACATAAATGATCATGTATATATAATATAAAAAACAAAAGCCTAGAAAGCCACACAATAAGTACTCAATGACTTGGCAGAAGCCAGAGCAACAAGAGAACAAACCGTTAAGGGTACGACAGGACAAGATTAAAGACAAACGTCAAACGCTACCGTCCTATACGGATTTAGGTAGACGTCATCATAGCGTCCACAATCTGTCCGATCATCGCACAATCAAAGCATAGTGGGAAAGAGAAAAGCATAGTGGCAAACTGTAAATGGGTCCTCCACCAAGCATGCAGTGCGTTGCAAAATGATAGGGTCATAACCTCAAGGTGGAACTTAAAGGCCATCGATCCCAAGGGCCGTTGTCGATGTTTTTTCAAGTCCCAAACACCAGGTTTTGATCTCGAACAATATAATCCCGCTAAAAATATTTTATTTCTTATCTGATATGGCTTTTTTATTTTTATAATACAACCTTATTTTATCTTTTTTACAAACAAATTCTCACAATTTACAGTTTATAACCATCTCAAACAAACGAAGAAAATATGCAGCTTTATCCTACCTCTAATAATTTAAATGTGTTTTGGACACATTTGGAACGTAGCGTTGCTATAGCGTTTCAATGCGGTAGCCCTATTGTCAAACCTTTTATGTTTGTGATATCATATCTTGCCTTTTATTCATATTTGTAATTGTTGTTTGTTTCTATGCGTGCTTTAGGCTGGCTGCTACATTTCCTGTTCGACTTTTATATCTCCTTTTAACGTCATCTATTGCATTTTTGTATTGCATGTGGCGTTTAAAATGACTTATTAACGGTTAACTGTTGTGATGTCAGAAGTATTGATAGGGAATATAAAATCTGTTCAATAGCCAATATGAGAATTTTTATGAAGTATATTATAATTACGTTTGTACTGTAAGTGGTTCGCCTTTTATGATATGTGTGGTGTATGAAATATGTATTGTATGATGTTTATATTGTATGAGGGTGCAAATTGTAGTTTTGCATTGTATTATTTGTTTACTGTAATAGGTATTGATTGTATGATGTTTGTATTTTTATTATATGAACCTGCGAATTGAATGATGTTTGTATTGTCAATCGAATGATGTTTGTATTGTATGGAGTTTGTAGTATATGAACCTATGTAATGTATTATGTATGTATTGTATGGAATGTGCAGTATATGAACCTGTGTACTGTATTATGTATGTAGTGTATGGAATGTGTAGTACATGTACCTGTGTACTGTATTATGTATGTATTGTATGGAATGTGTAGTATATGAACCTGTGTACTGTATTATGTATGTAGTGTATGGAACGTGTAGTACATGAACCTGTGTACTGTATTATGTATGTATTGTTTGGAATGTGTAGTATATGAACCTGTGTACTGTATTATGTATGTACTGTATGGAATGTGTAGTATATGAACCTGTGTACTGTATTATGTATGTAATGTATGGAATGTGTAGTATATGAACCAGTGTACTGTATTATGTATGTATTGTATGGAATGTCTAGTATATGAACCTGTGTACTGTATTATGTATGTATTGTATCGAATGTGTAGTATATGAACCTGTGTACTGTATTATGTATGTATTGTATGGAATGTGTAGTACATGAACCTGTGTACTGTATCATGTATGTATTGTATGGAATGTGTAGTATATGAACCTGTGTACTGTATTATGTATGTATTGTATGGAATGTGTAGTATATGAATCTGTGTTCTGTATTATGTATGTATTGTAGGGAATGTGTAGTATATGAACCTGTGTTCTGTAGTATGTGTGTATTGTATGGAATGTGTAGTACATGAACCTGTGTACTGTATTATGTATGTATTGTATGAAATGTGTAGTACATAAACCTGTGTGCTGTATTATGTATGTATTGTATGGAATGTGTAGTATATGAAACTGTGTACTGTATTTTGGAATGTGTAGTACATGAACCTGTGTACTGTATTATGTATGTATTGTATGGAATGTGTAGTATATGAACCTGTGTACTGTATTTTGTATGTAGTGTATGGAATGTGTAGTACATGAACCTGTGTACTGTATTATGTATGTATTGTATGAAATGTATAGTATATGAACCTGTGTACTGTATTATGTATGTAGTGTATGGAATGTGTAGTACATGAACCTGTGTACTGTATTATGTATGTATTGTATGGAATGTGTGGTGTATGAACCTGTGTACTGTATTATGTATGTATTGTATGGAATGTGTAGTATATGAACCTGTGTACTGTATTATGTATGTATTGTATGGAATGTGTAGTATGTGAACCTGTGTACTGTATTATGTGTGTATTGTATGGAATGTGTAGTACATGAACCTGTGTACTGTATTATGTATGTAATGTATGGAATGTGTAGTATCTGAACCTGTGTACTGTATTATGTATGTATTGTATGGAATGTGTAGTACATGAACCTGTGTACTGTATTATGTATGTATTGTATGGAATGTGTAGTATATGAACATGTGTACTGTATTATGTATGTAGTGTATGTAATGTGTAGTACATGAACCTGTGTACTGTATTATGTATGTATTGTATGAAATGTGTAGTATATGAACCTGTGTACTGTATTATGTATGTATTGTATGGAATGTGTAGTACATGAACCTGTGTACTGTATTATGTATGTATTGTTTGGAATGTGTAGTATATGAACCTGTGTACTGTATTATGTACTGTATGGAATGTGTAGTATATGAACCTGTGTACTGTATTATGTATGTATTGTATGGAATGTGTAGTATATGAACCTGTGTACTGTTTTATGTGTGTATTGTATGGAATGTGTAGTATATGAACCTGTGTACTGTATTATGTATGTATTGTATGGAATGTGTAGTATATGAACCTGTGTACTGTATTATGTATATATTGTATGGAATGTGTATGAAATTAGTATGTTCGTACCCTTAATTGTTTGTTTCGTGTTGCTCTGACTTCTACCAAGTCAATGTGTACTTGCATTGTGGCTTTCTAGGCGTTTACTTTATTCTATATTCATATATATACAGTATATGTTTATCTTTGCGTTATACTTATATTGCCTGTTACTGTTGCCTTGCTTGTTATATAATATAGCCTGACGGAGGGTTCTTTATTTAAATATCCAGTTTTATTGGGATGACAATATGGTAAGACAGGTTTGGTGCATCCTAGAACTTGGTTTAAAACCCCCGTGACATTTTTGCCACTGACCGTTCCAAGGCGGTATCCTTATTGTCAACCCGTGTGTGTTGGTAGTGTCACATGTCTTGCTTCTTATTAACATCGTAATTGTTGCATTGAGTAGTAGTTTTATAACATACTTCCCTATAAATATGTTGTTTTTGAATATACGATACGACATAGACCTAGCTTGTCAGGATTTAGTTGCCGGGCAATAAAGCTTTATCACACGCATGAAATAAAGGATTAAAAACAGTCATATCACGGAAATAACCGAATGCTCTTTATAACTGTTTCAGCGGAGTGATACGGACATTACCGATTGTCACTCGTAAAGTGTGTCGTCTGTTTGTCATCCTGTTTTCGCGCCATATTATTAGCGATACATCTACATATGTACGCTGAGCTGTCATATTTGATAACTCTACGGAAATGACTTGATTAGTAATGCTAAGACGATGAAATAAAAGAGATGATAGATAGAAGTAAAATAAAGAAAGAAATAAGGCATACAATACACGGACCATAACGAGAGTTTAACCAATTTAAAATAAACTCAATGATATAGAACCATCCGTGGATAAAATAACCCACTTATGACCATTCATTTTCTGAATTAGACAATTTCAAAGTCAATGGCATTCATTTTAAATCAAACTTCAGATAAAAAATCGTGAAGATCTACACAAGTTTACGCGACAGACGAGCATGAACACATCACAATGGGATTACATCTATTAATGGACATTAATAATATTATTGTTTTCTCCCTGGAAAACAGCGTAGTAAGTTAGTTGAAGTTGACAGTTCAACAAAGTCATTGCTGAAGTATATGATAAATAGAATAAAATATGGGCATTTTAACATCACACCCTATATCAGGCCCTCGACCCATATCAGCCCTCTAGCTAAAGCTCTCGGGCTGATATGGTGTCTAAGGCCTGATATAGGGTATGATATGAAAATACCCATTTATTATTCTCTATGTATTGTATTATATTTGAATTGCATGAGTTTATATTATATGAGCCTAAACATTATATGTGTATTGCACTATATGATGTTGGTATTGTAATCTGTTTTATTGTAATGTATGAGATTTGTATCTAAGAACCTGTGCATTGTATGATTGTCTTTGTTGAATGAGATTTGTATTATGTGAACCTGAGTATTATATTATGTATGTATTGTATGATATTTGTATTATATGCAACTGCGTATTGAACGAAGTTTGTATTGTAGGAAGTGTGTATTATATGAACTAGTGTATTATATGAACAATGTATTGTATGGTATTTGTACAGGTTGTATGGTATTATGTTTTTTGTGTCATATTGGATTTTATAACTAGAGGTAATGATCCGATTTTTTATAAGGAATGCGGTGTTGTATACTATAATTTCTGTATTGTTTAAGGCTTTGTATTTTTTAAGGTTTTGTATTTTAGTGTATAAGATATGTACAGTATGATGTGTGTATCGTATGAGGTTTGTATGGTGTTTGGATGAATTGAGTGTTATGAGTTGTCTTGTTTGATGTTTAATATTGAATGCGGCTGTGTATTGTTTCAGGTTACGTAGGAGATAAGAAACGTATTGCAGAGTTTGTTATGACGTTTTGCATGGTTAAGTTTGTATTTCAGGTTTGTATTTTACCTATTTGTAGTTTTAAGGGATTTGTGTGGCATATTGTTTGCATACTGTTTGTATTGAAAGCAAATATGGTACGATTGTTTATTGGTTGGAGTTCGGTTTTGTGATTGGATAATTTACTGTGTAATGTTTGCATGGTATCGACTGGGATTGTACAGCACACTGTGTCTATGGGATACATATTGTGAGGTAGGTATGCAGTTGTGTACGCTTGTATTTTGTTGGTTTGTTTTTTAAGGAAATTTGTATTTTACGATGTTTTATCAAGATTTGGTTTTAGAATGTATCTGTTGTTGTGTGTATAGAATAATATGATAATGAAGTATGCTGTCTGTTTATCGTTAGTATGTTATTTAATGTTTTTTATGGTATTGGGTTTAGTATGCTGGGATATATTTATTATTTATTGTTTATATTATATGGGTATGCATACTAGTGGATATTAGTTTTGCATGATATACAACAAGGTATGATTGCTGAAATCTGAGTATGTTACTATATGTGTATGTTATTAGGTTTGCAGTGACATACTTGTTTATTTATTGAGGTTTCAAATATAAGGGGTTGACTCGGCGGGGATTATTTTAATTTACACTGTCCTATTGCCTAGTGATGATGACAGGGTAAGAGTGAGGTTTGAACCGGTTTAAACTCCCTGGTGGTCCCTTTTGCCACTGACCGCTCCAAGGCCCTTATATGTTGTGAGGTGTTTTTTGCTGAATGTGTTTGTGATGTACTTTGTTAATCACCTTTGCGTTGTGACTGTATTCTGTGAATGTTACCCTTCCTGTTGGACTTATAACCTTTTCTTTCTTCTAACAATTTACGGACCAGGTTCAAAGGTGCACCAAACCTCACCCTTATCCTATTGTCATCCCAATAAGTGGGACTATGTAAATAAAGATGTCCCCGCCAGGTTATAATCTCTATCAAACAAGGCGACATCAATAAGCAATATAAGTAAAACACATAAATGAACACGTATCTATAATATAAAACATGCCTAGAAAGCTACCAAGTAAATAAGTAAGGTCTTTAATATGTCCGCCGGTCATCGAACAATCAAAGAGGAAAGTGATTATGACCAAAGTTCTTACGAAGTTTGTAAATTACATCACCATAGAAATAAGGTATGAAAGGAGAAAATTGGAAATTGTCGAACACGTAAAATACAAAAAATAGTGCAGACTCGGTTTCATTGAGACTGTTCACGAACGGTAGTGAAAAGTGTAGCGCCGGGTTGAGCTGAACTCAATATTATCATGTCAATAGTACAGAAATTAAGCCATCCCGAAGATGGTATACATACGACGGTGAACATGGAACCTTCAATGCGGTATTTTCCTACCAGTTTCTAACAAAACGCGTTGCCCTAAACGAGAAAACAATGGGCGAAATAAATAAAATGTAATTTAGTTGCGAGCAGAGGGTATGAAACCTGCGTATCACAGGTAACAGTCAAATGATTAAAATAAAAAGCAGGCAACATATCCTGTGAGTGATAGAACAATACTCAGAACCTTTAAAGGCTGGAGTAGTGGAACCACCCATTCAAAATGCAAGTAAGAAAACAAAACTATTTGAGAATGTACCACCGATATCTGTAAATATCGAGCTCAGCGATCTTCAAAGATCGGAATGAATAACAGTTCTGATTGCAAGCACGGGGAGACATTTTACCGCCGCCTAACTGCACACGCAACGCTACTGTGATATATATCAAAAGTATGAAAGGAGAAATTTGAAAATCGTCGAACACGTTAAATACAAAAAATATTGCAGTCTCGGTTTCATGAACGGAGGTGAAAAGTGCTTGCTACCGTTCACGCCCTCTATATATCAACGGGTTGAGCAAAACTCAATATTAATCATGTCAACAGTACAGAAATGTAAGAAAACCAGTGTGTCTTATTGCCTACTGACCGTTCCAAGACGTTAACCCTGTCTTCGTTGTGTTGTGAATTGTCGTTTTTATTATATATTTAATTTACTCTTTGTTTGTGGTGCAGTTCGGACCTTCGCTGTTGTTGCGTGCGTGCGCGTGTGTGTGTGTGTGCGTCTGGGTGCCATGATTTTTATAGGATCATGTATGAAACATTATAATTTTACGCTAAGTGCATTTGCAATGTCGAGTATATATACGATTATTCAATTTGCCTTAGTCATAACCTATATTCTAATATATAAAGTTGTTATTATAAACAAAATTGTTTTATTATATAAGATCAATATCACATACAAGTAGCCTTATTCAAGGGAGGTAATACATTCTGAACTAAGTGATGAGGAAAGTAACAGTAGTGTTTTAATCGATAATCTATGAATATTAGTTTTCACAATTCACAAGTTAAAGGTGGTGTATGAAGTCCTTTCCATGTGTATAGCAGGAAAAAACGTATCCAGAATATCAATCAACACATTGTCACAACTCATGTGTGCATTAATGTACTACTGAACTACTGATGAAACAGTACATCTTAAGGGAGAGTCCATAAACGGTCCAAGGTCAGTCAATATCTTCCGTACCTGAAATAAAACAAACAGCAATCAGCTTATAATAACACGCGGCAAATATGTAAAATATGTAAAAGTAGATATACAAATCGAACAGGAAAAATAGCAGTAAGTAAGTTTTGTTTCTTGGCTAGTTTTCCAGCTCCACATCTAACACGTATAGAACGTCAAGCTATCTCAATGATATTCGAACGTTGATAATATCGTAAGAGCTTTTATTTCCCGGACCATTCCCGTGCCGCTGGTGTCATCCTGTTTATGTCTCTGGTGTCCGATACTTCGTTTTTATATATCCTTGTATTTGGTATGATTTAAGACGCGTTATGTTGATAGAATATGTTCTGCGATTATCCCTGTATTTGGTATGATTTAAGACGCGTGATGTTGATAGGATATGTTCTGCGATTATCCTTGTATTTGGTATGATTTAAGACGCGTGATGTTGATTGGATATGTTCTGCGAATGCTGTACTTCCTATCATGTTTTAATGCTGCCTTGTTGGTTAGAGAATAGTTCATGGCGGGGATTTCTTTATTTACACTGTCCCGTTTTAATGGGATGAAGTAGGGTAAGTGTGAAGTTTGTTGCACCCTAGAACCTGGTTTAAACTCCCAGCGGCCTTTTTGCCGCTGACCGTTCCAAGGCGGAAGCCCTACTGTCAACCCTTTTTGTGTTTGTGACGTCTTATGCCTCTATTATTGCTATTGCCATTCTTGTATGTCTTTTTGCGTGGTTTGGGGTTTACTGTGTTCTGCGAAAGCTGCATTTCCTGTTCGATTTGTATTCTTACTTTCATGTACTTTAGCAGTGAAAAAATGCGAAAATCAACATGTTCAAAGACAGCAAAAAACAGAACTGGATTAATGAACGACCTGGATTAAAAAAAACAGTATCCTTTATTGTTCCGTAGTTCAGTTCAATATTTCATGTTCAGTTTTTTCTATAAATTTGGTGCAAATTTAACACAAATACATAACCTAGGCTATTTTATATATTTGTTATGTTTGTTATATCATATCTTGCCTTTTATTCATCTTTGTAATTATTGTTAGTTTCTGTGTGTTTTTACTGTTGTCCTTGAAAGCTACATTTCTTGTTCGACTTTTATATCTATTTATATTTAACGCATGTTATTTATATGGTGGATGCGCGTTATTCATAATCACGATTTACGATTTTATTAACATTTTGTTAACTGAGATATGTTGAATATAAGGTGCCAGGCTTAAATACATATTCGTTGATTAGTCCATTTTATATACAATGTTTCGGCATTTGTTATTTTATAAATTAAGGAAGACAGTTCCACTTTAGATTCAAAATAGAAAACACAATTCTAAAAAGGTTATTTTTCGGCATGAGGGCTATAGTTGGAGATCTGAGGAAATTAGAATAAATGTTTCTCTAAGAATCAAGAGTCGTGTTATTTAATATTTAACATTAAATTAACATTACGTGGTCACGCCATAATTACATTAAGCTATGGTAAAGCTTATATTAGCAGGATTTTATAACGGATATTTCGACAATAAAACACGTTTATAAACATTGTTTACTCAAAAATGCGATAACCTGTTTAAAATTACTTATTAAATGTCATTATTTTACAATATCAAACTTTTTAAGCCGATATTAAGGTTTAATTTCATACCCCAACCAACCCCGTTTTCGCTTCTTGGAGAAGGATAATACTTGAGGCGTTTACAAATATCTTTGGGATAACATATATATACTGAAGAGGATGACTCTAAAGTTATTATACATCTTAAACTTGCTGGTTTATAGCAGTTGTATTTGATTAGTGGGAACTATAACACAATTGTATACCTTTCTTAAATTCAATCGGTTAACAATTTCAATCGGTTAAACAATTGCGGATATATATTAGTGAGTATAGTTGAATTATATCCCTGATTTAGTGGAACAAATACATAGCAGATAGCAGTACCGGTTGAATTTGAAATTAAGGACAATTTTGAAATGTGCCAACAAATATATTCACTAAATACTGAAAATGGAATCCCCTGGAAGAAACAAACACTAACAAGAGATACAAGTAACATACTCGGTTTTATTGAGTTTTTTCATGAGATGTAATTGTGTTCAAGTTGAGCAAATGCGTTAATGGAACAGGCTCTTTATGTGTATAATAGAAGAAGCATTAGTACCTGTATACGCTGCCGTATAGGCAGCTAATACAGAATGTCCGTCATCAATAGGCATAGACAATATTTATATAGTTGTGTCAATTATGTAATTTCAAATATTTCGTGAAGATCAATTTATTTATTTATTTATTTAACTTAACATGTGTGTATTGCTTTCTGTTGTGAAGCACTGCTTTCCTATAAATGAAGATTATTTTTGGCAAATGTGTTTTTACTTAATTCACACTACGTAAGTATTTAACTCGTTAGATTTATCACAACAAATATTTTAGTGGATCTTAAGCCAGTTTCAACATCCTCAAGCAGGGTATTGGGACGGTGGCGTTAGATGTTTGTCTATGACCTTTCTTGTCGTGCCCTTAATGGTTTATTCTCTTGATGCTCTGGCTTCTGCCAAGTCATTGAGTACTTTCATTGTGGCTTTCTAGGCTATTCTTTTGTATTATATTTACACGAGCATATTTGTGTTTTACTTATATTGCCAGTTGATGCTGCCTTGTTGGTTAGAGGTTAGATCATGGCGGGGATTTCTTTATTTACACTGTCCTGTCTTAATGGGATGACAGTAGGGTAAGTGTGAGGTTTGGTGCACCCTAGAACCTAGCCCTATTGTCAACCCTTTTGTTTGTGTGATGTCGTTTGCATTTTTTATTACTTTTGCCTTCTCGTTTGTCTGTTTGCGTGTTTGTTTTTGTGTTTTATGGTTAACTGTAGTCCTTGAATGCTTCTTTCCCTGTCCGATATTTTTATCTTTCTTTAACACATGTGCTTGATAATACTAGCCCGTCCCTCGGATGTAATTTTGCATCGATGTAATTTTACTAGCATGTTATACTAAAGTTATTCGGTATATCATACGTTTTATTTTTTATTACCAATAGTGCATATTATAATTTTGGACAATCTTTAAACGATAAAATGAAATTGACGACATAATCCAGATAGTTTAACCATAGCATGAATCCAACCGTTTATTCAAGTGAATGATATTACATAGTCACCAAAAAATGTAAGGCTTAACATTTTAAATGCATTTAGCATTAAACAGGTCAAGAATAATTGTTTTATGTTGTGTCACTACAATTTAAATGACTAATGTTTACGGACGACAACTTCGACAGTCATTAAAACAGCAATACGCTTACTTCAGTGTATATTCGAAATACTTACGAGAGCTCAGCAATAACGATTGAATTAAATAGTTTGAACCTTGCTTCACAAAACAAAACGCTTACTAAAATATACTGAAACGTGAATGAATTTAATTGCTTTTCTTTATAAGGGTAACGATAATCATTTAATGTGCTAATAGACGCATTAATTAATTATGACGTGTGTTTTAATACTTACGACGATGGTGATCTGTTCCATATTAACCTGGTGGTAGCCCTTGTCTTTGCATTTCTGTAAAACATCAATACATTTTATCATCAAAATTACACGGATATCAGCGACATATCGCTTAAAATCTTTACAATATTATCTTTACCTTCATTCTTTTTAATCATTCACCACATTTGAGTATAAACTACGACAAGGACCGCAGGAGTACCTGATGCCACTTTAGTGGTTTTACTTATTAATGGCCTCTGAACTTATTCAACACGATTCTTATATAATCATTCTTTAAATTAATAAACTTAATAAAGGTTATAATATATCATATAAATAATTGTGTATAAAAGGCTAAATTTAATGGACCGGTAGAAACCACAGTACCCAAACAAAACGGCACCGTCCGTCGTGTACCACAACCCAGATCAAATGAGCATGACAGGACAATCCACAATATAACGAGTGGTGAAGATAAGAACGGTCAGTACGCAATACGAGCTACTGGTTAGCTTAGATCATTGTAAAACATTGTAACCCCATCCTACCTTAATATAGATATAAAAATCGAACTTAACTTTCGTGAAATAGCCTTGCAAACGCCATATCCACTAGGCCGTTATGATTTTGTTTATTTCTTTTACAATTCGAAAGCAACAATAAAGATATCATATTTTTTTAACGTACAGATAACATCTAAGGAAAATTACGTGTAACTATATCAGGCGCTATCCTTAAGGAATGTGTCCCCTTTTGAGGAATCCCATTGAAAGTGCATTAATCTCTTAAACCTTTAAACTCAACAATCCTGAATATTTTAAGATGTATCTTGCAGTTTAATAGGTTTACATTTTTATCTAAAGAGAGCTATACTTAAATAAAAAATACAAACTTGAAAAAAATGTGTATTTATCCATACTCAGCTTATGTCATGATCAAGGGCATGTGTGTATTGACTAATTAGCATATTTACCAAGTATGTATTTATAATTCAAGGGTAGCACCTCCTAGATGAATGTATTATCATATTAAACTGGAAGTTTCATGTAAAAATATTCAAGAAATTTGAGTTCTAATTTTCAACTCTTTCAAATGCAATCTCAATTGGATTACACAAAAGGGGGCATTACCCTTAACAGTCTGGAAAGCAATTTTGTTCTTAACTTCACTTAGGTCGACGAGAAATGAATAACGTATGTAATTGTACACATCCTTAGTATTAGTACAACACTACTTCAAATATATATACAACATTTGTTCCTCGACCCCATATTGCCAAGTACTTTGATCACGTCAGACACATTTAAAACTTAATATGTCTTAATAACGGCGTTTTTTTATTAATATACCAAGTATTTTTCGAAATAATCTTGTCATTCACTATATTCCGAAATATTCTAAAATTCCTATAATTTCACTAGATTGTAAACATAATAAAATAAGTGATAATTGAATTTTCTCTGCATGATCAATAGGATTTAGTACCAAATGACGAAATACGGGATATCCCCGGTTTGATAGCATTATTCATATTATTGATAGCATGTCTGATATATAGCAACAACGATATTATGAAAGCTCCTGTAATCTAGTAAATAAGTCATTATATAAAAAAGCATTACCTTTGGCCTTCTTTTTCATATAACAATATATAAAAGTATAAGTATAAAAGTCGAACAGGAAATGCAGCTTTCACAGAACACAGTAAACCCCAAAACACGCAAAAAGACAAACATGAATGGCAATGTTAATAAAGAATAAAGGCATATGACGTCACAAACACAAAAAGGGTTGACAATAGGAATACAGCATAGTGGAGAACTGTTAATGGGTCCACCACCAAGCATGCAGGGCGTTGCAAAATTGTAGGGTCATTAACAATTTTGATGAACCTTTTAACATGTTTAACAAAGATAGAATGAAAGTGATCATGACCAAGGATCTTACGAAGTTTGTAAATCATATCACCATAGGTTGTGATAGTCCTTGTCGCAGAAGAGTAGTTCTTAAATTACTTGTATATTAGAAAAGAAGCTCAGGGTTGCGATAATAAAATTATTTTGAACAGGTTTTACGAAGTTTATGGCAACGGTAGCCCTGATGGAGTAGCTTTTTAGTTATACAAAGATTACGAATATTAACGTCCTCGATTAGAGTACGTAAAAGCTCTAGAAAAACGAGTATGTTGAGACACCAAGAAGTTTCTCGGGGAACATCAATATCAATAACAATATCAATATTAAAATCATCTCTCTTGTCATAGAATTTGCTAATTATTTCATCATTTTCAATAGAGAGATGTAAATCGAGAATAGGAGCATTAATATCAGAAATGTTAGCTTTGTTGAGTTAAAGTTCTTTAGGATATACACTACTCAACTTTTATAATCGGTCACCCAGGTTTTTTGAAAATAACACGAATACTAAAAATGGAAATCACCGAAACACATACCAATATTTTATCAAGTTTATCAAAGGTTTTAGTCCAATCAAGGCAGATTAAGTTTATAAATCGCTAGCGATATTTGTTAAACGACGCCTGTTAAAATTTCAAATGAAAATATGAATTATTAAAAAGTATTTAATTCTTTGAGAAGTGACAGATTATAAAAGTTGAAAAGTGTATATTATTACCCATAGTAGAAAAGAAAAGGTTTTCAATGTTCAATATGTCATCCAGATACCGAGTGGTGTCATTAAAGGCTTCAATAACATCTGCCTGGGTATCTGGTGAAAGACTCAACATGAAATCTCTTTCATAGCAATATAAAAACAAATCTGTGACGAGCTTTTTTGAATAATCTTAATTTTAAGTCACAAAGACTCTTAAGTATAAAACACTTTAATGAAAAAAAAGCAATACAGTAAGACTCGTTGTATATATTAAGAACATGAATCATATATTTGTTTTTTGAAATCGATTTTAAGTAACTTACTAGCTTTCTTGCCGTTGTTACCCTTGCTTTGTTGAACTTTGTCTGATTTGCCTTTATCTGTAATATAACAGATTGTCCAATAATGAGATTTCATCAGAAATCACAATTTACGCAACAAAACTAATTATTTATTTTCCTCAAATAACAAAATGAATAATATACATAGTTACACTTATATAAAAAATATCCATAGAACGGTTAGTGGCAAAATTAAAACTAAAAAAAGGAGTTAAAAGTTTGGAGATGTTTGTAGTGATGCAGGCACTAATATTAAAAATAAAACGTGTTTTATAAAATGTTTGTGTACTTTAGGAATCTAGTACATGGTTGAAAGTTTGTTTTGCTTTTCGTCTACGCCATTCTTGGAAGAGGTGAACTGTGTGAAATACGAGATAACAACAGCATCCTCATTATATTGACGCTATTTATGGCGTCAAACAATAATTAGATTATAACATCATTATCGACAGGAATTTAAAAAAGGAGAATGAAAGGATAAGTTTTTGAAAAAAAATTAAAAAAAAATGTTGCTGTTGTGATCTTCTCTGCGACAGTATTTTATACTAAAATCATAAGCGATCTGCACACGACATGCATTAAAATGCTTTGGACCTTTAGAAAACAAATGGTGAATACCTTATCTATAAATGTCTGATGTGATCTGATTCCTTGTCAATATTGGATCGGACATATTGTGGTATTTTGCCACTGACCGTTCCAATGTGGAACCCATGTTGTCAGCCCTTGTATGTGTGTGCATACTTTGCTTTTTCTTTTAAATCGTGTTTTTGTGTGTTTGTTTCATTTGACTGTCTTCTGTGAATGATGCGTTCCCTGTTCTACTTCTCTACTTACTTTTATTGATGGGAGAAGTGTTATAAAAATGATATAAATGTGTCTGTTTCTTGACGAAATGAAGAGATAGACAAAGAAGCGAGATGTGAAAGCTCTGTTTATATTTAATACAAAAATCAGCGACAGACATATTGCAGGTGATTTCCGTTTAACGTTACCATTACTCAGATTTACGCTTTCAAAACGTTATTGTGACTATGGCCTGACTGGCTAAATGTTTGGTATAAATAAATGTTTAACATGTTGGTAATAAGTGCATTGTGTTTATATTTTCGAAATCGACCTTTCAAAAATCGACCTTGTGTCCAAAATAGTGTATACCACAACGTGGGGCATTTCACAAACGCAAAAGTTAACAATCTGTATAAAACGGCACAGGTAGATATAACACTAAATGTAGAAGTCGAACTGGAAATGTAGTACACAGTCAACCAAAGCACGCATGAAAACAAACAACAATTACAAATATGAATAAAAGGCAATATATGGCAACACAAACTTAAAAGGTTGACAATAGAGCTACCGCCTTGGAACGGTCAATAGTAAAAAAGGCCGCGGACTGTTTAAACCAGGTTTTATTGTCATCCCAATAAACGTGACAGTGTAAATAAAGATATCCCTGCCATGTTATAATCTCTGACAATCAAGGCAGCATTAATAGGCAATATAAGTAAAACACATAAATTATTATGTATATATAATATAAAAAAAAACAAAGCCTAGAAAGCCACAAAGTAAGTACTCAATAACTTGGCAGAAGTCACAGCAACAAGAGAACAGACCGATAAGGGTACGACAAGACAATATTAAAGACAAACATTAAACGCTACCGTCCTATAATGATTTCGCACAATCAAAGAGGAAGGCATAGAAGTGAACTGTATGAATATGAAAACCAAAAGCCTCGGAAGCCACAAAGCAGGTACTCAGTTACAAGACAGAAGCCAGAGCAACAAAAGAACAATCAAGGATTCGACAAGACAAAATGTAAGACAAGCATCCAACACTACCGTCTTTTGAGGACGTCTCATAGGGTCCACAATATGTCCGGTCATCGCACAATCAAAGAAGAAGGCATGTAAGAACTGCAAGAGGAACTGTAAATGGGTCCACCACTAAACATACTGTGCGTTGCAAAATGATAGGGATATAACTTCTTTTGATTAACCATTTCACGCGTTTAATAAAGATTGTGTGAATGGTTATGAGCAAGGATTTTACGAAGTTTGTAAATCACATAGATGTCAATTTGTGATAGTCCATGTCGTAGAAGAGTTCTTAAATTGGTGTTATATTTTAAATGTAGGGACGATAATACAATTTTGCAAAGATTTTTCAAAGGAATCCCTGATGGAGTAGCTTTTCAGTTATACAAACATTACGAATATGAAAGTCCTCAACTCGACAACAGGCTCGTTAGAATACTTGGAAACCTACTTTGCCATGAAGTGAAATATGTCCGCTGTAAAAATCAACCAGCAAAGTGAGGGATTGGGTTGCATATCTTATAAGAAAGATTTCTTCAGGGGTATAGTACCACTGGGACAAATATCAACATTGTTATGTATCCTTGTATTTGCGTGCTCTTTTTAAAATTTATATCTAAACTGTCAAAGGCACAATGAGCTGTATTTCAAAAATAATATATAAAAAGGTATGAAAAGAGAAACCAATTTCCACTGAACCAGGCGAGTTGGAGCACTTAAACCTTTACCTTTATTTTAATTCAATTATTTCAATTTGTATAGCGATTGATTATATAAATATTCCATATATGGTCATTTAGAACCGTGATGTCATAGCTCTCAAAATGGACGCTTCCATGTCCGTTTCAACAGAACCTTCAAATAATCATATCTTCTTTGTTTATCATCCGATTTTGGAAATTATCTCGCCTTTATTCATTTTTTTCAGAACTCTCAATAATAAAGATAGTTTGGGTGTGGCGCTACATTCCCTTTAAGCGTGTACCGCCAACAGAGATATAACATCGATATCGTGTACCATCAACAGAGACATATCATCGATATCGTAAACCTTCAACAGAGACATTACATCGATAACGTGTTACCATCAACAGAGACATAACATAACATCGATATCGTATGCCATAAACAGAGACATAATATCGATATATATAATTGATTAGGCGCTATATGCGTGAACCATCAACAGAGACATAACCTCGATATCGCGTACCATAAACAAAGACATGACATTGATATAAATTATTTTATTAAGAGCCGTATCAAAAGAGACCTAATATCGATATCTATGAATGTATATTACTATAGTTAAATAATTTTGGTGACTACGCATATATTATTCACGAGAAACCTACCTCGATTTGCAGCGTCTTTTCCTTTAGATAGTCCTTCCACACCTCTGTTACTGGACACGAGCAGGCCTATAACCATGATCGCTAACACCAGCACGTGTACCTTTCTGTGTATCATCGTCTTTGGTTGTTGTAACTTGGTAACTCACTAAAACATGCAGAAATAATTTATGAAGATAAAACATCTTATTTATACCCAAAGACCAGTAAAACATCAAATATTATTGCTCCATTTATTGCTGAAATAAGATATATATGTGAAACGGGGAATATTAAGTCAAAGTGTTGGGCATATGTTTTATTTTTAATGGCTAAGGTATTGTTACATATTTGAAACAAATAAGGTTGGTGAATAATATATACGTATTAGACTTTAGATGACTTAGCGGCTTGACAAAGATGCAAGCAATACCGTTAACGGTGATGGCAGATAACAAGCTATGCTTTAAGCAAAATAATAATTATGTGAAATAATGTTGTCAAATCAATATCTTCGATTATAAAGAAAAAAATCGTATACTCGGCAAAAAACGTAGGTGCCCTTACTAAAAACTTGCAGAGCTGTATAATAGCGGCGAAAATAGGTAATACATATTGAAATGCATACCTTTTACACTGACTCCTGAGTATTTTGCGATATTCTTTCTCTATCAAATTTCTTCCAAATTAATAATGGTTTTCGAGTTTAAATTGTTTACAAGTGCCTTTATACAGTGATGCACGCATTTCAAAATTACCATCTGCAATGTGTCTCATTTATAATTAAAAGTTTTGCACGATTTTAACACTTACCCCTTGGTCATTTACGATATCAATGTATTCACGAGTTTAATAACGTTTTCGACTTTTAAAGTAACACAAACGTATCTTTCCAATTCTATATACATTATAACATTACATCGCATATTTCATTGTTTAACACCAATTATCAACTCTAACCCATTTATTATTTTACCGAGTATGTGATTTCTTGGGGACGTCCGTGGCCGAGTAGTCTCTGACTTGAAATCCCTTGCCCCTCACCGCTGTAGGTTCGATCCCTCAGGAATCTTTATGTGAGGAAGCTATCCAGCTGGCTTGCGGAACGTCGGTGGTTCTACCCACGTGCCCGCCGTTGCACGAAAATTGCCCGGAGGGGCACCTGGGGTCTTCCTCCACCAATGGAAGCTGGAAAGTCGCCATATGAGCTTAGCTGTTGGTGTGACTATAAAATTCATTTCAATCAATCAATATGATTCCTTATTTGACATTATATGACATTTTGACGGGTACATTTGGCTTATTTCCTTCCTCGCGTATATCAAGTAATTGGCACTCAGATATATTTTGAATTGAACACGAAAACACAACACGATTGGGACCATTGTTGTAACCAAAGGAGATTTAACAGTAGAACAAGAAATGTAGCATTCAAAGACCACAGTCAACCAATTACACTCACATAAACAAACAACTATTACAAAGATGAATAAATGTCAAGATATGACATCAAAAACATAAATGGGTTGACAATAGGGCTACCCCCTTGAAACGGTAAGTGACTAAAAAATGCTGCTGTGGGTTTAAACCTAGTGGGCTCCAAACCTTACTCTTACCCTATTGTCAGTATAGGTGAATTTTAGTTGTAAAGAAATACAGTTTATGATCTACTGATATACTAGTATCTTATTAAGGGGCTATTTAAACACTGATCGCAAGTGTTGAAGAATGAGATATAGGTTCCTTTAGAAACCACAGCGTCTGAATGCAATGGATCGTAGGGCCGCACTTTAAGTACATGTTAAAAGCAAAATTATTAATAGTAACAGATAATTTAGCAACACGAATCCTTTTATTGGAAATGAAAATAAACGTTTGAAGAAATTGGATACAAATGTTCGTAAAAAACATTTATGGAAACAGTATTTTACCGACAAATAAAAGTTCAACAGCACAACAGGGTCAATATGCAATAAAATCTTAACATTTAAAGCATTCAAGCATGTTAATCAGTCACTAATATTGGGAACGGTTAGTAGGCAATGGTTTTGTGTTTGTGATGTCGTTTGCATTTATTATTACTTTTGTCTTCTTGTTTGTCTCCTTGAATGCTACTTACCCTGCCCGATTTTTTTATATTTCTTTAGAATAGTTCAAAGTTAATTATTTTTGCAAATAAGTGGTGAGTATATTGCACAATAAGTGGTGAGTATATTGCACAATAAGTGGTGAGTATATTGCACAATAAGTGGTGAGTATATTGCACAATAAGGGGTGAGTATATTGCACGATAAGTGGTGAGTATATTGCACAATAAGTGGTGAGTATATTGCTCAATAAGTGGTGAGTATATTACACAAATACATATTTAAATATATAGTAGAACAATGAAAAAAAAATGGAAAAAAAGAATCAAAATGTTATGGTTGTTTTTTATGCCCGCAGGTTAGTCAAAGTGAAAATGTATTAATAAAGTAAGGTGCTAATTTTAATGCTTGACAGGTTGTGCATTTGTGATCCAGTGATCGTGCAGCCAGTACCGACTTTAGGGTAATTATCGAAATACTTAAAATGTATTATACACATTATCAGTCCGCCGGATGAGACTTAAAACCAAGGTCCCAATATAGAGACAATGCAACACAAACCACGCACCAAAACTGTCCCCACCTACTGGTCATCTTTGGAGATTATCCCTTGATGTATATGCTGGAATTGATATGCTGGAGGGAGTATAAACCTTCGCTTTACACACACTGTAATGCTTGATATCACTTCAAGTTTGCCATGCGTCCCTTTAAAGACAATCTTAAAAACGATTCTTAGTCATACTATGACCTTTATTAAACGTGTTATAAAGTTTTCAAAAGAGGTTATACAGTTTGCTACGCACTGCATGTTTAGTGGTTGACCAATTTACAGTTTGTCACTATGCTTTCCTCCTTGATTGTGCGAAGACCTGACAGATTGTTGACCCTATGATGACGTCTACATAATGACGGTATCGTTTGATGTTTGTCTTTAATCTTGTCGAACCCTTAATAGTGTGTTTTCTTGTAGCTCTGGCTTCTGCCATATCATTAAGTACTTGCATGTATCTTCTCTGGGAAAACGCTTGACAATGCATACTTAGTTGATAAGCCGTTTTCCAACAGTTTAGTGTGGTTTTATTTCCGTTTGTTTGTTGCTCATATTGTTAAAATTAGTTACCAGCTTCTGTCTTACAGTGTACACAGGTTGACGTCTTACAGTGTACACAGGTTGACGTCTGACAGTGTACACAGGTTGACATCTTACAGTGTACACAGGTTGACGTCTTACAGTGTACACATGTTGACGTCTTACAGTGTACACAGGTTGACGTCTTACATTGTACACAGGTTGACGTCTTACAGTGTACACAGGTTGACGTCTGACAGTGTACACAGGTTGACGTCTTACAGTGTACACAGGTTGACGGTTGGTGGGTGGTGCTCAACTATCTCAGTAATAATGTCGTATTTGTGTTCTCCAATAAAAGCATGACTCGATGTTTTGGTTAAAATGAAATACCAGTAAGTAACCTTGTATTTTGATTTGATAACAGTAACTTTAAGAAGGTTATACTTCTTTACCATCTTTTCGCATCATATGATATTTATACATTATCATTTTTGTGTTTTGCTTAATTGCATATGAGTGCTGCCTACTTTGTTAGACAAAAGAGCCTAGTGGGTATTTCTTTATTTACACGGTCCCTTATTGACAACAGGGTTTTGCCACTGAACGTTTGAAGGCAGTATTCCTGTGCAAAATGAACTTCCATGGTTTCTTCTCTTGTTGCTCTGGCTTCTGCCAAGTCAGTGAATACATTTTTTGTGGCTTTCTAGGCTATTGTTTTGTATTTATATATACACGAGCATCTTTGTGTTTTACTCATAATGCCTATTAATGATGCCTTGTTGGGTAGAGAATAGCTCATGTCGGGACTTCCTTTATTTACACTGTCTCGATGTACTGGGATGACTGTAGGGTAAGTGGTACACCCTGACCGTTCCAATGCGGTAGACCTATTGTCAACCCGTTTAGTGTTTGTGACGTCATATGCCTTCATTGCCATTCATGTTAGTCTTTTTGCGTGTTTTGGGGTTAACTGTTTTCTGTGAAAGCTTCATTTCCTGTTCGACTTTTATACTTAATATAAGTATAAAACTCAACTATTAGTGTTAAATATACGTAATGAAACCAACACAGAAAACATCGTCTTACGCAATATGTACAGCTTATTAAATAACAGTTAAAATATGAAGAACAAAATGTCTTGTTCTGAAACATATTTTCAAAATCGTCATAAGGACCGCAAACTGTTGTGTGTTTTTAGCAAAGTAAACATTATTTCGAAATCAGAATTCTTAAAATGTGACTAGATGTTCTGCTTAGTTCGTTTCGTTAATCCTATTAATATCATCATACTTTTGAACAAATGCTGCATTCTTCATTTAACAACACTCTAACGGAGCGTCTTGACCATATTACATATCTCTCAGATCTCTTAACATTTTAATAGCACACTTTATGTGTGTTATATGTTAAATATTCGTGTATCGCCATAAAACAAATACTTTAAGTACATACTGAAACATGGCGGATGAGTGGGCAAAAAATATATTTCTTTTACAAATCTTGACAGGAAAATATAACACATACTCATAAAGTTGAATTTCACAAAAGGCCTTTCAAATTGTTCTCGGTGTTTATACTAATATAGATGGTTATCAAATACACTCTTGTCATTTTACGATTATAACAAGTATGTCCCACACCATCATCTCATTAAATCTATTATGTGATCTTACTGAAATAGGTTAATGTGTATTTTAAAACATTTTTAAATGTAGCGGTTTTATGTTGTATGTGTTTTAATAAACTGAACCTATATTTTATACAAGGTTATTGTCACTATTATTGCTTCAGTTTCGTGTAATAAAATCACAGAATTTCGATACGGTCTCGTACAAACGATATGTAACGATATGTTTGTATGATGATGATACTGTATTTACTTTATGTTGTGCTAATTGTTGTTTGTAGCTGTGTTTTCAAAGACTTAAAATTACCCCAACATCATTGATAACATTCTAAAATATCATTAAAAAGTGGATGAAAATCATGTATTAATATGTATAAGTAAGTTAGCAAGTTTAGAAGCCATTTATTTCAGTGAAAAAATGAACGGACAATCAGAATAAGTAAATACAAAATAATTGACTAAATATTCAAATGTACAACCTATCAATATTCAGCAAAATGGGATTTCATAATTAGGGTTTTGTTATAACTGTACATGTAGTTATAAGAACACGATAATCATTGTGTTTTCCCTGTCCGATCTTTTTATATTTCTTTAACACCAGAGTAAAGGTAGGTATGGTCCGGGTCAAATCAGTATATATAATAAAAAAAATCAATTGTTGAAATTTCGTTTCTCCCGCTATCCAAACTGCGCTTTTTTCTAATTCGTTTATCTTCAACACGCATGTGGAAAATAGCTCTCCCGAAGAATTATGTGAACCTGAAACTTTAAGGATTTTCAAATCTAAAGTATTTGAATTTTTTCAAAGCTCCAATAGCATCTGATTTTAAGTGGCATAAAATCACTTTTTATCTAACAATCTTTGTAGTAATTTATATTTTGATTTATTTATAAATCGCCAGAAGCTAAGACTGCAGTTTGAATGAGAAGAAGGCTATTCAATGAGTTATGAGTGCCCTCCCTGTGTAAACACGTATTTATAAATATTGCACATGTATTACCCCATATTTGGCCCTTTAGATAATGTGGATCAACAGGTCTATGGTGCACCAAACCTCACTCTTATCCTATTGTCATCCAAATAATAAGAAACATTGTCCTATAAAAGCCACATCTCCTAATCGCAATGGACCTTTGGAAACGGCCGAGCACGACATATACACAATATTGCAGTCTCGGTTTGATTGAGACTGTTCATGAGCGGTAGTAAAATATGCTAGCTACCGCTCGCGCCCTCTAGCCCCGGGTTGAGCAGAACTCAATTTTCATAAAAATCAACATAAAACCATAGGTCCAGCTGTACGACGAACTAAATCATCTGAGACAATTTAATATTCAATGAACACGGCAATAAACAACGCAAAAACGTGATGAAGACAGGGTTACTGACTTGGAACGGTCAGTAGGCAATACGGCCTACGTCAGCAATACGGCCTACGTCAGTAGGCAGGCAATACGGCCAAGCCAGTAGGCAATACGGCCTACGTCAGTAGGCAATACGGCAAAGTCCTACTGGCTGGTTTTCTTAAATAAAGTTTATGGGTAAAACGTGACAGTGTTAATAAAGAAGGAATAAAATTTTAACCACATTTTTCAACTCTTTCATTATGTAAATATTTTTTTTAAATCAGAAACCCTGAGCGTACGTTTTATACCGGAGCAATTTTAATATTATTAAATGTGTCCTACATTTTAAAGGCAACTCGATTTTTTCACCACCTGTATATTTGGGGGCTCGTCCGGGAGCATCTTTAGTAACACCAGCAGTGGTTCTCCTGATAATTAGAATTTCAGGGACAAATTTTAGTGGTGTGTATGTAACCGGGTACAGGTAAATGGTGAATAATCGGATTTCTAATCATATGTCTTCGATAGCTCAGTTGGTAGAGCGCTGGTACGGTAAATCAGAGACCCTGGGCTCGAGTCCCGGTTGAGAAACCTTTTTTACACCATCTGGGGGTTCGTCCGGGATCATCTTTAGAAACACCAGCAGTGGTTCTCATAGAATTATTATAAATTTGGAGAAAATTTTTTGTCTGGTGGGGTGTTTGTAACCGGGTACAGGTACATTTTATTTTGACCAAGCAACGTCATTTATTTATTTATGAAACAAAAAAAATATCAAAATTTCAAAATGTGTTGTTTTTTTAAATAAAACAAATTAAAATAATAACAAATAACTAAAACATTTAAAAAAAAAAAAAAAGGAATAAAATAATAAATAAAAAAAAAAAAAAAATCAATAAATCAATAAAAACGAAGAATTTAAAAAAGAAATTATAAAAAAATAAATAAAAAATAGTGTTACTGGTCCCACTTGCACATTATCAACGTATGGTCATAACAATCTATGCAAGTTTGGTTAAGTTGCTCAAGAAATGTGGCCTCTATCATGAAAACAAGTTGAACAAGGGCCATAACTCCGTTATTACTAGTTCGAACTCGCTGGTTTACGAACTCGTCCGAGCTTTCATTGATATGAACTATATGGTAAAGTATGGTAAAGATCAGATGGAAAATGAAGGCCCTATCGTCCTAACGAGACAAAGGTTAACGAATGACGACGGGCGACGGAGGACGGACGGACGATGGACAACTCGGCATTTGTATATGGTGTAAGCATTTGATATTTAAATTCGAACGTTATTAAGCTGCATGTTAGAATATCTTATAATATGCAAAATAGACACTTGCAGATAAATATTTGATTGTGATTAACAATATTATTATGCTTCATTTAAGTAGCTTCTCAGAGTATTGTATACTGACTTTTATGATTGGTTATGATAATATGGACACTATGTTGTTTCATTTAATTATTGTAAGTTGGAATGTCGATTCGTGCATAGCAAGGAGTCGTCGAATAGTATTATAACCGTGTTACATGTATATATATTGTAAACATTTGATAGCTGAATTCGAACTTGATTTGACTGTATGTTAGAAATACTCTAAGGTCTCACACCACAATTAATTTTCCCATAGGGTTACTGTACAGCCTTTTCCAACATCTGAGCTTCAAAGCAGGGCAGCAGACATTGTTGTTGGTTTAATATCTTCAGTATAGCCAAGACCAGTAATTTAAAACAATAAAATACATAAGTTAGCCAGGTTGGTTTTTTATTCTCGCTCATCTTTTGTGAACCCTATGGAAAATACAAAATTCATACACTATCTAGCTGAATATGTGGTGCTTCGGTCAAACAATTCTGAAATTTGAATGAAACCTCATATCAACATGGGATTTTCTTTATCATCTGTCTTTTACACTGCAGATGTATGCTAAAGCAAAGAAAAACCTATTTTTCAAATTAAAAATTGCCTAAAATTGAGAAAAAAATAGAATTATTTTCTGTTTTCCTTTTGTCTCTAGGTCCGTGAGCTTTCAGGGGAGATAATAGAGGTGTGAGACCTGAAGAGAGTAAATATTTTTAGCAACATCATCCATAACATAATATTTAGTAGCTATGTGCAGTACCTATAAAATAAGACCATAAGCATGCTTCTATCATATTTACAAGTGAAATAATGTAGGAGTATGTGATTGAGAGTAACCCGTGGATTCGACAAGTTCCCGCTGTGAAATAAAAGTCCAAAACATGTTTTCATAATATTTAGCATTTGTGTGATAACTACACCATGTGTGCCTCAATCTTCATGAGATTTTTACCACAATCCCCTTTTGTCATCTACTATCTTATAATTATGATTAAAATAATATTAGTTCATATCATGGTATCAAACATATGTATTCAATGATCAACTGCTGAAATTTGAATAAGAAAAATATCATTTCTTTCTGTATCCATGGTAACAAGATAAAAGTCTAAAGTATACCAGTCAATAGCTATGCATTTAGATTCTTCATGTCAAATTAACCCCCAAATAAGCTTAGGTCGGAGTATATGAAAAAATATGAAAGTCTGAGTATCACTTGAATTTTGGCGGTATTGTGCCTTTAACATAAAAATACACAAGAAACGCCACCAAATGTAGTATTTCTGTAATATATCTGCCATTTTTGTCTCAATCTGCATGAAAATTTCCCCAAACATGATCTGTGTCACCTGCTTTCAGGAAATGCAACACAATACATAAATACTCCATATAGAATAAATAAAATTGAAGCTGTAACTCAGTTACAGTTTAACTGTAACTGTTTCGGTAAAAAAATAAAAAATTCAAGAACTGCACCTATTTCGACTAGATAACAGAAATACAATAATGAGAAATTCCACCTAAACAGAACAGCAACATTATTTGTCTCTGTAATAAATATGGAGAACACCAACAGAAACTTGATAGTTGGAAGATACAACAACAACAGCAGCAACAACAATCACTTATGTGATCACTGTCCAGTATGGCATACAAAGATGAGTTGTTGACAACTTTAAATTTGAGACATCAACAATATGGGAGCAATCAGATATATCAAATTAGATATCTGCTGTCTCTGTGATATTTCCTTACAGAAACATGTGGCTTCATGTATATACCAGAAAACATCATGTTTTTATTTATCGCATGAGTTGTCATGATTACACAGCTGTCAAAAAAGTATACATACATGCACACAAATTGCTCGAAAATGTTATTATGAGATTTGTATCAAATACCTGATATGGGCATATACTGGACACAATATGTGCCAAACACATTCTTCACCTGTACCAACAACTAGTTGAAATTGTCTGACAAATCATTACTTTGAAACTAACACTAAAATCAATTGAATCAATGTGTATAACGGGCTTTAAAAAAAAGACGGCTGTGTGACTATGATGAAAAATTAGCTACTCTTCAGGTCTCACACCACAATTAATTTTACCATAGGATTACTGTACAGCCTTTTCCAACATCTGAGCTTCAAAGCAGGGCAGCAGACATTGTTGTTGGTTTAATATCTTCAGTATAGCCAAAAAAAGAGTATGATAATGGACCTTTGGAAACGGCCGAGCACGACACATACGAAATATTACAGTCTCGGTTTGATTGAGACTGTTCATGAGTGGTAGTGAAATATGCTAGCTACCGCTCACGCCCTCTAGACCAGTAATTTAAAACAATAAAATACATAAGTTAGCCAGGTTGGGTTTTTTTCTCGCTCATCTTTTGTGAACCCTATGGAAAATACAAAATTCATACACTGTCTAGCTGAATATGTGGTGCTTCGGTCAAACAATTCTGAAATTTTAATGAAACCTCATATCAACATGGGATTTTCTGTATCATATGTCTTTTACACTGCAGATGTATGCTAAAGCAAAGAAAAACCTATTTTTTCAAATTAAAAATTGCCTAAAATTGAGAAAAAAATAGAATTATTTTCTGTTTTCCTTTTGTCTCTAGGTCCGTAAGCTTTCAGGGGAGATAATAGAGGTGTGAGACCCTAAGCTATCATACTCATAATATAAAAGCATCATAAAAATAAAACAAGAGGCCCAAGAGGGCCTGTGGACGCTCTACTTGCTAAAGATAAAGTTTATATATAAGGGGCCATAACTCTTTCAAATATCCTTCAAACGGAACATGGTGATGATATACGCAACTAGGCTTAAAACGTTTGTACTGATCATCCGTGACAAGTTTCGTTGCAATCCAGTCATAGGTTCAGGACAACTAGTCTGTATAAAGTTAGTGTATTAAAACCTATAAGGGGTCATAACTCTGCCAAAATTCATTCAACCAGAACATGGCAATGACTGTTGCAACTAGGCTTGGTACTGATTATCCCCACCAAGGTTCGTTGAAATCCGTCAATGAGTGCAGAAGAGACTAATCTTGACGAAGTTTGTCTATTAAAACATTTAAAGGGCCAAAAATCTGCCAAAATGCATTCAACCGGAATATTGCGATGACATGCACAACTAGCCTCGATACTAATCATCCTTGTCAAGTTTCGTAAAAATCTAGCCAGGAGTTCAGGAGAACGCGACGATGACATACACAACTAGGTATGGTGCTGATCATTCCTATAAAGTTTCGTTGAAATCTGGCGAGGGGTTTAGGAGAACTTATCCAGACAAAGTTTGTGTATTAAAACCTTTAAAGGGGCGTAAATCTGCGAGTCAAAATATATCATGTTTAGCTAAATCAAGGGCCACAACTCCATTGTTACTGGTTCGATCTGGCTGGTTTACGAACAAGTCTGAGCTTCATTGATAGTAACAATCTGGTAAAGTTTCGTAAAGATCGGATGAAACATGAAGGCCCTATCATCTTAACGATGCAAAATATAGCATTTTTAACTAAATCTAGGACAATTACCCCGTTGTTACTGATCTGACCTGGCTGGTTTTCGATCTTCTCCGAGCTTTTGTTGATATTAACAATCTGGTAAAGTTTGGTAACGATCGTATGAAACAATAAGGCCCTATGGTCTTAACGAGGCAAAATATAGAATTTTTAACTAAATCAAGGGCCATAGTGTTACTAGTCTGATCGGACTGGTTTTCAAATTTTTCCGAGCTTTCACTGATATTAACAATCTGTTAAAGTTTGGTAAAGATCGGATGATAAATGAAGGCCCTATCGTCTTGAGACAAAATACAGCATTTTAAACTAAATAATGGGCCATAACTCTCTTGTTACTAGTCTGATCTAGCTGCTTTTCGAAATCGTCCGAGCTTTTATTGATATTAACAATCTGGTAAAGTTTGGTAAAGATCGGATAAAAAATGAAGGCCCTATCCTCTTGAGGCAAAATATAGCATTTCAAACTATATTAAGGGCCATAACTTTGTTGTAACTGGTCCGATCTAGCTGGTGTTTGAACTTGTCCGAGCTTTCATTGATATTAACTATCTGTTAAAGTTTGGTAAAGATCGGATGAAAATTGAAGGCCCTATCGTCTTAATGGTGTAAAAGTTAACAGACGACGGACAGACGGACGGACGGACGACGGACGAAGGACGAAGGACAACACACCATCCCATAAGCTCTGCTGGCCCTTGGCCAATAGAGCTAAAAACAAGCAATGTTTTACACAAGCGTAAAAAAGCTGCCGATCAGTAAATAAACATGATAGTGGGCCTGTGAACTGATAGGGATGCAAACAATTCTTTGTATAATTAATGAAAATCTGAGAGTTATCAAGCTGAAATAAGTGTTGCTGTTTTTATCAAAAGCAATAACTAAGCAGTGGATGCGTCAATAGTGAATGTTCACTGTGAAACTTGGCCAAGGTCTTATTGATACAATCCTTAATGATAGTTAAACAAATTAACAACACAGATTTTTTAACGTTTCAGCCGGACAGCCTTCATCAAAATTAAATTCAAAGGAAAATTTATAAAAAAAATCAAAAATCATTTTAAGTGACAGTGTGGACAAGCTGATTTGCTTCTTTTTCGCTTCTTTTTGGCATTATAAATAAAACCGATATAACGCTAAACTTTGTGGTTATAATTTCATGGATTCAATAAATGTCATGGATCTTCATCCGTGAAAATACGTTTAAAGAGTTGCACTTATTCCATTCCAATACTTGCGGTTTCATTCAGTTGCACTTACGATTTCGTTCTGCTCCGTAAACATCCCGGACACATAAAAATCCCGGAAACATTGACGCATTCTACACTGAGTAGACTGGTCTACGAAAACGTCAAATCCACAGGCGAAATGGTATCCTTTGAATCATGTGTTTATACCATTCACGTTTTTAGACGAGTTATCTAGGAATTCAAGTTGTAAAACATGCTTACCGCCAATAACATGATTCACAGTTTGTTAAATATAGACAAATACCCGTACAAGGATCAGCTGAATAAGATTATGTTTCAGTTGAGAAACTCGTCATAATCAGCTTGTATACTTTAACCTAAGCGGTAAATTAATATTTCATTGATGAATAGAAGTGATTGTTTAATGTTTTCGTTGTGGAGAGATGAAAGAGAATTATGAGTTATGCATATCCATGAAACACATCACATACACTGAATTTGTATTTCATACTTATTAACGAGAACGTTGAAGTAAGTTAACTGTGTATTCAAGAAAATGTTGAATGTTAGCGTGTAAACGATCTTGCTTTTTATATGTTTTGGCCTACTTTGCCACTGACCGTTCCAAGGCGGTAGCCCTATTGTCAACCCTTTTGTGTTTGTGATGTCTTTTGCATTTATTATTACTTTTGCCTTCCTGTTTTTCTGTTTGCGTGTTTGTTTCTGTGTTTTGTGGTTGACTGTCCTCCTTGAATGCTACATTCCCTGTCCGATATTTTTATATTTCTTTAATCTAACCATCATTTGTTATACTTACCTGCTCTCTATGTATATGTTGTCTACAAATTGTTGTTATGAATACTATTAAATTTGGTAGCGCAAATTGTGGGGGCCTATTCTCAGACGATATAAAAAGAATGAACATGTTCTCTGGATGCTAGGACAATTATGATATTATTGTTTTAGTCGATACACACTATGCAGATCATGTTGAGTCTCAATGGAAAAGTGAGTGTCCGGGACTTTGATGCTAAATTCTGTTCATTTTCAAGTGGGAGTAGATGTATAGCAATTATGTTTAAAAACACATTTAGTTATAATGAGACAAAAGGAAAAACGGTAATCGTATAATAGATATAATAGATATAACAATTCAAGATCAAACGAAGATAACCTGAACTTTTTTAATTTAATAAAATACTTCAAAAGTCATAGGTTGCGATTGGAACGTCCCATTAGATTAAGAAAAAGACACATATAACAATAAAAATGAAATACAATATAAAGTCGAATGAAACCTTATTAAATATTATGGAAAATGTTGATTTACATGACGCATGGAGAATTGAAAATGAAAATTTTAAAAAATGTACATGGAGAGGTCTTCAGAATAACATGGCAAGTTTAGATTACTTCCTTATTTCGCAGGATCTTCAACTTGTTATCAATAAAACAAATATAGGAGTTTGCTATAAATCGGATCATTCACCTATATCAATTGAATTCTCTTTTATCCACCAACCTAGAGGAAGAGGAATATGGAAATTCAATAATAGTTTATTGACCGATCACGATTACGTTAAGATTTTTAAAACAACCATACCCGAAACGGAAAGCCAATATACTTTGCCAAATGTCATTAAGTATAAATGACCAACTATTTTGAGAAACCATAAAATTAATGATTAGAGGGGAAACCATTTTGTATGCTTCATATATAAAAAAGACAAAAGACAATGAACTACAGGAAATTGAAAACAAAATTAGGTCATTATATTTAAGATTAGATAATGGAGACTTTTCAGTCAAAAACGAAATCGGAATATTAACCAGTCCAATCTTTATGGCTGTAAAGTAGAAAATCGCTTAAGCCGGTGCTAGGAGATCTGAGAGGTGTTGCAATGAAACCGATTCTCTACTTTTTATCTCTTATGTGTGTTTGTTGCTTCCAAGGGCTCCACTTTTCAGTATTTATTTATATTCACTCTAATATTTGTTTAGTGCTGTGTGGCGGCCGTCAAAAGTCGCTCCGTCTACAAATCAGAAGTGTTATTACTTACTTTTTTGGGATCTTCAAGCCTAATCTTTGTGTCTTTATAGTAGAACATCGCTTAAGCCGGTGTTAGGAGGCGTGAGAGGTGTTGCACTTTATATTACCTCTCATGAACACACTCAATACAACCGAGTCTGCTACTTGTATCTCTTGTTTGTGTATGTTGCTTCCAATGGGATCCCCTTTTCAGTATGTATTGACATTCACACTAGTGTTTGTTAAGTGTTGTGTGGCGGCCGTAAAAAGTCGTCCCGACTACAAATCAGTAGTGTTACTACTTACTGGTCCTTTGGGATCATCAAATCCAATATGTGTGGCTGGTTTGGTGCACCCTAGAACCGGTTTAAACCCCCAGTGGCCTACTTTGCCACTGACCGTTCCAAGGCGGTAGCCCTATTGTCAACCCTTTTGTGTTTGTGATGTCGTTTGCATTTATTATTGCTTTTGCCTTCTTGTTTGTCTGTTTGCGTGTTTGTTTCTGTGTTTTGTGATTGACTGTCCTCCTTGAATGCTACTTTCCCTGTCCGATCTTTTTTTATTTCTTTTGATGTAGAATATCGATTAAGACTGTGCTAGGTGTTGCACTTTATATTACCTCTCATGAACATAATAAAACCGAGTCTGCTACTTGTATCTCTTGTTTTGATTTTCCCTGCCAAGACTCATTCAATGTATCAGTTGCTTGCCTGATCCACCCGAATATGTATATCGCGACATTCAAAATGCGACGTTCGATTTTCTGTGGTCAGGTAAACAATATAAAATAGAACGCAATGTGATGATAAACACTATCAAAAAAGGTAGATTAAGTGTCCCACACATTAAATCACTTAGTCACTTACTTATATGTTAGACCCTGACAAATAAGCACCGTGAAAAACGCTTATTTTAAGCGATTTAGAAAAAAAACGGCGGATAAAGCGAACGGCATTTTCATAAAAAGGGGCTCATAAAAGTTGTTAATAAAGTGAATAGCTTTTGGAAAAATGTATTCCAGTCCTGGGCGATAATACAGGAAAATCGTGTTAATACAGTAGACTGAGCCACTCTTTCACCACCCAAATATATAATATATACGGTATTCTATAAAAACTTATTGATGAAAATTGTGTATTTTTATCTTTTGATCATTTTACCGCAAAATAAGATATAAACATACCTTTTTTAATTTATACAGAATTAGTTAGTGCAATTCCAGCTGATTGGAAAGCACGCATGAGAAATAATAATAAGATCGAGAATCAAATAAATAAAAATGTTAGTAGATAATTTAAAACAGCTAAAAGGGTAAATCAAACTACCATCAATTTGTGAAGTCAGTAGTTGAAATTCCAAATAATTCTCAAATGAAATGGCAAACAGATTTGGAATACGCATTGACTAGTGAAGATTGGGCACTTCTATATAAATATAGATATAAAAATCGAACAGGAAAAGCATCATTCAAGGACGACAGTCAACCACAAACACACACAGAAACAAAGAACAAATTAAAAGATGAATAACAGGCCAAATAAGACATCACAAACACAGAAAGGATGACAATAGAGCTACGGCCTTGGAATGGTCAGTGACAAAAAAATGTCGCTGGGGGTTTAAACCAGGTTCTAGGGTGCACCAAACCTCACACTTACCCTACTGTCAAACCAATAAAACGGGACAGCGTAAAGCAACCTTTCCGTATAACAGATGACTCATGTCTTCAATCCTTATAATTTAAAATTAGTCATCGAATTATTTTCACAAATGCAAGATTATATGAATGTGGAATGTCTGAAACGGAACTATGCACATTTTGTAATAGTTCAAAAGAAACTATGTTGCATTAATTTTATGAATGTAGGCAGCCAAGAACATATTAATAAATTTACTTGAAAAACACAATATTTAACTAGAATTAAAACCGGAGTCCATTTTTCTTGACACACCCTGCTCATCAGATATTGATTATATTTTATAGCTTTTGAGAAATGGAACTGTTCTCAACATGTATGTAGCCCTACATAAATCTAATACAATTAAATCAAGATGAATGCATTTCAAACTACGTTGTGACGTAATCTTTGGAAAATGTTTGGGACACTAGTTTTAATGTTTTAAATTTAAAATATGAAGAATTTAAATCTATTTCACAAATTTAATGAAGTTATAATTTACTATAGGTGCAGGTAAACTTTTATTTATATATGTACTGTATATAAATGTTTGTACACTTGATATTCAATTAAAATGTTTAAAAAAAAAAGGACATTTTAACAAGTTTAATAAAGATTGTATGAAAAAGTGATTATGACCAAGGATCTTATGACGTCTGTCAATCACATCCCCATAGAAGTCAGGTTGTGATAGACCTTGTCGCAGAAGAGTTCCTTTGGGATCATCAAGCATAGTCTTTGTGACTTAAAGTAAAATATCACTTAAGCCGGTGTTAGGAGGCGTGAGAGGTGTTGCATTTTACATATCCTCTGATGAACTGACAATAAAAAAAATGTAGGGTCCTATAGAAACCACAGCGTCCGAACGCAATGCCATCGTAGGTCCGGACTGTACTGCGAACTACTTTTATTTCTTGTTTGTGTTTGTTGCTTTCAAGGAATCCACTTTTCAGTATTTATTCTTAAATTACTTTTACATTTTAAAAGTAGATCAGTGTTACGATAATAACATTTTTCAAATGTTCCAACTATGTACTGGATTACTTACTAAATTACATAAAAATTCCTATAAAGCTCGCTTTATATCGGATTCTAGTGCCTGCACCACCACAAACATCTCCAAGCTTTTAACTGTTTGTCTTACCGCCGCTAAAGATCAAGTTAAAAAATACTGTGCTAAAACGTATGAAAACTCGGGGATTAATTTATTTTGGTCTATTAAAAATTCCGGAGAAGTTCTTGATAAAATGTCCAATAAACGTCGAGTTTCATCCATAAGTACTTAAGAAATATACAAAGATAGGAAGACTTCTCTACACTATTTACAACCTTATCACATCACCTTACCAAAGACAAGATTATTGCTCTCATTCAAAAACTTTCGCAGAGAAAAAAATTACAATTTTGCCTGTAACAATATTAAAGCGTTTTGTACTAACGGTAGTTTAGAAAATTATACTATATGGACTTGCCAAGAAGTTTGTGAAGTTCTCATTTTGCTATTAGATAATATGTTCGTCAAGGATGGAACTACCGTTTATAGACAATTGTTGGTATCCCTATTTGTACGAACTGTGTACATCTTGTTGTAGATTTGTTCTTGTATTGCTATGAAAGATCTTTCATGTTGAGCTTCCTCTTCCGATTTTTATATCCATATTTCCGTCCGATACTCAGGCAGATGTAATTGAAGCCTTTTATGACACCTCACGGTATTAGGGTGAAATATTGAACATTGCTATCCTTTCTTTTCTAATATGGTTAATAATATCTATCCTAAGGAAATTCAACTCCACAAAGTAGATATAAGAAATCGAACAGGAAAAGTAGCATTCAAGGACACTGTCAACCACAAACACAAAACATACAGAAGCAAACAGCAACTTTAAAGATGAATAAGACACAAAAGGATCGACTGTAGGGCTACGGGCTTGAAACTGTCAGTGGCAAAATAGGCCGCTGGGGTTCTAGGGTGCACCAAAACGTCACTCTTACCCTATTGTTTGCTAGATATTATAATCTGGCGGGGATATCTTTATTTATCTTTATTCTAAAAACATTATATAGTTAGGTAGACATTTTCTCAGTTTGCAAGAATAGACATACGTCTTATAGACGAGCACAAATAGATACAAAATATAATCAATATCTGATGAGCATGGTGTGTCAAGAAACATGGACTCCGGTTTTAATTCTATTTAAATATTGTATTTTCAAGTAAATCACTAAACAAATGTATTAATATGTTCTTGGCTGACATACATTCATAACATTAATGCAACAGCAACAGCAAAATGGGCATAGTTCCGTTTCAGACATTCCACATTTATATAATCTTGTATTTTTGAAAAAAAATTCAATGACTTATATCAAATTGTAAGGATTGAAAATATTAGTCATCTGTTATACGGAATGGTTGCTTATATAAAATTGCCAAATCTTCACTAGTCAATGCGCATTCCAAACCTGATTTGTTTGTAATTTCAACTACTGACTTCAACAATTGAGGGTAGAATGTTTGATTTACCGAAGGTAGCAGGCCAGTAGTAACATATGTATGTCTCCATAGTTCCCTGAGACATCTAAATCTAAGCAGATTTGCTTTACTGCACAAACGTTCTAAATTGACTTCAAACGCCATTTACGATGACCGCCCTCTTGACTTATTTTACCTCTATTTATTTAGACGTGTTGCGATGACGACGTTCAATGAAATGTAAACTTTCTAATGAGAATTGTTTTATCTGCATATTGTAAAATGTGCGAAGGTATATACTATATATTTTACCATTTATAAGTGCGTTAGAAAGGACCTTCGTCCAAAATGGCTGTGTTTAACAGAAAATGATTTTCATTGCGAAAATCCTCTCTAAGTAACGTTTTCCGATATATAATGGATTCCAATACGTTTAATTTGTTACGTGTAGAGCTACTGGTTATGGTCCTGCTTGCATGTCATGTATTCATATATCTCGACTGTGTTCGTTGATGAAACGTTCATAATTAAGACGTATATTAAATGTCTAATAATAGTTTGATTTAAAGAACCTAGTTTCTTTGAAAGGGACAAAAGGTCACAATAAAAACGTCAACAGGCACTTAGTTCGTAAACGATAGGGTGCTTTGATAAACGTTCGTTTGCCTGAACAACGATATCCAATTCGCTATATGTGTCCATTAAAACATCATACACATTGATACAAGCAGTAATTGCAAAACATTAAAAGTTCAAACGGTAGATAATGACGAATTTCCGATATTTAAGCAGTAAAACAAAATGCTGGAAGAACAATTACTAAAACATTACGGTTAACTCACCAATACTTCACAGTATGTCACGACATATATGTCACGACACGACATATATAATAAAATGCAAGTCTAGAATGGTCTCTGCCAGATCCAATGTGTTTATTGGGTTAACTGTATTCAAACTTTAAATTTTGCGACGATATATCAGTCGTTTAATTGATTTGCAACCGTTACACAACTGATATACTGTCGCAAATGTCAGCATTTCAATACTGGTTAACCCGTTTCTATCGCATTTTATTGTTTTTGACAGATCAGCGAGAGCACAAACAACGAAAACACGATGATAAGGTGTACAGTCACGAGGCTCCGTCAAGGTGTACATTCACGAGGTTCCATCTTCACTAGCTGTATGGCAGTCAATACGCACTACGAACACACACGCATTATAGAAGTTATTTAATATTATATAAGTATATTAGACGAACAATAAATGTAGCATTCAAAACCACAGTCGACCACAGTGGATATAAAAGTAGATACAACAGTCTGAAAGAAATGTAGCATTCCAGACCACAGTCAACCAAAAACGGACATCTGCGTTGACAAATCGAATCCTTAAATGAATGTTGATTTAAGTGCAGACAAATATATAACAATCGTAATCCAACAAGTGGACCAAATTTCATAAGAAGTTATTTGAAGAAAAAATCAACTTGTTTTCGTTTAGGCAATAGCACTTTGTAATACGAACACCTTACGGAAGAAGTTTACTAATAAGTTGATTTCGATTGAAAATGTTTTCCGCAAATCACAGACAGATATGTCAATAGAGGATCTTACATGAGTGACTGTGTATTTATTAATGAGTTTATCAAAGTCAATAATACACAGTCACGAATGTAAGATTCTGTTTATCACACCTACGACGTGATAGTTTCACTTTAATGTTGTCAATTTACCTTATATATGGCGGCAATTTGTAAGACAAATCATGACGTCGTTCTGTTGTTTACATGACGTCGCTACGTTACGCGGCTGTAAATGCGTTCGCCGTACATATAATGCGACACCTTGAACCAAATTTAACATTACTAACATGCATTTTATGAAGTAAGATTTCAAATAATGATACATAGTTAAGGTGTCTGAAGATATCGTATGATATACCATGCAAACAATTGTGATTGCATCATTTGCATCTGTAATACACTAGCGTATTACGAGAAATAAGTCATGGCTTTACTACACTCCCAGAAGCCATATTATGTTATAAATGTAAATCTTCTATCCTTGACACGAACCACGTTGTGGTATGCAATAGGTTGGACAAACATGTCGATCTTCCAACTCGAGAAATACAATGCAGGAAATCCCAAAGTTTGTACCAACACTTCTGTCAGTCAGGTCATAGTTTCAGCGTTTTTTACTACCGCCAAGTTGGACAATTACACTATGTGGACTTGCCAAGAAGTTTGTAAAGCACCTTTGTCCTATTTTATATTTTGTTGGTGTGGTGTGGTGTGGTGTGGTGTGTGGTGTGGTGTGGTGTGGTGTCGCTTACTTTTTATACTTGTCCTTTTGATAGTTTGTGTTTTAAATGCGTGGCTTTGGTTGACTGTGTTCTGAGAATATTACATGTTCACCTCATTTTAAAACCGACTGTTGCATTCAAGAGCTGTTTACATACTTAAACATTCATGGAAAGTTATATGTATTTTACATTTTTACAAGTTTAAACACACGTATTCAAAAAGCTATTAACATCCCGTTGGAAATCACGTTTACGTGTCCATAAGAAAGAGTTTCAGACTCATCTAGAGACTTGCGATCCGAGTTAATCTTATCCGTACGACTAAGTTTTATTTCAATAAGTGGGTGTACCATAAGTACCTAAACATGTGTGATGCATTTCTGGCATTACTTCTATAATGTAAATGCTTAAAAACAATTATCTAGAAGTAGGGGCTCCTAAACTCTTACTTTTACTCCCCACCCAATGACAGACGGACGGACGGACTGACGGATAGTCGAACGGACTCCCATCATTTCCTATTTATAAAAAATGTGTTACATGTCAGGTATTTCATTCTTACGTCTGTCTGTCATATATGTATTTATTCAGCATGTGTTTGTTTTCTGTTCCTTCGTCAGTAAAATCGTAAAGGTCTGTCTGTTTGCCACTATCCGTTGCTTTCTATGACTGTCGGTCTATTTGCTCTCCGTCAGTCTAGTTTTTGTTCTATATATATACATGCCTTTCCATCCGCACGTCTCTGCGTCTATCAGTATGTACGTCTGTCCATGGGGTAGGGGTCTCTAAGGTTAAAAGAGCGCGATTCGGTAGGATAGCCAGTGCCCAATGTAGGATAAAACCAGAAACTAGCTTGCATTATTTGTTCTCAATGATCCTTTGATCTGCCTTATAAGTAATCAATATTACATCTTAATGTCTGCGCAGCGGAAAATGAAACTGTAAAAACAGTTTCAGTAAAACATTATCTATAATATATATATTCTTACAGAGAAAAAAATCATCTACAAAGCCGAGTACAGACTTCTAGCATTATTGTATATCATACTGTACGCCAGTTTATCCGTTTATCCTTAAATCGCTTTCACATGCATGTTCAGTTCGCACGTCCATGAGTGTGTCTTTCTTTATTAACAGGTATGGCTCTGTCTCCCCGTGTCCGCCACTTCACCCATCAGTCAGTAAGTCTACCACTGTCACTCGGTGTTTTAGCCGCCACTTCACCCATCAGTCAGTAAGTCTACCACTGTCACTCGGTGTTTTAGCCGCCACTTCACCCATCAGTCAGTAAGTCTACCACTGTCACTCGGTGTTTTATCCGCCACTTCACCCATCAGTCAGTAATATACCACTGTCACTCGGTGTTTTAGCAAGACAGTTTATACGTCATATTATCAAACGTATGTACATGTCTATTTGTTTGTTTGGACCATCCGTCCCTTTGCTGTCTGTCGGTGTGTTCGTTTAATTAAGTGTTTGCTTTGGTTAAATGGACCGCACACAACGCGAAAGGTTTGAACGTTTATCTTAGGTTGTCGCCACTAATTAGACGCGAATTATTGCTACTTCCTGCTGGCATTTCCTTCGGTTTTTGTATCTACCTAATTGTGCGAATACTGGTGTCGTGCCGTATTTCGTGTTTTTTACTAAGTAGCTAATGAGAATAATAAAAATGATTTACAACATAAACGTTTTAATGAATAAGTTTAATGACCAGCACATGAAGAGTATGGCAAATGGGCTATACAGAAAGTGTTGTATAGCAAACGGCCTATACAGAAAGTGTTGAAAGGAAGCAATCTCTATCATATTGAAATGAAACTCACCATAATTATAAAAAGATAACGGTCAACTGTGATTCCACTGTAAGGCTGTTTCCATTCAGTTTACTATACAATATGACAATATAAATACTTATTCCTTCGGAAATAAGACTATTATTATACACATTTACAAGTGGATCCATTGGAAGCAACAAACACAAACAAGAGATAAAAGTAGCCGACTCGGTTTTATTGCGTCTGTTCATGACAGGTAATGTAAAGTGCAACACCTCTCACGCCTCCTAGCACCGGCTTAAGCGATATTCTATTTAAAAAAAAGTATGATAATGGACCTTTGGAAACGGCCGAGCACGACACATACGAAATATTGCAGTCTCGGTTTGATTGAGACTGTTCATGAGCGGTAGTGAAATGTGCTGGCTACCGCTCACGCCCTCTAGCCCCGGGTTGAGCAGAACTCAATATTAAACCACAAAGATTAAACTACTGATTTGTAGTCGGGGCAAGAGATAAAAGTCGAACAGGAAATGTAACATTCAATGAATACAGTTAACCACAACACACGCTCAGAAACAAACAAGAACTACAAAGATACATAAAAGGCAAGATATGACATCACACGCATAACATGACTTGTCATAATCATCAGTATGGCTTTAAATTTAAATTTGACTGTTGGCATTTTTCAGTTCAAACAAATGTATTTCTTTTACTCAATAAATTTGTCAAATGTTCAGCAATGACTGAAAAGTTATGACAAACTTTTCTATAATAACCAGTCATACCAAAAAAACGCATCAGTTGCATGCTTTTTACAAGTCGGTACAGAAATTCAGAAATTGCCTTGGCCTTAGCTTCAGTAGGGTTAACCTGACCATGTCCCACTTCATGTCCTAAATATGTGACAATTGCGCGACAAAATACACTTGTTGAGGTTGACGGTTAATTCGCATCAGTTGAACGATCGAAGAAACATCTAATAGTCTGTAAATGGTCTTCCCGTGTGTTGTTGTAAATGATCGCATCATCGATGTACGCCTCACATCCATCTAAACTGGAGAATAACATATTGACGAGACGTTGAAACGTCGCTGGAGAATTTTTCATTCCAAATGGCATAACTTTATATTGAAATAGTCCATCTGGAGTTACAAATGTTGAAACTTTTTTTGCTCTTTCTGCCAGAGGAGCTTGCCAAAATCCTTTCAAAAGATCAAATTTTGTAACGTATTTTGCATTTCCAATTTTGTCAATACAGTCGTCAATTCGTGGAATTGGAAATGAATCAGTTTTTGTGACACTGTTGACTTTTCTATAGTCAGTACACATCCAGTATGTATTATCCGGTTTAGCCACAAGAAAACATGGTGAACTCCAGTCACTTTTACTTGGTTCAATGAAATCATGCATTGTTCAATAAAACACGCAAACAGACAAACAAGAAGGCAAAAGTAATAATAAATACAAACGACATCACAAACACAAAAGGGTTGACAATAGGAGCTGGACAATAGGGCTACCGCCTTGGAACGGTCAGTGGCAAAGTAGGCCACTGTGGGGTTTAAACCGGTTCTAGGGTGCACCAAACCTCACACGTACCCTACTGTCATCCCATTAAAACAGGACAGTGTAAATAAAGAAATCCCCGACATGATCTAATCTCTAACCAACAAGGCAGCATCAATAGGCAATATAAGTAAAACACAAATATGCTGGTGTAAATATAATACAAAAAACAATAGCCTAGAAAGCCACAATGAAGGTACTAAATGACTTGGCAGAAGCCAGAGCAACAAGAGAATAAACCATTAAGGGCACGACAAAAAAGATCATAGACAAACATCAAACGCCACCGTCCCAATGGGCTTTAGATATGCGTCATCATTGGGTCCACAGCCTGTCCGGTCATCGTACACTTAAAGAGGAAAGCATAGTGGCGAACTTTAAAAGGGTCCACCGCCAAGCATGCAGTACGTTGCAAAATGATAGGGTCATAACCTCTTTTGATAATTTTTTAACAAATTTAACAAAGATAGTATGAAAGTGATCATGACCAAGAATTTTGGAAGGTTGCTTTTCTTTTTTCGTACGCATTAATGATGTTGGCTGGGCAAGTTTTGACATTTTCCAGTCTAAGAATATTATTTTTTAAATCATAGTTTTATTTGACAACAGAATTGTTTATTTTTTTGCATTCTAGTAGATATGAATATAATGTAGGATTTAGGATGGAAACATAAAATTTGAAGCAAAAAAAATAATTCATATTTCTTCCGTCATTTGTTATCATTTTTTAGTGGGTATGGGTAGCTCGGAGTAGAATTTATCCTTTTGCTATAGAAAAAATAAGACTTTTGTTTTTCAGTTGTGGAATACATATATAAAAGTAGATACTGAGCTAATTTTATGTTCGATTTCTATGTCAAAATTGTGGGTACAGTATTTTTCAGTGAAAATGTCAAAATAACCCCAAAATGTGTGTAATTTATGAATTTTTAATCAAAAATCCTTAGAAGCCTGGTGACCTATATATTGTTTTACTTGTTTTGAAAGAAATGTCATAGGACCTTGTCATATACAAGTTTTAAAGAAAGTTGAGCATTAGAACATACTTTTTTTATCTTGAATTATTTTTTTATTAAAAAAATAATGGGTTGGGTTCGGTCTATATATGTTTGCTTTTCAAAGTAAAAAGACGAATGAGGATTACAATTGTTTATGTATGTTTTGAAAGATATGTATATATGTAGTCGAAAATTAATCATTGTTTTTTCGATAAATGTAATGTTATGGAAAAAAATTGTGAAAATGTTCAATGTCTCTATTTTTCCTCTTTTTAGTGAAATTTTGGAATTGGAAATATGTGACTTCTTCAGAGATGTCTATTGGAAAAGAAAATGTGGTGACCTACATTTTTTTTGATAATTGTTTGTATCTAAATGATACCAAAGAAGCTTTGAAAACATCTCAGCATTACGTCCTTTCCCAGCCAACCTACTTAAATCCTTTTCGTAAGGTGTTCAGAGAGTCAAAACTTCTTCTTCTTCTCCGTTACTGTGCAGGACTCCTCTGGAGCATACTCGCACATTGTGAACTATGTACACGTGAGGGAGGGTCGGTAGTGCAGTTAAAAACAGGTTAAAAACATCTTGTATCTGGTCACTCCGTCATAGCAACCATCCTCGTCTGGAACACTTCGAGGGATGGTGCGTCGATGAGGCTGACTGGGAGGGAGTTCCATAATCTGATGCCGGACGGGAAGAAGGAGTCACGGTAGCTATTCACTGTAGTAAACGGTTGAAGAAACCTGCTAGCATGTCCTCTGGTATTGGCGCCGGTAGGGTGGAAATATGGTACAATCGGGATTTCCACCAGCTGGTGTACAATGCGGTACATCATAGCAGCTTTGGCATGCTGTCTACGTGTCTGGAGGTCCTTCCATTCCAAGTGCTGAAGCATGGTGGTGACACTGCTCGTTCGGCTGTAGTCTCCAATGACAAAACGAGCAGCCCTGCGTTGTACTGCTTCAACCTTGGTGATGCTGGACTTCGTAGATGGATCCCATACTGTTGACGCATATTCTAGTTGTGGTCTAACAAGGGATTTGTAGCAAGTGGACTTAACTTCCTTGGGGCATGAGGATAGGTTTCTTCGAAGGAACGCTGTTGTGTTGTTTGCCTTCTTCGTGACAGCATCAATGTGTGGGTTCCATGATAACTTACTGTCTATGGTAACTCCCAAATATTTAGTCTTTGATGTCATCTGCAGTTGCTTGCCATGTATAGAATAGGTGGCAGGAAAACACTTACTAGTATTAAATAAAAGAAAGATTTTTTTTTTTAGATTACATTGATTTATTTGTTCACTACAAACATATTCTACTAGTCTGTTTCTTATTGTTCATATAAAGCTATTCCTTTTCGCACTTTACTCCTACCCGCCTTTTACCTATCGCTTTAAGTCCCGTCTTTTCATAGCGACACATGATTTCTCGCGAGATATTGCGTTAAAATGCGAGTAGTCAACAAAACGATATTTTTCTTCACTTTTTTCAACTAAATCCGGATTTGATCTTCAACAATCAAAATGCCAGAAAGTAAGATATGTTTTACATAAATTGCATGTGTACCGATACATTAATAAATGCTCCACTGGTTTTAGAAGATTAAGAGATTTAGAAGAAGCAACAATTATAAACATAGCCTACTGCACCAACAGTTTCAGCCAGGCATGCTAACCTGAGTGCCAGTTGAGATAACCGGGGCACCAGGTACCCAGTATCACCACACTCCTCCCTCTTTTACTTTTTAACTCTTTTTCTTTTTAAGAGCTGATCCAGTTTTCATGAATTATCCTCGACGCCAAATTTGAAGTAAAACAATTTAAAAAGTGAACCCTGGCCGGGACCCTCGCTTACTGAGTTAGTGCTATACCAACTCAGCTCACCGGGTACCCAATATCACCCTGTAATCGGACCGGAAAAATTACACATTAATATTTAGGCGCTCAGCAGGTTTGAACTCACAACGATTGCATGTGAGGCCATCCTTAAAAAAGTGTTTGTTTGCTGTGCTCCGACCGACCGTCTAAAATGGCAGCGACCAATGTTTTTTTTAAGCCTTTACGGAAGTTTCTTTTTTTTTTTTACTTCATTTTCGGACCCGGACTCCAATCGGTTCCACATACCGGCATATAAACGTCTCGAAACAGGTGCGCGTGCCCGGTGTTATTGGACGCTTGCTTATGTTATATAGTGGATAAGCGTTCACATGCCATGACGTGACAACAACCAAATTGGACCAAAAAACATTTTCGGTGTCAGTTTCTGTGGAAAAAGAGAACAACAATTGTTCATATCTCGTAAAAAATGAAATCAGGAAAGTTAATATAGATCGCGATTGGTATGAACTGTTTGACATCGCTACTTCCCACTTATCTGATGGCGATTTGCCGGAAGATATTGATGAAACATTTGAGAAAATTGCTCAGATTTCTGTGTCAGCGGCCCCTACAGGTATTGGGGAAAACTATCGCCCAAGTGCATATGACCGCATAAGTATATTGACTGAGTTTGATACAGCCTTGAAATATGTCAATATATGCATAAAAGACAATGCTTTATTACAAATACTCATAACATTTGAAGTTTAATATGTATATAAATTTGCTTTAATTTTAATTTTATATATTCAATCAATTTACAACAACAGAAAACATACTAAAAAATTATTGTAAAGAAATATTAATGAGGTTATCCAAAGACTGCATTATAAATACATTCAGATAGGAAATTATGATTTGTAAAAATGCTTAACCAGGACTGTGGCAAAAAAAAAAGAAAAAGAAAAAAAAAAGACCTACCTAACTACACACTTAAAAAATTCAGGTCGGAGCACAGCAAACAAATATTTTTTAAAGGATGGCCTGAAGCGACGCTCTACCAATATCACCATAAAAGCTAGCTGTGCATAATGAAGCATGCAAGGCTAGCCTTGAAAATTCCCTATGTTGGTACCGGGTTCTGTCCAATTCTCTACTGTCATTCTCTAGGTGTCATCGCAGCTGTTTTCTTTCTACAATTGTACAGCTTCTAAGATACTTACCAAGTATTCGGTACGGACTGAAGAAATACTGCAGTAAGTTGTAGAATAGATCTGCTCAGGTTGGTGTCTGAGAATGAACTGTCATTCCCTGGATGAATTGTGACGCTTCATCGCAGGCACAGAGGTTATTGGAGTTGCAGGTGTCACTCCACCAATTTTAGAACTACCACACTACTGATACTGCACACAACAAATTTTGGTTATCATGGCAGCTTTGTTTCCAAGAAAGGGTTTACAGGCTGTTTGTATCACTGATTACGCCAGAAGTTCAGCGATATCTTTAACGTGCACAGGGTATGACTCCCTGCACACAGGATCAGAAGGCTTTACATCCCCGCCGATCAATGGCATATTTTCACAGTACCCTGCTCAAATAAGGAACTGAGTGTTGAGGAACTGTGTTAGAAAAATCCTGGACATGACCCATCACAGTCTGCGAAATTAACTTTTGGACTTGGTTGTCCTTCGGGCAACCATTTCATCAAAATTTGGTTGCCCGAAAGGAGAAATGGTTGCCCGAAATATTTCTTTTAAAAACGGAAGGCTTTATAAATTATTACTCTGAAGATATATGTAAACAAAGCAAAACTTAATGTCTCTATAATATTTATTCAGAATTTATTCTTTCGTATATTTTATAAGAAGATTTTCTATGTCATTCTCCGAAAAGTCACAGTCTGAGTCATCATCAGAGTCATCATCAACGCCATCATCTGTTACATAGCGCAACATTGACATTTTGTCACAACCGGAAACACGTTTTTACCGACGCATGCGCTAATTAGCATATTGTTATGTTTATTTTATTTTCATTGGGTGGAATAATTCACATACCGTTCATGAATAATTGTAGTTTTCCGTTGCTCTATCGATCGGAACTATTCGCCAATCACGTACTCTATAAAATATGGATTCCCGAATGACGGAATCCGACGAGTCCGCTCCGATTGGTTGCTCTATACAAAATAAAGAATTCGGCAAAATCCGATCAAAAACGAGGTTGTGACCTTCCCTAGAGGGATACAATTAATTGATCAATTCCTCGTAGCATTTATACCGGTGTCACAGTATTTTTCTCAACGTCAATATGAAAAAGCAGAAATCGAGTTTCCTATTCGACTTTTATACTTGTTTTGATCATTGCACTTCCAGAAAGTTTGGTTGTCCGATCGGACAACCAAACTGGGAACTCGTGGTTGTCCTGTTCGGAAATTAGTTGTCCCGGACAACCGGACTACGGCTAATTTCGCAGACTGCCATCAGGCTCAACAGTGTCGGCCGTCCGATGGCCCGGGACAGCAAAAAGTTGCTGCCAGACAAGTACTTACTGCTTTCAGATTGTCCGATAGGACAACCAAATATTTCTAGTTCTCTTTGTCATTTTCCTTGAACATTATATCTGGGCACATTTCATACAATCTATCTTTAAACAATGTGCATCTCGGCAGCAAAAGTAATTATGTACTAAGCCTTAAAGTAGCTATCCCGCCAACAACAGCCAGATTTAACAACATACATACACCGTTTCTAAATCTACCGTATATGCCCTTCTCCTGTAAATTCAAGGCCCTTATCAGATCGATCTGCGCATGCGCATTATAAGTTCTAGTATTAAAAAAATAACTGAATATATAACTAGATAAACATTTTAATAACTATAAACTATCATCAAATAACCTTCCAATGCTAAAGAGAAAGTGAAAAACCTGGTTCAAAGTTGGCCATGTCAACTGATCTCAACTGTCCAGAAGCTTCCTATTGAATTCGTGCTTTCTGATTGGCTTATCTAAAAAGAGGTCCCCAGTGGGAAATGTGTAAATCTGACCTATCACATCATGGCTGTAATCTTTTATTAAAATGGCAGCGAGTGAGTACTAGAATTGACCTGTTTAATTTTTTTATAAAAAACAACAACAGCAAAAGTAAGCACAGTAATGAGTATGATGCTGGTAAGCATTTTTTTGTATAAAAAACATTTAAGTGTAGTATGTTGACAACAGGTGAGTTACGTGTCGGTGATTTTTGCAAGTTTTGTAGACCCTGTAGACAGGAACACAACTTAGGCAATAATAAAATAAAATTTGGACATGCGCAAAAGTACACAGGTTGTGTTTTTAAATTTTATATCGATTGTAAGAGTACAAATTAAATAAGGTGGCACAAATCAAATTAGAAAGAGGGATAATCCTACATTTATTTATTTTTTCTTTCTTTTCCCTGTTTAAGCTTCGTTACTTACCATTAATATGAATGTGACACAGACAATAGTGAACATAGTTTCTAATAGGTTGATAACGGTTAAGATTCTCTTACTGCTGTCTCATTGGCTAATGACAATCATGCAACATTTATATAATATTGGCCAATCAGACAACAGTAGAGGAATTTAACCATTATTGTCACATGACCAGTTAGTAAACATCTGGTAGTTTTGTGCAGACTCTCATTAAATCTGCTATATAATATTGGCCAATCCAGGGCTTTTTTCCACAAAATTGGGAAGAGGCCCAGGCCTGTCCATTTTGGGAAAAAATAACGCGCTTATTTCTCATTTTGGGAAAAATACAAGGTTTCATAAATTAAGTAAATATGACATTAATATACTTTATTTATATTGTCATCCATTATTTACCATAATTATTACCTTTCCAAGTCGGAATTTACTTAGCAGACAAAAATACACTGCTGAATTCATGCTTTTTCTCAGATTCTGAGAGACTGCTGTTTTCCGATTGGGAAATATTTCTGCCACAGTTGGGAAAAAACAGTCCAATTTTCTGTTGGGAAGAGGCCCTTTACAGGCCTCTGTTATATAAGGTAAAAAAGCCCTGCAATCAGACAACAGTAGAGGAATTTAACCATTATTGTCACATGACCAGTTAGTAAACATCTGGTAGTTTTGTGCAGACTCTCATTAAATCTGCTATATAATATTGGCCAATCAGACAACAGTAGAGGAATTTTAACCATTATTGTCACATGACCAATTAGTAAACATCCAGTAGCATTGTATCACCGGTCATGTGACTTTCGTTGAACTGACCAGTGACCTGTATGCTTTGGCACATCACTTACGAATTTTCATTAGTGTAGGCGGTAAAAATGTGGGGACTATTTTACTTTACTATAAACATGTTTAAGACTCTAAATCGTGAATATATATGTAACTGTTACTGTTTTAGATAATGAAGCAATTTATTGTAGATAACTAAAGACAAATACATTTTTGATTAAATAAGAAAAAATGAAGGCACCTATTCGTTACTCGATGATCAGTCGAAATAGTCCGGTTGTAAACAAATCCCATAGTTCTTTGAACGAAAGTACACAGATGAATGCGGAAGCGTCATCTGGTGGGATACAATGCATCCAGTAGTTTTGTGCAGACTCTCATTCAGTCTGCTATATTATATTCGCCAATCAGACAACAGTAGGGGAATTTTAACCATTATTGTCACATGTCCAATTAGTAAACATCTGTTAGTTTTGTGCAGACTAATTGAATATGCTTATTATATACTGAGTCATAAAAGAAAGTGTGCACAGTTATTTTTGGAAATATTCAAAAAGTTATAACAAATTTAACTTAGAACTTAAACTTGGAACAGTTTCCATAAATATATTAGAAACCCAATAAACATATCAATATAGCCTTCAGTGACTATGTATAAGCAGCTGTGCCACTGATTATGTCTTAACTGTTTTGATTGGTCGACTTTTATTTCAGGAATTTTGAATGATGTTTTGTTTGCGGTGAATCATTAAACCAGTCTTCATACCCCCGTCACACCGGACTGGCGTCCTTACTGCGTTCCTACGGCGACCCAGGACGTGGTAGGGACGCCATGGACGGCGTAGGGTCGTGGTGAGAACGCAGGAAGACGCCTGTGGGACCCCAAGGACGCCGAAGGTCGCAGAGCGACGGCGACTACTTTAGACATGTTCAAAGTAAACGCCGAGGTTCGGCGTCCTGGCTCAGGACCTGGCCCACCACGTCAGGGCGGATTTTTCGGTAGTCCAGCTCTTTTCCGCGACCTTACGACGTCCTCAATGCGTCCCTATGGCGTTCATGGCGTTTCTATGGGGTTCCTACTACAACCATGGCGTTTCTACAGAGTTTTCACTGCGTTCCTAGTGCGACCATGGTTTTCGTGGGCGATCAGCTATAAAACCCAGTGTTTCAACTTATCTTCATCAGTGTATCTCTCGACGCCATCAAGACTGTATGTTATACTCATCATCATCATGGCAGAAGATATGAAGAACTTACTCGTACTACAACATATGCTTATTGTCCAGCAGCAGCAGGCAAATGATCATGCCATAGCTGTAAGCCTGATCAGACGGCGAAGAAGGAGGGCGAGGCGAAGACGATGCTGGGTTAGACCATGGCTCGGTGATGCCCGAAGAGAACAGTTTGGCCACTTCAACCGCCTCATGCCTGAATTGAGGCAGGAAGATCCTGCATCGTTCCAGAACTTCCTCAGGGTTCCGCCAGAAATGTTCGATGAGCTGCTCACCAGGCTTGGCCCACGAATCAACAAGCAGGATACGAACTACAGGAAAGCGATCGACCCAGGGACGAACCTGGCAGTCACTCTACACCACCTAGCTTCTGGTGACATGTACGCCAGTATATAATTCGACTTCCGACTACCAGCGAATACCTTTTCTCTCATAGTAAAGGACGTCTGCCAGGCCATAGTAGACGAATACAAGGATGAGGTGATTAAGTGCCCTACCACTCCTGGAGAATGGACAACAGTAGCCGAGAACTTCGAGCGTCGCTGGAACGTCCCTCACGCTTGTGGTGCGCTTGACGGAAAGCACATTGCCATAAGAAAGCCAGCCAACAGTGGGAGCCTGTACCACAACTACAAGGGATTCTTCTCCATTGTGTTAATGGGACTAGTAGACGCTGACTACACGTTCTTGTGGATCGACGTTGGGGGAGAGGCTACATGTCAGATGCCATGATCTACAACGACTCTGAACTTAAAGAGTGCCTCTCTGACGGTTCCATAGGCTTTCCTGCTCCTGAAGCACTGCCGCACGACAATCAGGTTACGCCATACTTCCTCCTTGGCGACGATGCCTTTGGCCTCCGGACCTACATGATGAAGCCCTATGAGCGCGCAACCTGACTAAGGAACATCGAATCTACAACTACCGCATCTCCCGCGGCAGAAGAATAGTCGAAAATGCCTTTGGCATTCTGGCGCAGCGTTGGCAGGTTCTGCTGGGGACTATGCAGCAAAAGCCTGATACAGCAAGGCTCATTGTGGAGGCCTGTGTCTGCCTCCACAACATGATGAGAATGCGCTTCCCGACCATGCAGAACGCAGCTCTTGACCACGAGGACGTGAACCACGAAGTTGTCCTGGGTTCGAGGAGGAACAACGCGAACATGTACAACGTGGACCGGGCTAGAGGCCCAAACAAAGACAGCACTGCTGCGAAGAAGCAACGTGAATATCTGAAGTTGTACTTTAACTCAGAGGCGGGATCAGTCCCATGGCAGGACAATATAATATAAAACATTGTCATTTAAATAGTGTACGTGGCATTTAAATAAAAATGTTTATTAAAAAGGTGTTGTTTGTTTTTTGCGTAGAACATAAATTATGTTATAACCAAAAATATCTTTAAAAAAGATAATCGGCGTGTAAATAGATATTGAGACCAATTTTTATTTACACGCCGATTATCGTTTTTAATAAAAACATATTCCTTTTTATACCTAGATAATTAGATACATAAAAGCCATTCGAGGGTATCCTAATGAAATCATTAGGATACCTAGGTTAACTTCATGAAATCATTAGGATACCTAGGTTAACTTCATGAAATCATTAGGATACCTAGGTTAACTTCATGAAATCATTAGGATACCTAGGTTAACTTCATGAAATCATTAGGATACCTAGGTTAACTTCATGAAATCATTAGGATACCTAGGTTAACTTCGTGAACAGTCATGAGGTCCAAAATGTAGCGGAACCATTACCCATGCCTAACCTTGAAATAGAAAATAAGAATTAAGAAACATTATTTTAAAGGGAATTAAAACTTTATTGTCACAATCATCCATCATTATGAAAAGATAAGCATTCATACGACACATATATAAACATAACATATAACAAAATACATGTAATAATAGCACTGTTTAGTATCCATTAGCACAGTTTGTCACAGTTCATAATGCCAGTATCCAAGCTCACTTGCTAGTGTCAGAGCGCCGAATTGTTTCCATGAAGGAATCATTGAAGATCCCGCATGGACTGGCGGCCCCTTTCATCTAGGGTGATGAGCAGCCTCTCTTCCTCCGCTGTGGCCCTGGACGAGGACTGCTTTGGCCTGACATCGAGGACGACAGGCCTCTCAGGCTCTTCGGGAGCTGAAATGGGACCAGACGTCAACGGCAGCTGCTGAATGTCGTCGTCTATGTCCACGGATTCGGCATCGTCGTTCACCTGGGACTGGGCTGCCAGCTTAGCCTTCAACTGCAAAGACACAAGGGGAAACCATGGTTAAGTTTTGACTTGTGTGACCATAATTAACTTATGTACAACATGGCATTCAATAGCAAATATAATATAATAGTATTATTTAGTTTAGAATATGGAAATTCTATAAAGTAGAATGTTATGAAATATAGTATTATGCCTGTAATTTGTCACATATATTGTACTAACACTGACGACGGTTCTTGGCTGGACCTCATGGATGTGCGACTTTAAGAAGTCGAACTTGTCAAGAACCCACAGATCACGCTCGGTGCGTTCGCCAGTCCAAGCCCCAGACTTCAGCTTCGCCATTTTTCCATACCTGGTCCGAATGGAACGGTACCACACGGGAAGGAGGCCCACTTCCTTGTCAAGTATGCGGGCCTGCTCAGCCCAGAGCGCCTCCTTCTTGCCCTTATCCTTGTAAGCGGACAACTTCTTATTGAAGAGCAGTGGGTGTTCCCTCAGCCAGTCTACCATGGCCTCCTCTTCTTCGGGTGTCAGGTCACTGCGCACAAGCCTGTTCCTCTTTGTTTTACGGCTTGGACTGTCACGCTGTCTAATGCTGGCAACGGACTGGGAGTCGGACACAGCAAGATCGACGTTTGAGGCGGCCTTTTCAGGAGATGAGGATGGTACTGGAGAGTGTGAGGCTGGTACTGGAGAGTGTGAGGCTGGTACTGGAGAGTGTGAGGCAGTCCTGGCTGCTTTACCTCGCTTACGGCCCCTCGCTTTCGGCATCACGTTGCGATAATGTATGTTAAAATACGTGTGTGTTAATTAATTGATAGACCCTCAACGGCTTACTACTCTAAGAACAGAATCACGAATGAAGTTTTCCGGAAAAACAGCGGAGATTGAAAATCGCAATGAGGACGCCGTGGGGACGCCACGCGGTCGCAGTGCGAGCGCCATGGACGCGGTAAGGTCGTGGTAGGAACGCCAAGGATGCCGTGGGGTCGCCGGTGATCGCCGTGGGGTCGCCGGTGATTGCCGCCGTGACACCATACACACTCAATAGAAACCCCAAGGACGCGGTAAGGTCGTGCTGGGAACGCCGTGTACATGCACAGATTGCAGAGCACATGACCCCCGTGAGACGGGTGACCGAAATCTGGATTTTTTTAGAAAAATCATTGGGGTTCTCAATGCGACCATCGGCGTCCTCCAAATTTTGACCGTTTAGGACGCAGTAAGGACGCCAGTCCGGTGTGAGGGGGGTATAACATTCTGGTGATGATTTTGCAAAAAATGGATATCTAAGTTCTAAGTCTTCTTTCTATCTAAGTCTTCTTTGTATATAAGTCTTCCTTCTATCTAAGTTTTCCTTCTATCTAAGTCTTCCTTCTATATAAGTCTTCCTTCTATCTAAGTCTTCCTTCTATCTAAGTTTTCCTTCTATCTAAGTCTTCCTTCTATCTAAGTCTTCCTTCTATCTAAGTTTTCCTTCTATCTAAGTCTTCCTTCTATCTAAGTCTTCCTTCTATCTAAGTCTTCCTTCCATTTCTTCCTTCTGTCTAAGTTTTCCTTCTATCTAAGTCTTCCTTCTATCTAAGTCTTCCTTCTATCTTAGTCTTTCTATCTAAGTCTTCCTTCTATCTAAGTCTTCCTTCTATCTAAGTTTTCCTTCTATCTAAGTCTTCCTTCTATATAAGTCTTCCTTCTATCTAAGTTTTCCTTCTATCTAAGTCTTCCTTCTATCTAAGTTTTTCTGGTTGGTAATCATGGTAATTGTAGCAAACGATCAAAATATTAATATGAGATTGTATTGCAGTCTTGCAGATATTTTGTGTGCTTGTCAAACTATACAACAATACAAATTGAGCAATGTCTGCATTGATAAGCTGGAAGAGACACCCAGTTATTTGGTTAGCTCATTTAAAAGCAGTTAATTAAAGTTGATTTTATTTGAATTTCAATTTTGTGGATTGGCACCTAGATAAAAAAAGGCGATGTGTTTTTGTTTTATTAATGTAATTAAAATCATGAAGTACCAAATATAAACAAAAATGGGTGGTAAATACCCAATTAATCAAAAAGCTCTGTACATTCAAACGGTGAAATAATATATATTAATTTATTGTGCAAATACTCTGGAATATACAAGTAACATCTTACTGTATTGTGCAAATACTGAGTATACATGTAATTATTTGTAATATCTTATTGTCTTGATAGAGCCAGAAATGGAGGCCTTCTCCAACCCGATGGCACCGCCGGAGGCTGTTATAGAGGATGACGACGATGACAGGTAAGGATGTGCAATATAGGTTATTAAGGATGATGGACTGCTTATTTATAATAGCTCGAGTTGAAAATGAAAGACCGTAAATTATTAGAAAATTTAAAACCTGAAAGTATAACTATTTTTTTAAAAATAAATCTCTCTTCATTAGCAATTTGACTTCAATAAATTAACTTTACCATGGTTATGCTATGTATTTAGTATATGTAGAGGCCTGAAACGATAAATGGTAGCTGGGCACTGTGGCAATGTCTCAAACTGCAGCATCAACAAAAAAAATATTCATAATGTCATGTAAATTTAATATACAGTTATGCACACATTTCATGCTTAATACGGTTTTAAATAGGGTGTTTTTTTCAGAATGTGAAATGTGTATTATGTGCATACATAAGTTTAATATTAAGTTTCCTCTGCTCCTGATGGTAGGCATCCACTGACAAATGCAGACTTCAGAAAGATGATGATGACACCCCGTGCCCCCAGTAGGGGTGGAGTACCATCCTCAAGCAAATCCCTTCCTTCAAGGTAAAAGTCACTGTCCTTAAGATATTTACATGTATATATTTATGTCTCCTTGCAGCCACTATTGTTCAGGTTAGTTTATCAAACTAGATCATAAATTATAATATACAGTGTTAAATTACAGTCTTATCTATTCCTCTGTCTGTCTATCTGTCTGCTCAGCTGAACTGATGGCTTCAACGGACACTGTAATCACTCATCATTAGGATCCGTCCGTTTTACAGTTTTGTTGCTACCACTTTTAAGCCTTCAATTTTCAGCAGAACTTCACCACACTTGGTCAGTATCTAAACATTCATTATCTCTCAAACAATTTCTGAGTGTAACTCGTTCGTAAATGCCAGAGATATTCCCTCCGAATTAAAGAAGTTTGGCTTGTCGGCCTTGGTGCCCCATCATTCTGGATATGTTTATCTTGACCAAATTGGCTCAGAGGGTCTGTAATTACTAGAATGTGGGAAATCTGGCAGTACATGCTAGAGTTTGTTCCACAGTGTCATCCTTGTGTTTATGCCCCCACCACCAAGTGGGGAGCATCCTTGTGTTTATGCCCACCACCACCAAGTGGGGAGCATCCTTGTGTTTATGCCCACCACCACCAAGTGGTGAGCATCTTTGTGTTTATGCCCACCACCAAGTGGTGAGCATCCTTGTGTTTATGCCCCCACCACCAAGTGGGGAGCATCCTTGTGTTTATGCCCACCACCACCAAGTGGGGAGCATCCTTGTGTTTATGCCCACCACCAAGTGGTGAGCATCCTTGTGTTTATGCCCCCACCACCAAGTGGGGAGCATCCTTGTGTTTATGCCCACCACCAACAAGTGGTGAGCATCCTTGTGTTTATGCCCCCACCACCAAGTGGTGAGCATCCTTGTGATTATGCCCCACCACCAAGTGGTGAGCATCCTTGTGTTTATGCCCCCACCACCAAGTGGTGAGCATCCTTGTGATTATGCCCCACCACCAAGTGGTGAGCATCCTTGTGTTTATGCCCCCATCACCAAGTGGGGAGCATCCTTGTGTTTATGCCCACCACCACCAAGTGGTGAGCATCCTTGTGTTTATGCCCCCACCACCAAATGGTGAGCATCCTTGTGTTTATGCCCCCACCACCAAGTGGGGAGCATCCTTGTGTTTATGCCCACCACCACCAAATGGTGAGCATCCTTGTGTTTATGCCCCCACCACCAAGTGGGGAGCATCCTTGTGTTTATGCCCCCACCACCAAATGGTGAGCATCCTTGTGTTTATGCCCCCACCACCAAGTGGGGAGCATCCTTGTGTTTATGCCCCCACCACCAAATGGTGAGCATCTTTGTGTTTATGCCCCCACCACCAAATGGTGAGCATCCTTGTGTTTATGCCCCCACCACCAAGTGGGGAGCATCCTTGTGTTTATGCCCCCACCACCAAATGGTGAGCATCCTTGTGTTTATGTCCCCATCACCAAGGGGTGAGGCAGCATATAGTACAAGGCTTGTCTGCCTGTCCTTCCTGTGTTTTATCCCCACTTACAGATGTTTTTAACAGACTATTACAACATACACAGGATGGTTCACTACAAAGTAAAATTTGCGTATCGATTCAGTATAACATTGGATGAAAATTATTTATTAAACTCATGCAAAAAGATGACATGTTAGATCTATGGTAATTTCTAGCCTTTATCAAACTTTGTCAAACTGTGTACAGTAAAACAAATTTGGTCATAGTGAAGTTTTGTTCAATTCCTTGGACAGCTCCTTCTGCTTCATACATGTATATAAAAAAATACGGATATAGCAAACTGGGATATAGCAAACTGGGATATAGCAAATTCTTATATGCAACATTGTAGGCAGCTTGATTAACTATAATACAATAATGTACATTGTAGGCAAACTGACCACGCCAGTGTAGAAGACGATGATGATCCTGCTGCAAGAAGGAGAAAGAAAAAGATGTGAGTATATCATAGCTACAGTCTGTAGGAATAGAAGATGTGAGTATATCATAGCTACAGTTGGTAGGAATAGAAGATGTGAGTATATCATAGCTACAGTTGATAGGAATAGAAAATGTGAGTATATCATAAATACAGTTGGTAGGAATAGAAGATGTGAGTATGTCATGGCTACAGTCGGTAGGAATAGAAGATATGAGTATATCTTAACTGCAGTTGGTAGGAATAGGAAGATGTGAGTATATCATAGCAACAGTTGGTAGGAATAGAAGATGTGGACATATCATAGCTACAGTTGATAGGAATAGAAGATGTGAGTATATCATATCAGCAGTTTGTAAGAATAGAAGATGTGAGTATATCATAGCAACAGTTGGTAGGAATAAAAGATGTGAGTATATCATAGCATCAGTTGATAGGAATAAAAGATGTGAGTATATCATAGCAACAGTTGGTAGAAATAGAAGATGTGAGTATATCATATTGACAGTTGGTAGGAATAGAAGATGAGAGTATATCATAGCTACAGTAGGTAGAATAGAAGATGTAAGCATATCATAGCAACAATTGATAGGAATAGTAGATGTGTGTATATCATAGTTACAGTTGGTAGGAATAAAAGATGTGTGTATATCATAGTTACAGTTGGTAGCAATAAAATATGTGAGTATATCATAGCTACGGTTGGGATGAATAGAAGATGTGAATATATCATAGCTACACTTGGTAGAAATAGAAGATGTGAGTAGTGAGTATATCATAGCTACGGTTGGGATGAATAGAAGATACGGGCATATCATAGCTACAGTTGGTATCAGGGCACGAAAATTCCACTCGTCCGCTCGTATTGACGAGTGAAATTCGAAATCGGACGAGTGAAACCCATGAATCGGTTGTCTGAGAGGACGAGTAACATTTCAGTAGAAAACAACACCAAAGAAAATAGTTCTTACATAGTTTATAAAGTGATTAAATGCAGTAAGTAGTCGCAACTCTGTTTATTCAGCGATAAACTGCAATTTAAGTCAACCGGATATTGGGAAATTGACGCATTTCCATTTTGGGACATTCTAAAATGCGGCTCCCGTTCTAATTTCACGAGCGCGAACATTACGGTATTTGATGTTATACAAATAGTATACTAGTCAGCTTTTAGGTGACTGGGGCCAGGGCCTTTAGGAAGGGGAATAAAAGTATACTGTTTTACTGTATTGGAGTTTAACATTATCTTATAAAAAAATGTATTTTTCTTTTTTAAGAGGGGAATTTTTCACAGGGAAAGGGGGGAAATATATACCATGCCAGAGTAACTGTAACCATGATCAGACTGTAGTTAACTATAGAATATGAGTCATCTAATTTTCATTGATTTATATAACGCAAAAAACAACACGTTATGATATTTCCCTTTGTTTTATTTATATATAATAGTGTTAAATGATGGTATCTGACTACTTCGTGATCTTTTACAATCAGAGCAGGACGAGTAAACATCCTATAAGGACGAGTAACATGTCAATGCCACTCGTCCTGTAGGACGAGTATACAGTATAATATATTTCATCCCCTGGGTATGAATAGAAGATGTAAGCATATCATAGCAACAGTTGGTATGAATAGAAGATGTAAGCATATCATAGCAACAGTTGGTAGGAATAGAAGATGTGAGTATATCATAGCAACAGTTGGTAGGAATAGAAGATGTGAGTATATCATAGCAACAGTTGGTAGGAATAGAAGATGTGAGTATATCATAGCAACAGTTGGTAGGAATAGAAGATGTGAGTATATCATAGCTACAGTTGGTTTGCTACAAGTCATGAATATGTATGTCCACTCCACTCATAAGTTAATGGTATCTTTTTTGGACAAAAAGCTATTAATAGAAGTGTTAACATCAAAGAAATAGAAAATATATTCTTGGATGTTGCTTTTATATGTCTAATTTAAGAGCCATGTCAGTCTGTAAAGCATTTATAGGGCCTCTTGGGCATCTTGTTTTAGGAACTGGAGGCATAGTGAACTTAACAATAAACTTCATGTTTTATTGAAAGTATAATACTATTTTCTTGTAGAGAAAAGGTTGTTGCAAATTAAATTATTTTTTTTATCTGATAACGTGTGAATATCCTGCTAATTTATATACAGTGGAATGGACACAACGCCCCAAACCCCTATATTCCTATTGCAAACATGGTATGGCCATTAAAGATAACTATGTCTATGTAAACAGTTACTATGCCAAACTGAAGAGAATAGAAGAAGAGCGTCAGAAAGAGTTGGCAGAGAAATACCGTGACCGTGCACGTGAGAGACGGGAGGTTCAGCACACTGATCACGACCAGGCGGAGAGCGTCAGCACCACGGCAGACTACCGAGCGGTGGCACCAGACTCTAAATCCATCGAGAACTATGCCGAGCGCAGGAAACAGGTGATTCAGGAGTCCAAATATCTCGGTGGTGATATGGAACACACTCACTTGGTGAAAGGTATGTGATATTGAATGTATGTGCTATGAAACACACTCACTTCGTGAAAAGTATTTGTTCTGTTTATTTCACAGAAAACCTTCCATTACTGTGTAATGTTAACTGGGTTGTTTATATAAGCCTTGTGTTATTTTTTACTGTGTATCAACTAAAATTTGAAAGGGTTGTATTTTTACGCTCATATTTGCAAATGAACCATCTTGCGAATTCAAGAACTTGCACACTATAATTGAAAACAAGCTACTGGCTTGTTCAGCCAAAACAAAACTGTTGAGTAAAAACAACAGGGACTGGTTAAAGGGAAATAACTATAGTTGTAAATCGTACACAAGGATTGCATAAATTCACACTGCTACATAAACGAAAAATGCTATTTTTGCACGGTCATTGGTTGTCGCTCCGTGTGAGTAACTCAGTCATTTTGTTGAATAAAACTTTTATAGTGTTGAAGACAATTTGATTGCAATTCATGCCACTGAAAGAAATTAAACAATGACATGGTATATTCCATTGTTAATAACTAACAGCATTTACTCATGTAGTGTTGATCTAGGTGCCACTGCTACTGCAGACATAATATGCAATAATTTGAAACTTAATTCTTACCTCGTTACAGGTCTTGACTTTGCCCTCCTAGAAAAGGTGAGGGCTGAGATCTCGAGTAAGGAACGTGAGGAGGAACAAGAGATGGAGAAGGTTGTTACACAAGCTCCCAAGGAGAAGAAAGAGGAAGAACCTGAACCACAAATGCAGGTACGTACCATGAAAAATTATCATGGCCCTCCAAGTTAACCCTGATCTATAGATGCTGGTAGGTACCATGGAAAATTATCATGGCCCTCCAAGTTAACCCTGATCTATAGATGCTGGTAGGTACCATGGAAAATTATCATGGCCCTCCAAGTTAACCCTGATCTATAGATGCTGGTAGGTACCATGGAAAATTATCATGGCCCTCCAAGTTAACCCTGATCTATAGATGCTGGTAGGTACCATGGAAAATTATCATGGCCCTCCAAGTTAACCCTGATCTATAGATGCTGGTAGGTACCATGGAACATTATCATGGCCCTCCAAGTTAACCCTGATCTATAGATGCTGGTAGGTACCATGGAAAATTATCATGGCCCTCCAAGTTAACCCTGATCTATAGATGCTGGTAGGTACCATGGAACATTATCATGGCCCTCCAAGTTAACCCTGATCTATAGATGCTGGTAGATACCATGGAAAATTATCATGGCCCTCCAAGTTAACCCTGATCTATAGATGCTGGTAGGTACCATGGAACATTATCATGGCCCTCCAAGTTAACCCTGATCTATAGATGCAGGTAGGTACCATGGACAATTATCATGGCCCTCCAAGTTAACCCTGATCTATAGATGCTGGTAGGTACCATGGAACATTATCATGGCCCTCCAAGTACCTTGATCTTAGATGCTGGTAGTTCCTATGGAAAATTATCATGGACCTCCAAATTTACCTTGATATATTTATGCAGGTAGTTCTTATGGAACATTATCATGGCCCTCAAAGTTAACCTTGATCTATAGATGCAGGTAGTTCCGGTGGAATATTATCATGGCCCTCCAAGTTAACCTTGATCTATGGATGCAGGTAATTCTTATGGAACATTATCATGGCCCTCAAAGTTAACCTTGATCTATAGATGCAGGTAGTTCCGGTGGAATATTATCATAGCCCTCCAGGTTAACCTTGATCTATAGATGCAGGTAGTTCCGGTGGAATATTATCATGGCCCTCAAAGTCAGCCTCGATCTATAGATGCAGGTAGTTCCGGTGGAAAATTATCATGGCCCTCCAAGTTAACCTTGATCTATGGATGCAGGTAGTTCTTATGGAACATTAGCATGGCCCTCAAAGTTAACCTTGATCTATAGATGCAGGTAGTTCCGGTGGAATATTATCATGGCCCTCCGAGTTAACCTTGATCTATAGATGCAGGTAGTTCCGGTGAAGTATTATCATGGCCCTCAAAGTCAGCCTCGATCTATAAATGCAAGTAGTTCTAATGGAACATTATCATGGCCCTCCAAGTTAACCTTGATCTATTGATGCTTGTAGTTCCTATGGAACACTATCATGGCCTTCAAAGTCAGCCTTGATCTATATATGCTGGTAGTTCCTATTGAACATTATCATGGCCCTCAAAGTTAACCTTGATTTGTAGATGCAGGTAGTGCCTATGGAATATTAGCATGGCTCTCAAAGTCAGCTTCGATCTATAGATGCTGGTAGTTTGTATAGAACATTTTCATGGCCCTCCAAGTCAGCCTCGATATGTAGATGCTGGTAGTTCCTATGGAACATTATTATGGCCCTCCAAGATAACCTTGATTGATAGATGCAGGTAGTTCTTGTGGAACATTGTCATTGCCCTCCAAATTAACCTTGATCTATAGATGCTGGTAGTTCTTATGGAAAATTATCATGGCCCTCCAAGTTAACTTGATCTATGGATGCAGATAGTTCTTATGGAACATTATCATGGCCCTCAAAGTTAACCTTGATCTATAGATGCAGGTAGTTCCGGTGGAATATTATCATGGCCCTCCAAGTTAACCTTGATCTATAGATGCAGGTAGTTCCGGTGGAGTATTATCATGGCCCTCAAAGTCAGCCTCGATCTATAAATGCAAGTAGTTCTAATGGAACATTATCAGGGCCCTCCAAGTTAACCTTGATCTAATGATGCTTGTAGTTCCTATGGAACACTATCATGGCCCTCAAGGTCATCCTTGATCTATAGATGCTGGTAGTTCCTATGGAACATTATCATGGCCCTCAAGGACAACCTTGATCTATTGATTCTGGTAGTTCCTATGGAACATTATAATGGCCCTCCAAGTTAACCTTGATCTATGGATACAGGTAGTTCCTATGGAACATTATCATGGCCCTCCAAGTTAACCTTGATCTATGGATGCTGGTAGTTCCTATGGAACATTATCATGGCCCTCAAGGTCAACCTTGATCTATTGATGCTGGTAGTTCCTATGAAACATTATAATGGCTTGATCTATGGAAACAGGTAGTTCCTATGGAACATTATCATGGCCCTCCAAGTTAACCTTGATCTATGGATGCTGGTAGTTCCTATGGAACATTATCATGGCCCTCAAGGTCAACCTTGATCTATAGATGCTGGTAGTTCCTATGGAACATTATCATGGCCCTCAAGGTCAACCTTGATCTATAGATACATGTAGTTCCTATGGAACATTAGCATGGCCCTCCAAGTTAACCTTGATCTATAGATGCAGGTAGTTCCTATGGAACATTATCATGGCCCTCCAAGTTAACCTTGATCTATAGATGCTGATAGTTTTTATGGAACATTATCATGGCCCTCCAAGTTAACTTTGATCTATTGATGCAGGTAGTTATTATGGAACATTATCATGGCTCTCCAAGTTAACCTTGATCTATTGATGCAGGTAGTTCTTATGGAACATTATCATGGCTCTCCAAGTTAACCTTGACTTATAGATGCTGGTAGTTCCTATGGAAAATTATCATGGCCCTCCAAGTTAACCTTGATCTATAGATGCAGGTAGTTCTTATGGAACATTATCATGGCTCTCCAAGTTAACCTTGACTTATAGATGCTGGTAGTTCCTATGGAACATTATCATGGCCCTCCAATTTAACCTTGATCTATAGATGCGGGAAGTTCTTATGGAACATTATCATGGCCCTCCAAGTTAACCTTGATCTATAGATGCAGGTAGTTCTTATGGAACATTATCACGGCCCTCCAAGCTAACCTTGATCTATTAATGCTGGTAGTTCCTATGGAACATTATTTTGGCCCTCAAAGTTTCTATGGAAATATTCCATTATTATTATTGGAAATAGTCCAGCCGGTTTGATTGCTTTCCATCCATCGCCTTCAGCTCAGGGTAAATGAAATCAAACAGGTTGGAATATTTCCATACACCCTGATGGAATATTACCATACACCCTGATGGAATATTCCCATGCACCCTGATGGAATATTTCCATGCACCCTGATGGAATATTCCCATGCACCCTGATGGAATATTTCCATGCACCCTGATGGAATATTCCCATGCACCCTGATGTAATATTTCCGTACACCCTGATGGAATATTCCCATCCACCCTGATGGAAAATTCCCATGCACCCTAATGGAAATTTGTGTAACTAATAATATTCCATGTTATTTCAGTTTAAAACTAAGATGGGCAGGAACATATTCCGGACACTATTCAAGTCTAAAGATATCGGGCGTAACGAGTTATTCTTGCCAGGACGTATGGCATATGTTGTTGACTTGGAGGACGAGTTTGCAGACTCTGACGTGCCCACCACGACTATCAGGAGTAAGGCAGATTGTCCTAGTCTGGAGGTAATCTATATGTATCTGTTACAATCACCACAATTGGTATTTTTTAGCTCACCTTAGTGGTACTGTAATATGCTTCAGATGACAACAACCTTGACCAATGACATGGTTATAAACACACTGATTTAGATCTTGTCTGTATTATACCCCTGATTGTACTGTAATATGCCTCAGACAACAACATTGACAAACAATGACATAGTTACCAGATCTTGTCTGTATTATAACCCTGATTGTACTGTAATATGCTTCAGACAACAACATTGACAAACAATGACATAGTTACCAGATCTTGTCTGTATTATACCCCTGATTGTACTGTAATATGCTTCAGACAACAACATTGACAAACAATGACATAGTTACCAGATCTTGTCTTTATTATACCCCTGATTGTACTGTAATATGCTTCAGACAACAACATTGACAAACAATGACATATTTACCAGATCTTGTCTTTATTATACCCCTGATTGTACTGTAATATGCTTCAGACAACAACATTGACAAACAATGACATAGTTGCCAGATCTTGTCTGTATTATACCCCTGATTGTACTGTAATATGCTTCAGACAACAACATTGACAAACAATGTCATAGTTGCCATATCTTGTCTGTATTATACCCCTGATTGTACTGTAATATGCTTCAGACAACAACATTGACAAACATTGACATAGTTACCAGATCTTGTCTGTATTATACCCCTGATTGTACTGTAATATGCTTCAGACAACAACATTGTCAAACATTGAACTAGTTACCAGATCTTGTCTGTATTATACCCCTGATTGTACTGTAATATGCTTCAGACAACAACATTGACAAACAATGACATAGTTACCAGATCTTGTCTGTATTAAAACCCTGATTGTACTGTAATATGCTTCAGACAACTACATTGACAAACAATGACATAGTTACCAGATCTTGTCTTTATTATACCCCTGATTGTACTGTAATATGCTTCAGACAGCAACATTGACAAACAATGACATAGTTACCAGATCTTGTCTGCATTATACCCCCTGATTGTACTGTAATATGCTTCAGACAACAACATTGACAAACAATGACATAGTAACCAGATCTTGTCTTTATTATACCCCTGATTGTACTGTAATATGCTTCAGACAACAACATTGACAAACAATGACATAGTTACCAGATCTTGTCTGTATTATACCCCTGATTGTACTGTAATATGCTTCAGACAACAACATTGACAAACAATGACATAGTTACCAGATCTTGTCTGTATTATACCCCTGACTGTACTGTAATATGCTTCAGACAACAACATTGACAAACAATGACATAGTTACCAGATCTTGTCTGTATTATACCCCCTGATTGTACTGTAATATGCTTCAGACAACAACATTGACAAACAATGACATAGTTACCAGATCTTGTCTGTATTATACCCCCTGATTGTACTGTAATATGCTTCAGACAAAACATTGACAAACAATGACATGGTTACCAGATCTTGTCTTTATTATACCCCTGATTGTAATGTAATATGCTTCAGGCGACAACCACTCTGACGACCAATGACATAGTTATCAACAAACTGACCCAGATCTTGTCCTACCTGAGACAGGGCAGAAGGGAGAGTAAAAAACAGAAGAAACTTAAGGAAAAGGGTATGTCTCACATTTCCTGTCATTATTAATTTGCATAATAGTTAAACTCCTCATAATACTTGTGAAAAATTGTATAGTGAGAGAACTCCATTATGTGTTACAGTATCCATTTATGCAATATATTTTGTCTACTTAGCATGGCAGAAACTTAGGGATCACCTTGTCATCTGTCATCCTCTGTTGTCGTCCATCATTTGTCCTTTACATTTAACCTGCAGCCTAACGCTGGCCATTACTTGAAAAGTATTTGACCAATGTTCATAATTATACCCCCTTTCATAAAACTTTAACCTGCAGCCCAACCAGGGCACACCGTTCTAGTTAATTGTAAAACAGGTGATCAAGTGTGATATTTGTAAGTAGTTGTTGATAATGTAAATAAGGTTTCATATAACTATAAAAAGTATTGAAACTGTAGAAATATGGTTTCGTATAAATATAAAAAGTACTGTAACTGTAAATATGGTGTATATGTAAGACTCATTGACACTGTCTGTAAATATGTGTCGGACTCCAGCTCGAGAGGTTGTGGGTTCAATCCTTGTCACGACATTGTTTTTTATCCTTTAGCAAGAAAATTAATCCACATTGCTTAGTACTGGTTATACCCAGGAAGCCATAAAGATAATTAATATAAGTTGCAAGAACTTGTTTCCCAGTTAATGTAAAAGAAATTTGTTTAGACTAAACGATGTGGATACTGTAAATATGGTTATGTATAGCTGTTAACAATGTTGGCACTGTAAATATGGTTATATGTATAGCTGTTAACAATGTTGACACTGTAAATATGGTTATGCATAGCTGTTAACAATGTTGATACTGTAAATATGGTTATGCATAGCTGTTAACAATGTTGACACTGTAATTATGGTTATGTATAGCTGTTAACAATGTTGATACTGTAATTATGGTTATGTATAGCTGTTAACAATGTTGATACTGTAAATATGGTTATGCATAGCTGTTAACAATGTTGGCACTGTAAATATGCTTATGTATAGCTGTTAACAATGTTGATACTGTAAATATGGTTATGTATAGCTGTTAACAATGTTGACACTGTAAATATGGTTATGTATAGCTGTTAACAATGTTGACACTGTAAATATGGTTATGTATAGCTGTTAACAATGTTGACACTGTAATTATGGTTATGTATAGCTGTTAACAATGTTGATACTGTAAATATGGTTATGTATAGCTGTTAACAAAGTTGGCACTGTAAATATGGTTATGTATAGCTGTTAACAATGTTGACACTGTAAATATGCTTATGTATAGCTGTTAACAACGTTGGCACTGTAAATATGGTTATGTATAGCTGTTAACAATGTTGACACTGTAATTATGGTTATGTATAGCTGTTAACAATGTTGATACTGTAATTATGGTTATGTATAGCTGTTAACAATGTTGACACTGTAAATATGGTTATGCATAGCTGTTAACAATGTTGGCACTGTAAATATGGTTATGTATAGCTGTTAACAATGTTGGCACTGTAAATATGGTTATGTATAGCTGTTAACAATGTTGACACTGTAAATATGGTTATGCATAGCTGTTAACAATGTTGATACTGTAAATATGGTTATGCATAGCTGTTAACAATGTTGGCACTGTAAATATGGTTATGCATAGCTGTTAACAATGTTGGCACTGTAAATATGGTTATGCATAGCTGTTAACAATGTTGATACTGTAAATATGGTTATGCATAGCTGTTAACAATGTTGGCACTGTAAATATGGTTATGCATAGCTGTTAACAATGTTGATACTGTAAATATGGTTATGCATAGCTGTTAACAATGTTGGCACTGTAAATATGGTTATGTATAGCTGTTAACAATGTTGGCACTGTAAATATGGTTATGCATAGCTGTTAACAATGTTGATACTGTAAATATGGTTATGCATAGCTGTTAACAATGTTGGCACTGTAAATATGGTTATGCATAGCTGTTAACAATGTTGATACTGTAAATATGGTTATGCATAGCTGTTAACAATGTTGGCACTGTAAATATGGTTATGTATAGCTGTTAACAATGTTGGCACTGTAAATATGGTTATGTATAGCTGTTAACAATGTTGGCACTGTAAATATGGTTATGCATAGCTGTTAACAATGTTGATACTGTAAATATGGTTATGCATAGCTGTTAACAATGTTGGCACTGTAAATATGGTTATGCATAGCTGTTAACAATGTTGGCACTGTAAATATGGTTATGCATAGCTGTTAACAATGTTGGCACTGTAAATATGGTTATGCATAGCTGTTAACAATGTTGATACTGTAAATATGGTTATGCATAGCTGTTAACAATGTTGGCACTGTAGATATGCTTATGTATAGCTGTTAACAATGTTGACACTGTAAATATGGTTATGCATAGCTGTTAACAATGTTGATACTGTAAATATGGTTATGTATAGCTGTTAACAATGTTGACACTGTAAATATGGTTATGCATAGCTGTTAACAATGTTGATACTGTAAATATGGTTATGCATAGCTGTTAACAATGTTGGCACTGTAAATATGGTTATGTATAGCTGTTAACAATGTTGGCACTGTCAATATGCTTATGCATAGCTGTTAACAATGTTGACACTGTAAATATGGTTATGTATAGCTGTTAACAATGTTGGCACTGTCAATATGCTTATGCATAGCTGTTAACAATGTTGATACTGTAAATATGGTTATGTATAGCTGTTAACAATGTTGGCACTGTCAATATGCTTATGCATAGCTGTTAACAATGTTGACACTGTAAATATGCTTATGCATAGCTGTTAACAATGTTGATACTGTAAATATGGTTATGTATAGCTGTTAACAATGTTGGCACTGTCAATATGCTTATGCATAGCTGTTAACAATGTTGACACTGTAAATATGGTTATGCATAGCTATTAACAATGTTGATACTGTAAATATGGTTATGCATAGCTGTTAACAATGTTGACACTGTAAATATGGTTATGCATAGCTGTTAACAATGTTGATACTGTAAATATGGTTATGCATAGCTGTTAACAATGTTGACACTGTAAATATGGTTATGCATAGCTGTTAACAATGTTGGCACTGTAAATATGCTTATGCATAGCTGTTAACAATGTTGATACTGTAAATATGGTTATGCATAGCTGTTAACAATGTTGGCACTGTAAATATGCTTATGTATAGCTGTTAACAATGTTGACACTGTAAATATGGTTATGCATAGCTGTTAACAATGTTGATACTGTAAATATGGTTATGTATAGCTGTTAACAATGTTGACACTGTAATTATGGTTATGTATAGCTGTTAACAATGTTGGCACTGTAAATATGGTTATGTATACCTGTTAACAATGTTGATACTGTAAATATGGTTATGTATAGCTGTTAACAATGTTGGCACTGTAAATATGGTTATGTATACCTGTTAACAAAGTTGGCACTGTAAATATGGTTATGTATAGCTGTTAACAATGTTGGCACTGTAAATATGGTTATGTATACCTGTTAACAAAGTTGGCACTGTAAATATGGTTATGTATAGCTGTTAACAATGTTGGCACTGTAAATATGGTTATGTATACCTGTTAACAATGTTGATACTGTAAATATGGTTATGCATAGCTGTTAACAATGTTGGCACTGTAAATATGGTTATGCATAGCTGTTAACAATGTTGACACTGTAAATATGGTTATGCATAGCTGTTAACAATGTTGATACTGTAAATATGGTTATGCATAGCTGTTAACAATGTTGGCACTGTAAATATGGTTATGCATAGCTGTTAACAATGTTGATACTGTAAATATGGTTATGCATAGCTGTTAACAATGTTGATACTGTAAATATGCTTATGTATAGCTGTTAACAATGTTGGCACTGTAAATATGGTTATGCATAGCTGTTAACAATGTTGATACTGTAAATATGGTTATGTATAGCTGTTAACAATGTTGACACTGTAAATATGGTTATGCATAGCTGTTAACAATGTTGACACTGTAAATATGGTTATGCATAGCTGTTAACAATGTTGACACTGTAAATATGCTTATGTATAGCTGTTAACAATGTTGATACTGTTACTATGGTTTATACATATAGCTGTAAACAACATTCAATTTGATACTGTTACTATGGTGTATACATATAAATGTAAACAACGTTGATACTGTTACTATGGTTACATATAAATGTAAACAACATTGCTTGGTTTGCAGGGAAGCTGAAGGAAGCTGGAAAACTTGAAGCCAAACTTCCTGGGGCTGATGACAGGTATGTCTGAATATAAAGTCACATTTAAATAAATTACTGTCAACTCGGAAAAACACCCATCATTAGAACCATATTCATCCTTGTAAAGAAACCTGGCCTTATGTCTTAATAAACACTCACATATTGACAGTCATCCAGAGTAAAGTCATAAAAACTAGCATGGAGTTTGTATTTTAGCTCTTCTGATCAGAGATCAGCAGAGCTTATGCCGTGGTGCGGCGTCCGTCGTCCGTCTGTCTGTCCGTCCGTAAACTGTTATTTGTAGTGACTACTCCTCTGAAACTACTGGCTGGATATTCATGAAACTTTACAGAAATGTTGCCCATGAAGTCGAGTTGATCCTAGCAAATATTCATGTTGATGTGAAATCCAAGATGGCCGCCAAAGCTAAAAATAGATTTTTAAAATACAAGTTTGTAGCGACTACTTCTTGAAAACTATAAGTGATATTGATATGGGACTTTTTCTAAAATGATCAGTATGACATGATGTTGGTCATTCTCAAAAATCCTTGGATTCGACGTTAAACATGGCTGCTAGCAGCCATCTTTGTTTACATAGAGTTATATAGTAAAAACTTGTAGCGACTACTTCTCTGAAACTACTTGGCGGATTTTCATGAAACTTCACAGGAACGTTGCTCTTGATGTCTAATTGATCATAGCAAAATTTCAGGTTGGCCAGAAATTCAAGATGGCCACCACAGCTAAAAATAGATTTTTAAAAAATAAGTTTGTAGAGACTACTGCTTGAAAACTATAAGTGATATTGATATGGGACTTTTTCTAAAATGATCAGCATGACATGATGTTGATCCGAGTCAAACATTATTTTGATTCGACGTTAAACATGGCTGCCAGTGGCCATCTTTGGTTACATTGAGTTATATAGTAAAAACTTGTAGCGAATGCTTCTCTGAAACTACTTGACGGATGTTCATGAAACTTCGCAGGAATGTTGCTCTTAATGTCTGGTTGGTCCTAGAAAAATTTCAGACTCGCCTGAAATTCAAGATGGCCGCCACAGCTAAAAATATATTTAAAATAAATAAGTTTGTAGCGACTACTTCTTGAAAACTATAAGTGATATTGATATGGGACTTTTTCTAAAATGATCAGCATGACATGATGTTAGTCGTTGTCAAAAGTAGTTTTGATTCGACGTTAAACATGGCTGCCAGCGGCCATCTATGTTTACATAGAGTTATATAATGAAAACTTGTAGCGACTACTCCTCTGAAACTACTTGACGGATTTTCATGAAACTTCACAGGAATGTTGCTCTTGATGTCTTATTGATCCTAGCAAAATTTCAGGTTGGCCGGAAATTCAAGATGGCCGCCACGGCTAAAAATACATTTTCAAAATACTAGTTTGTAGCGACTACTTCTTGAAAACTGTAAGTGATATTGGTATTGGACTTTTTCTAAAACGATCAGCATGACATGATGTTGGTCCTTGTCAAAAATCGTTTTGATTCTACGTTAAACATGGCTGCCAGCTGCCATCTTTGATTACATAGAGTTATATAGTAAAAACTTGTAGCGACTACTCCTTTGAAACTACTTGGCGGATTTTCATGAAACTTTACAAAAATGTTGCTCTTGATGTCTAATTGATCCTAGCAAAATTTCAGGTCGGCCGGAAATTCAAGATGGCTGCCACGGCTAAAAATAAATTTTCAAAAAACAAGTTTGTAGCGACTACTTCCTGAAATCAAAATCAATCAGTAGAGCTTCAAGGTCATTGACCTCTTGTAAGTTATTCAATTCATTGTGGAGTCATTGTGTGTGAGGGCACAGTTGATAGATTTATTAAAAACTCAAACCAGGTTTGTATTTCAGACTTTTTCAGACTTTTATTGCCATTAAAAAAAAATCATTAATTTTTCACTCACCAGAAATGAATTATTTTCCTTGGCCAATACTTGCATTACTCAGTTTTACAAGGCAGTACACAGAACTGGGTTTATCTCGACCAGTATAATATATTGAAGGCTGTACACAGAACTGGGTTTATCTCGACCAGTGTAATATATTGAAGGCAGTACACAGAACTGGGTTTATCTCGACCAGTGTAATATATTGAAGGCAGTACACAGAACTGGGTTTATCTCGACCAGTATAATATATTGAAGGCAGTACACAGAAGTGGGTTTATCTCGACCAGTATAATATATTGAAGGCAGTACACAGAACTGTGTTTATCTCGACCAGTGTAATATATTGAAGGCAATACACAGAACTGGGTTTATCTCGACCAGTGTAATGTATTGAAGGCAGTACACAGAACTGGGTTTATCTCGACCAGTGGAATATATTGAAGGCAGTACACAGAACTGGGTTTATCTCGACCAGTGTAATATATTGAAGGCAGTACACAGAACTGGGTTTATCTCGACCAGTTTAATATATTGAAGGCAGTACACAGAACTGGGTTTATCTCGACCAATATAATATATTGAAGGCAGTACACAGAACTGGGTTTATCTCGACCAGTTTAATATATTGAAGGCAGTACACAGAACTGGGTTTATCTCGACCAATATAATATATTGAAGGCAGTACACAGAACTGGGTTTATCTCGACCAATATAATATATTGAAGGCAGTACACAGAACTGGGTTTATCTCGACCAGTTTAATATATTGAAGGCAGTACACAGAACTGGGTTTATCTCGACCAATATAATATATTGAAGGCAGTACACAGAACTGGGTTTATCTTGACCAGCGTACTATATTGAAGGCAGTACACAGAACTGGGTTTATCTCGACCAGTTTAATATATTGAAGGCAGTACACAGAACTGGGTTTATCTCGACCAATATAATATATTGAAGGCAGTACACAGAACTGGGTTTATCTCGACCAGTGTAATATATTGAAGGCAGTACACAGAACTGGGTTTATCTTGACCAGTGTACTTTATTGAAGGCAGTACACAGAACTGGGTTTATCTCGACCAGTGTAATATGTTTAAGGCAGTACACAGAACTGGGTTTATCTCGACCAATATAATATATTGAAGGCAGTACACAGAACTAGGTTTATCTCGACCAGTATAATATATTGAAGTACACAGAATTGGGCTTCAGTATAATATATCACTACAAAACACAAAATAACAATCATATGCACACAATTTTTATTACATCCCTTCAAAATACTCTCCCTTTACACGTATGCACAATTTCAACCTTTTAATCCAATTTTGGAAAGCGCTGGCATAGACCTTTTTAGGGACACCTTCCAGATACTGGAATATTGCATAACCAATCGCATTCCTGGAGTGAAATCTGTGGCCCTCGGAGTGTTTCTTCATGCAGGGAAACAAAAAAAAGTCACAAGGGGCCAGGTCTGGAGAATACGGAGGGTGACAAAGTATAGTCACGCCCTTTTCTTTCAAAAACTTGTTAACCGTCGCAGACTTATGAGCAGGAGCATTATCGTGTAACAATGACATGCGTGATAAGCCAAGGGCTGGGCGATGTTTTCTTAACCTCTGTTCCAGTTTTTTCAATACAAGGTCCCTATACATAGTTCCTGTTACTGTTCTACCCCGGGGAATCGCCACTTGCGCCGTTTCCCCGCGACTATTAAGAAAAAGCATACATGCACTTTCTTCACACTAATCGGCCCGTTTGCTACAGATGTCTTCTGGTATTTTCAGTTGCCCACTATATTATTACGTGTATTCCTGGTAGGGTTCAAAATAATGTCACCAAGTTTCGCCCTGTCACTAAGTTAGAAAACGCTCTGATTGGTCAAATTTATGGTAGTGTTCCAACAATTTACCGGGCCTCACAGCACGAAAACCCGCTGCTTCTTCTGAGTCTTCCCGTTAAGAGATAGGGGATCCATCTAGCAGAAATTCATTCTAGCATTCAAAACTTCTTTTCAATATTTTAAAGACCTGATCCGGCGAAATGCCTAGGCACTTAGCTAACTGACCAGTAGATTAATCTTGCATCTTTGCTAATTAACTCCTTCACTTTTTGGCTATTTTCTGGGTGTCACCACACTAAAATGGTCTTCCAAATATCTCGAGTAGAGCGAGTTAAATTTTTTAATCCAGTGTGTAACTGCGGCATACAACACTTTATTAGTTCCATAAGCATCACAAAGTTCATTGAATATGTTCCGGGCACTTAATCCAAGTCTAAAACGTGTTTTTATATAACCCCGTATTTGGGAGCTGAAATCACTAACCATAATTATACACAGTGTATATGAATTTGTCTACTCAAAATGACGATAAAATCAAAACTATTGCACGGATTATAACAAGTTTGATATCATTTAAAAGATAATGCATTGGACTGTAATATAAAGCAAAAAGCACGAGGATATCGAGAGATATTTTCAATTGACAGCTATAGTTGCATTAAAGAATAAATGCCCCTCGTATTGAAGGCAGTACACAGAACTGGGTTTATCTCGACCAGTATAATATATTGAAGACTACTCAGTCCTGGGTTTATCTCGACCAGTATAATATACTGAAGACTACTCAGTCCTGGGTTTATCTCGACCAGTATAATATATTGAAGACTACTCAGTCCTGGGTTTATCTCGACCAGTATAATATATTGAAGGCAGTACACAGAACTGGGTTTATCTCGACAAGTATAATATATTGAAGACTACTCAGTCCTGGGTTTATCTTGACCAGTATAATATATTGAAGACTACTCAGTCCTGGGTTTTGTGGTAAGAAGTATGGATACAGGGGTTAATGTAGTATTGTGTATATATGTGACTTCCTGTATTTCGTGATATGGTGTTTAAATTCCCTCATGTTTATATATACACAGTATATTTGGTGAACTTGGCGATTACGCTCCATCAGTACAGAAGTCTAAGGATAAGAGAGATAGGAAAGAACGTGACAAAGATGATCCCAGGGATGCTCGGAGAGATAGGGACCGTGAAAGGGAACACAGGTAAAACCTTTAATCTTGTAACACGTGACTTACTCAACCTGGTCAGCTTGGACCAACAGTTGTTTGCTATGTTTGTAAACTGCTATTACTTAGTTGGATCTTAATATAACTCATTCAGGTATCATCATTATTATGTACCCATGGCTGGTCAGATGTTTGTAAGTAGAGGGCTTCAAGGTAGATCTGACAGCCTTAAACTCTTCAATCTTCATAAACAGGTACATCTCTATTAGCATTATACATTCTGACAAAAAGTAGGTCACTGTGACCAACTTGCCCTACTCTTTATTGTTTTTGGTTGATTGTGGTCAAGGTTTTGCATTAGCTCCATTTCATTGACCTTGACAAAAGCTAACTGACCAAAGCATGACATGTAACTAGTTACAGCCACATTTGATAAGAGGGAAGGGCATTTTGCAATTGTTGACTGCTTCTTATTCTAAATATTTTTAAATAAATATAAACATCGTATTTCACCCACTATACAGATTAGGCTTAAACCAGATACGAAATAAAAGACATAGTTGAACATTATTCAGGAAAGAAAAATAATATACTTTCAGGGACTATAGAGAGAAAGAGCGAGAGAGAGATCGCGATCGTGGAAGGAGGGATAGAGATAGGGAGAGAGAAAGAGACAAGCCAGGCAAGACTGAAGACAATAAAAATAGCAAGAAGAAATCCTATTTTGAAAAACCAGCTGAGGAGGTAAGTGAAATATCTGACTTAACTCAAGATGGTGAATGGTAGATTGGTCATCATTGATACCTGCATTAATGCTAGAATGGTCCTAATGGCAACTAAACCCCCCCCCCACCGTCATCATTGATACCTGCATTAATGCTAGAATGGTCCCCCCCCCCCCCCCCCCCCCCCCCCCCACCACCACCACCACACATCATCATTGATACCTGCATTAATGGTCCCCCCGTCATCATTGATACCTGCATTAATGCTAATGCTAGAATGGTCCCCCCACCCCCTTCATCATTGATACCTGCATTAATGCTAGAATGGTTCTAATGCCAACTAACCCTCACCCACCCACCCCCTGTCATCATTGATACCTGCATTAATGCTAGAATGGTCCTAATGGCAACTAAGGTAAAGCAAGGTTTGTTGATACCTGCATTAATGCTAGAATGGTCCTAATGGCAACTAAGGTAAAGCAAGGTTTGTTGATACCTGCATTAATGCTAGAATGGTCCTAATGGCAACTAAGATAAAGCAAGGTTTGTTCCTCATTGCAACCTCAGTAAAGGAAAGAGTGTTCCTCATGACAACCTTGGGTAATGCAAGGTTATGGTTAGTAAGACTGGCCTTCAAAGGTTATGGTTAGAACGATTGGCCCTCAAAGGTTATGGTTAGAAAGATTGGCCCTCAAAGGTTATGGCTAGTAATATTTGCCCTCAAGGTAATGGTGAGTAAGATTGGCCCTCAAAGGTTATGGTTAGTAAGATTGACCAATTAAATATTTCAATACAGTTAACCCTAATAATAAACATGTGGAATATAGCTAATATTCAGACAAAGTTATACTTGTATTACCATTACCTAGGATGAAGACCGAAGTCGACCCGCCAGTGTGAAGGAGCTGGTGAAGAACGTGACAGACAGATATAGGAACTACGCTGACATGGAGGACGAGAAGGAAAGGTGTGTACATTCACAATGCTGAACACTAGGATTATATCAGTTTCCTTAGCTGTGAGAATCATAGCTCTTATTTTGTCGCCTACATGGCATGGCAGACACTTAGGGATCACATTGTAGTCCGTCCGTCAGTCACACTTTAACCTTCTTCCTAACCTTGGCCATAACTTGAAAAGTGACCTTTGTTCATGAAACTTCACACACATTTTCAAGGAATGTCGTTACACATGTACAATAACTCTGACTTTCATTTTGGCAGAGTTAGGCTTAAAAGATAAAAGTGTTTGTTTCCGCTAACCCGACCGACCCTATTATTTAGCCGCCGACCCTAACTTTTTTTATTGCAAAAAAAATAATTAAATAAATAATAATTAAAAGTTGAACCCATGAACCAAGGTTTCTTATGGAGATAAAAAATAAGATTAAAAAATATTCCTCCAGTGGGATTTGAACCCACGACCCCTGGGGTGTACATTACCAAATATTGAAAAAGGGCCATAACCATGTATCTAGGTATTAATATCTTCCCCAGTATTTTTTATTATATTAAAAGTGTTTTTTCATTAACAACAATAAGGTCATAAATAATAAAAAATAAAAAAATATATAAAAAGTTTTGCCTACCTACCTACCCATTTTTTTTTTGGCCTTATGCCCTTTCATAAAACTTTAACTTGCAAACTAACCAAGCTCATAACTGGCCGTAACTTAAAACGTATTTAACCTATGTTCAAGAAACTTCACATACATTTTTATCTTAACCTAAGGAATGTTGTTATCCATGACCAATAACTCTGACTTCCATTTTAGCAGTGTTATGAACCTTTTCATAAAACTTTAATCTCCTAACCAAGCTCGTAACTGGCCATAACTTGAAAAGTATTTGACCTATGTTCATGAAACTTCACACTCATCTCCATCTTACCCCATGAATGTCTTTACACATGTTCAATAACTTTGACTTTCATTTTGGCAGAGTTATGCCCCTTTTCATAATGTCTTAATCTGTAACCTTACCTGGCTCATAACTTGGCAAAATATTGACATATGGTCATAAAACTTTATACAGTTCTTCTTTGTCAATTATTCAATTTTATTGCAATTTTTCATAAAACTTTGACCTGCAACCTAACCTAGCTCATAACTTAGCAAAATATTGACTTTATACAGTATCAATTATCCAAAGCAGATTTTTTGCCCAATTTTAATAAACTTTAACACTTTAAAAAAAAACTTTCTGCAATAAGTACATTGCAGGAGACACAAGTGTTCCATGGAAAACCCTTCTAGTATTCTGTCTGCTATTCTGAAATATCAGTAGAGTATGCTCCACGACACCAGGTCATATTTTTAATGAGTTTTCTGAAGACGTAACCCAATGCCTGCCTAAAGAACCATGATATTTCAATTGACTAAGCCTTCGATACCACATTTCTATGCATAAAACTTACTAAAGATAAGGATATCTTGTGAATCTAGTCATTCTTGTAATGACTACCTATTTTCATCACATTTTGAGGAAGTATAAAAAACAAAGTTGGAACATGTTTATCTTTACATTGAATATCGGTATGTTTTCTTCTGTCTACAGGAAAGCAGCAAAAAAGGAAGAGGAGAGAATAAAGAAGTTGAAACAGAAGACTGAGATTGACAGTTATGCAGAATGTTATCCTGGGTAAGTGAGAGGTCACAATGTGTCAAAGGTCATGATGTGAGGTCACAATGTAAAGTCAGAGGTCACAATGTAAGTCAGATGTCGCAATGTGAGAAGTCACAATGTAAAGTCAGAGGTCACAATGTAAATCAGAGGTCACAATGTGAATTAGAGGTCACAATGTAAGTCAGAGGCCACAGTGTAAAGTCAGAGGTCACAATGTAAGTCAGAGGTCACAATGTAAAGTCAGAGGTCACAATGTAAAGTCAGAGGTCACAGTGTGAATTAGAGGTCACAATGTGAATCAGAGGTCACAATGTAAAGTCAGAGGTCACAATGTAAAGTCGGAGTTCACAATGTGAATCAGAGGTCAAGATGTAAGTCAGGAAACAAAATGTCATTCTAGGTAAGTCAGACATCAAGTCTGAGGGCAGAGTTTTAATCTGGGTAATTCAGAGATCAGGGGGAAAAGTGTTTAACATTTATTTTACATTCCGGATTTCATTGCCGGATTTCAATGAAACTTTGCAGGAATGATCAGTTCCATGCCTAATTGCGCATATCATTGCCGTGTTCCGGTCAGATGATTTTTAAAGGATCTTTGGAAGAGTAGTGGCCCTTTAAAGGTTTTAATATACAAACTTTGTCCAGACTTGTTCTCCTGAACCCATGGCCAGACTTCATCTAAGCTTGGCAAGGACGATACATACCAATCCTAGTTGCATATATCATCTTCGTGTTCCTTGCGAATGATTTTTGGCCGAGTTATGACCCTATAAAGGTTTTAATACACAAACATTCTCCAGACAAGTTCTCCTGAACATCTGGCCATATTCAATGAAACTGCGCAGGGATTTAAAGGTTTTAATACACAGACTTTGGTCGGATTTCAGTGGAACTTCGCAGGGATGATCAGTATCAAGTCTATTTGCGCATATCATTGCCGTGTTCCGGTCAGATGATTTTTGGCGCAGTTATGGCCCTTGATACACAAACTTTGTCCGGACTAGTTCTCCTGAACCCCTGGCCTGATTTCAGCGATACTTTATAGGGATGATCAGTATCTAGTTGCGCATATCATCGCCATGTTCATTAGAGTTTAATGATATTTGGCGCAGTTATGGCCCTTTATACAGAAACTTTAGTCCGACTAGTTCTCCTGAACCTATGGCTGGATTTCAGTGAAACTTGGCAAGGATGATCAGTACCAAGCATTGTTGCGCATATCAGTGTCGAGTTCCGTATGAATGATTTTCGGCAGAGTTATGGCCCTTTAAAGGCTTTAATACAGAAACTTTGTCCAGAGTAGTTCTCCTGACCCCTGGCCGGATTTCAACGAAACTTAGTAGGGATGATGTGTACCAACCCTATCTATGCATATCATCGTCAGTTCCAGTCAAATGATTTTTGGTGTATTTATTGCCCTTTCCCCAGTGGGAGGAGACATCTGTTTTTACTAAAAACAATCTCTAGTTATCTATCTAAGTTGATCATGTGGCTTTCTGGATGTATCACGTGACCTTGTCATGTTCTGTTTGGGTCATTTCAGCATGGAGGAAGCTGCTGATGCTATTGATGACTCAGAAGACGAGGCAGATTACACAAAGATGGACCAGGGCAACAAGAAAGGTCCTGTTGGGCGCTGGGACTTCGATACTCAGGAGGAGTACAGTGACTATATGGCAAACAAGGAGGCCATGCCCAAGTAAGTTTTGTCTAAATAATAGGTGTACAGCGACTATATGGCAAACAAGGAGGCCATGCCCAAGTAAGTTATGTCTAAATAATAGGTGTACAGTGACTATATGGCAAACAAGGAGGTCATGCCCAAGTAAGTCTAAATAATTGATGTACAGTGACTATATGGCAAACAAGGATGCCATGACCAAGTAAGTTATGTCGAAATAATTGGTGTACAGTGACTATATGGCAAACAAGGAGGCCATGACCAAGTATGTTATGTCGAAATAATGGGTGTACAGTGTTAGGGTTAGGGTTAGGCAAACAAGGAGACCATGCCCAAGTAAGGTATGTCTAAATAATAGGTGTACAGTGACTATATGGCAAACAAGGAGGCCATGTCCAAGTAAGTTATGTCTAAATAATAGGTGTACAGTGACTATATGGCAAACAAGGATGCCATGACCAAGTAAGTTATGTCTAAATAATAGGTGTACAGCGACTATATGGCAAACAATGAGGCCATTACCAAGTATGTTATGTCTAAATAATAGGTGTACAGTGACTATATGGCAAACAAGGAGGCCATGCCCAAGTAAGTTATGTCTAAATAATAGGTGTACAGCGACAATATGGCAAACAAGGAGGCCATGACCAAGTAAGTTATGTCTAAATAATAGGTGTACAGCGACTATATGGCAAACATGGAGGCCATGCCCAAGTAAGTTATGTCTTAAATAATAGGTGTACAGCGACTATATGGCAAACAAGGAGGCCATGACCAAGTAAGTTATGTCTAAATAATAGGTGTACAGCGACTATATGGCAAACAAGGAGGCCATGACCAAGTAAGTTATGTCTAAATAATAGGTGTACAGCGACTATATGGCAAACAAGGAGGCCATGTCCAAGTAAGTTATGTCTAAATAATAGGTGTACAGCGACTATATGGCAAACAAGGAGGCCATGTCCAAGTAAGTCATGTCTAAATAATAGGTGTACAGTGACTATATGGCAAACAAGGAGGCCATGACCAAGTAAGTTATGTCTAAATAATAGGTGTACAGCGACTATATGGCAAACAAGGAGGCCATGCCCAAGTAAGTTATGTCTAAATAATAGGTGTACAGCGACTATATGGCAAACAAGGAGACAATGACCAAGTAAGTTATGTCTAAATAATAGGTGTACAGTGACTATATGGCAAACAAGGAGGTCATGCCCAAGTAAGTTATGTCTAAATAATAGGTGTACAGTGACTATATGGCAAACAAGGAGGCCATGACCAAGTAAGTTATGTCTAAATAATAGGTGTACAGCGACTATATGGCAAACAAGGAGGCCATGCCCAAGTAAGTTATGTCTAAATAATAGGTGTACAGTGACTATATGGCAAACAAGGAGGCCATGCCCAATTAAGTTATGTCTAAATAATAGGTGTACAGCGACTATATGGCAAACAAGGATGCCATGACCAAGTATGTTATGTCTAAATAATAGGTTGACAGTGACTATATGGCAAACAAGGAGACCATGCCCAAGTAAGTTGTGTCTAAATAATAGGTGTGTAGTGGCTACATGGCAAACAAGGAGGTCATGTCCAAGTAAGTTATGTCTAAATAATTGGTGTACAGTGCCTATATGGCAAACAAGGAGGCCATGCCCAAATATATTATATCTAAACAATAGGTGTATAGTGGCTAGTAACTAGATTGGTGAGTTTTAACATAATCAAGATTGCCATGTGTCCCTTTAAATATTTTGATTAATTAACAAGTTGATTTAGCCACTAATGCAACATACTTCTTAATAAAACTATACATTTTGCACTGTTTTAACAGAATTTCTTGTTTCACTTTTCAGAGCTGCTTTTCAGTATGGGGTTAAAATGTCTGATGGCAGAAAGACAAGGAGAGCAGGGCCGAAAGATGAGAAGGCAGAGCTTGATAGACAATGGCAACAAATACAGAACATTATGAATAAACGTAAAGGTGCAGACAATAGAGATGATGATAGGAAAAAATCTAAATATTGATCATATACCTCCCTTCTTTCGTCTTATAAACAGAAATTTGTAAGGAAGATGGGTACTTGTGACGATATGCCTTGAATGTTATCTGAGCTGCTTGTGCGCTAGTCATCAATGAGTATCAAGTGATTTTAGCACCTGAGATACACATTTCAACCATGTCAACAGAGACGAACATCAAGTAATTATGCAAGACCTGCAATGCGGACTAAACTGAATGTTTTGTAGAAATTTCAAGGATTATGATGTACTTGGTATATCTCAGAAACAAAGATTCTGATTGCAACGAAACAAAGTTTTTCTGACTGTTTCGTATTTACTATATCTGAGAAATGAGGCGGACAGTTTTGTGCTTACTATATCTAACAAACAAGCATTGTTTTATACAAAAACAAGGTTTTCAAATGAAACTCTTGATTGCAGATTGCTGGAAATTTTAATGTTTGAAGTTATTTTTTAGGAAAAAAACAAACAAAAGGTTACTTTGACACGAGGTGCAACACACAACTATATAAAGTGTATGACTAGTATATGACGTAATGAATGCTTGATCCATGTGCAAGAGGTTGGCATTGTCATGGCTTACTTAATCCCTGTGCAATGCGGTTTAGATTGTCATGGGTTACTTGATCACTGTTTGTACAAGGATGTTGATAACTACATGATCTTTAAAGTTAAACTACCATAAAAATATGTAATTTAGAATTTTATTGGTGTACATTGTAAAAGGTAAAAAATAAAAATACCACTTAACCTTACTTGTGGAGTTTATTACTTTTATGCCAATAATTATTTAATTATGTTGAAAGTATTTATAGATGAGGCATTGTATGCAGATCAGGGGATTATCTAAACATGCCAGTCCAATAAATAAATATCAATAATCTACTGGGCAAATACTGGTCACATAGCTGGTCCAATACTGGTCACATGACCAATGCATTATTGGAACAGTTTCTTTCATTTTTTGAGAAGAAAAAAGGAGAGGTGTTACTTTTCTGATGACGTTGGGTCATATCTCAGAAGCTGTACTTTACCGGAGACTTCAAACTTCGGTTCCAATTGTATCTTGGGTAGTACAACTCAGCATGAAATAACAAATGCAGGTGAAGGCAAAGGCAAAGGGCAGATAACTTACTTTTTACACTCAAATTTTGCGTTACTGTCACTTTCTCAAGAACTGCTTGCACTAGAGATTTCAAACTTTGGTTAAAGTTGTATCTTGAGTAGTATATATAAAAAGTGAACTACATTAATTGTGAGAAGCAATCAATTCATGTTGGTAATAAAATCAACGTAGTTCCCTCGGATCAGATGCAGAAGATCAACCAAATGTTGGTGATGAAATGGTGATGTAACTCAACACAAGTTGCCTTAGTATCAAATTGCAGCGGAGGCAAATTATTAAATTCAACAGAATTCTTGTTACCCTATCTTAGAAGATACAACAGAATTCTTGTTGCCCTATCTTAGAAGATACAACAGAATTCTTATTGCCCTAAGAAGATACTACAACAGAATTATTTTTGCCCTATCTTAGAAGATACAACAGAATTATTGTTACCCTATTTTAGAAGATAGTTTACTAGTCCAACAAGATACAGCAACTAATATACCCACACATTAACATTGTAATATTTCATTGACTGTTAAAATGGCATTGATAAAGGTACCGTTGCTTGATTATTGAAGAATAAGAGATCTATTTAATCACTCTAGAGTCAGCATTATCACGTTTTATTATGTCGTTGATTAACATGCTATTTATAAACAGTCCAGAAAGTGCTTCCTGCTTCACAGCCTCACTGCTTTACCTATTTTGTAATTAAAGTTGATTGATGAGGAAGCAGGTAAACTATTTATCCATGCACACCTTTTAAAGACCCTGCATCAATAATTTATAACTATACACAAACATACTTCGGAACCCGTACGGTACTGATCACATTAAGCAGGCTCTGAAAATATCAAATACAGGTATTGAAACCAAGTATGTTTCGAGATAATTATACTCCTGTAATTTGTATAAATATCTAGTATAGATGTTATTTCCAATTATAGTTTACATCAACATACTATATACTCAGCAAAAATAAAAAGTACCAACTTTTCTTTCCCTTATTTTCTGGACAACAAAATAGAAAATAATTATGATAAGTAAGGAATAATTAGATAGACCATCACTAATAGTCCAAACAAAGAATTATTTGAAAGTTTAGTAAACAATGAAGTTATCCCTTTTTTCTTAAAACCTGCATTTTTAAACTAAAAAAAAAAAAAAACTCTGAGAAAAATACTTAAATTTGACCAAGACAATATTTTCTGTAGGTTCCTTAGAAAGAAATCACAAAAAAACATAACACAGCTTTTGTAGACGGCAGCTTTTCATTATCCACAATTGTCAAATTATCTCCCTTTGAAGTTTCCATAACAGAAATTTGAACCTGTTTAGTGGAACGTTTTGTACTCCGTTAAGTGTGCTTACAAACATCAACAATTGTTTGTTAAACTGTTTAAACTTTTATATTCCCTCCAAAACTGGCCAATAGAAATACGAGCAGTAACAGTGGGTACTTTTTATTTTGTCTCTGTTAAGATTCTAATACTCCATAAATGTGTGACTGTAAATATTCAAAATGTGGCTATGCTCCAGTGGGTCATGTCATGATTTTAACATTATAGATTAAGGCATTCGGCATGTGTGTTCCAAAGGTCCCAAGTATAGATTACCTTCATTTATTTATTTTGATGCTTGTCATGCCCAGATTAATTGTCCAATCCATTGAGGATTTAGTATTACTTGATATTAGAGAACAGGCAGATACCAACTCCCTTTGAACTTGGAATGAAATAAAACGTAATATCATAAATTTCTTACCTATTTTTATATAGCAAACGCTCTTTGCTTCCTCCGAGATCTAGATTATCGTTACATTATTTAAAACTCGAATCCACGAATTTGATGATATATTTGTTTTCGTTCCATCTGATAGGGCCACTTATGTCATCTGGTAAAAGTCTCAGCATGAAATCCAGTTGCTCAGGCAGGTGTCACTAAGACATTTACTAACACCTCACAATATCTGCATGATATTTTGAACATTGACAACACTTTCTTTTCTACTATGGCTAATACTACGCTTCCTTGTCAGCCGACATGAAAATAAGTATAAAAGTCGAACAGGAAATGCAGCTTTCACAGAACACAGTAAACCCAAAAACACGCAAAACGACAAACAAGAATGGCAATGTTAATAAGGAATAAAGGCATATGACGTCACAAACACAAACAGGGTTGACAATATGGCTACCGCCTTGGAACGGTCAGTGGCAAAAAAGTCCGCTGGAAGTCCTCATTGCAATATAAAAACAAATCTGCGTCAAAGGGTGCTCAGTTATTATCCTCAGTATACCAATGATTTTCCTATAATCAGTACTTCCACTTTGAATGAAAATTATATCTAATAAAAGTTGATTGGAAAATGTAGCATTCACAGAAAATAGATACACAAATCGAATAGGAAATATAGCATTCAAAGATCACAGTCAACCAAAAACACGTATTGAAACTAACACCAATTACAAGAATGAATACAAAACAAGCTATGACACCACCAACATACAAGGGTTCTTAGTGGTTGACCCATTTACAGTTCGTCACTATGTGTGGACCCTATGATGACGTCTACCTATGTCCTCAAAGGACGGTAGCGTCTGATGCTTGTATTAAATCTTGTTTTGTCGTACCCTTAATGGTTAGTTCTCTTTTTTGCTCTGGCTTCTGTCAAGTTATTGAGTACTTGCTTTGAGGCTTTCTAGGCTTTTGTTGTTTTTTTCATAATGTTTTTTATACATGTCCCGTTTTATTGGGATGACAAAATGGTAAGAGTGATGTTTGGTGCATACTAGAACCTGGTTTAAACCCCACAGCGGCCCTTTTTGCCACTGAACGTTCCAAGAAGGTAGCCCTGTTATTTTATGTTTGTGATGAGGTGTCTTGCGTTTTAGTCCTTTAAAAGTGTTGTTTGCTTCTATGGTTGACTGGTCCTTGAAGGCTACATTTCCTGTTCAACTTTTATATTTACTTTGACAATAGGGTTACCGCTTTGGAACGGTTAGTGGCAAAAAGGCAGCTGGGTTTTTAGATCACCTTGATCACTCTTCGTCCGTCGTCCGTCCGTCCGTCGTAGTCAGCGTTAACTTTTCTTCAAACGACTTCTCCTCAGAAACCGCTTTGCCAATTTTGACAAAACTTCACTTGGATGATCCTTAGATGAATGCTTTTTAGATTTGTTAAAATTAGGTCAGAGCGACATCTAATATGGCCGCCATTACCATATATGGTCGAAATTCTAAAAAAAACTGCTTCTCAAGAACCGCTGGACAGATTTCAACAGTTTTTCTTTTAAAATGATCGCCAACGCCTAGACTATCAATTTTGTTCAAATGAAGTTCCCGGGGGTCAAAAATGGCCGTGATCCGGGGGTCCAAAGTTTGTATATTGAGATTTTGCATATTTTCATTAGACATATAGGAAAAAACTAAAAAATCTTCTTCTCTGAAACCACAAGGCACAGAGCTCTCATGTATTACCCTGGGGTCACAGTTTTACATAGACTTATATAGGGGGAAAAAAAATCTTCTCTGAAACTACAAGAGCCAGAGGTTTAATATTTTGCATTCACTATAAGATTATGGTCCTTTACCAAGTTTGTTCAAATGGTGACCCTGGGGTCACATGTGGCTACACCGCAGTAGTCACAAGTCTTAGCGTAAATGAATGTTTAAATGCTTTAAAAAATATGAAAACTGATAAATCTCCAGGTATGGGTGGCTTTACAGCTGAATTTTATAAATTCTTTTGGAAAGATATTGGTATGTTTATGGTTAGATCTTTGAATCAAGGATACGAGTTCAAGTCGTTATCAGTTACTCAAAGGCAAAGTGTGATCACTTGTCTTCCTAAGGAAGGTAAATCAATAAATACTAATAAAGGTGATCCTTTGGGAGCAACAAACACAATTAAGAGAATAAAGCAGCAGACTAGGTTTTATTGAGTCTGTTTATGAGAAGTAATGAAAGAAGCAACACCTCTCACGTCCCCTAGCACCGGCTTAAGCGGTATTCTACTTCAAAGCCACCTATATTCGGCTCGTTGGTTCCAAAGGACCAGTAAAAATAACACTACTGATTCGTAGCAAGGGGATACTTTTTACAGCCGCCACACTGCACTAAACGAACGCTAGTGTGAATGTTAATAAATACTAATAAAGTTGATTCTTTGAGAGCAACAAACACAATTAAGAGAATAAAGCAGCAGACTCGGTTTTATTGAGTCTGTTCATGAGAAGTAATGAAAGAAGCAACACCTCTCACGCCCCCTAGCACCGGCGTAAGCGGTATTCTACTTCAAAGCCACCTATATTGGGCTCGTTGGTCCCAAGGGACCAGTAAAAATAACACTACTGATTCGTAGCACGGGGAGACTTTTGACAGCCGCCACACTGCACTAAACGAACGCTAGTGTGAATGTTAATAAATACTAATAAAGGTGATCCTTTGGGAGCAACAAACACAATTAAGAGAATAAAGCAGCAGACTTTAAAAAAACTGGAGACCTATTTCGTTTATAGATGTGGATGGGAAAATTGCATCCTCAGCTATTGCCAATCGAATTAAATCAATACTCCCAAAACTAATATAGGAAAGTCAAACAAGGTTTTTAAACGGACTACAAATGGGTGATTTAACACGACTTATATCTGACCTTATTTTAAAATGTGATGAAGAAAATGTACCCGGACTTCTTGTTTTACTAGGCTTTGAAAAAAAAATGATTCTTTAGAATGGGAATTTATAGAAAAATGTTGACGTTTCCTTAATCTTGGAGATTCAATTTTAAACTGGTTTCACACTTTTTATAATAATGTATCTAGTTGCGTACTGAATAACGGACATTGTTCAGAATTTTTTTCAATTCAAAGAGGTGTTCGACAAGGCGATCCTCTTTCTCCGTATATTTTTATAATATGTGTTGACTTTTTAAGTGCTGATTTGAAATATAATCCCCGATATAAATGGTGTACGTGTATAAAGAGACTCTAAATATTTATTAAACCAATATGCCGATGACTCCTCTCTTTTTCTAGAGGATGATGAAAAATCATTAAATACTGCCCTTCAAACAGTGGACAATTTTTAACTTTGCTTCGGTGGTCTTAAGTTTCCACATATAAAATCACTAAGCCAGTCACTGAAACTAGTATGGGTTAAAAAAAACTTTTAAATCCTGAAATATTCTCACCGTGGAAAATGATCTAGACGAGTTTGGTGGATATAAAGTGTGGTATCTCCATAAAGATGGAATTAATAAAATAGCAAACTATCAAAATAGTTTGTGGAAAAATGTAATGCATTCATGGGCTTGTTTAGACTGTGAATGTATTACAAACGCAATTGAAATGTTAACAGAACCTTTATTTTATAACTCAAATATTGCTTTAACCTGAGATTTAAATATCGTTAAAGCTTTTTGTCAAAAGGGGGTGACATTGTTAGTAAACATTGTAACTAATTGTCCTAATAAGAATTTTCAGATAAATATGACATACGGATTCCATTTACCATAAACTATGGTCTACTCAATGCAATTCCAAATTCATGGAAACAAGTATTAAACATGAAACTAGAATTTAACATCCTATAAATAAAAATATCAACAAATTAAAGGCAACATAAAAGGTTGACTTTACTTTTAATCAAGAATTCTTAAAAAAATATTGCAGAAACACCTAACAAACCCCAGCAAAAATGGAATAAAGAAATTGGAATAGCCTTACAAACTGAGGACTGGAATATTTTATACGAACAAAATTTAAAAATAACTGATGATACCTATCTGCAGAGCCTGCAGTTCAAAATATTTCATCGTATTTTGTTTACCAATGCCAAACTTTATCAGTGCAAAATGTCCGAAACAGAACTTTGTACGTTTTGTAACAACTCGAAAGAAACTGTTTTACATTTATTTTATAAATGTATGTATCCAAAAAATGTACTTTTACGTTGTTGTTTTAACAAATCAAGAATCAATGTGGTATTGATGTGAAAATAAAACCCCAGGAAATCCTCCTATATGTTGAACAGAATGAAAACGTCATACACTCGATAATTAATATGTGTCTTCTCATTTTTAAAAGTTATGTCTACTTCTGTAAACTGAAACAATGTCTCCAAAATTATAGCGTTTGTATTGAGCATTTGAAGAGATATAAACACCATGAATTATTCTCATTATATATGTACCCTGAAAAGAAATCTAATGCTATCAAAGCGAGATGGAACACTGTGAATAATATCTTTAACAATTAAACCATAACATTCACAACGTTTATTCCACCTTTTAATACTGATGCTTCAAAGGTGTATATTAATGTTACTTTAGTTTGTACATATTTCATTCCATGTCTGTTCTTCTCAATCTAGTTTCATCGAATGTATTCTTATATGCAATTTTTGCCTAAAATGTGTTTGTATTTATATCATGTATGCATGTACACGTATTTATATCATGTATGTATGTACACAAGTGTCTGAATAAAATTATCAAAAACAATATTTTTTTGTTCAAATGGTGACCCTGATGTCCAATGGGGTCACAGTTTTAGATAGACTTGTATAGCAAAAAAAATAAAAATCTTCTTCTATGAAACTACAAGAGCCAGAGGTTTAATATTTTGCATTTACTATAAGATAATGGTCCTTTACCAAGTGTGTTCAAATGGTGACCCTGGGGTCACATTTGGCCCCGCCCCGGGTGTCACAGATTTACATTTGTGTAGGGGAAAACTTTTAAAAAAATCTTCTCTAGAACTGCAAGAGCCAGATGTTTAATATTTGGATTTGCTATAAGCTTATGGTCCTCTACCAAGTTTGTTTAAATGGTGAACCTGATATCAAATTTGGCACAGCCCCGGGGGTCACAGTTTTACATAGACTTATATAGGAAAACATTAAAACAAAATCTTTTCTGAAACTGCATTTAATATTTTGCATTTACTATAAGATTATGGTCCTTTACCAAGTTTGTTCAAATGGTGACCCTGGGGTCTATACTCTTATGGTCCTCTACCACGTTTGTTCAAATGGTGACCCTGGGGTCATTTGTTGTACATAGACTTCTTCTCTAAAACCACAAGGCACACAGTGCTCATATATTACATGTAGCCCTTGGGTCACATTTGGCCCTGCCCAAGGTTTTAACTCTAGCACCTTCATATTGTATTTGATATTTACCAAACTTTGTCAGTGTCTTCATATCAATGTTGTTAACACAACAGAGGCCACATTTCTTGAACAATCTTAACCAAATTTGCACAGATTGTATTTGACCATAATATTTCGAAGACGTTTGATAATGGGCCAGTACTCAGGTGATGATTTAGGGCCATCTTGGCCCTCTTGTTTTAACAGTTACAAGGATAAATACAAGTAAAATATGCAACACCGAGACATAAATGGGTTGAAAATAGGGGGTACGTACTGCCTTGGAAATGTCAGTGGCAAAATTTCCGCTGGGAGTTTAAACCATATTCTAGGGTGCATCAAACCTCACTCTGACCATATTGTCATACTAATTAAACGGGACAGTGTAAATGAACCCTAACTATATCCTTAACACTCTAGGCAGCATTAAATGCAATATAAGTATAACACAGAGATGATCATGTATATATGAATATAGAAAAGCATAACAAAAACACAAAGCAAGTACTCAATGACTCAATGCGGTAGCCAGTGTCACAAAGGAATGAACACTAAGGGAACGGCAAGAATAGTTTGAAACATCACAAAAAGCACATATTCATTGTGATCTCGGAAATGAATACATTTGTAATTTATGGTAAGGATTGGCTAACAAAATATGTTGTCCCTCTGTATTTTAACTTGCAACGTTTAAGAATATACCGTTAGAATCAGGTATACACAATTGTCTTTAGTAAGTATAAACTGGCAAAATTAAGAAATGTTTAAATTTCCCACCAGCAGTTTATGACGTTTCACACGTTCAAGAGGGGCTCATACGTGAATACTTTTGACAGTGTCATTCACGTCAACAAATAGAACATTTCCTTTCAACATAACTAGTCAACAACACCCATAAAACTGTACAAATTAATAAAAAATTATGTTAATTTAAGTAGGTATAAATGTCGAGTATGACTCTCAGAACACAGTCAACCAAAACACGCATACAAAACAAACAATAACAAAGAAAAATAGAAGCAAAGAACATGGAAAGGTTTACAATATGGATACCGCTTGGGAAAGGTCAGTGGCAAGACCGCTGGCATGTTGCGTCATAAATGACATCATCTCAATGACAATAACTGGGATTTTTACTTTTAAAAACCAGTGTCCAACGTTTTTCTCCCTCAGAAGGAACAAAATAGCCCATATGTTTTCCTTTTCATCCGAGATGTCTTTTTCCCGTTAGCTAACCTACTCCAGAAAAAGTATCGTTACCAAGGAGATGAGAGCCATAAAAGTACGTATTAAAGTCGAACCGGCCATGTAGCATTCACAGAACGGTCAACCAATCGACGCCCTCAAAACAAACAATAATAGAAGTAAAGTATGCGACATAAACAATAGGCTAAGAGTGAGATTTGGTGCATCCTGGTTTAAACCCCCAGCGGCTCCGTTTTTGCCACTCACCGTTCCAACCCTTTTGTGTTTGTGATATCTTATTTTCTCATTCAAGTCGTTCTTTGTTTCTGTGTGTGTTTGTGGTTGACTGTCGTCCTTGAATGCTACTCATCCTGTTCGATTTTTAGTTACTTTTAGCCATGGGGCGGTCAAAAAAGACCATTGGGTGGTGGTGGGAAAAGGAGTTTGTTTAAACCAGTGTGTTAAAGTCGTATTGGTTTTATTGGTTTTTTATCATATATTGAAATATCTTATAGAATCTCGCATCCTATCAAAGTGCAGAATATAGACTTCGTGTTTCATTATATTGGTTAAGCATATTGTTGACCGAAATGTTGGTAGCGGCAACAGTACTTGGCTTAAGTCAGCTGTGCGACACGTGCGTGCATTTAAGTTGGTCAGTTACATAAATACAGTCATATAATTAATATCTGATGTGCTGTTTACTGAGAATATACACCTAAGTCGTAGTCGTATTTCATCATTCTATATTATATGTCCAACAAGCTCATTAAAAAGACCGGTAGCGCTGACTCTGTTGTCATGTATAAGGCATATTATGAGTATAATTTGTATTTGATCAAAAGCTGAACCACATACTGGTGTCACAAGAGATTGAATGTTGGCCACATTAGCCACATTAGCGGCAATAATTCAGGAACCATGTGGCGGACTGGACATATTCTCACGGCTGTTGCCGCGAGAGATCATGTATAAAATGGGCCCGCTCCGTGTTCCGAGGTAGTCCATGAGCAAGTCTTGAGTTGAAGTCATGTCTATGTTTTAGGCACTTTTAAGCTTGCATCACCAGTCCGCTAGGCTCATGTTTTGGCAATCTGAATTCTGTTATATGTTAACTGTTAGAATTAGGACAAATTTAAATAGGACTGTACTTCGATACGTTTTATCTACTGTTGATTTATTTTGAATCAGTATAGACAATTAAATTGGTGACTGGAAGGTGTGTGTTGTGACGTTTATAAAGCCCTGATTATAACACATAAGGCATTTTGGCGCCTAGAGCTCGATCCAAGGGTTTTAACGTGGGACAACAAGAAGTACTACACTATACACGAAAGAAAACAAGGTGAGTGGCACTTAACAAACTATAGAAAGATCTCAGTTTTGGCCATTTTCTTTTTCAAAATTCAATTTTTTTAGAAATTATCAACGCTTAATTCTTAAAAAAAAGATCGAAGACTCATAAAGCCGATACGTTGCATTTGTTCACTGATTGGGGCATTCGGTTATTGTTTGTGTATGTTAATATTAAGGGATGTGTATACGTTGAAATAAGACTATACGCGATTAAAAAACAAAATATGTTCATAATTTTATTAATTGCAATTTTTTTACGATTAGGATTGTGAGCAAGCAGAGACATTAATCGACATAACAAGGTTCAAGTCCGTTTTACTAATGCCTTTACATAGCAAATTTAATGTAAAGCAATATGTGACAACCAATTTTAAGAACATAACATCAAAACAATTAAGGTAATAATTTCACTGGGTTATGCCATCATGCAATTGTATTTGATGATCTGTCTGTATGACATGGTAACACAAGTGTGTTTTCCGGGTATTTTCGAACAGTGTTTCGATTGCTTTATCGGTGAATAACACGGGTAGATGGTTTATTTGTAATAGGGCTGATGTCATTAACGCAGAAATTATTTGGTCAAAATTCGTTTAAAACCCTTAAACCTAACTTTACGAAGTCGACATTTATAAAACAAATATGTTGATATGTTTGTTGATGCAGACATGATGAGTAATATTGTGTTTTCGGATGTATTGAAGGCTAAAACATAACCTTTATACGGTTAACCCAGTTAACACGAGTTGTTGAATTAATTAGGAATAAGCTTACCAAGTTCAATTGGTTGGCTAAAATAACAGAACAGAGCAGATTCTTTTAAAAACGTACCTGTCAAACATGCACAAATATATACAAATACAAAACATAAACTGACAGATAAACACTAATAAATGTTAAAATAACAAGGTGAATTAATGTAATAACTGGTTACGTGTTACAGCTTGCTTACATATTAAATGAATATCAAACAAAATGTGGGAGATAGTAAGACAGATATACACAGTTTCAAGTAAATTCTGTGTATAACGATGCACATGACAGGTAATTTAGGACCAACATGTTTATGATTGAAAATATGACAGTTTTCGCACTGTGGTCAAAACAAGCTGTATACCTGTGCAATTAGAGAGAAAAGTATAGAACTGACCGTTTTGTATAATATTGAGGTCAAGTGGGGGTAAACTGTTAAGAAACAGTGTAATGAGATGTATTCTGTGCATGTGTTGCAGGAAGTAGTTCTTTTACCGATTTGTAATATATTGGGGTCAAAAAGGGAGTCAAGTATGTATGCTATTGGGAAATAGTGTGATGAGATGTATTCCGTGCATGCGTTGCAGGAAGCTGTTCTTTGATAGATTTGTAAACTATTGGGGTCAAAAGGGAGGCGAGTATGTAGGCTATTGGGAAATAGTGTAATGGGGTTTTGAGAAGGCTAATTAGGTGTGATGCAATGATCAACTTTGGTAATTGTTTATAGAAAAACTACCGCAATAGCATGTAAATAGAGGGAATATTTTTAGAATATTCCATGGACTTGATATCAATTAAAAGTAATTTCTTAACCACCTGAACATCTTGAGGATGCAGATGTGGACTTAATGAATGTTTTCTATACTTCAAGCTACAATATGTTACCTTAACGTACATGAGCACGTGTCCACGACAGTTATACCGGCACTGCCTTTTTCGTCGTGGGGACTTCCATTCCAGGGTACATCTGTCGAACGATGCTGATTGACCCTTGACCCTCGATTTCGCTCACCTCCATTAAACGCGCCGACGCTTCAAGGTTCTCTGCGTCGCCCTGCCTAACTCGTGGATTGTGCTTTCTCAACCTGGCTCCTGGGCGTGCCATTACATTTTATAGATCGATCTCGATTTGAAAAAAGTGTAAAACCCACCCCAGTGTATTTTCTAGCAATAACTATTATAATTAATATCGACAAAACCGCCCCGCTTGCAATAAGTGTATAACCCCAAAGTGGAAACGTTTTGATCACTGGCATCGCTTCTAATGATTGAATTTCTGTAAGGCGCTCTTTCAAAGTGGCTAAAGGAAACTCATTCATATGACCTAACCTCTTTGGAATAATTAGGGTACCATCAAATTCATTAGTTATGTTTGAAATTTGAACAGACATTTTTGTTAAGTTTAAGTCCTTAAGTCAATTAATGGTCGGTACAACGGTAAATTTGGCCGATTTTCATACAACCACACCAAAGTCATCATTTCTGAAACAGCTAAGCATGGCGAATTTACACTTATGGTACCATATGGCGCAGGTATAATTACTGTGGTATGACCCGAGTGTTCGTGTTTCATTAATTGCTTGAATATCGGGCCCAGCTACTAATCTTATTTTCCTTAATAACAGTATTAACGTTTTGTTTACATACTAATGCTATCCCTGTGGTTTGTCTACATTACCCCTATACTAAACCTATTACATACTTTCTCCTATAGTATATACATTACATTGCTAGTTCGACTTCAAGTTTACACACTACAATCATACATCTTGTATGACCCCCTTTCTGACCTCAATATTTATACAAAAATGGTCCATTTCAATAATGACAGCAGCATTTACCTGAGTATATGCTCGCATCTGTCATGATATATATATGCTATTGTTTGCACAATTTTAGCCCAAGACGATAACTTACATTTACCATGTCTAGTAAATATAGACCAACTGGTCATTACCTGTGTCGGACTAAAACTGTGTACAACCGATTCTGGCGGAATTTAATATTTCAGGAAAACGTGAGTGCGGATATTATTATTATCCCTTTTTTATTATTAATTTGCAAACACTCAGAAGCTCCATATTCCAAAAATGCCTAGTTTATGATTCTCATGAGCGCCTTCAACAGCTGTTTGACCTCATATGGTGAAAAGTTCAATACAATTATTTAGTTCTACATTTATCGACATTTACCTGTACAAATATAGACACGCGGGTTTGCGAATACCATATATTCATATATATATATATCTATATACACCTACTCTGAATGTGATCGTCATAACTACAGAATGCCGTATATGACAGCTATGTGAGGTTGCTTTGTCATTAATCGTGGATATGGAGTTACCATGCAGACCAGTACGATTGTGTCAGCGACGGAGCGACTATCAGCGGTGACGATTGTCGCAGGATGACCCTAGTGGTTGGGGCTAACTACGGAAAGAATCAATGACGGTGAATGGATTTACATAAGTTTAATGCAACTTTAAAAATATGATAAATATATATACAATTATCTAAGAAAAACACAAGCGAATACATAGATGAAATATGAAAAGAATGTTCTCATGAACGTTTAAGACGTTCTTAGTATTGTAACAAATACTGAATGTGTCGACTGATTATATACGACACTAAAGTATTGTTAAAGTTATAACAATGTTGATCTTTGATCTAGCGCGATAACTGTGATGCGCGAGAGCTCATGAAGACGATGATGCGCGAATCCAATGAGTGATTGTCATCAAATTCCTTCTATAAGGGTTGATGACGCGATATGTATGATGATTAACCTCCACTGAGGTTGTGGATGATGTTCCTCCAGTGAGGACTGATAACGGGCCCACCTCGTGTCCCGGGGGTTGTCGCTACTAGAACCTGGCCATGTTGCGCAGGTACGGGGACCGTCTCCACCGCTCTTAACGTTATGCGTGGAAGCTTAGCTCCACTCCGGAAGGCTTATATCCAAACCTGGATGGCTTATATCCAAACCTGGGTGGCTTATATCCAACCCTGGATGGCTAACGTGCTAACCCATGCTACGAATCAGTAGTGTTATTTTTTACTGGTCCTTTGTAACCAACGAGCCCAATATAGGTGGCTTTAAAGTAGAATACCGCTTAAGCCGGTGCTAGGGGGAGTGAGAAGTGTTGCTTCTTTCATTACTTCTCATGAACAGACTCAGTAAAACCTAGTCTGCTGCTTTATTCTCTGAATTGTGTTTGTTGCTCTCAAAGGATCACCTTTATCAGTATTTATTAGGCTGTAATTATACATACGTTTTAGATGTCGGTTGATAAACATAACAGTCATTATCATTACCCAAACAAATCATTATTTAATAAATATATGTAAGCTGTACTAATGATGAGTAGCAATGTATACATATTCTACAACGCCATGTATACGCCATGTACGTCGCTGTTAACCAATGCCCCTAATACATGTTATATACAACGTTATCAAATCACTCGTATATTACTCTCACTGAGTTATGCATGCACACATGTATGTCAACTAATGCCCATATTATACAACGCTATATATACGCGTCGAACATTTATACTAGTCACTCATCTCATTGTTAACTAATGTTAACAAATGCACCTATTATACACCGTTATCAAATTAATATGGTTTTACAATTAATGATCAATTACAATAATTACATCTAATAAAGTAACTTCAAAATCATATGCTAGTCTAAAGTTAATGTTTGAGAAACATCAACGCTAACCGGATGTCGTAACCTCGCCAAACAAGATGGCGCCGCCCACTGAATACAAATGTACGATAAAAGTTAATAAAATAAATACTGACCACATATTGCCTGTGAATTTCGCCGTCCAACTCCTGCTCCAAACAAAGCAACAATCAAGCAATCTCGGCCAGAACTAGAAGACACATGATTTTATAGCAAACGTTACGCCCAAACCATTATTTCCCCCGTTCAGTCCGTGACATACGTGGCTAAATTCGCAGTATTAAAATCTACACGAAAGGACCCTTACACAATTCTGCCTTTTAAGGAGATAGACCTATACTTTTACATGCATTAGCACAAAACTGAACTTATTAAACATCCCTTCCGGACACCCTATGGCGGCCACGTAAACTGTGCACGGTTTTCCGTGTTACCTGAATATATCATGAACATTGTGAATTTGTTTCAACTCAACAATGGATTAGGGTGTAACTAACAGGTACTTACAAGAGCTATGTACGATCAATACGCTCTACCCGTGACATTTTGTGACAACATCTCCCCCACTTAAAGAAAGTGCTACACTTTTTAAAATTCAACAAAATGATTAATTAAACTATTAATTAGTTACATGGTTGCATAATAAGCATCATTAACATTTCAACAATATTCTTCAATTTTACACTACACTGTCGTAACATACACTGCTATTGTACAATACACTATTATACTATTGTATTAAACCTGTCATTATGTGCGGCGACTTAAATAGTCTGCCCCAATATTGTCCTTTCCTCGGATCGCTTTATTTTTCATCCGGTAAGGCTGCTGAGTTAGTGCCCACCTCATTAACCTACTGTTAGCTACCTTTGCTTTGTTCCTATAAGCTAACGGTTGGTGATCAGTCTCCAAGACGAATTCCTTACCAAAAACATATCGGTGGAATTTACTGACACCCCACACTACTGCAAGACACTTCCTTTCTATAACAGAGTAGTTACGTTCCCGGGGTAGTAGTTTCCGACTTGCGTAAGCCACGGGGAGACTACACCCATCTTGCTCTTGCAGTTGGACTGCCCCCACCCCTATATCGGAGGCATCCGTTCTGAGGATAAACTACTTGTCAAGCTCAGGTAATTTTAGTATTGGGGTTTTGACCAGACGCCCCTTTAAACAGACAAAAGCTCGCTCCTGGCTTTCCCCCCAAGTGATACTATTGGGTTGACCTTTCTTTGTCAAGTCTGACAAAGGTGCAGCTATAGCCGAAATGTTTGGAATGAACTAACTGTAAAAAACCGCCAACCCTAAAAATGCTCTGTAGTCCCTTTAAAGAAAGGTGTATCTACATCTATTCTCGCTATTGGCACATACCCTACCGACTTATTTAACAACATACACGGTGACTGTTTACCTACCAGCTGGTTATCCGTAACTAAACTACGCTTAACTACCACACCTGTACATCCTGTATCCCTCATTACAATTACGTCCGTGCCATTCACTCTACCATCTGCCGTTGGAAGATTTGCATACGGAAAGAGACATGTTCCGATCGTCGCCATTACGCCATCCGATCTAACACAACAGCTACTACTCTCGGTTTTAATAACCGGACTATTACTACCTCTGCCTCTACCACTACCTCGGTTTTGAAAGCCTCTACCTCTACCGAAATTCCATGGGTTGTTAAAACCTTGGTTCTGACTACCTACATTGTTGTCCACTCTACTAATGTCACTAAAATTGTCTACGACAGCGGATACTTTCACCGCTTTCCTACACTCATGTGAAGCATGATTCCCATTACAGTGACGACAACGAATAAAAGGTCTACCGATGTTGTTACCACTATTGCTACGTCCTCTAACACCCATCGAACTACCTCCACCTCTATAGTTTCCACTCTGGACTTTCTGTTTATTACTGTGATCGTCCCCTTCCCTATCTCTAAAAGTTATGTCTTTCGACACTACATTATGAGCTCCACCTCTAGCCTCGGCAAACTGATCTGCTTGTGTTGCCATTTCATCTACACTAGTTAGTTTTCTTTCTTTCAGAAATAAGAACAGATCTCTACTACAAACACTGAATAGCTGGTCCCGCAACAATAAATCTATGAGGCCTTGATAAGTCTGCGCTACCTTCCCTAACTCTAACCACCTATCTAAGTAATTTCTAGACCTACTAAAAAACTGAATACATGACTCGCCTTTCTCAGGCAAACAAGCTCTAAACCGCTTTCTAAAACCTTCTTCAGTTAACTCAAATCTCTTTAAAAGATCATCCTTTAACTTGTCCATGAAGGTTTGTCGCCTCCGACAACTCAGAGAAATTGTTCGGCAAAGATTTCCTAGAAAGGGTGTCGGCCAGGCTTGTGTTCTAGTTCTATGTCATAGCATTGGAGCTGCAGCATCATGCGCTGTAAGCGAGTGGGTGAGACACGAATTGGCTTTTTCATAATTGCTAATAATGGCAAATGATCAGTTTGCACTAAAGCTCGACGTCCATATACAAACTGGTGAAATAGTTTGCATTCGAACATATAGCCAAAAGTTCTTTCTCAATTTGGGCATAGTTAACCTCAGGAGTCAGGGACTTGCTAGCATAAGCAGTAGTATAAGCCTCTTGTAAGAGGCTCGCACCCAGAGCTGTCACGCTGCAGTGTCAAAGGTTTTTTGGGGTCATAATAGGTAAGAACTGGACCTGGCAACTGGGTCAAGATATGATTCAGTTTTTGAAATGCCGCTTGTTGGGGTTCATCCCAGTGAAAAGCGGCATCCTTGTTTAACAGTTGACGTAGAGGACTTGTGACCTCGGACATGTTTGGAACAAAACGTGATAGATATACCACCACATCCAGAATTGTTTCCATTTCTGACCTGTCTTTAGGGGGTTCCATATCTCTAATTGCGGAAACCTTTTCAGGGTCTGGTTTAAGCCCTTGAGATGCAAACATATGCCCAAAGTAGTATACTTCAGACAGACGTACTACTAATTTCTCTTTATTGAGCCGAATGCCTTTCTCTTGGCACCTTTGGAGGACATTTCTAAGATTTAAGTCATGTTATTCCCCTGTCTTGCCATATATCAAAATGTCATGGACAACAACAGCACAACCTGTGAGGCCTTCAAGACACTCATCCATTCTTCGTTGAAATTCATCCTGAGAGCAAATTAAACCAAAAGGGACGCGTTTGTACCTGTAACGGCCCATTGGGGGTGTTAAACGTAGCAGAACGATGACTTTTCATCTAAAACCATTGACCAATACCCAGATTTGCAATCCATTTTTGTCCACACCTTAGCAGATGATAGCTGAGATAAAATGTCATCAAGTGTCCTTATGGGATAATGAGGTCACGGTATGGCTTTTTTAATGTCTTTTGGATCAAGGCAGATTCGTACCTTTTGTGATCCGGGCTTGCTTACAACAACCATTGAATTTACCCATTGAGTAGGTGATGTGACCCTAACTATGATCCCAGCTTTTTTCTATCTTTAACTTTATTAAGGATTGAAACTGGGACACACCTAGAAGGGTGAACAATGGGCGTGTAGGCAAGATCTACTTTAATTGAACATTGACTAGGAAGGCGACCTATACCATGAAATAGTTCAGGGTACTCGGACAATATATTTTCTTTGGCAAGTGGTCTCGTAAGACTATCGACAGACATGACTACCTTGATCAAATTGATCTTAGGCCTAATATGGGAGATCTGTCAGTACGAACGATGTAAAAATCTACGTTCTGTACTTGATTTTATCGTTTGCATTTTAGCTTTTTTGTCCCAATACCTGCAAATCTGCGTCATTGTAAGCGGTCAGTTTACTCTGCTTTTTTTGGAGAGGGTCCTTAATTTCGAGGCGTTTTATAAACTTTTCTGGTAAGATATTACAACTAGCGCCTGTTTCTATTAAATCCAAACAATCCACATAAAAATCATCATTGTCACGTGACATGTGTTATTCTCACGTGCACTATCTTCCTTTGTGTCTATCATCTCATAATAATTTTGTCTTGAGTTCTTTCGTCTGCATACTTTTTGACAGTGGTTCCATCTCTTACAGTATGAGCACTGTTGTCCTTTACCCTGGCATTGTTGTCCTTTCGTATGGCGGTAATCGCAGTTTCCACAGATTTCCTGGCTCTCCGATGTTTTTTCTGACGACCGAACGGTTCTTTCGTTGTTTTGTTGCGGGGGTTGCCGGGGAAAACGATTTTTACCGGTTTTTTCCTTAATGGCAGTCGCCGTCTTGTGTGTTTTGTATGCTCATTGTTTTGAGCTGCGATTGCGCGAATTCATAATTGAGGCCCTCCCAGGGGGTCCATGTTCCCTTGTTCCCTGAAAATATTAGCCAATGTTCCCTTGTTCTCAAACATATTTTTTCCCTTTTTCCCCAAAAATATTACCAATAACAGAAAATGTTTTCTTCTTCCCTAAAAATGAATGGCCATGTTCCTTTGTTCCAAAAAATCCCTGGGAGAACCTCATACCTTTGTGCAATCTGAACTGCTTTTTCCAAAGTAAATTAATACTAAAAAGTGGATCCCTTGGAAGCAACAAACACAAACAAGAGATAAAAGTAGCAGTCTCGGTTGTATTGAGTGTGTTCATGAAAGGTAAAGTAAAGTGCAACACCTCTCACGTCTCCTAGCACCGGCTTAAGCGATATTCTACTTTAAAGCCACAAATATTGGGCTTGACGATCCCAAAGGATCAGTAATAACACTACTGATTTGTAGTCGGGGAAACTTTTTACGGCCGCCACACAGCACTAAACAAACGCAAGTGTGAATGTCAATAAATACTGAAAAGTGGATCCCTTGGAAGCAACAAACACAAACAAGAGATAAAAATAGCAGACTCGGTTTTATTGAGTCTGTTCATGAAAGGTAATGTAATGTACAACACCTCTCACGCATCCCAGCTCCTGGCATCGGCTTGAGCGATATTCTATTTTAAAGCCACAAAGATTGGGCTTGATGATCCCAAAAGAGCAGTAAGTAATAACACTACTGATTTGTAAGTTTGTCCCCTTCATTTATTAGTTGTTCACGTCTTTCATTTGATGTGATGGCAAACACGAGCCTGTCCCTGATCATCTCATCTGGATTTTTATAGTTACAGTCCTTTTCTGTTATTTTCAATTTTGTTGTAAAGTCTTCTATGGATAAGTTTCCTTGCACTAAATTGTTGAATTGGTAGCGTTTGAACACCGAATTCACTTTAAGTTGTACATACAGCTCGAACTTTTCGTATAGTCTGTCAAGCTTCTTTGATTATTCGGCTGACAGTCCCCATCTCTACCTTTCTGTCCTACCCACAACAGTAAGTAGGTACATTTCTCAGCTTGCTCCTTGACTTTCAAGGGACCACTAAAAAATGTAATAACTTAAAGTTCTCCGGCCATGTTTTGTTTCATGAACATGTTTATGTTTATTTAAATCGAAATTAATACACAACAATATATATTTACAATTCACACATTGCAATATCTGTGAAAAGCGAGAATAAGATTTTATTTGATGACATAGAAAACTTTGAACAGGTAAATTAATCCATAAACCGAAATCAATACACAACAATATATATTTACAATTCACACATTGCAATATCTGTGAAAAGCGAGAATAAGATTTTATTTGATGACATAGAAAACTTTGAACAGGTAAATTAATCCACAGGTAAATGTATTTATCAATTATCTGCCAATAGTTGTGCAGCAATACGAATAAAATTACCTCATTTCCCAGTGCAGTCACGCAGTGGTAAAAGTAGTATCAACGTCATGCAAATAATACATATTTTTACATACAACTTTGTAGCGGTTTTAGATATATGTTTCTCTCCGGGATTATCAAGAAATGTTCATATGATGTTTAAGAGCTAAATTTGTTAAATCTTTTATTCCAACTCCTCATATAAACTTTTCTCTTTTTTTCTTTTTTTTTAATACTTAAAGTTAAAATCCGCTATTCTGACACCATGTGAATGTGTTCTTTCTAGATGTTTAATCCGTGAGTGACTCTTAACAAGTGGAGATTCGAGAGGCATGCATATCATTTATAAAACAATCAGTTATAATCAATTATTGAAGTAATCAATTATTAGAACAATTATTAGAGCAAGGGAAATAACACAAATAATCAAGTTGTATAAACACTATTAAGGGTTGTGTCTATAGAATTTGTATATGAGACATAAAGCAAATTTAATTCAGGTTTATAATTGCCCCCCACCACCACAATCCCCCTCCCCCACCACCTCCACCCACCATTCCTCTCTCCCACCTCCCTTAACTGGGCATTAGCTGGGCTTGAACGCGGATAGTTAGTTTACTATGAGCGGTAAAATTGAAATTTTATTTTTGTTCGTGTGCCTTTGTCATTGTTGAAGGGCCAGGGTTTATCTCAGATCCAGAAAAGGCAAAAATGGCTGAAGGGCTCTAAAACCCACTACCCGACTGCATGGAAGGCTCTAGGAACCAAGGGCCCGTAACAATAAAGGACACTCTAGCCTTTCCGTAAAAATCACCCGATGCGGCTTTTAGAAGCCTTGCCTCATTACTTGCCTCATTATCGAAATAGTAGCCTCTGTAAAAATTCAAGAATCAATAACATTGTAAAAATGAATAGATCTATGAGGCACTCTCAGTGGGGCATGTTCCCTTATTCCCTTATAATATGACCCGATGTTCCCTTGTTCACCAAAAATATTTGTCTTTGTTCCCCAAAAATATGTTTCCAATGTTCCCTTCTTCCCCAAAAATATTACTAATATTCCCTTGTTCCTTAAACATATTTGCAAATGTTCTCCTACAACAGTTAATGGTTGCGTATTAGGCAACAGTTTTTGAGCACAAAACTTAAGCGATCTACCTTTTTGTGGTTTTCACATAGATTTGTTCTGAACATGTGTTTATCCTATTTTCTCATCAATGTTACTAAGTACTGAGCACAACAGTATTTTGAAAGATTTACATATTTTATCTTACTTGGCATTTAGTCATCATAGTAGAACAAATCTTCCATTACTCTCCTATTCTGTCCTCTTGTTGACTTTCTGATGGTATTTTCATCAACCTCATCTCTTGTCTCTGCCAAAGTAACTGTTTCAATGGCAATGCTGATTTTGGATTGAATCATAATAAACATCTTCTAGCTCAATTTGTTTTTTGTATACAACACATTTTCTCAAGCTTCCATTTTTATCTTTCATACAAACAGCCACTTCATCGTCTTCCATAAAATACAACGGATTGAATGGGTCTTCAGAGTATCTTATGCCTTTTGCCTTTTTCATATCCGAGGTAATACTTTCTTTGAGCATAATAATGCAATATATTCAAAAATATTAAGTCACCTGCATCATACACAACCTCAGGTAATTGTTCAGCGTGAATTGTATGTACTTTTCCGACTTTACTGAATTCAACTGGTTAACATACACAAGGTTCTGAAGCATACAAATTAATTGGCAGAGTTCCTGGATTGTCTTTCACGCTCATACTTCTCGCCGTTTTTGTGGCACTCCTTGACCAAAGTTTGCTCCTTAGTCTCTCATCTCTTGTTCTGCTCTTTGGTCAGATGCACAGATTTAGGACCATACATTTTGGGCAGATCAATATACTTGATCTCGGACAACAATTTGGGGTAATATGTCTTCAGGCTTTCCAAATGCTCCTTATATTATTAATTGCTCTACAAAATGTATAGTCAAACTCAAACTGCATTGGCATGTCTGAAGACCCAGCTCTCATCTTTTTTTCTAAACACAAAATGTCAACAAACACTTCATTCTGAAGACTTCCAACAGCCTAGGTAATACATTTGCACGAGAAAGTAAGCTCTTGATGTCACACAGGGAGTCTAAAATACGTGTTTCGTCATCAATTACAACAGTTGATACAGTTTTCTGAGGACCTTGCGTTGACGCTGTTGTTTCAAGGTACGTTTTCACATTGTCAACGCACTGCATGACATTCAAAGTCGTGCACATCCCGCAATAGTCCAATAGCTGTATCTAGACTAATATACAATGGTTTCTGTTTCTTTGAGTGGAGATCAAATGTCAAGCTAAACTTTCGGAGATAGTTCAGATAAGCCACTTACACCGCTTATCATTCTGTGGGCACCAGTAGCAGTATCTACAACCAACACTGTTTTTCTATCTGCACATAGTCCTGCAGGTTGGGAAAAGTGGGCATCCTTCTCATCTCTCTGGCCTCTCTCATTTCCAATATAGTGGCTGCATTCTGCTGTTGTAGGATTGAGCAACTTAATTGAATAGTAATCTGTGTCACTAAATACTAATCCGTCTTGTAAAACAGCCAAACTGTGTACCATGACACATTCGTTTCCATTTGATATAACCGGTTCTGCTGTTTCACATTCCCAGCTGCCCCATCTTAATCATCAGAAGCAACATTCAGGGAATCATTCATGAAAGCTAGTCCATGCTGCAAACAATAGTTTGTTTCTGGCTTAAACCAGGTTCTAGGGTTCACCAAACCTCACACTTACCCTACTTCATCCCAAAAAACGGGACAGTGTAAATAAAGAAATCCCTGCCATGAACTATTCACTAACCAACAATGCAGCATAAATAGGCAATATAAGTAAAACACAAAGATGCTCATGTATATATAAGTACAAAAAAAATAGCCTAGAAAGCCACTCAATGACTTGGCAGAAACCAGGGCAACAAGAGAACAAACCATTGAGGCACGAAAAGACAAGATTACAGACAAAAATCAAACATCACCGTCCTTTTGCCTTTAGGTAGACGTCATCGTAGAGTCCACAGTCTGTCCGGTCATCGCACAATAAAGAGGAAAGCATAGTGGCGAACTGTAAATGGGTCCCACTTCAAAGCATGAAGTATGTTGCAAAATGATAGGGTCATAACCTCTTTTGATAAACCGTTTAACAAGTTTAACAAAGATAGTATGAAAGTGAGTATGACCAAGGATCTTACGAAGTTTGTAAATCACGTCACCATAGATGTCAGATTGTGATAGTCCTTGTCGCAGAAGAGTTCTTAAATTACTTTTATATTTTGAAAGAAGATCAGGGTTACGATAATAAAATTGATGGAGTAGCTTTTTAGTTATACAAAGATTACGACTATTTAAAGTCCTCAACTCGATAACAAGCGCTAGAAAAACGAATAAGTTGAGACACATTGACCCCATATAAAGTTGCTTGGGGAACATCCCCATCTAAATGGGGATAATTAACAATTTCAAAATTAAAATCATCTCTCTTGTCATATATTTTGCCAATTATTTCACCATTTTCAGTGGAGAGATGTATGTTACCGGTGGGTTTTACCGTTTGGTTATCGTTATAATGTATTCATGATAACTTTTGGGTGGTGGGTTCTCGTCGGGTTAACAACAGATCAATGGGAGGCTGTAAATAAATATATATAATATTTATTTCTTGTACGATCTAACTCCGATGTATCAAACATCGAATCATGACTTAGACTGATTCCTCAATAACAATATACATAAAAACAATATGAAAACAAACATGGCGGACAACAATAGAAATATGGCCGACGGATCCTCAGACAAAGGTTTTACTTTTAAACATCAATAAAAGCACAAAATGCAAATATGTATCTTTACAAAAACATACATAGACCTTAAACAAGATATGAATAATAAGATGTAATAATAAGTTACCTGTAAATAAATATATATAATATTTATTTCATGTACGATCTAACTCAGATGTATCAAACATCGAATCATGGCTTAGACTGATTCGAAGTTCGATAAATCTATTGGTCAACGTTTACAAGTAATTTGCATATCAAAGGGATAGTGAATGTATTACATGCACGTGCACAGGTATAATATGTGAACAGGTTAGATTTGTCAATAGTGTGTTACCTTATACGTTATACGTTAAAGCTACACGATCTAACTGCTAGGCATATTATTACAATTATTATATCCTTACGGATTATTACATTAATATAGGGTCTATGGGGGAATATATAAGAGACAATACATATTAATTTATATAGTCATATACATTAATATGTTATCCTATGACATGTTTCCCTTCTCCGAGAAATGTCGTCCTCGACATTAGCTAAAAGGAAAAACTGTATCCGAATATATCAAATATTCTAGCAACAAAATAATTATTATATATCTTAACAAACTGTTAAGCTTCCTTGCACATCCTATCTACCTGTAGTAATACAAACGGTATTAGCCAAGTGAAGGCAATATGATCTTTAACTTGATCCTGTATAAACAGAAAATATAAAGACTTCATTAATTCATCATTAATATGGCAAAGTGAAATGCAATTAAACTGTTTAAAATTGTAAAGACCCCATTCATAAGTCTCGGCAAATAAGTTGCAGAAACGTGACCGTCTCACCCTGTAACTGAAAATAATAATATTAAAAAATGTCACATAATACACTGTGTGAATCGAGCAATACTTACTCCCAATTACTTGTCTTTTCAAATTGACCCGAAATTTAAAAAAAATACAACAAGAAGAAAGTACGACATTATCACTTACCACAATGTATTTAACCAAAATAACACTAAGAGACTGCTTTCAAAGCATAATGCACCGCATCGAATAATTTGTATATATTTCACAAATTGAAATATACAATACTTCGGTCAAGACTTGAAATTAACAAAAAAAAATACTTTCCTGGTTAAATTACTGACTCTACTGGTTACATGTCTAAGGTATTAACCCATAGCATAGTTTCCAGTTGTCATCCATGCCGGTGGTTTGCGTTGCCTTGTTGCACCGCGTGGCAGTAGACCAGTTTCGTTTGGAAGGCGTCGGTGTGGGGGTTTATAGCTGGCTGCTACAGAGCTGCATGAGCTTGATGAGTGAGACTCATCAGCTGAAGTCTCAGCTATCGACGGGTTCTGTTCATTCATTTCGTCTGAAGAAGAGAACTCGTCGTCATTGGCATTGTCCCTAGATGGCGGTGTTGGCAAGCTCATGAATGGCAGAAGTAAATTTCTATTTAAAGTTCGAGACTTGCCTTCGCCATCTTCCCGTCGCACAACGAAAACCGGAAGGTCAGTGTTTGGTTGCTGCTGAACAATGTATGGGTGTTCATTCCAGACATCAGCCAATTTCTGCTTCCCTTTGAGGCCTACATTTCTGACCAACACGCGGTCTCCTGGTAAAAGCTTTGACTCCTTCACCTTCCGATCGTAGTACCTTTTGGCATTGATGCCACTACGAAGAGCTATCTCATTAGCACGTTTGTATGCGTAGGACAAGTCTGCTTCGAGCTTGCGCATGTAATCGGAGGGCGAGGAGCCACTAACACGCTGTCGCTTTAGGCCAAGGAACGCGTCTATAGCTAACCTGGGGTGACGTCCAAACATCAGGAGGTATGGGGCATATCCTGTGCTTTCATGGCGTGTGGCGTTATACGCGTGCACAAGGGTTGGAACCGATGCTTTCCAATCCTTCTTTTTGTCATTCTCTAGCGTTCCGAGCATTTGAAGAAGTGTTTGGTTGAAACGCTCGACTTGCCCGTTGCCTTGTGGATGGTAAGGCGTTGTCCTCGATCGTTTCATCCCAACAATTTTGCATAGTCTCTGTATGACTCTGGACAAGAAGTTCTGGCCCCGGTCACTATGTAGTCTCTCCGGAAACCCATAGTGAACGAAGAAGTTGTCAAATAGAACTCTTGCCGTTGTCCTAGCTGTCTGATTCTTAGTGGGTATAGCCTGAGCGTAGCGAGTGAAGTGGTCGGTGATAACAAGTACATTCTCGAAACCGCCTTTAGATGCCTCCAGCGACAAATAATCGATGCACACAAGCTCCATAGGTGATGAAGAATCAATGTTGACCAACCCTGTCGCAAGTCTTGGTGATGTCTTTCGCCGAATGCACCTGCCACACCGACTTACCCACTGAGCCACATCAGCGTCCATTCCCGGCCAATAGAATCGCTCTTTAAACAGATTAGTGGTTCTGTCTCTTCCCTGGTGACCCATGTCCTCATGTAGTGCTTCGAACACGGTCATCCGAGCTGACTCCGGAAGTACGATCTGTTCTACTGGCTCACCCCGTACAGCAGTTCTATGGTACAGAACTCCGTCTTTCAGACTCAGTTGTTTCCAATTCCGAAGGTACTTCCTGGTCTCGACTGATTGCCTTAGCAGCTGGTTCGTACTAGGTCGCACTCCAAAAGCCACAAGTGTCTTTACTCTAGATATTGCCGTGTCCGCATCCTGGCCCTTTATCCAATCATGTGTGGTTAGTGCATGAGCTTGGATAAGGTCTTCTGGATAGTCTTGGTCCAAGACACTGTCATTCTGTGTTTCAATCGACGCATGGTCATTAGAATATGGCGATATGCCAATGTTCATATTGAGCACTGCTTCCACAACGTCATGTTCGACTTGTTCCACATCTGTGTCGACATCGTGGTGATTCTGACGAGATAGGGCATCCGCATCAATGTTTTTCTTGCCACTACGATAAGAAATGGAATAGTCGTAGTTGGACAATGCTGCCACCCATCGTTGTCCAGTTGCGTCCAGTTTAGCTGTGGTTTTCACGTAGGTTAACGGATTATTGTCAGTCAGCACCTCAAACCTCGTACCATACAAATAGTCATGAAATTTCTCAGTGATTGCCCATTTGAGAGCGAGAAACTCAAGTCTACCTGCATGGTAGTTCCGTTCTGGGGCCTTCAGACTCCTGCTTGCATACGCTACAACACGCTCCTTTCCGTCCTGATTTTGGTATAAGACTGCCCCAAGTCCGCTTCCAGATGCGTCTGTGTGTAACTTGAAAGGCTTCGAGTAGTCTCCATAGGCAAGGACTGGTGCTGTGATGAGTTTTTCGATGATTGTTTCAAATGCCTGTTGTTGACTGCAAGTCCATTCAAATTGCGTTTTCTTCGCTTTCTTGTCTATTTTGGTGCAGTTACCTACTAAAAGATCGTTAAGTGGTCTCGCTATGCTGGCAAACCGTGGAACAAACTTCCTGAAATATCCAGCAAATCCGAGGAAACTTCTTACGTCCTTGACATTTCTCGGTATTGGCCATTTTCGTACAGCATCAATCTTCCATGGGTCGGTTTTGATACCGTCTTTTGAGACTACATGACCCAGATAAGTGACTTCCCGTCTCAGAAATTCACATTTCGAAGCCTTAAGCTTAAGGTTATGCTGCTGTAGGCGACTGAAAACTGCTTCTAGGCGTTCTAGATGTTGCTCAAATGTCTCTGAGAAAATGACAATGTCGTCTAGATAAATTAGGCATTCCTTGAGGTTCATGTCACCCATGCAACGCTCCATCAACCTTTGAAAGGTGGCAGGTGCGTTACAGAGGCCAAATGGCATTCTGTTGCACTCAAAGAACCCAAGATTACCCACTTGAAAGGCAGTCTTCTCTTTGTCAACTTCAGCCATCTCCACCTGCCAGTAGCCTGCCTTTAGATCTAACTTGGTAAAGTATTGAGACCCAGCAAGAAGATGAAGCGTATCGTCGATTCTTGGGATCGCATAAGCATCTTTCCTTGTTCTATTGTTTAGCTTCCTGAAGTCAACACAGAATCTTATTGAGCCATCCTTCTTACGTACGATCACTACGTTAGATGAGAATGGACTATGTGATGGTCGTATGGCTCCCATCGACATCATTTCTTGTAAATGTTCTCGAACTTCATTTATTAGCCCTGGTGGAACCCTTCTATATGGTTCTTTAAAGGGTCGCTCGTCTTCCAGCTTGATCTCGTGTTTGACGATGTCTGTATTTCCTAGATCTAGTGGACCTTGTGAAAATACTCCTTCCCACTTGTAGAGTAGGTCTGTAAGTTTCTCCTTCTGTTCCTCGTTATCTATGTGTTGTACATCTAGTTTCACTGTTTCCATGAAATACTTTTTCTCATCTTCATGTGTAGATGTATTCCTCTGGTATGTTGCGTTCTGATCTTTACTGACTTCCGGTGCCCATGATCTTAATACTTTCACTCCGTGAAGTTCACATAATACGGACCTGGGTTGGACCTTTATTGACTTAGCTGACATATTAAAAATCTTTACAGGGACTCTTGAAGTCGATGATATGTTATCTAACTTAACGATTCGAGGACAAACTCCAATTCTACTTGATCCTAAATCGGATGACTCTGTGACTACAGATTCATTGTCAGATGTTTTCCTTACGAATCCAGATAAGGTTATTATCTCGAAAGGTCCTAACTCTATGTCTCTTGTATTTGTTGATCTAACAGTTCCTATCGATTCAACTGAATGTATTGACAAAACTGCTGATCTCCATTCTTCAGATAGTTTGTCTTCATCCTCTAAGGAGATAAACTTGATAACGTTCGTTCCAATGATCATAGGTACGTTCAAGTTGTAGTCCGTATTTGGAACTACTAACACGGGTACAAAGATCTCCTGATTGGTAATGCCTGGTACTTGGATATTTACTTCAATGTATCCTTTGTAAGGTAACGCATTGCCGTCTGGACCTTGAACAATAAGTGTTTCCAACGGATGCAGTTCAGGTTGTGGATCCAGTCGTTCATAAAGATGTTCACTAAGTGTGGTTATCATCGATCCGGTATCCACGATGCAAGCCGTTTCAATATTATTGATGAATACTTGGCTCTCATTTGCGTGGCCAATCAGTCTTTCAAAAATATTGATATTTTTCTTCATAGGGCTTTTCTCACTGTTCCCCAATTGCCCTGCCTTGGAGAACATTACTTGTTTAAAGAAGCCGCTTTGTTGTTTTCTTGTTTCTGTTTAGGCTCCTCATTTGCAGGCTGTTTCTCCCATATTCCTTTTCCTCCTCTATAATTTCCACCTCGAAAAGATCCTCTTCCTCTAGCTTGATCCCGTCGTTCATTGTTGTCTTGTAATCTTCTATCATCTTTTCTGGCTTCGTTCTCTTTCTGTATTTCGTCCACCTTTTTGGTTAGAAGTTCCATCTTCTCAAACAGTTTCCTCATCATGTCCTTTGAACTGTCATCTTGAATGTGTACCGCTGCTTGCTGTACTTTGTTCGTAGTTATATTTCTGGAACCTTTCACTGACCTCTGCTTTTGGACTTGGATTTCATACTCCTCGGCGCGGACTTTGTTTCTCAGCTCTTCGAATTGTATATTGCTTTCAAAGTGCACTCTTGTCGAAACTCTAAGCTCCTCGTTCCTTAAGCCTCTCCAAAACCTTTTCTTTAACATTACGTCTTTCTCCTCCGGTGTTATAGTTGCTTTTCTTGATGCTTGTAATAACATCTCCTCTAAACGAAGGCCCCATTCAACAATTGATTCGATGCTATCTTGTTCCGCCATGAAAAAGTGCGATAATATACTGTCTTTACTAGCAATGTTTCCAAATGCATCTTCTAACTTCCTGAGGATTTGGTCAACAGTAGCAGATGGTCCTAAGTGCAGCAAGATCCTTTTTGCTTGTCCCTTTAAAGCTTTCCGGATAGACTGGATAACAACGAGGTCAGAATTTATAGCTGTCACACTTTCCACTTCCAATTTCCATTCTTCAAATGTGGCTTCATTTCTGGGTCTGGGTTCCATTCCCGAAAAGTATGTCAGGCTTAGCTTCACATTAGGGTTATCACTCCAACTTTTTTTTCCTTCTGGTTTGTGACTATCATCCATTTGTGTCAGCATCTTACTATCTTCCTTAGATTGGTGACTCATATTTAATGGTGGTAGTATCTTGCTATCCTCTTCTTTCTTCTGTGATCTGTAATTATCATCAAGTTGTGTTGGTATATTGCAATCTCTCTTACTGTCTTTTATACCAGATGTCCTCATAACTGTTCCAAATATACTGCTATGTTCAGTGTAAGCTCTAATGTCTTTTTCTATTCTCAGTAGGGTATGTTCTCTCTCTTTCATTTCATTGTCTTTTCGTTTGTAGTCGCTTTCTATGAGTTCCAGTCTGTCCATCAACTTGCGTTCCATATCAGTTATACATTGTTCTCTACTATACAAGGTATAGTCTCTTTCTGTTAGGATGCGCTCTTTTTCTGTCAGTTTATGCTCTCTATCCTCTAAAATAGCTGTCATTTTATCCAACTCTTCTTTTTCCTTTCTTTCTCTTTCTAATATGTCCATCAATTGCAATTTCATTTCCGACTCCTTAATGATTCTTTCTTTTTCCATTCTGTTTCTTTCTAACTCATATTTCTGTGCACTAATATCCAACAACTCTCTCTGCAACACGTGTTGTCTACTATCCTCCTGTTCTTCCTTCAACTTCGTAAGGAATTGTCTGTCTTTCATAGACTCGATTCCTAGCTTGGGTCTAATGTCTTTGTCTGATATCTCCTCTTTCCATACAACACGTCTAGCAATAGCCGGATCATCCATTTTCTTTAGCACTGCTCCACTCCTGTCCTCTGAGGTCACCTGTTTCATTCTCAACATGTTTGATACGTTTTGATTTGTTGGTTCGTAATCTTGTCCCGTCAGCTGACTTTTCTTTTGCTGTATACTTTCATGTCCTCTTCTTAAAGATTCACTCTCCTCTTTGTAACGAATATTCTGTTCTTCTAATTTAGCGATCTCTTCCGTCATACATACGGTCTCATTTCTCTTATCACGAGTACTATATGGCGTACTACAATGTGACTTCAATTCCTGCAAGGTGCGAAAGAAATCTTTAAAAGTTCCATCCACAGTCTTATTTACCTCTTCCTTTCTTGTTAAACTAGTATAACCCTTCTCTCTCTGATAACTGCTATCAGGGTTTAACCTATTTCTATTTTCCAAACTGTGTTCAGTCATTTCACTTAGTGTCTGCCTGTCTCTTTCTCTCTTTAATTTCTCTAACTGTCTCTTTATGTCTGTTTCACCTTCTCTTTGTGGTTCACGTAGTGTCTGCCTGTCTCTTTCTCTCCTTAATTCGTTTAACTGTCTCTGTTTCTCTTCTTCTTCTCTTTGTGGATCAATCAGTGTATGCTTGTCCCTTTCTCTTCTTAATTCGTCTAACTGTCTCTGTATCTCTTCTTCTTCTTCCCTTTGTGGAACAATAAGTGTCTGCCTTTCCCTTTCTCTTCTTAATTCGCTTAACTGTCTCTGTATCTCTTCTTTTTCTTCTTCCCTTTGTGGAACAATAAGTGTCTGCTTTTCCTTTTCTCTCCTTAATTCTTCTTTCCTTAATTCTTCTAACTGTTTCTGTATCTCTTCTTCGTCTCGTTGTGCTTCTCTTGCTAGGACTCTTAAATCTCTTTCTGAGATATATTCAGCCATGTTTAATCCTTATCTATAATTTGAATTTAATTATGATACTTTGGGTTCTGTATAATGTTCAAATCTTAGTATATCCGTATCATTCACAATGATACATAGACATTACATCATTCAATAACCCATCAAATACACAACTAATTGATCACCCTAGGTATCATCAATAATTTGTTCAACCTTCAACCTCGCTTTGAAACCACCTCAATCTCAGAGTGATAAACTATCAATTTATATGTGAATCACAATCAATCTATATGCACGTCTCCGTCAGCCGGTATGTGGTACACGATCAATCTCTATATAATACACCTTCAATCACTAAACAACACACCTTCAGCCTCAATATGAAAACAAACATGGCGGACAACAATAGAAATATGGCCGACGGATCCTCAGACAAAGGTTTTACTTTTAAACATCAATAAAAGCACAAAATGCAAATATGTATCTTTACAAAAACATACATAGACCTTAAACAAGAACGTACACCAGAAAAGTAAAAACTAGGAACATTTGAATTAGTAAACATTATTCGCATAAGCTGACCTTTGAATATGTTTAATGAGCCTGAATTTTTAATATCTAAAGGTAAATCATTCCAGAGTTTCATAGCTGATGAAATAAATGAATTCATAAAAATAGGTCATGTTCCCTTGTTCCCCAAAACCCCTGGAACTCTCTGCATTTCAGAAAGCATTAACTGACATGATGATGTAATATACAAAGCAGATACATACGGTATTATGACACGTGCTGTGATGTCAACGGGTGGCTCGTGCTAAACGCGAGAAATGTAATACGCAGGCTCTCAAATCGGAAGTTTTATATTGTAAAATAGTTATAGAAAAGTATGCAGTATTACGTGTATTAAGCGTTCCTGTTGTAAACCATCTTAAAGGTAAAATTAGAGGTTCGTATAAGTACTTACTTGCAAGATGAAACTAGTCTATCAAACATAGGACGGAATGTATTTTCTGATTAACAATGCGACCAAACAGTGATAAGAGATCAGAATTTTGGGACGATTGTGGACCCTAGACAAACGTCGCTAGTCCGGCAATTGCGTTCATTAAGGCAAATGATAAACTTGTGTCTCTGGTCAAGCGGCAATGGATTTATTGTAAGGAGAAAAGAAGAAGTTTGTGCCAGATGAACCACAGCCAGCCGCTACTGAAATTGTCTGGGTGCATAGATATTACCAGACACTAAAAGAATCACCATCTTATCCAGAACAGTTTAAGAAACGGGTGACTTGGATAGAAAAAGAGCCTATTCTAGTACCGGAAGTGAATAGTGAAACATGTACAACAAAATATCAAATACATACGCACAAAGGTGTCAGTTAGAACTGAACTGAAAACACAACTTGAGCACATTGAACGGATTCAATTCAATTGATTGACTGAATTGAATTACTGAAAATTGAAATTGAACGGGAAAACAATCGAACTATCACAAGTGATTATGATAAGCAAAGAAATGAAAAACAACTAAGAAACATTAAATATTCCATCCCAATTTTAAAACAACACATGATAAAACCAGTGCAACGAGGGAAAATATCGCCAACATAAGCAAAGAAATGAAAAACAACTAAGAAACATTAAATATACCATTCCCAATTTTAAAACAACACATAATAGAACCAGTGCAACGAGGGAAAATATCGCCAACATGGACTAATAACAATTCAGAAAGCGCGAACCATATCTTAAAGACAGCAACACAATGGAAATTAAAAGACCTGCCGAACTTTATTAAGATCCTTTATGAAATTGTACAGATGGGTAAAAAACAACTATTCACCATATCACAGTGTAACAGATATGCAAACAAATCTTGGCTGGAGAACACTAAAAGACAGAAGAACTGACTCAAAATTGTTAATGTTTTATAAAATATTCCAATTTCAATGCCTCCTTATCTCCAACACCCTATCAGAATGACCAGACACATGCACCCGAATTCTCTCAAACAAATTCATACAAATGCAAACTTCTACAAATTTTCTTTTTTCCCCCACACAGTCACACTATGGAATTCGCTTCCTCATAGTACTGCTGCCTTGCCAAACATAAATCTGTTTAGGCAGTCAGTCAGCCAGTTGAATCACCATTGAGATCCGGAAGTTGTTGTTTTTAAACTATTTTTATTTCTTCTATTAACACTCCTTTACTTCACTTTTTCACTTAGATAGTCTTATCTATCTACTTTTAACTTTTCTCACTATTCTCACCGACAAACGCACATTTTCCTGCTTAAAATACCCGCGAGGGGAGTATAGCAGTATGTACACAGATAGATAGATAGATAGATAGATAGATAGGGAGAGCTAGAAAAAAATGTCGAGCTATTCGAGACATGGGATGTTTTCATCTGGTGGACAAGCTTCAGCACCACTTGATTGATATTGACCACTGGGCGAGGTTCTCAGAAGAATAATGATTTTAATATGTCTTTTCGGACATTGTTAATGACTTTTCGGACAACTCGAAGTTAGATTTATACTTAAATTGAAAATATTTTAAACATAATCATTTTATTTTTTTTAATAATTACTATTCCTTTGCTTAAATGTAAAGAATAATGTAAACAAAAAAGAGAGATTTAAATCAATAATAAAGTTATTATTGTGTCTTTTCGCAACATTTGAATGTCTTTTCGGATAAGAGAAATCCAAAATATACTAAAATTCAGTATAACTTTCTTAAACAAAAAAATAAACTTTTTTTAAAATTATTACTATTTTTTTACCTAAATGTAACGAATAATTTAAAAAAAAAGAAAAGATTTAAATCAATAATAAAGATTTGATACTGTCTTTTCGGATATTTCTGTTTTTTTCGCGAAAAGAACGTTCTTTTCGGTATCTAGTCATACCCATCATCTTAATTTTTTACGTTGTTTTTTTCTTAAAGGGACACATAGCAATCGTCAGTTTTATTCAAACATTTAAAGTGTGTGTGTATTTCTAAGGATAATAGTCCCTCAACCTACGACAGGCGTCCTACCCGACGATTATAGGCACAATGTCTGGACTTTTATCTGTGTGTTGTGTGATGTGATGATATGTCTACTTGAAGCAGCGAACTCAATGGTTTCTTTATAGTGCTGCCACAGTGGTATACCACGCCGTAGTAGACATGACAGCCCCACCCACCCAGTCACACTATTCTGAAACTGGTCAATCAGTCGTAGCACTACCCATTATTTGCTCGTCAGGCAAGGGTTACAAGTGACTACTCCATTTTTAAAGTCTTTGGTATGACCTTGTCAGGGGACTCGAATCCACGACATAACGAATGCAAGGTAACCGCTATAAACACCACAATGCTTCGGTGAAACATTTAAAAAAAAAAAAAAAAAATCTTTCTAATGTTTAGAGTCCCTCTACCATATGAGCCCCCGGGAAGAATCCCCCGTTGACTCGGCATTATGTTCGGACTAAGCAAAAAACATTTAAATTTGCTCTTCAATTTACTTATCCTGCGTCATTTTGACTTTAAAACTGCTTGCATATAATTAAATAAAAAATTGAAATTTCAACATTATTTCCCTATTTTACCAATTTTTTAAATATATTACTGGTGCAATATTATAAAAAGTTAGTAATATGAAAAAATAATTTGCTTTGAACTATTCTAACAATTAATATTAATGATTGAACAAATGCAAGTTAAGAGGAAAACTAACGGGACGCCGCGAGTTTTTAAAAAATCAAGATTGCCATGTGTCCCATTAAAGGCAACTTCTCAAATCTAAAATCCTAACCGAGGCGCCTAACGATATGCCTCAGCGAAGTTACGGGCCTGGTGTTTATACGGAGCAATGCCCTTTAAATTAAATTGTTGAAGGTTGGCGGGAAAAAGTAAGGGACACTACTCCAGTTGACTCACGAAATACGGAAGTTGACTGTTTGTTTTCGTTCAGACTCGGTAGTTTGCAAGAAGTACGGATAGCAGGTAGAAATCCTAATATATGTATTACGCAAATCATCACAATCTTCAGTTTATCTTTGAAAAACACAAACGTAACACCGAAGTTATATACTTTATATGTGGAAATCTACAGAAAGGCCGATAGTGTCCATGTAAATATTGTGGGTGGGGAAATAGAAATTCAGTTTTTAACCTCTCTCTCTTAGTCTTGATCATCTTCGACGCTTGGTTGTAAAATACAAACGTCTTGACCTTTTGTGTAGAAACAAATTTGAAACTGGAAGCACCGAAAAAAATCCGCATACTATTTAAACTTTCACGAAAGTCGTGAAAACAAACAAAACATACGAGTAAAGCTTGACAAACCAGCCACTGAGTTTCGCGCAAAGCCCTTAAATTAAATAACACAATTATATTACCGCTAAGGTTCGCGCAACGAAGACCCAAATTATTCATCTTTACGACATTGAGTTGGCCATTTTGATAGTCACCGCGTTCTTCATGTCCGGAGATTACCTTGTCCGTTACATAGATGTGATATCTCCCGCCGGGAGCTAATTTCTCCCGGAATTACATGGGATCTCCCGGCCTCCCGCCGGGAGCTCCATTTCTCCCGGTATTTTCCGCCGAGTTACAAAATTTCGCTATTTGCGAATCCTTTTGGGTAATTGCTATGATTTATTGGATCAAGACCGAGTTTTCCGAATGATCTAGAATAAACACTTGCCGTCTTATCTATATCTGTGAAAACATTGCCCCTGGGCGGGTAATTAAAAGGATTAGCATGTCAGGTAATTGGTTAATTGTGTGAAAATAATGATTGGATTGTTTGTTTATGACACGTGGCGGCGATACCTGTAATGTCCATGGGAGGTTGATTATGATAGGATTAAGGAATACACCGACTGTAAGTGGGGTGGTAATTAGCGAATTCGGCATCGATTGATATTTGGTATATAATATTGATGAGTGCCAAGTTTAATAATGTGAACAATTGTGTAGACTTTCAACCGACAAAGGTGATGCTGGCAGCAGCCAAGTCTTGTTGTAATTAGTGGTTAAAAAGTGGACAGAGTCTATATAAAGTGTTTAATTACATGCTATACTTGATTATATGCTATGCTAACATGAAATAAACAGTATTCAACTATTGTATGTATAAAATAGCATGTTTTTATGCTGATTTACCCCCTTTATTAAGGTTTATATCAGAAAAAAAATATACCGGTACGCGTTAAAAATTTGAGTATAAAAACCTCCCTGAATTTTGTCAAATCTCCCTGAAAAAAAAGTCAAATCTCCCTGGTAACCCTCCTGAAAATATCACATGTATGCCGTTATGCTTCAGATTGTTTCAGTATGCCCTATGGTATGCGGATCAGAATCTTTAACTTTCATCAATAAGCGTATTGTCAAATTACTTAAACGTTAATTTCTTACTTTTAACTTGTGAGAAGCAGCATGTGACGTCAAGAACTGTACTGCATTAACAACTGACGTTATACATGACATCATGCAACATTATAAACATGAAAATGGGATAATTGCTTTGGACTATTTGCAAGCAAAAGTTAGGAAAATGCATGATAGTCTGACAATGAAGGAGTGATGGGGGTATTTTCAGATGCATCTGTGACATTGTACTTATCTTTACGTACTTAAATACACGTCGCATCTAACACACACACAAAAAAAACAAAAACAAAAACAGATCCGGTGGAAATCCCCTATTCATAACTTTCACATGACATCATCAAAATAATTTGACCAATCAGTGATCAATAAAATAAAATACCTCCATATTCTGGTAGGGGGTAAACTCGGTGTTTATCGTTGGTGCTCAACTGACTTTAGCCCTTTATAAAACTAGTTTGTAGTGATAATTATATTAAAAGCTTTATTTTTAATGTACATCTATGTATCTTCTTTTGGTGTTGTCTGATTTTAAAACACCAATATGGATGCATTTAATTTAAATCATTGTCTAATATTTTCATTTTTCATATAGAGATTGAGGATAAAGTCCGAGTAAACCCCTTTATTTTCACCTACTGAATATCTCAACCTACAGGAAGTTGACCGGATGTGAAAGTTATGAATATTGAGCTTCGCGTGAAGCGAAGCCCCGAACATTCAATAATAAAGCAATCATATTTTGGTAAGCTTCGCACAGCGAAGCCCACAGCAATGAGTCGCCCCTTTGTTCAATTCCCTGGTTGACCTTTATTGACATTTTCAAAGAGAACTGCATGTTACAGAATAACCGAGTGTATATAACAAATAACGAGCGAATTGTTTGGGCTTATCGAAGCGAAGACCTATAAAGACTCATACATATCTATAGGTTAATTTGTTTTACAGCTAATAATTGAATTGATGAACTGTAGCACGAGCGATGAAAGGTTATAATATCAAACTTCTTCTGTTGACAACTCTACTGTCTAGCAGACGACCAGAATTATTTTCAACCAGGCCTTTCATAACCAGAATTGATTTCAACCAGGCCTTTCATTATAGCATGCCTTATCTTTGAGTCAGATTGTAAAACAAGTGCATTCTTTCATTTTAATTTATCTAGAGATTTAAAACGAATATGTGTGTGATTCATTTCTTACTGAAAAAAAATGCTGGACAATTATTCAGTGGTAAAATGTGTCCAGTAGTATAAAATAAACATGAGTAGCAAAAACAATATAAACTAGCATGGCGCTTTTGCATTGTAAGATTCGCACGAAGCGAGGCCCCGGACATTGATTTAAAAAAAATCACATATACTGCCATAAGCTTCACGAAGTAAAGTCCCAAATTTATCCCTTTCAAATTCATATTTTAACATAAGACAAATGGTGTGGTTAACATGGCGAAATGGTGTTGTATACGCCAAAATAATACCGAGCGCAACGAGGTGTATAACAACAATTTAACAAGATGTGTGTCTCTCACAAAAGACTTTTAATTGTTTACGTATATTGGTAGTCACCGTCATCCAAAGACACACAAGATGATTGCGAGCGCAAAGGAGCGTCTAGTCTCAATTTCATTAACATGTTTGACAGGAATATTTTAAATATTTTATAAAGGGACTGGCGTGGCCCTGTAGATAATCGATGAACTTGAAATCCGGTGAAACCGGGGTCAATCCTCACCATCACCACTGAGTTTCGTCTTTGTGTTCTTCAGCTAGACACTTTTCAATATCCTCGTCCGTCGGATGGAAACATAAATTAGGAGGTTTTGTATATCGGAGTCTAACCTCCAAGCATCTTAAAAAACTATAGGAATATATTTGTTATAGTAATAGTATGTAAGGTTCCAGATTCCAACGTGTGGTCTCCTCTCTCGGGGCGGCTCCAAAGAACCTATAATGTGTCGATGAGCCATTAAACAACATTAAATTTACTCAACCCTACCCAACCGCCAAATAACAGGAGAACCAGATGTTCTCCATCCCTACAAATCCACACCATCACACCCCTAAAATTGGACAGGCAGGGTTAGCCTATGCTTGCCGGATTTTAAGGGCCACACACAGGATCCTTACCAAAGGAGTTGTTAAATATAAAGTGACAACATATATAAATCCTTCATCCACTTTTATTAAGCCAATAAAAATTATTGTGAATTTTATCCACTCGCATTTCCCTCTTGGCTGTGCTCTCCTTCCCCCTAGCTTGACCCCTGGAATATTAATATTATGTTCAGAATTGTCCGACATTTTTTCAAGCTGCCTCTGCTGCAATTTCTTGTTTATTAAAGTGTTTCTGATCATCCACATTTAGGCATTTAGCTCGTCGATATAATAATGAAGTTTCCCTCTGTTTATCTGTCTCTCCGGTTACGGGTACAGGACATTTCATACCCTGGATGTTTCGACTGTCCAATACGTTTCGTACCCGGGCAATTGGATGTTTCATACCCTGCCATTGGATGTTTTGTACCCCGTCGTTGGACGTTTCGTACCCAGCCTTTAGACAATAAATTCATTGGGCTGCACTGTTTCATATAGGATCTATTTATTATTATGTCCGCGATTTTAATGTTTAGTAGTTTGTGTTTTATTAAAACTTTTTGTTACCATACTATTGTTTTTGAGAGTAAAATGTATACACACACAAAAATAACAAAATTTGTTAGTTCTTAATTTTTTTTCTCCACATTGCCACGCACAGTATTATAAGATTTGTGATGAATTGTATTCACTTATTTCATATGTGGTCCACTTTGCTTTAAATTATCATTTTATGTCTATGCAAATGTACTTTAGTTACACAACAAAACACAACATAATGAATAAATAAGATAAAGAAAAGAAAAAAAAAATTATTGTGTAAGCTAACAAAACTCATGTGAAAAGAACTATACATTTTATTTTACATAACGTAATAGTACAAACACGTTTCAAAATAGATGTAACAGACAAAATTAAAATCGCCGATCTTATATTTCATATAATTTAAATAGCATACAAGATGGGCATTGGACCTTTCATACCCTAAACTATGTATGAAATTTACAATGGCTCAGGTACGAAATGTCCAATAGCCAGGTATGAAACGTCCAATGGCCAGAGTACGAAACGGCTATGAAACGTCCATGGTACGAAACGTCTTTAATTCCCCGATTACCTCAGTCGGTAGAGCACTCGCCCTGCTAGCGAGGGATCGCAGGTTTTCAAGAGTCCCAGAACAGATTTAAACAGCAATTTGAAAACGATCGCTACATACAAGACTATAAAGTGGCACAAAGATCCCAGGGTAAAAATAATTCCCTAGCATGTGTAGAATTAGATGCAACCCTATAGCCTGAAAAGTTGGCAAGTATTCTACTGTTACAGCATCTCCAAGTGTTGGATAAAGGAAAACAAGAATTCTGAGAATATACTACTATATAGACTACAGCTTCAATTTTCATTTCTGAATTAATATTATTAAATCTATTTTACACAATTCTGATTTCAGAATTAATTAATATTTAATAGATATACTAATATTTAATAGAGTAACTCGCAGGCTGATCAGGGTTTACACTGTCTGGCTGCTCATCAGTCATTTAACCAAAACACCCCTTTGTAACATAATGGAATGGTCTACATTTAAAGAAAATACAGTCCATTATACATTCATAGTGGGCTAAGGGTTAATATTACTAGATCTATTTATACACATTCTCATTTCAGAATTAATATTATACATGTATTTTACAGTTGTTAAATCAAAGGAAAGGAAAAGCACCCACCCACTCCATTACCCCAAAATTCCCCATCACAACCACACACTCCCTTATCCCCACATTCCCCACCCACTCCCTTACCCCAACATTCCCTGCCCCCTATCCTGGTGCTTTACCAATTAATCAATTGTAACCGATCATCAGTTACTTAGGCATTCGATTGTGATGGTCAATTATGAAACTCTGTAAGTCGATCATTGGTAACATGTAAAATTGCACTTTAATTAATGTTAAAAATAGAAATAAACATGATTATCCAGCAGACAACAGTAAGTAAATACACCAGTTAAAATTAACATATACACACATAATCACATTAACATATACACACATAATAATCACATTTAGATAAAGTTAACGTTCAGGGGGGTAGCTTTCTATAGGCTGTTTAGGCCGCGGCCTACACAATTTTCTGAGAAATCATAAAAATGCCAAAAATGCAATAAAAATCGGAGGCCTAGGAGGGTAAGGGGCTAAATTGTATACTAGTACTTCGTGTTAATATAATAACATTAAATTACTTTAAATGTTTTCAGCTTCTTTTTAGTTATAAGATCTATAATTTACGGTAAAAAGTAAGGATATTGATGCTCTTATAGACATATTCACCGGTATGAAATATACGCCAAAACGCACCTCCGACAGTCTAGCTGAAAAAAAATTCCGGGGGAGCATGCCGCCGGACCCCACTAGAACTCGGCCTACACATCATATTCAGCCAAGTTATGCCCCTGACGATAATAAACTGGGTTTGATTTGAATTGATTTTTATCTATAAGAAATATATTGCTGATTTAAACAAAATAACAATGGCATAAGAAACAAGACAGGAAAGAATACACTTAAACAGAAATGTTCAAGGCCTGAAACAAAGATTAACATACACGGTTATACTTCAAATTGACTATCCAATTATAACTGATGATTGATTGGTTACATCAACTGCTTGTAACTGATGATCGTTTGCAAATTTCAGCTGATTGCTCATCACTGCAGCCTAACCACAATCTACCTGTAGGGCCTAAAAAAAAAATAGTGTGGTTCTGGTTACATGTTCAAAATTGGTAGGTAGGGTAGGTCGGATTTTTTTTTTTTTTTTTTTTTTTTTGTGAACGCAAAGAAGATGCACCTTTTTATTATTTTTTTCTCGAAATGGACCAAAAAATCGTCAGGGTTGGCGGGTATTCGCAGGTCGGGTCGGGTGACCCGAACCACACAATTTTTTTTTTAGGCCTAGATAACGGATTATGAGAGCTTCATTAATTAATGATCTACGTCTGCAAATCTTGTTGATCAATCTAGTACTTTCCTAGAATGGAGAGAACAGGAAGTTTGTATTACTTTTATCCTTGTACTTATGTATTTGACAGATACGTGGTACAGGGACAGTACTGAATACAGCAGGCCCAGTGATACGTGGTACAGGGACAGGACTGAATACAGCAGGGCACAGTGATACGTGGTACAGGGACAGGACTGAATACAGCAGGGCCCAGTGATACATGGTACAGGGACAGGACTGAATACAGCAGGGCACAGTGATACGTGGTACAGGGACAGGACTGAATACAGCAGGGCCCAGTGATACGTGGTACAGGGACAGGACTGAATACAGCAGGGCACAGTGATACGTGGTACAGGGACAGTACATCATACTGCAGGGCCCAGTGATATGTGGTACAAGAACAGTACATCATAAAGCAGGGCTCAGTGATATTTACAGAAACATGAGGTTTAACAGTAAAGAACTCGCCTGTCTGGCACAACAAGAATCAAGCAGATTTGAAAAGGAAGGATGCCTTTACATGAAACAGAAAAATGAAAAACTCTTCAAGAAAGGAGAAGGTACCTAAATGTTATTGTGTAAAACAGAATTGCCTACCTTGCAGTTGTAGGTAGATTTGGTCTTAGAAATAGGCAGATTGGTCTTGAAATAAGGGAGATTTTGTTATATTTTTTTAACTCACATAAGCCAGAAAATTCGATGGTTAAGAAATGGCTACGCCCCAGTGGTCCGGAGACTATAAAATACTGTACTGAACAAATTGTTCTATATAAACAAATGAAGTCCAGTGGGTAAAAATTGGCCCCTACGCCGTGGGATTCCAAAGTTGTAATATGGAATTATAGGGAAACTCAGGAAAAAACTACACTTTACTTTTCAGAAGTATTTAATGATTGAAAATTTTAACTGAAACATTTTTTTTCTATAAGCCAATAAAATTATTGAGAAAAAAATACAGAAAAACTCATTTATTTCATTGTGTATTTAATACTGTTTACATTTTGTTTACAATTCACAAATGTTATTTCACAGAGCTATTTATCTTTCCCGACGTTTTTAAACTGTTTTAAGCTCTTCTGATCAGAGATCAGCAGAGTTTATGCCGTGGTGCGGCGTCTATCGTCCGTCTGTCCGTCTGTAAACTTTTAAGCTCACCTGAGCCGAAGGCTCAAAGGTGAGCTATTGGGATCACTCTTCGTCCGTCGTCGTCGTCCGTCGTTAACTTTTGCTTCAAATAACTTCTCCTCAGAAACCGCTTGGCTAATTTTGACCAAACTTCACATGGATGATCCTTAGATGAATGCTTTTTAGATTTGTTAAAATTAGGTCAGCGTGACATCCAAGATGGCCACCATTACCATATATGGTTGAAACCTTAAAAAATCTTCTTCTCAAGAACCGCTGGATAGATTTCGAAAGTTTTTATTTTAAAATGATCACCAACGTCTAGACTATCAAATTTGTTCAACTGAAGTCCCCGGGGTCAAAAATGGCCATGCCCCAGGGGTCCAAAGTTTGTATATTGAGATTTTGCATGTTTTTCATATAGACATATAGGAAAAAACTTTAAAAAATCTTCTTCTCTGAAACCACAAGGCACAGAGGTCTCATGTATTACATGTAGCATCAGCTTATGGTCCTCTACTAAGTTTGTTTAAATGGTGACCCTGGGGTCAAATTTGTCCCCGCCCTGGGGGTCACAGTTTTACATAGACTTGTATAGGAATCTTTTTTTAAAAATCTTCTTCTCGGAAACTGCAAGAGCCAGAGGTTTGATATTTTGCATTTACTATAAGCTTATGGTCCTTTACCAAGTTTGTTCAAATGGTGACCCAAGGGTCACATTTGGACCCGCCCCGGGGGTCACAGTTTTACATAGGCTTGTATAGGGAAAAACTTAAAAAAAAACTTCTTCTCTGGAACCACATGGCACGGAGCTCTCATGTATTACATGTATCATCAGCTTATGGTCCTCTACTTAGTTTGTTCAAATGGTGACCCTGGGGTCAAATTTTGTCCCCGCCCCGGGGTCCACAGTTTTACATAGACTTGTATAGGAGTCTTTTTTTAAAAATCTTCTTCTCGGAAACTGCAAGAGCCAGAGGTTTGATATTTTGCATTTACTATAAGCTTATGGTCCTTTACAAATTTTGTTCAGATGGTGACCCTGGGATCACATTTGGCCCCTCCCCAAGGGTCACATGTTTTACATAGACATGTATAGGGAAAAACTTAAAAAATCTTCTTCTCTGAAACTGCAAGAGCCAGAGGTTTAATATTTTGCATTTGCTATAAGCTTATGGTCCTCTACCAAGTTTGTTCAAATGGTGACCCAGGGGTCACATTTGGCCCCGCCTCGGGGGTCACAGTTCTACATAGGCTCGTATAGGGAAAAACTGAAAAAAATCTTCATCTCTGGAACCACATGGCACTGAGCTCTCATGTATTACATGTAGCATCAGCTTATGGTTCTCTCCTTAGTTTGTTCAAATGGTGACCCTGGGGTCGAATTTGTCCCCGCCCTGGGGGTCACAGTTTTACATAGATATGAATAGGGAAAAACTTAAAAAACCTTCTTCTCTGAAATTGCAAGAGCCAGAGGTTTAATATTTTGCTTTTGCTATAAGCTCATGGTCCTCTACTAATTTTGTTCAAATGGGGACCCAGGGGTCACATTTGGCCCCGCCCTGGGGGTCACAGATTTACATAGGCTTGTATAGGGAAAAACTGAAAAAAAAACCTTCTTCTCTGGAACCACATGGCACGGAGCTCTCATGTATTACATGTATCATCAGCTTATGGTCCTCTACTTAGTTTGTTCAAATGGTGACCACGGGGTCAATCATGTTGATGTGAAATCCAAGATGGCTGCCAAATCTAAAAATAGATTTTTAAAAAACGAGTTTGTAGCGACTACTTCTTGAAAACTCTTAATTGATATTGATAAGGGACTTTTTCTAAAATGATCAGCATGACATGATGTTGGTCCTTGTCGAAAATCGTTTTGATTCACCGTTAAACATCGCTGCCAGCGGCCATCTTTATTTACATAGAGTTATTTAGTAAAAACTTGTAGCGACTACTCTTCTGAAACTACTCAACGGATTTCCATGAAACTTCACAGGAATGTTGCTCTTGATGTCTAAATGATCCTAGCAAAATTTCAGGTCGGCCGGAAATTCAAGATGGCCATCACGGCTAAAAATAATTTTTCAACAAAAAAGTTTATGGCGACTTACTTCTTGAAAACTATAAGTGATATTGATATGGGACTTTTTCTAAAATGATCAGGATGTCATGATGTTGATCCTTGTCAAAAATTATTTTGATTTGACGTTAAACATGGCCGCCAGTGGTCATCTTTGTTTACATAGAGTTATATAATGAAAACTTGTAGCGACTACTCCTATGAAACTACTTGATGGATTTTCATGAAACTTCAGAGGAATGTTGACCTAGCTATCAAAAATCTATCAGTAGAGCTTCAAGGTCATTGACCTCTTGTTTTCTTCAGTTGGGATTTTTTGTCTCGAAATTGAGGAAAAAAAATTGTTTTGGCATTGGGAATATGACCCAATAACGGCTATAAAACAACAAAAAACTGTGAAATATGTACGGAAGAGCAACTATATTCAAATATGTACGGAAGAGCAACTATATACAAATATGTACGGAAGAGCAACTATATACACATGAAGTGCTTTATCCTTTTCAGCATTTGTGGAAAGATTCTTCAGGCTCAGGGGAAATCTCTTGTTTTACTTCAAGGGAAAGGATGCGGTAAGAATACAACTTTATATTTCTAGGAATCTTTCATAATTATATTTCAAGGAGTCTTTCATAATTGTATTTCTAAAAGTATATTTCACAGAGTCTTTCGTATAAATTATATTACAATCTCTCCTATTGGTGGAGTTGGATGTAATGCATTCATTTTGCCTACAGTTACCTGTGTATTTAACACAATTATCTGTGTATTTAACACACTTGCATGTGTATTTATCACAATTATTTGTGTATTAAACACAATTATTTGTGTATTTAACACAATTATCTGTGTATTTCATACACTTATCTGTGTATTTAACACAATTATCTATATATTTTATACACTTATCTGTGTATTTCATACAATTATCTGTGTATTTCATACAATTATCTGTGTATTTCATACACTTACCTGTGTATTTAACACAATTATCTGTGTATTTCATACACTTATCTGTGTATTTAACACAATTATCTATATATTTTATACACTTATCTGTGTATTTCATACAATTATCTGTGTATTTCATACACTTACCTGTGTATTTAACACAATTATCTACGTATTTCATACACTTATCTGTGTATTTAACACAATTATCTGTGTATTTAATACAATTATCTGTGTATTTAACACAATTATCTGTGTATTTAACACACTTATCTGTGTATTTAACACACTTATATGGGTATTTAACACAATTATCTGTGTATTTAACACAATTGTGTGTGTAACACAATTATCTGTGTATTTGACACAATTATCTGGGTATTTAATGCATTTATATAGTTATCTATGTATTTATAGCAATTATCTGTATATTTAACACAATTATCTGTGTATTTTATGCAATTATCTGTACATTTCATACAATTATCTGTGTATTTTATGCAGTTATCTGTATATTTCAGAAGTCTGAGCCTACAGGCCTGCTTGTGTTGGAGAGATGTGCTGTGGAGCTAGATGTTCATGAGAACATTAACTTCTCTTTTCTAATAGGTAACATGTTGGTGATGTGTTGGTCTTCTCCCAACGTTTGTATTCCTTTTCACCTCGTAACTCAGGATAATGGTTTGTACGCCAGTTTGATGATACGGTTTTCTTCCAACAATGTTGTCAACTATAATGGTGATGTCCTCATGCCATAACTACTAATGTTGACCTTGTTACCCTCTCTCAGTGCTGAGCTTGTTACCCTCTCCCAATTGTGAGCTTGTTGCTCTCTCCTAATGGTGAGCTTGTTGCCCTCTCTCAATGGGAAGCTTGGTGCCCTCTCCCAATGGTGAGCTTGTTGCTCTCTCCTAATGGTGAGCTTGTTGCCCCTCTCAATGGGAAGCTTGGCGCCCTCTCCCAATGGTGAGCTTGTTGCCCTCTCCATGGTGAGCTTGTTGGCCTCGCCCAATGGTGACCGTTTTCCCCCTCCCAATGTTTGTATAACATTCCTGTTCCTGTATTGTACACATCCAGTAGTAGATCTTCTAACAATTTTCCTAACATATTTTAAAACCATTCTCATCCAATATCATTTTTAGCTTGATTGTTTGAAGAATAAGAGATTTTAGCTAATCACCCTGGCATCGGGATCCCACTCCACCTCTAGTTGTGTGTGTAAGCTGTGTTTACAGGTCTATATCTTGGAGCTACGTTTCTGACATGTTGGTTCTAAATAGTTTATAAACAGTGTGTATTCATAAAATGTATAGTTTACATGAAAACTTGGTTGGTTGTTCGTTGTCTGACATTATAAAATTAATGTAAAATATGTCATAGTTGGTGCAATAGAAACTTCAATCTCTGACTTTAACCAGTCCATATTTAAGCTAGTTAATGCAGTTAGTTTATGGTAGTTGTTACTCAAACATATACTTGGTAAATGAGATGGAGATACTTTGAGTTATTCACGTTATACATTTTATTGCAGTGTTTGAGGGAGATGAGCCAACGTACACATTTTCTGCCAAGACGGAGAATGACCGTGACTCGTGGATCCAGGCACTTCACGTCTCCAGCTATGAATGTCTCAAGATGCAGCTGCAGAGTCTGAGGGAGCAGGTTCAAGCCAAGACCGGGCAAGACCCTCTGGTGCAGATGATGCCGGCAGATACTGGAATGGATTTTGAGACTCAGGCAGGAGGAGCCGCGGACGATCCCGCCATGGAAATTAGTATGGGTAAGATTATCATTGTTGTGTTATGTGGTGTGACGGTCCATCAACACATCAGAATGACTGAACCACTGCTTCATCCAACAGATACTTTCTGATCACTGACTTACTTCCTCATCCACCAGACGCTTGCTGATCACTGACTTACTTCCTCAACCGACATATGCTTGCTGATCACTGACTTACTTTCTTATCCAACAGATGCTTGCTTATCACTGACTTACTTCCTCATTCAACAGATGCTTGCTGATCACTGACTTACTTCCTCATCCAACAAATGCTTGCTGTCACTGACTTACTTCCTCATCCAACAGATGCTTGCTGATCACTGACTTACTTCCTCACCCAACAGATGCTTGCTGATCACTGACTTACTTCCTCATCCAACAAATGCTTGCTGATCACTCACTTACTTCCTCATCCAACAGATGTTTCTGATCACTGACTTATTTTCTCACCCAACAGATGCTTGCTGATCACTGACTTACTTCCTCATCCAACAAATGCTTCTCTTATCACTGACTTACATCCTCAACCAACATATGCTTGCTGATCACTGACTTACTTCCTTATCCAACAGATGCTTGCTGATCACTGACTTACTTCCTCATTCAACATATGCTTGCTGATCACTGACTTACTTCCTCATCCAACAAATGCTTGCTGATCACTGACTTACTTCCTCATCCAACAGATGCTTGCTGATCACTGACTTACTTCCTCATTCAACAGATGCTTGCTGATCACTGACATACTTCCTCATCCAACAGATGCTTGCTGATCACTGACCTACTTCCTCATCCACAGATGCTTGCTGATCACTGACTTACATGTACTTCCTCATGTTTTATTAGACTTTAAATCAGTTTGTAAATGTGCTTTTTGCTTGTATTAGACTAATGCCATTTTAATAATTCTTAGATCGTATAGCTATTTTATTACTATGTTGACTCTATTCTTCATGTTACTAGTTAATTCAAAAGCCCCTGAGGGCTTCTGTTATTTTGGTATGTGTATTGCCGACTTTAAAGGGGTTGATGCACTATTTTCAGACAAGGTTTATTTTAAAGGGCTCTGAAAAACTTGAAAAAACCTGAAAGAATTATAATGCCATGAAAAACACAGGAGATATGACCTCTTGAAAATGTGCAAAGAAACATAAATGGAGGCGGCCATTTTGGAACGATGACGTCATCGCGACTTTTTACCATATATGGCATATTGACAAAATGTCTTTTAAAAGAAAGAAAATCACTGCAAATAAAAAATAAGCATATAATGTATACATTTTACATCTGTATATTTATTTTTAATCAATTTGCAGTGATTTTCTTTGCTTTAAAATGTGTTTTATCAATATGCCATATATGGTAAAAAAGGCACGATGATGTCATAGTTCAAAGGTGGCCGCCTCCATTTACGTTTTAACTTCTTTGCAAATTTTCAATAGGTCATATCTCCTTTATTTTTCTCCTTTATTATGCAAATGCATAATTGTACAGGTTAACCTGCTGAAAATATATAAAGTATATACTTTATTCTAATACAGCCGCACTATATAGCTAGTTTAAAATATCTCGTTATATTGAACGATATATCACTGTAATTTTTGCAACGTTAGGAGAATAAGCATTGCGCATTGCGTTAGGAGAGTAAGCAAAGCAATGCGAAAGATTTCAGATGTGTGCGTTATTTTCACATTTTAGGGGTATTAGAATAGAAATAGAACATCGTTTACGGTGAATTATCTATAATATATCACGGTTTGTCGTTCAATTGTAAACAATAATTTCACTCGCCCTTCGGGCTCGTGAAATTATTGTTTACAATTGAACTCAAGGGCGAGTGAAATTATTGTTTACAATTGAACTCCAAACCGTGATATATTAAACGATAATTCACAGTAAACGATGTTCTATTTCTTAAAAAGAATGACATGCATATGTAAACTGTGTGATCATTCTAACAATTCATACAAATTCATGTTAAAATTATTGTAGTATTTGTTTCTATAGTTAAATCTTATGCGCCTTACATCGGTCAGTAAAATATATATAATGGCATAATAACTGATCCCTATTAGTACTAGAATAATAAGTGATCCCTGTATTGCGCATACATATCATTATATGCATATATTCAGTCCTGCCGGCAACCTTCAATGTGGTTTTGTTAATTAGTCAAATCTAGGAATATTGATTAGAAGTGTAATTTAAAGGGGTTGATGCACTATTTTCAAACAAGGTTTATTTTAAAGGGCTCTGAAGAACTTGAAAAAAGCTGAAAGAATTATCAAAATGCCATGAAAAATAAAGGAGGTATGGCCTATTGAAAATGTGCCAAGAAACACAAATGGAGGCTGCCATCTTTGAACGATGACGTCATCGCACCTTTTTACCACATATGGCATATTGACAAAATGTCTTTTAAAGCAAAGAAAATCACTGGATATGAAAAATAAGCATCCAGTTTAGACATTTTACATTGTATATTTATTCTTAAGCAATTTGCAGTGATTTTCTTTGCTTTATAATATATTTTGTCAATATGCCATATATAGTAAAAAAGGCGCGATGAAGTCATCGCTCCAAGATGGCCGCCTCCATTTATGTTCTTTGCAAAGTTTCAATAGATCATATCTCATTTATTTTTTATGGCATTTTGATAATTCTTTCAGCTATTTTTAAGGTTGTCAGAGCCCTTTTAAATAAATATTGTTGGAAAATAGTGCAACAACCCCTTTAATAGACTATACATGTATACATGTATATAGCCATCAGTGCTGTTTATTCTTCAGCTATAGACGGCCTGCCCAATGACAGTAATGGCCAGGCACCAAACCCCTTTGTTGTTGTCTACATCATCATTCCTCCACAACAACAAACCTGGCTACAACACAACCATACAGAAATGGTCGAGGTATGTGGTTTTAAGAAATTTAGTTGAATTAAAAACACTTGCGTTTAGCGAGATGTGCAGACTTCTTACTTTTTTTTATAACCAAAATGAGTTGGAAAGCGGCCTTTTTTGCCACTGACTGTTTCAAGGTGGTAGCCCTATTGTCAACCCTTTTTGTGTTTGTGACGTCATATTTCTTATAAACATAATGCCATTCATGTTTGTCTTTTTTGCGTGTTTTTGGCTTTACTGTTTCTGTGAAAGCTGAATTTCGTGTTAGACTTTTATACTTATTTTTAAACCAAATAGAGATATTTAATCAACTGTATATTTAATCAATTTATTTATTTTTAAAATACTTCTGGAAAAGGTAAAAATGTCACCAAAAACTAATTCGTTCCAGTTGTACACATTAACTTTGTGTTATTCTTATTTAACTTGTAGGGTAAGAAAGACAAAAACAAGCGTAACTAGAATGAATTATGAATTTTCCATCGCAAATCCTCTCGTTTTTTTCACACATACAGAACAACATAATTATGATTATACACTGTAATCCCTTTATCAAAATGTTCGTTTGAGACATAATTTTAAAAAAAAATCGATGCCCTGATACCCTTGCTGATCACTGATACCCTCCTCCCACCACCCACCTCCTCCAACCCCCAGGGAAGACGTCCATAGTTTTAAATAATAAATCATTTGACATGCTGATGCTGTGTATCTCTTTCATAGATAACTATTATACCAACTAATGTGCAAAAGTGTGGAAAAATAACACTGTAATTAGACCCCTACCGGTCCGGACCGGAGGGGCCTTTAGGTTTGCCCCCCGTCAGTCAGTCAGTCAGTCCGTATGTTTTTTTGTCTGGACTGTAACTTTGTCATGCATCGTGGGATTTTGAAATAACTTGGCACAAATGTTAACCATAATGAGACGGCATGTCGCGCGCAAGATCCAGGTCCGTAGCTCAAAGGTCAAGGTCACAGTTGGAGGTTAAAGGTTAGTCTGTTTTTTGTCTGGACTGTAACTTTGTCATGCATAGTGGGATTTTGAAATAACTTGGCACAAATGTTAACCATAATAGACGGCGTGTCGCACGCAAGATCCAGGTCCGTTGCTCAAAGGTCAAGGTCACACTTGGAGGTTAAAGGTCAGAAATAGGCTTGTCCAGGCTGTTACTTTGTCGTGCATTGTGGGATTTTGAAATAACTTGGCACAAGACCCAGGTCCATAGCTCAAATGGTCATTCACATGGGTATATTCAACCTTTCATATGGGTACATTCAAAGATAACTGTTTCTTCAATAACTTCAGAATTAACAAATAATAACAACTTTATTTCTTTGAAATTTTTGCAATTATTGTGTTGACAAAACACAGTAACCTTTAACAGCAGTTTGACATTTGTGCAATTATTGTGTTGACAAAACAGTAACCTTCAACAACTGTGCAGCTTCTGAATTGTTTTGCACAAGACCCGGTAGGGGACTATGTCCGTCCCTCGGACTGCTTCTTGTTGAATTATTAGTGTATTTGATGCCTCCTTCCCCTAGGCCTCCACCGATGACGTAGGAGGAAACAAATGTATACAGTGTAATTCCATCATCATAATGTTTCATTTGAGACATAATTACAAAAAAATAAATCTCATGGGCCCGAAATAATAAAATCTTTCGATATGTTGTTTATCTTTCATAGATGATTACATACACCAAGTTGTGAAAAAATATGGAAAAATTACTTATTGAATTTTTAGTGTATTTGACCTTTTGATCCTCCCCCTAGCGGCCCCTGGGCTCGGAGCCAAAATAATGTAGCTCTTGCACGCCGTCATCAAATGTTGAAGTCATACTCTATTTTTTGGTTAACTATAACATGCTGTGATTACCATAGACATTACTGCTTCTGCTACTATATATATATTTACATTAATTTTTAATTAATACTTCATTTATTCATATTTTGTCAGTTTTTGCGCACAATATGACCTATTTATGTGTCGACGTGCCGTAAAACACCATTCATTCATTCATTCATTCTGCTACTATAACATGCTGTGATTACCATAGTCATTACTGCTTCTGCTACTATAACATGCTGTGATTACCATAGACATTACTGCTTCTGCTACTATAACATGCTGTGATTACCATAGTCATTACTGCTTCTGCTACTATAACATGCTGTGATTACCATAGACATTACTGCTTCTGCTACTATAACATGCTGTGATTACCATAGACATTACTGCTTCTGCTACTATAACATGCTGTGATTACCATAGTCATTACTGCTTCTGCTACTATAACATGCTGTGATTACCATAGTCATTACTGCTTCTGCTACTGTAACATGCTGTGATTACCATAGTCATTACTGCTTCTGCTACTGTAACATGCTGTGATTACCATAGTCATTACTGCTTCTGCTACTGTAACATGCTGTGATTACCATAGACATTACTGCTTCTGCTACTGTAACATGCTGTGATTACCATAGACATTACTGCTTCTGCTACTGTAACATGCTGTGATTACCATAGACATTACTGCTTCTGCTACTGTAACATGCTGTGATTACCATAGACATTACTGCTTCTGCTACTGTAACATGCTGTGATTACCATAGACATTACTGCTTCTGCTACTATAACATGCTGTGATTACCATAGTCATTACTGCTTCTGCTACTATAACATGCTGTGATTACCATAGTCATTACTGCTTCTGCTACTATAACATGCTGTGATTACCATAGTCATTACTGCTTCTGCTACTGTAACATGCTGTGATTACCATAGACATTACTGCTTCTGCTACTGTAACATGCTGTGATTACCATAGACATTACTGCTTCTGCTACTGTAACATGCTGTGATTACCATAGACATTACTGCTTCTGCTACTGTAACATGCTGTGATTACCATAGACATTACTGCTTCTGCTACTGTAACATGCTGTGATTACCATAGACATTACTGCTTCTGCTACTGTAACATGCTGTGATTACCATAGACATTACTGCTTCTGCTACTATAACATGCTGTGATTACCATAGACATTACTGCTTCTGCTACTGTAACATGCTGTGATTACCATAGACATTACTGCTTCTGCTACTGTAACATGCTGTGATTACCATAGACATTACTGCTTCTGCTACTGTAACATGCTGTGATTACCATAGACATTACTGCTTCTGCTACTGTAACATGCTGTGATTACCATAGACATTACTGCTTCTGCTACTATAACATGCTGTGATTACCATAGTCATTACTGCTTCTGCTACTATAACATGCTGTGATTACCATAGTCATTACTGCTTCTGCTACTATAACATGCTGTGATTACCATAGTCATTACTGCTTCTGCTACTATAACATGCTGTGATTACCATAGACATTACTGCTTCTGCTACTATAACATGCTGTGATTACCATAGACATTACTGCTTCTGCTACTATAACATGCTGTGATTACCATAGTCATTACTGCTTCTGCTACTATAACATGCTGTGATTACCATAGTCATTACTGCTTCTGCTACTATAACATGCTGTGATTACCATAGACATTACTGCTTCTGCTACTATAACATGCTGTGATTACCATAGTCATTACTGCTTCTGCTACTATAACATGCTGTGATTACCATAGACATTACTGCTTCTGCTACTATAACATGCTGTGATTACCATAGACATTACTGCTTCTGCTACTATACATGCTGTGATTACCATAGACAATAATCCTACTGCTTAAGACTTGGTTTTGGAGATTCCATAGGACCTTGACCTTCACTAGGTCAAGTCACAGTGTATCATTACCATACGACATTATTTTATTGATCATTGGATGTTTATTACTTTCAGAAAAACAATAATCCAAACTTCTTAAAGACTATTGGTTTTGGAGATTCCAATGGCCTTGAACCTTCCACTAGGGTCAAGGTCACAGTGTATCATAGGAGAGAATGACAGGAACAGTGAGTAGATATTAGACTGTCAATTGTTATGATAAAATTGTGTATCCTTGTTGTGGGATGTAATCTCTACAAGGGCGAAGCGTACCATTTCACTTATATCCAGCGTTGTGGGATACAATCTCTACAAGTGCGAACCTTACCATTTCACTAATATCCAATGTTGTGGAATACAGTCTCTGCAAGGGCAAACCTTACTATTTCACTAATATCCAGCGTTGTGGGATACGATCTCTACAAGGGCAAACCTTACCATTTCACTAATATCCAGTGCTGTGGGATACAGTCTCTACAAGGGCAAACCTTACCATTTCACTAATATCCAGTGTTGTGGGATACAGTCTCTACAAGGGCAAACCTTACCATTTCACTAATATCCAATGTTGTGGAATACAATCTCTACAAGGGCGAACCTTACCATTTCACTAATATCTAGTGTTGTGGGATACGACCTCTACAAGGGCAAACCATACCATTTCACTAATATCCAGCGTTGTGGAATACAATCTCTACTAGGGCGAACCTTACCATTTCACTAATATCCAGTGTTGTGGAATACAATCTCTACAAGGGCAAACCTGACCATTTCACTAATATCCAGTGTTGTGGAATACAATCTCTACAAGTGCGAACCTTACCATTTCACTAATATGCAGCATTGTGGAATACAAGGGAAAACCTTACCATTTCACTAATATCTAGTGTTGTGGAATACAATCTCTACAAGTGCGAACCTTACCATTTCACTAATATCTAGTGTTGTGGAATACAATCTCTACAAGGGCAAACCTGACCATTTCACTAATATCCAGTGTTGTGGAATACAATCTCTACAAGGGCAAATCTTACCATTTCACTAATATCTAGTGTTGTGGAAAACAATCTCTACAAGGGCAAACCTTACCATTTCACTAATAATATCCAGTGTATCATTCCAGTGACATGCCAATTCTTTAGAAACAAGAGTATGTAATACTAACCAAACAAGATTTCTCATGAAAAGAAAGTGGTGACAGAACCTCGATACATTAACACGGTACCTGCATATTGAGGACAGTATAACAAATCTTGATAAACAGTATCAAATTTTAAGATAATCTTTATTATAAATTCAGAATACTGTGGACGCGTAAACTGGTACTGATTCAGATAGAAAGATGGTCCTTTGTATCAACTATGATCGACTGCTTCTTTGTTCTGTTTTAGATGACCCAGATGGGCCAGGTCATATTCACCCTGAACGACATCCTCATGGACAGTGGAATGTCTCTCAAGCTCACACTCAGGTATGGATCATATCCAAAACAGTAAGAATTCAGAATAACTGTAACTGAACTGATGTTGAAGTTTTTACACACCTCTGCCCCATGTGGGTTCACTACATGTCGGAGGCAAGTTTGATGGGAAACTTTATTCATCGTTCATCTCAACTCCCTCTGAGGTTACTTTCCCAACATAATATGATGTGTTACCAGAAGATAAGTAACGTCTTTCTGGGTGTGTTTTGTTTATTTTTGTTAAGCCACTTTAGCAAAAGCGAGACATAGTTGGGACAATGGCGTACATTCAACTGTACATTAGTCAAAAAGTTCACTTTTCCTTTCAACAATGCCTTATAAGCAGTATAACTTTCAAATTTGATCAGTTGGTGTACATGTAACACTTTCGTATTTATTTATTTCTTGTTATGAGGTCGTGCTCCTGTAAAAAAAAAAATTTAAACTTCGATCACACGTTTCTGGCGGCTGGAATTGCTGGCCATGGATTTCTAATATTATTAAAAACTGTTCAAAACCATGTGGAGGTTATTTGTTTAGCAATTTTATTTAATCTTTTAAGCATTTGCAATATTGCAGAGATGCTTTTTATTTGTATTTCAGTGGGACAGATTCAGCGAAAGTCGGAGAACTGAGTATCGTGGCCTGGTTGAATGAATCCACTGGTCCGGTGGTGGATATGCAGCAGAGAAATAGTGTGAGTATCGTGGCATGATTGAATGAATCTACCGGTCTGGTTGTGGATATGCTGCAGAGAAATAGTGTGAGTATCGTGGCATGATTGAATGAATCTACCGGTCTGGTTGTGGATATGCTGCAGAGAAATAGTGTGAGTATCGTGGCATGGTTGAATGAACCAACCGGTCTGGTTGTGGATATGCATCAGAGAAATAGTGTGAGTATCATGGCATGATTAAATGATCAACCAATATGGTTGTGGATATACTTCAGAGAAATAGTGAGTATCGTGGCATGGTTGAATGAATCTACCGGTACGGTGGTGGATATGCATCAGAGAAATAGTGTGTGTATCGTGGCATGATTTAATGAACCTACCGGTATGGTTGTGGATATACTGTAGAGAAATAGTGTGAGTATCGTGGCATGGTTGAATGAATCTACCGGTACAGTGGTGGATATCCAACAGAGAAATAGTGTGAGTATCGTGGCATGATTGAATAAATATACCGGTCTGGTTGTGGATATGCAGCAGAGAAATAGTGTGAGTATCGTAGCATGGTCGATTGAATCCACCGGTCTGGTTGTGGATATGCAGCAGAGAAATAGTGTGATAATAAAAGTACGTAAATTTCGCTCAGTACTATAATGACTTAGAATGTCTTCACATAGGTTACAAATTGAAACAGGATGTTGGCACAAACCACAAAAAATACCCGTAAATGAAAGAAAATGCATCGTGTGTAATAAACTCGAAGATGAATTTCATTTTGTCATGGAATGTGCACTGTTTAATGAACTAAGACAGAAGTACATTAAACATTATTTCTGGCAAAGGCCAAATATTCCTAAATTCATCGAATTGTTAACATCTGAAAACGAAAACATTGTCAACAACCTGGCAACATATATTTTTGATAGTTTCAAATTCGAAACGAACTTAACTATATTAATTTATGTCTGCTCTCTCATATTTCTTTAACAAACCATATTGTCAAATATTAATTAGATGCATATGTGTGGGACTTGAAGTTTATAATCCATTTTCATTGTGTAACTTGTTATCATTATATTGATATTCATAACTATATGTATTGTTTGCTAAACATTTAAATATTTCATAATCCTATGCTGTGTAACCTGCCATTGACTATATGTAAATATGTTATGTTAAAATGTATACTCATGGACCAAATGGTCTTTTGTATTATTGAATAAAGTAATTGTGACATGGTTGAATGAATCCACCAGTCTGATGGTGGGTATGCTGCAGAGAAATTGTGTATCGTGGCATGCTTGAATGAATCCACTGGTCTGGTTGTGGATATGCTGCAGAGAAATAGTGTGAGTATCATGGCCTGGTTGAATGAATCTACCGGTCTGGTTGTGGATATGCAGCAGAGAAATAGTGTGAGTATCGTGGCCTGGTTGAATGAACCTACCGGTCTGGTTGTGGATATGCTGCAGAGAAATAGTGTGAGTATCGTGGCCTGGTTGAATGAATCTACCGGTCTGGTTGTGGATATGCTGCAGAGAAATAGTGTGAGTATCGTGGCCTGGTTGAATGAATCTACCGGTCTGGTTGTGGATATGCTGCAGAGAAATAGTGGGAGTATCGTGGCATGGTTGAATGAATCTACCGGTCTGGTTGTGGATATGCTGCAGAGAAATAGTGTGAGTATCGTGGCCTGGTTTAATGAATCTACCGGTCTGGTTGTGGATATGCTGCAGAGAAATAGTGTGAGTATCGTGGCCTGGTTGAATGAATCTACCGGTCTGGTTGTGGATATGCTGCAGAGAAATAGTGTGAGTATCGTGGCCTGGTTAAATGAATCTACCGGTCTGGTTTTGGATATGCAGCAGAGAAATAGTGTGAGTATCGTGGCCTGGTTGAATGAATCTACCGGTCTGGTGGATATGCTGCTGAGAAATAGTGTGAGTATCGTGGCATGGTTGAATGAATCTACCGGTCTGGTTGTGTATATGATGCAGAGAAATAATGTGAGTATCGTGGCATGGTTGAATGAATCTACCGGTCTGGTTGTGGATATGCTGCAGAGAAATAGTGTGAGTATCATGGCCTGGTTGAATGAATCTACCGGTCTGGTTGTGGATATGCAGCAGAGAAATAATGTGAGTCTCGTGGCCTGGTTGAATGAATCTACCGGTCTGGTTGTGGATATGCAGCAGAGAAATAGTGTGAGTATCTTGGCATGGTTGAATGAATCTACTGGTCTGGTTGTGGATATGCAGCAGAGAAATAGTGTGAGTATCGTGGCCTGGTTGAATGAATCTACTGGTCTGGTTGTGGATATGCTGCAGAGAAATAGTGTGAGTCTCGTGGCCTGGTTGAATGAATCTACCGGTCTGGTTGTGGATATGCTGCAGAGAAATAGTGTGATTGTGGATATGCTGCAGAGAAATAGTGTGAGTCTCGTGGCCTGGATGAATGAATCTACCGGTCTGGTTGTGGATATGCAGCAGAGAAATAGTGTGAGTATCGTGGCCTGGTTGAATGAATCTACTGGTCTGGTTGTGGATATGCTGCAGAGAAATAGTGTGAGTCTCGTGGCCTGGTTGAATGAATCTACTGGTCTGGTTGTGGATATGCTGCAGAGAAATAGTGGGAGTATCGTGGCCTGGTTGAATGAATCTACTGGTCTGGTTGTGGATATGCTGCAGAGAAATAGTGTGAGTCTCGTGGCCTGGTTGAATGAATCTACCGGTCTGGTTGTGGATATGCTGCAGAGAAATAGTGTGAATATCGTGGCCTGGATGAATGAATCTACTGGTCTGGTTGTGGATATGCTGCAGAGAAATAGTGTGAGTATCTTGGCATGGTTGAATGAATCTACTGGTCTGGTTGTGGATATGCTGCAGAGAAATAGTGTGAGTATCATGGCCTGAATGAATGAATCTACCGGTCTGGTTGTGGATATGCATCAGAAAAATAGTGTGAGTATCGTGGCCTGGTTGAATGAATCTACCGATCTGGTTGTGGTTATGCTGCAGAGAAACAGTGTGAGTATCGTGGCCTGGTTGAATGAATCTACCGGTCTGGTTGTGGATATGCTGCAGAGAAATAGTGTGAGTAACGTGGCCTGGATGAATGAATCTACCGGTCTGGTTGTGGATATGCTGCAGAGAAATAGTGTGAGTATCGTGGCATGGTTGAATGAATCTACCGGTCTGGTTGTGGATATGCTGCAGAGAAATAGTGTGAGTATCGTGGCCTGGATGAATGAATCCACCGGTCTGGTTGTGTATATGCTGCAGAGAAATAGTGTGAGTGTCGTGGCATGATTGAATGAATCTACCGGTCTGGTTGTGGATATGCTGCAGAGAAATAGTGTGAGTATCATGGCCTGGTTGAATGAATCTACCGGTCTGTTGTGGATATTCTGCAGAGAAATAGTGTGAGTATCATGGCCTGGTTGAATGAATCTACTGGTCTGGTTGTGGATATGCTGCAGAGAAATAGTGTGAGTATCGTGGCCTGGTTGAATGAATCTACCGATCTGGTAGTGGATATTCTGCAGAGAAATATTGTGAGTATCGTGGCATGATTAAATGAATCTACCGGTCTGGTTGTGGATATGCTGCAGAGAAATAGTGTGAGTATTGTGGCCTGGATGAATGAATCTACTGGTCTGGTTGTGTATATGCTGCAGAGAAATAGTGTGAGTATCGTGGCCTGGTTGAATGAATCTACCGGTCTGGTTGTGGATATGCTGCAGAGAAATAGTGTGAGTATCGTGGCCTGGATGAATGAATCTACCGGTCTGGTGGTGGGTATGCATCAGAGAAATAGTGTATCGTGGAATCTATTTAGTATACCAGGAAACTATATTCCAATACATATAACTTTATTTCCAGAATCCTACTATAAAAGCAGAGGCAGTTTAAAACTGAACAACCAATTTTCAAAAGACTACAAACTAGCAAAATAGTTTGTTTTCAGCATTCGAATACATAACATAACACTCGAATTAAGTATATTCAAACCATATGCGCTACCGTGGGTATATACCTCTACTTATACAAAAACGTGCACACGTAGACTATCGCATAACTGATGCCTTCCTTCACAATCTTCTACAGTATTGTATATTTCTGCTCTAGGATGTGTTTGTAGACGATGCACAGACAGCATTTGTAGCCTTCAAGAGACGTTCCAAGCGTCTGGACACGCTGAAGCCCATGTGTGACAACATCACCACCCGCACGTTCAGGTTTGAAACAAATGAGGGTGTCAAACTGCTGGTGTATGAGTACCTAGCGGAGAGCAAGCTAACATTTGAGATTCCTATTAAAGTTTTGTAAGTTCACATTTGTATTTCTTGCTATATTTTTATGCCCCCGAAGGGAGGCATGTAGTAATGACACTGTCTGTTCGTTTGTTTGTTCGTTTTGTCTTCATTTGACCATCTGAAACAGTCATGTTTCAGCAGAACTATGACGGTACTGAACGGAATTGCATGAAACTTCACCAAAATGTTACTTACCTTGAGAAGGTGTGCAGCACGCAGGAAGCAGTTCCATACCTCAAAGGTGAAGGTCACAGTGAAGGTCAAAGGCCAAAAAAACTTTCTATTTGTCACTTACCATGACATTTCTTGTTTATTGCTTGTTTTACATGTTGGATTCTATTGATTACAAGAACAAATACTTTGCAATGAGATTCTTTATCAATTTGTTTATTCTGAAGTTGAAAGAATGAATGAATGGTGTTTTAAGGCACGTCGACACATAAATAGGTCATATTGTGCGCAAAAACTGATGAAAGATGAAGAAATGAAGTAGTAATTAAAAATTAATGTAAATATATAAAGATAAAACTATTTACAAATGAGGGATGATATGGTAGTAATATAAACTATATATGTCTGGGCTCTTCATTGGACCAAATTTTTTTAGCCATTTTGGCTAAACTACACTCATTTCTTTAGCTAATGGGATTTTTGTTTAGCCATTTTTGGCTAAGCTTTTTTAGCCATTTTAGCAGAATTTAATACAATTTCCGATTACATATTTGTATAATTTTCTTACCATTAATATATATTTATATATATTAAACCAAGTTGAATGATATTAATTCTTTGACAGTTTCTAACAGTTAGATGGTTACATGACATGGTTAAAACTTGATTTTAATATGTTGCCTCTATTATCACCACTGCCTCTATTATTTGTCACAGCTGGGGACATGTTCCAATGATGAATGTTGTAAGAAAACACAATTTTAAGCATACATGTATGCAGGTTCATTTATATGACCTTTTATATGTTGGTGCGTCGTGAAACCCTTCAAGCAATCAATCAATCAAGAAAGCAACCAAGCATGTACCCATGATGGAAAAAACGGATGACATAGTGTTATTGTTCTGTTTCGTGTGGCCACGCGTACAACTCGAAAGAAAATGGCTTGGTTTCAATGCGCGAAAACAGATGACAATGTATTGTTTACATGTTGTTTACATGTACGTATCATTGGCTACTTTCAGTTTGAATAACGGAGTTTACAAAGCCATTATTTTAGTTAAAAGGGTGTAAATCTTTGTATGAGAAAGGTTAATTATTACATTTTGATAATACGTCTTCGTTTTGTTTTTGCGCTTTAGGTCATATACCACTATTGAATTTTACATAGGGTTACATTATAGCCTTTTGGCCCTAAAACACATTTTACACATCCAAGGGAACCTTTTAGGCTACTTTATTTTCAAGAACTATCCTAGACTCACTTAAAAAAGTGCAAACAATTGGGGCTTTTGTATTGTTTTCACCTACTTTCGGTTTGATGACGGTGATGACCGTCAGGCACGCAGCAAATAAATGTGAATTTCTGACAATTTACTATACCTGCAATTTTCTCAATAAAATAGCCCAGATGCAAGAACAATTACATTTTTATTTTTTTTTATCACCTACACATATTATTTTGACATTTTATGTACATCAGTTATGATTAAGGTAATTCTACCCAATCAGAAAATAGCTCTTTCGAAAAAGATATACCCTAATACACCCTATACTTTTTTCAGCCAATCAGTAGCCCCAAAACAATAGTGGTTTGTGACCTAAATAGACATTCAAACCTAACTGAAGTTTGTTTTTTCTTGCTAAATTGTTTCATACATTCATTCTGAGGAAAATGGTGTCTTTTGTTTTTAGAAAAAAACACTTTTCTACAAAATATGAGGGCTTTAAAGGGCTTCGGCTGATGTCGAATTCATGCGATTTTTACGCGTAAATCCAGAATCTTCAAAATGCCATATCTCGACAACCGTTCCAATCATTTGTTTCAAATAAAGTGATTTTGAATTGATTTTATCAATAACATGTGATTTTCAACCAGTTGAAGCTCTCTTGAAAATTATTTCTACTGAAAAATGATATTTGTGATTTTCAGGGCTCAAAATAGCAGATTTTACCATAAAAATGCCACTGTTTTTGTATATATTCAAAATCTGCCTTCAAATGGATTAATTAACATTATGCAGCAGTTTCTATATGTGAAACTATCAAGAAAATGCTACTTTTCACTTTAAAAATGACAAAAAATAATTCTGAGAATATCCTCCCCAACTCCATTTTTAAGGCCATGCCATGTTCTACAATATGCTCATTACACAAGATTACATGTAACTGTACAATTTAATGTATTTTTTTATTAGATATTGTTTGTGCCACCTTTACAGGTCATTTTCATGCAACCATGCAGCCAAAAAGCACTGTTGACAGTACAGATCCATGAAAATTCATTAAAATTCATTAAAATGAAGGGGGTGGGGCAGAAAAAAACTTTAAAAAAAACTGAAAAATGTCATATTTTTTGCCAACTAAATTATTTAATTTGTAAAATGTATTAAACCGCATAAAATATTTGAATATCAACACTAACCGTAAAGACGCGATGAAATCAGAGTCAGAGATTACCTCAACATCTTTTTCAAAACAGACATAAGCGCCGTTCCGACATCTTAGCAGACAGACGCAGCTTGTCGCTTTCTGACATTTTTGCCAAAAAATGTATGCAGAGCCCTCAGAAATGAATAAAACTTACTAGATATACTTTTAATTGTGTCAAATAGGTGCATTACAGGCCAATTGTGTGTACCAGGTGTCAGGTATGGCTAATTTTGTGTCCACAACCCTAACAAAAGAATTTAAATTACCTATATTGCATCATAAAACTTTCAAATATTTAAAAATCATTAAAAAAGTTACAAGAAAAGTCAAAATACAACATAATTCAACATTTCTCACACTTTCAAATCATTGTGTTAGAAAAAAAGTAAGTCTATTTTCACTTTTACCCTATGCAGAATCTAGCTTTAGGTCATATACCACTATTGAATTTTACATAGGTTTACATTATAGCCTTTTGGCCCTAAAACACATTTTAAACATCCAAGGGAACCTTTTAGGCTATTTTATTTTCAAGAACTATCCTAGACTCACTTAAAAAAGTGCAAACAATTGGGGCTTTTGTATTGTTTTCACCTACTTTCGGTTTGATGACGGTGATGACCGTCAGGCACGCAGCAAATAAATGTGAATTTCTGACAATTTACTATACCTGCAATTTTCTCAATAAAATAGCCCAGATGCAAGAACAATTACATTTTTTTTTTTTTTATCACCTACACATATTATTTTGACATTTTATGTACATCAGTTATGATTAAGGCAATTCTACCCAATCAGAAAATAGCTCTTTCGAAAAAGATTTACCCTAATACACCCTATACTTTTTTCAGCCAATCAGTAGCCCCAAAACAATAGTGGTTTGTGACCTGTTTTGCGTTGTTTTTGTTATTGAAAAATGCGACTTTTTTTCGGCAAGCTCTTGTTGGGTTTACAATTTTCCTCCAGTGTAAGCACACCAAGTGAGTTGCAGTTAGACGTCGCTAGGTAAAATAAGCCATGTGTAATATAAAGCGCAATTGTCGTAACACCGTCTATAGATTTTAGCTCTTCTGTAAACACAGAGAACCCGTCAAGGATTATTCAGAAAAACATGGCTGCGCCAACGAACTACTTTCGCCAATTTCGCCAATACCAGCCGTCAGTTTACATGGGTTAAAATGACTTTAGCCAAATTGGCGAATGCACTTGACAAAAGTTTCGCCATTTGCAATTTGATTTCGCCTATGGCGACTGGCGAAGGCAAATGAAGAGCCCAGTATGTAAATCAACAAATGCCCGTCAACAGGTATATAAACAAGTCAATATATATAGGAACATATTATTATGATTTATATAGTCTTTCAGAAAATCTAAAACAAGACTAAAATCTATAGTATCAAATAACTCTTTCATAATATTAACATTGTAGTACTTTTGACGCATAGGATCAAAGTCTACACATTCCAACAAGTGTAAAGCAGTTTATACATTCTGGTAAATGCACACCTTGTAATAAATATGAATGAGTATAACGTGTAAGCCCTATCCTGCACCGGGCTAGAACAACTTCTTCTCAATGAATGGGTCTACTAGAAGAACGCCATTCTCCGAGTAAGGGTTTAATTGAATGGAATGGAGTTTATTGTTAACTGACAAATCCCAAGCGGCTTGCCAAGAGTTACGAGTATATGTGTCAATACAACTTTTAAAATCAGTATAAGGTAATTTAGAAATATGTAAATCTAATGCTGCTTTAACAGCACTATCAGCTCTATCATTACCACGTATTCCTACATGGTTTGGAAGCCAGCAGAAAATAATAACATTATCAACTATAAGAGAATTGTACTTTTCAAAAAGTTGAAGCACAACTGGATTATCATGTTTCATATTACCTGAAGTTGACTGTGTTATAGACATCTATGTTATACGATTAGGGTTTAATTGCTGTTAATGTTGGAAGGAGTCAATTTTCCGAAATGTAACAGGGGCATCTTTGTCATTAGTCATAATGCCGTATGACTCTACAAAACAACTGACCTTGACCCAAAATGAAATAACATGGATTGGTCGAAAGGAGACAACTAGACCTGTATATGTAATATATGTACACCTGTATGGGTTGCTTAAATTACTTGAATATATATGTTCTTTAACAGAAAATTGTTTATCGATGAAGAGCAGGCAAGAATAAAACAGCTACAAGACTTGGGAAAGGTAAGCTTATTACCAGATATACATTCCGTGCTTTTTTATATTAGTCTGTTTTTGAATAGTTCAGAAATAGATCTGTAGATGAAAACACAAAACAGTAAAGTTGCATGCGTTACGTGTCATTTTGGATCATCATTCATCAACTTTATCCAATTTGAAATATGTTTAAATAACATCTTACACATGTTTTTTATGGGTTCTCTGTAGAGATCGGGAATTCAAAGACGAGGTATAACTGTATAACAGAAGCTCTGCCGAGGTTTTGATTAAAACGGTTCTACAAGGGTTTGATTTCCCTATCTGAACTGGATAGCCATGATTCATTCTTTGTTTTGCGTACCATTGACATACCATTGACATTTTGTTATTTGTATGCTACTCCCATATATAGGATCAGATATTCCAGCAGACAGTAAACTGTAGATCTGTATCCCTAAATGGTATGCAGGAATATACACCGTGTTGGTGGATCTGTATTTACTTTGTTACCCTCGATCACTCAGCTGCATCTGATTTCTTGACTATGTTATGCTATACTTTGCTATGCAGATTCAGAAACAAGACCTGGGGATAAACAAAAGTTGGAAATTGCCCGTCACGTTGGGGTGATTTTGGCGAGACATTGAGGGATTCTATGAGACTTCCCAAAAAAAAATTTTTTTAAAGCAAGTGACGTCAGAAAGTGTAAATGGTGCATCATCAATTGACGTTGTACATTTATTTATAACTTGATGTCATGCAAACGTCGGCTTCATAAGCATAAAAAAAAAGGCAGAAACTAATTGCTAGTGGGTGCTGTATTTGGTCTAATCTTCCCAGACCGATATCTGCAAGTAATACATATGCATGATACGGCAGGCTAAGACTATTTGTACGCGTGTATTACTGCCGGGGCCGACCATAATTTTTTTTTGGTTTGCTGTTTCCCTACCTACCCACGAAATAGGGCCCTACCCAAAACTTTTTATAGCAGTTCTTTAAGATATCTTTTTTTTTTACTATTTTTAGTATATATTTCTTTCATTTCTAGAGGTTTTTACTGTCTTGGCAAAAAACAAAACAATTCACCTACCTACCTACCCACTTATAAAATCCAGGGTCGGGGAACAGCAAACAAATATATTTTTAAGGATGGCCGGGGAAGCCTCAACAAATGGATTAGGTCGTATTTATTTCATACATCTGTTGTGAAATGTACCACCATTATGTCATATTTCATTTAACCTAAGCACCTCACACATCATTTCCCTAAGATCCCTGTTCCAAATATAACTCACATGTATTCAGCAAAAATAAAACCTTTTATTAACAGTTCATTTCTATAAAACCAAATTTAGAATGAAGCATTATGTTACATGTGTAGTTAAATGACAGGCCATACTCCAATCAGTAGACTTTAGCCAAAATTGATGTTAAAGTCTTTTTTTGAATTACCATTGTTACCATTATTAATGCCTCCCAATTTATTAAAATCTCACCTATTAAACCTTTCAGCTTCCCAAACTTCTAGAGTCTCATGTTGCAACTGACATAAATTTCCGTGCCGCAACAGTGATGGATTACACGGACGCTGTGAATTTGTTGTGCTGTTATACAGGTCCCACATCACAAACCAAATCTGGACAATCACGTACTAACATGTTAACATTGCTATGGAGGCTGATCTTTTTGTTTACGGTCCATTTATACTCTTCTATTTCGAGGCTTTTCATACGTAATTCATCTTCGGCACAGTGCCTTCTTGATTCATATGAAAATTGCCTGCAATATGTAGTCAGTATTTAGCTGTGCAAAAACTCAGGAAAGTTTTATACTCAATTCCTCTTTTATTTCAAATATTTATGCTCTTGATTTTTTATATTACTTGAAACAACTTTCAATTTCTTCTTTTTTGGAATGGGACTTCAGTATGAAATAAAATGTATCCGAATTTCTCTGGTTTGGTTCTCATAATATTAGGTGTTATGTTGCATGCTCAATTTTAATTAAAAACTTGGCTGAACAGAGCTATATTGGAATCACGTCCATAACGTCCTGTTGCGTAACACATATTTGTCGAGTTTCGTCGCGTCCAGTAACACATTTTTAGCTCGACTATTCGAAGAATAAGAGAGCTTATGTAATCACGTCGGCGTCCCACATCAAGGTTTGCGTGTAAGCTGTGTTTACAAGTCTATATCTCTTACATTTCTTATCCTAGCACAACCAGATTTGTTCATGGGCTTCCTTATAGCATTATCTTAAGGGCTGCATAAGCAATTTTGGTTCCTGTAACCCATGGGCTCCCATGGAACCCAAATTATGATAGCCCATAAAATGTGCCCCATTTCACATCAAATTTTGCGTGTAAGCTGTGTTTACAAGTCTATATCTCTTACAATTCTTACTCTAGCACAACTATATTTGGCCATTAGCTTCCTTATAGCATTATCGTAAGGGCTGCTTAAGTAATTTTGGTTCCTGTAACCCCTGGGCTCCCATGGAACCCAAATTCTGATAGCCCTTAAAATATGTCTGTTTCACATCAAATTTTGCATGTAAGCTGTGTTTACATGTCTATATCTCTTACATTTCTTGTCCTAGCTGAACTAAATTTTGGAAATGGTTTCCTTATAGTATGTTGTAAAGGGTTGGATAAGTAATTTTGTCTTCTGCAAATTCTGGGCTCCCATGGAACCCAAATTGTGATGGCCCATAAAATGTGCAATAAAGGCAGATCTAGGTTTGCATGGCATGTATATATGTATAATTTTGGTTTGGGATTTGTTATAGCATTATGCATCTTATTACTTCACCCATATTGGGGCATGGGCTCCCTCCTCCCCCCCCAACCCCCCGCCCCCACTCCCCTCCACACTTTTTTTTTTTTACACATATTTCTGTGTTGTTTTAGTCGATTCTTACACATAAATGTTGCAACCCTCCCCCCCCCCCCACCACCCCCCTCCTCACCCCTCCCCACCCCCAGACTTGAAACCTTTTTTTTTTTTTCATATTTCTTTGTTGTTTTAGTCAATTCTTACACATATATGTTGACCCACTCCCCCCTCCCCCCCACACTTTTAGTCAATTCTTACACATATATGTTACCCTCCCCACCCGCCGCCTCTATCCCATCCCCACTGAAACTCGATTTTTTAATTATTTTTTTTCTTCATATTTTTGTGTTGTTTTGGTGAATTATACATAGCGTCTTACACATATATTTTGCCCTCACCACCTCCACTCCACCCACCATCCACCACCGCCTCTCTCCCACCCCCACCCCGCACCCCACTCAAAACTCGATTTTTTTATTTTTTATTTTTTTTACATATTTCTGTGTAGTTTTGGTCAATTCTTACACATAGTTATGTTGTGCTCCCAACCCCACCCCACATTGTTGTAGCCTTGTTTTCTGATGGTATATACTAGTTATATAATTTATTATTCTCTGAAAAATCGAATAGTCGAGCTGCGCTGTTCTCCGACAGCTCTTGTTATTACTATCATTTCTCAAACAATTTTGAATGGGTTGTTCCCAAACTTCATAATATTTATAGGTTATTAGATTTGTTTTGGGATATATACACAAGTTCTTCCGCTTATTAATCTGTTAATATTGCGAAGTCAACATTGTTTACATCACGTGACATACTTTCTTTGACATGAACAGAAAATTGCACCAATCATGAACGAGTATACATTACATTTACCACACATCAGTATGAGCGAATATTAACGTTTCCTGTTACATCGAAAGTAAACGGAGCTTGCAACTGTGCATGCTATAATATTATATACACATAACAACTGATGTCCTTATGTCCCTCTACATCACCCATTGTTTATTGCCTAATTTATTACAGAATTATGGCCCTTTGTTTGACATAGAATTTAGCGGGGGTATTCATCACCTTCACTGACAGTTCTAGTTGCCCTGGATCTCATTGGTAGTTGACACCTGTGTATTTGGCAGTTGACACCTGTGTATTTGGCAGTTGACACCTGTGTATTTGGCAGTTCTGTGTATTTGGCAGTTGACACCTGTGTATTTGGCAGTTGACACATGTGTGTTTGGCAGATGGCACCTGTGTATTTGTCAGTTGACACCTGTGTATTTAGCAGTTGTCACCTGTGTATTTGGCAGTTGACACCTGTGTATTTGGCAGTTGGCAGCTGTGTATTTAGCAGTTAACAGCTGCGTATTTGGCATTTGACAGCTGTACGTGTATCTGGCACTGTTCAGTGTACAATTATAGTGTATAGTCAAAAGAGAGTTGGGACCATGAACTTCATGTTCAAGTAGCAGAAGAAAATGTCAGTCTCTTTGTACCTACTAATAACAAGCATGTAATGTTACCCCCACCCCACTCCCACACACGCACGCACACACACACACACACACACACACACACATTTAAATCTAGTGGCATTCCCCATCTCCAAGAGAGAGTGAATTATATCTCATATTGGCGGCCACTTTGCGGTAGTACAGTGCTCACTGCCCTCCACCATATTGGCATTAATGTATTATAATGGGCAGCTGGGAACTTGAGAAAGGGGGAAGAGTGCATATGATATAAAAATATAAAACATGAACTTAAAGGAAATGTTACAAGAATAGCAGGTCAGCTAAAACATGGAATTTAGGCATGTTTTTGTTATCTTTAAGCAACTGCAACATACTTAGTCTGGATTAAATGGTGTGTTACTTTGTTGGTTTGCTGTCTAATTACTATAGATAGAACAATGGCTACATTTCATTTTAATTAACCATACCAAACTGTGTTTTTGTGTAGTCTGTGTAGCATGGCAGACACTAAGGAATCACTTTGTCTATCGTCCGTCGTCGTTGTCCGCCGTCATCTGTCACACTTTAACCTGCAACCTAACTTTGGCAATAACTTGAGAAGTCTTTCATAAAACTTGAACCTGCAACCTAACCAAGCACATACCATAACTTAAGAAGTATTTGACCTATGTTCATACTGGTACCCATGACCAATAACTTTGACTTTCATTTTGACAGAGTTATGCCCCCTGTCATAAAACTTGAACCTGCGGCCTAACCAAGCTCATAACTGGCCATAACTTGAAAAGTATTTGACATATGTTCATGAAATTTCATGCACATCGCCATCTTAACCTAAGGAATTCTGCGTAACTTGAAAAGTATTTGACATTTGTTCATGAAATTGCACACACATGTTCATCTTAACTGAAGGAATGTCGTTACACGTGTCCAATAACTCTGACTTTCATTTTGGCAGAGTTATGCCCCCTTTACATAAAACTGTAAACTGCAACCTAACCTAGCTAACGTGGCAAAATATTGACCTATGGTCATGAATCTTTATACAGTTATTCCTTATCAGTTATCCAATGCAGATATATGCCCCTTCTCATAAACTTTAACACTTTTTAAAAAAATGCCCCATAATTCATGAAGGACTGTACCCCATGCCTTCAAACTTTATAGCTATATATTGTATTTGGTGGAATAAGCACACGGCAGGTGACAAAGGTGTTCATGGTTCCATGGAACACCCTTCTAGTTATTTCATGAATTTTTCCTGGCATATTTTCAAAATCATATCTCTGCCAAACTGAGAAATTGAGTTTGTGATAATTCAGAATGTTTATCGACTAAATATTATATTTCCCATATTTTGTACCAAATTTAAAGTTTGGCAGAATTTTAATTTTTTAGCTCTACTGGCCTTATAGGATAGTGAGTTGTCCAACATCGTCCGTTAACTTTTGCCTCGTTAAAATAATATGGCCTTCATTTGCCATCTGATCTTAACCAACTCAAGCAGATTGTAAATATCAATAAAAGCTTGAAAAAGTTTGAAAACCATCTAGATCACATTTGTACCACCTTACCTTTGTTGGCACTAGCTTTTTAGCAATTTTATTGCATGATAACCAAACTTGACCAGATTGTTAATATTAATGAAATCTCGCACAACTTTTACAACCAGCTAGGTCTGTATTAGTAATACCAGAGTTATGGCCCTTGTTTTTTAAAAAAATACTTTTTTGCTTTTTAAGCACTCTAAAAACAACACTCATGTTTTCAACATATGCATATGGGTTGTATATTTCTGCAGTTGCCTGGTGTGGTCTTTTATTATGTACCTGTCAATAATATATGCCTTCATACAGAAGCCTGTATCGCTGCTAGCATTTTTTTGATTTTGTACATGCACATATCATTGATTTCCCCCCAGGTGGGGGATAGTGGGAATACACGGGGAAATTAGACAAGTATGACGACAGTGGGGACGGGAATGAGAACCAGGTACCAACTTGGGGATATTTTATATTGATATAATAGCTTCTACCTAATTAGGTATAAATTAGCTCCTAGGGGTGGGAATTAACAGTCAATTAGCACGTTTGTCCTATTACCCTTGGTGTGCCCGCCGTAGGGGGAAAACATTGATAGGTGCATCACTATACTACATACGTCGTATGATGTCGAAGTATAGTTTACTATACTGTGCTACAATGTTTTATGGTGTTCTTATGAAGGTATATAATATAGACCCTATATATTACTAGAGTAAGTGTGCAGGAAGCTTTCATCACCGCCATTTTGATACGCCGTATTTCCAGGATCATACTCTAGGCTAAACCGTCTGGTGAGATCCTGCAGATATGGTATGTCCTCTTAAGAAGATACAAGCTTTCAGAACACGTTACTCCAGTAATAATCCTGTTGTAATATACATTTCTGTAGCTGCCTGGTGTATGGAGAACAGCATGCCAAGAATATATGGACATGTGCCTCAGTTGCATATCCACCTACTCCCAGCATGTGCGCTATTTGTCCAGTCATAAAGGTATACCACAACCAGGTCAACATCACGTTAACAAACATTACCTTATTCCCAGCGCATGTAAATCACAAATTTCCATGTTTCCTTTAAAATGAACAGAGCAGGAATTCCTGCAGTAATAGTAGATACACCTGGTGTTATTATTAAATGAGGTATAATAAAGCAATGTTTGTGTACGTCCTGTTATTTGGCTGATCTGTAGATGTAGCCCTATATTGCAGATATCTGTATTACCTATTTTCATATTTGTATCATTTCTTCAAAGTAAACGGGACTGCATGTCAGAATAAAATCTTACAAATTTTACATTTCAAATTGAATTGAATTGGATTTACAGTCGCATCAACAGCTAAGGTCATATGGCTTCCACAGGTAGAGGAAGACCCCAGGTGCTCCTCCGGGCAATTTTTCTGCACGGGCGGGCACCTGGGTAGAACCACTGATTTTCTGCAAGACAGCTGGATAGCTTCCTCACATAAAGATTCCTTCGCCCCTGAGGGATCGAACCTGCAGTGGTGAGGGGCAAGCGATTTCAAGTCAGAGACTCTATTTACATTTCGACTTTCATTTTTAAATAAGATGTATTCAACATATATGTTTTAACCAACAAGTTCTATTCTAAAATATAAATTATGCTGGGCATAATTTTTCATTTTTCTCAAACCTAGCATGACACCTGTAGTTTTCAGAAACACTCAAAAATATTTTAAAAAAAAGTTAATTTCAGTGAATTGTATTGCGTTTAGGGAGGCAAAAAGAACTCGCACAAATATGTTGGGATGTTTTGTGCATGAACAGTGAGCAAGATTGCTGTATGTCCCTTTAAAGCATAGACAACTGAGAAGGGTCCACTATTTTATTGTGTCCTGTTAAAGCACAGACAACTGAGAAGGGTCCACTGTTTTATCCTAGGTTTAAAGTAGCTATTCCACCAACAGTAGCCAAATTTTACAATATATGTACATGCACACTGTTTCTAAATTTACTGACAATGAGGTATATATACAAGTTACATATTTTGAGAACCCAAACTCTATAGACAAAATATAAACAGCTTTAACCAGCCAGGCCAAACCCCAAAACTTTAACGTCCAATGAAAATAGTTATTTAATTTATTTTACGCATATTGAATCACAAATAATTTAAGAACTTGTGAATAAACCTATACCTTTAAATGGCACATATACAATTACATTATTATATGTCCTGAACACCTGGATAGAGTTTTGATAAATGGTTTTGTAGCGTAATTTTTCCCTTATTTGGCGGGTTAGTTTCAGTGTTGAATGTCTGAATGTAGTGCATGTCACGTACGTTTTCATTAACAATAACCATTCCTTTTTTTGAAAATGAAACAAAACAAAAAGAATGTATTCTAAAGTATTGCATGAAATATTTAGGATGTTTTTGTATTTTATTTCATAACATTAATTCAATTAATATCATGTTGTTCTGCACAAAATCTGTCTTGATCCAACTATTTATATTTTATATTTTTTTCAAATAACAGTTGATTTTAACAGTATTAGCCTGTTGGGCCCAGTTAATTTGTGCAATAAGTTAATTTATTATTAAATAGGAATTCTCAATTAGTCAAAAATTTCAATTATATAATGGATTAAAATCAAGGAAAAAACAACTTGGTTGGCGATATAATTCATATTTGTTAAATAATTGCCTACGTGAACTTGAAGATCGAGTGTTCTGTACTGAAGCTGCTGTTGTGTGTTTGTAGGTAGTAACTTTAAGCCAAGTTGCAAGAAGGCCGATAAAGAGTTGGAGTTTGTCCCCTTAAATCTACATCTGCAGAGGATGACAGTTCTCAATGAGTCTACAGAAACTTGTATGTCAAATTACATTACCACCTGTGCTAGTAACTCTTAGTTAGTCGGAAGAAAATACATTACACCTGTTCTAGGATCTTTCAGTCTTTAAAAGAAACAGTCAAGCTGAAATTTGTTTTTAACAGTACAATTATAATACTGCAGAAGTTGCTGCAAACAATGTAATGTATTCCGTATCATTTACAAGCCATATTTCAGATTGCAAAATTGAGATATTTTTAAATGATCAGAAAATATAATTTTTTGAAAAAGTCAAATTCTATTATTCCACAAATCTTTTATCATTGAAAATTAATTATCTTTAAATATTACTTTCTGCACAATGACATATATGTGTGTTTTCCCAGGTGGTTGCTATGACATCATCACAGTTGGAGCTTTTACAGCACATGCCAAAAAGTTTCGTTCTGGTGGGTTGGTAAAAATGCTACAGCATCAACAAGAGCAGTACACACCAGAGGGCACTCTCAGCAAAGTGTCAAAGGTCAAACGGGCTTGTGATCTCATTAACTCATTGTATAAACTACAGATTGACATTTTAAAAATATGTGCTAAAGTTTGTCATGAGGCGCTGCAAGGTGATGGGGCAACTTTGTTAAAAGTGACCGAAGAACTAACAGAAAGGGTGAGTTTTAGAGTTTTAGTAAAATATTTTGTCTTTTAATAACTATATTAATGTAAGTACCTGTGCTTCTACATTGAAATATTTGTGGGATAAATCTGAGGAAGAAAAGTGTAATATAGGAGCGTATCAATTGTTATTTCCTTGAAATGTTGTGTTTTACAAGTTTTTGATATTGATATACTTTTTATATGCCAGTTTGAAAAGCTGGATATATTATGGTATGGGTCTGTCCGTTCGTCTGTACAATCTACCATCAACTCATACAGGGTGGGTCGTCTGTTTACCATCAACACATATTTTAACTAATCTTTTCTCAAATCTTCTCCTACTTGCAGGTAAAAGAGTTAGTTCGCGAGTGTGAGAGCCCAATACTCCAGGAAACAGCGGGTAAACTGGCTGACATTCACGAGGAGTATGAAGCCATCATGGAGGAGGAGAGCAGATCTAAGTCATCAAACCTCGGCATGGCAGACAAGTCACCGGAGAAGTCATGGAAATGGACAGGAAGTTGCTTTGTAAAGAGTCCCACTGTGGAACCATGGGTAATACACTATACATATTTGTTGGCATGAGATACAAGATGTTCAGTATATTTGCAGCAGTATATGTGGAGTGGTACCAAGTATTATTGATTCAATCACACAGTAATATGTCCTCTTCAGTGTTTAATGCAGTTGCATAGAATATCAATTAAAGGGTTTGATGCACTATTTTCAAACAAGGTTTATTTTAAACGACTCTGAACAATTTGAAAAAAGCTGAAAGAATTATCAAAATGCCATGAAAAATAAAGGAGATATGACCTATTGAAAATTTGTAAAGAAACATAAATGGAGGCCGCCATCTTATTATTATTTTTCATGGCTTTTTGATAATTCTTTCAGTTTTTTTCAAGTTTTTCAGAGCCTTTTTACATAAATATTGTTTGCAAATAGTGTGTCAACCCCTTTAATCAAATTTGCTTAGACAACATGTTTACACATTTTATATATTAAATCTCAATATATGAAAAAGACTCTCACTGAATGAGATATGCTCTAAATTTATGAAATATTCACTCAATATATGAAATATTACTCTATTGTTATGCCCCCAAAGGGAGGCATCTGTTCGTCCGTTCTTCTGTCCGAAACAATCATGTCTCAGCCATAACTTTGAAAGAACAGAAGGGATTTCCATGAAACTTCACACAAATGATAACCACAATGAGTAGGTGTGTCAAGTGCAAGAATCCGGTCCGTACCTCAAAGATCAAGGTCATACTTGGAGGTAAAAGGTCCAATGAGTCAAATATTCAGGGGGATTTATCAGTTATTGGTGACATTTCTTGTTCAAATATACACTTTATTTCTAATTCTTGGAAAAAATATTTTTTAAAGAAATTTAGGTTTAATTTGTTGGAAAACGGGTTATAATTAGATACAAACAAAAAAGGAAAAGAGTTAAACACCGTTATACATGAAACATCTTCATAAACATGCCAGTTAAAATAAAATGTTCATATTTTGTCTGAAAGAATATATAATATCTATGCCAGGATATGACACGAGTGAACACAGAAGCTGCCCTGGTCTGTCTGACCTCCATGGTAGACGACCTAGTACAGAACAAATCTGGGGCCATGGATCGCCCAAAATGGCTCGGTGAGATCAGCCCCGCAGTCATCAAGCTCAAGAGTTTTGTAGAAATTGTGTGCCAAAAGGCAACACATTTTATGTCATTCCTGGATCTACTGGTAAGCTTGTAAAAACTTAAACATTTTCTTCATGAAACTTTATATGTTGTTACCTTGATATCATTGTTTGATTAATCAATAATGCAGTGTTACCTATGAATATTGTGTTACAATGTCATCCAAGGCCATTCATTTATAATTAGTAAGATATAGAAGTTTCTGGATGGGTAAATAAAATGTTTTTGTTAGTAATGTGAACATCATATGACTGTCATTCTAGGTTATTTAAATATAACTTGTCCTATTGAAATATTTTAAAGCTTCTATGATGTTCTATGACATTCTATGACGATATAAATACAGCCTTTTGGGGTTGTTATTTGTTCAGTATCTGGTTTAGTATTTGGAGTTCAATATTTGGATCGAGAATTTTCTTCAGAGTTAGTATAAAGTGAAAATATTGGATGGTTTTAATTAAAAATATATTATGAAAGGATAAACGTTATTATGCTCATCTATACTAAACGTGGCACTGGATTGTTTTTATTTATTATTTTTAATGTATTTATTATTAAACCAGGAAAGACATAAAATAAGATTGTATTAAAAGGTCACCTGACAATTTAGATTAAAGGGACACTTGCCAATATTATTTGGACTTAATTCTTAAATCGGATTTTAAAGAAATACTGGATTTAATTTATGTGTATTCTGTAAATGAATATTTTTCAGTGTAGTATTTGAATAAATTTGTTGATTATATTTTAAAAATAGTTGTTACTGATTTTGCTTCCTTTCTTGTTTCATTTTACCCGTAACAATGTGAAGTCATTGACAGAAGTGAAAGTGCCAAACCAATATCAAAAGGGTCACGGTCACAATATCAGTTTGAACAAAAGCTTGAAAAATTAAAAGTTTCGTCTTGTTAGCACAATTAAGAAATTGGTTTTCGATATTCACCAAATATTTTGAGTGTTTCAATGAAACTATTGACAATGACTAAAAGTTACAAATGGTTAACAGAGTTGTTGCCACTGATTATTTTTAGTATATTAAAGGGAATGTCAGCTTCTTTACACAATAATTTTGACAATCAGCAAAATTGACCCACTTGTTACTGAGTTACGGCCCTTGGGTTTATGAAAATAAGGGAATTAAAGCTTGTTTACCAAAACTTCAGTAAACGGCTTCCAATTTCCACCAAATTTATTTTGGAGGTTTGTTTTAATGGGATCTCACATTAGCAAAATTGATGTATGCATTATGCAGGCATTTGTCTTCCACCATATTTAATTTGAATGTTTCATTAAGGTCTTAGATGAGTTAGACAATGGGTAAAACTTGCCCATGGATATATACAGTGCATTTATGTATATATGGTGCATTCATGTATATTCGGTGCATTCATGTATATTTGGTGCATTTATGTATATTCAGTGCATTTATGTATATTCGGTGCATTTATGTATATTCGGTGCATTCAGGTATATTTGGTGCATTTATGTATATTTGGTGCATTTATGTATATTTGGTACATTTATGTATATTCGGTGCATTCATGTATATTTGTTGCATTTATGTATATTTGGTGCATTCATGTATATTTGTTGCATTTATTTTTCATACGTGGTACATTTATGTATATTTCCTCCAGGAACACAAAGACCACCTGAAGTTCATGCACACAATAAAATGTCGCAGGGATGTAGTATTCTCGCATGCAGTAAGTATATGGTCTCTAAAATATTTAAAATAAAACAGACTAATATACTTCTGATATACCTGGTAACTGTATTAAAATCCAGGTTCTCAGGTTTACAATGCCAGTTGTTTCACCACTGAGCTATCAGCATGAATGATATCTGGTTTTGTATTTCATATCACCACTGAATGTACACTGTAACCAGTCATTGTGTTATTCCCTTCTAGATAACAAGTCTCATATCTGGTTTTGTGAGTAATATCACCACTGACCTATCGCCATGAATGTACATCAGTAACCAGTCATTGTGATTTCCCTTCCAGATAACAAGTCTCATATCTGGTTTTGTGAGTAATATCACCACTGACCTATCACCATGAATGTACATCAGTAACCAGTCATTGTGTTTTCCCTTCCAGATAACAAGTCTCATATCTGGTTTTGTGAGTAATATCACCACTGACCTATCACCATGAATGTACATCAGTAACGAGTCATTGTGTTTTCCCTTCCAGATAACAAGTCTCATATCTGGTTTTGTGAGTAATATCACCACTGACCTATCACCATGAATGTACATCAGTAACGAGTCATTGTGTTTTCCCTTCCAGATAACAAGTCTCATATCTGGTTTTGTTACTCATATCAACTCCAATGTGGAGAACACGGGCGTCATGAACCAGGCGTTCATCATGGGGGTATTGGTGGAGATGGAGGGCCTACTCAGTTGTCATAGCGATGAGATGGCCATGTTGGAGGACATGGTGGTGGCTGTAGATGACCTGTCATCTGTCACCTTTAAACTGGTCCAGGAAACACCACAGAAACACTCGATAGAACTTACCACAAATAGGTATGTGTTTGTAAATGTGACCCTCCATGTTTTAACAAGTCCACTTTTTATAATCCTGATTTCCTGCAGATAGTAGTCCAAAGGATCTGTAAAGAATCATCAGTAACTCAGCATCGGTAAAATTGCTGTCATCATCACAACACCCAAGACTGTCAACAAAACCATTTTTACTCGGGTATCGGTATCCAATCTGTAACTATGTGTGTACACCTGTAATTAATTGTTTACCTTAAAGGGACACACAGCAATCTGGATTCTTAAAGGGACACACAGCAATCTGGATTCTTAAAGGGACACACAGTGATTCAAATGAATGTTTTGGTAAATTAAAGTTGAATAAAATACACCTATCCTACGGTAAATACAATAGAAACAAAAACGTTCCAATTTTTACATCCCTTATTTAAATATGTACTGACATAAACTCTCATAACTCCAGTAATACCAGGTCCCATTTCTCCAGTAGTACCAGGTTCCATAACTCCAGTAATACCAGGTCCCATAACTCCAGTAATACAAGGTTCCATAACTCCAGTAATACCAGGTTCCATAACTCCAGTAATACCAGGTTCCATAACTCCAGTAATACCAGGTTCAGGTTCCATAATCCAGTAATACCAGGTTCCATAACACTCCAGTAATACTAGGTTCCATAACTCCAGTAATACCAGGTTCCACAACTCCAGTAATGCCAGGTTCCATAACACTCCAGTAAGACCAGGTTCTGTAACTCCAGTAATACCAGGTACCATAATTCAGTCATACCAGGTTCCATAACTTCAGTAATACCAGGTTCCATAACTGCAATAATACCAGGTTCCATAATCCAGTTATACGAGGTTCCATAATTCCAGTAATACCAGGTTCCATAATCCAGTAATACCAGGTCTCACAACTCCAGTAATACCAGGTTCCGTAACACTTCAGTAATACCAGGTTCCATAATCCAGTAAAACCAGGTCCCATAACTCCAGTAATACTAGATCCAATAACTCCAGTAATACCAGGTTCCATAACTCCAGTTATACCAGGTTCCATAATCAAGTAATACCAGGTTCCGTAACACTCCAGTAATACCAGGTTCCATAACTCCAGTAATACCAGATTTCATAACACTCCAGTAATACCAGGTACAATAACTCCAGTAATACCAGGTTCCATAATGCTCCAGTAATACTAGGTTCCATAACTCCAGTAATACCAGGTTCCATAACACTTCGTTAATACCAGGTCCCACAACTTCAGTAATACCAGGTTCTATAACTCCAGTAATACCAGGTTCCATAACTGCCATAATACAAGGTCCCATAACTCCAGTAATACCAGGTTCCATAACTCCAGTAATACCAGGGTCCATAACTCTAGTAATACCAGGTTCCATAACTGCAATAATACAAGTTCCATAACTCCAGTAATACCAGGTTCCATAATCCAGTAATACCAGGTTCCATAGCTTCAATAATACCAGGACCCATAACTCCAGTAATACCAGGTTCCATAATCCAGTAATACCAGGTCCCACAACTCCAGTAATACCAGGTCCCATAACTCCAGTAATACCAGGTTCCATAATCCAGTAATACCAGGTTCCATAATCCAGTAATACCAGGTCCCACAACTCCAGTTATATCAGGTTCCATAATCCAGTAATACCAGGTCCCACAACTCCAGTAATACCAGGTCCCACAACTCCAGTAATACCAGGTTCCATAATCCAGTAATACCAGGTCCAACAACTCCAGTAATACCAGGTTCCATAACTCCAGTAATACCAGGTTCCGTAACACTCCAGTAATACCAGGTTCCATAACTCCAGTAATACCAGGTTCCATGGCACTCCAGTAATACCAGGTTCCATAACTCCAGTAATACCAGGTTCCATAACACTCCAGTAATACCAGGTCCCATAACTGCAATAATACCAAGTTCCATAACTCCAGTAATACCAGGTTCCATAACTCCAGTAATACCTGTATTTCTTACTATTTCAGCTTCAAAAGATCCAGTTTATATCCAGATTTGAACAGGTATGTATAAACAAATTATGTGTTTAAACAAAGTTTGATGTCTGGTAAATACCAGCATTACCAGTAGGCATTTATAAAAGTCTGACTTGTTATTGTGTAAATGCACAGCCATTTGTATAACCAGACTTGATTTAATGCACAGCCATGTGTATAACCAGACTTGATGTTGTGTCATATAAATGCACAGCCATGTGTATAACCAGACATGATGTTGTGTCATATAAATGCACAGCCATGTGTATAACCAGACATGATGTTGTGTCATATAAATGCACAGCCATGTGTATAAACAGACTTGATGTTTTGTCATATAAATGCACAGTCATGTGTATAACCAGACTTGATGTTGTGTCATATAAATGCACAGCCATTTGTATAACCAGACTTGATGTTTTGTCATATAAATGCACAGCCATGTGTATAACCAGACTTGATGTTTTGTCATATAAATGCACAGTCATGTGTATAACCAGACTTGATATTGTGTCATAAATGCACAGCCATGTGTATAACCAGACTTGATATTGTGTCATATAAATGCAACCAGACTTGCTGTTGTGTCATATAAATGCACAGCCATGTGTATAACCAGACTTGATATTGTGTCATATAAATGCAACCAGACTTGATGTTGTGTCATATAAATGCACAGCCATGTGTATAACCAGACTTGATATTGTGTCATATAAATGCACAGCCATGTGTATAACCAGACTTGATTTTGTGTCATATAAATGCACAGCCATGTGTATAACCAGACTTCATATTGTGTCATATAAATGCACAGCCATGTGTATAACCAGACTTCATATTGTGTCATATAAATGCAACCAGACTTGATGTTGTGTCATATAAATGCACAGCCATGTGTATAACCAGACTTGATGTTTTCTCATATACATGACTTGATATTGTGTCATATAAATGCATAGCCATGTGTATAACCAGACTTGATGTGTCATATAAATGCACAGCCATGTGTATAACCAGACTTGATGTGTCATATAAATGCACAGCCATGTGTATAACCAGACTTGATGTGTCATATAAATGCACAGCCATGTGTATAACCATATACTCTAAACAACACATACCATAAGTACCCCAGTAACATTTTATTTCAAATCTTTTAAACGGAATGTAAAAATTTGACAAATTGTATGAAACCAATATATTTTTAACAGATTCATCAAATAAAATTGATAATCGGATTTCATTCGCTTTAAAGAACGTGTTCAAAATTTGAATAAATTATGATGAGAAATATGTTTTTGTTAGCATTTAAAATTGGTATTTATAAATGTTTCAAAGTGTTTTATGTATAAACAATTATGGGTAATGACTTAGTTTTAAATATAAATCAAAGCATCAGTGATTATTTGTAGTAGTTTTTTTAATCAGTTTTCATTAATGCTAAAATGTGTTTGAGTTCAAGATCTGGATTTTATATGTGATTAAATGCGAGCAAATTTAGTTTCTGGAGCCATAGAGTTTACATTAGCATCTGTCGTTTCTAGCACATTGTAACAATGTTTATACTAATTACAGACATCACATATGTGTGGAAATTCCGATGAAGAAACTGTTATTTGAGAAACTCCCTCACAAACTTCAGCATGGGTCAGAGATCAAGGTCATTCCAGTTTTATTCAACATTGGTATCAATGAACAAGCCACTTTGGCTGAAAAGTAAGTAATTCAGATAAATGAATATAAAAACCGATAGATACTGTTGAAAATTAATGAATTTTGTGTCGGTATGAAAGTGTTAGTTTCATCCAAATTAAACCAGCAAATTCAGCAAATTGATTTCCCCATGCCTTGATGCGCATGTTTCAGAAACATATTTTAAAACAGGAACACATTACAGGTTCAAATTGTGTTGCAACTGAAGACAATAAATTAGTGCAGAAAATAAAATGTACTTTAATTGTACATTTTACAATATTTAGTTTACAGTGTTCAGACTTTTCAGTCAAACATGTAAATGGTAATAACTCCAGTGATTTGTATCGGATTTAACTGCTGTTGCTTCCTACGCATCATTTCTTGCTAGTGATCTTGCACACCAAGTTTGGTGTGGGCAGCTTTACTCATTTTTGAGTAGTAGATAAAACATTTTTCACAATTTTGGTAAGTCTACTGGAAGCAGTTTTGAAAGGACCAACAGTTTGTAATAATTGTCCTGCATCTATCTGCTCCTGCTTCCTGCACACCATACCCTGACATGTCATGCACAATAACTTTGCTCTAATGTTTGAAGAGGCGTAGGTAACACACAGTTTCAGTTACAATATAAAGGGCAATACTCCAGTATTACAATTTGTCTCCTCAGCCCAGTATCAGTATAATATGACCAGGTGGGGTATCATGCCTTGTGTCTACGGCGTGGTATTCCAGTGTGGCAGCCATGGTTTACTCATTTAATACTTGTCAAGTATTAAGAATACAGCTTGGACAAAGCAGAAGCTTGTAAAAAAAGATACATAATCCACTATGCTGCATTGTATTGCTACTGAGCCTACATTACAGATGAGTACCATTGTTTTGCTGCTGAGCCTACATTACACATCAGTATCATTGTTGTTATTGTATTACTGCTGAGCCTACATTACAGATCAGTATCATTGTTGTTATTGTATTACTGCTGAGCCTACATTACACATCAGTATCATTGTTGTTATTGTATTACTGCTGAGCCTACATTACAGATCAGTACCGTTGTTGTTATTGTATTACTGCTGAGCCTACATTACAGATCAGTACTGTTGTTGTTAGCTCTACTGATCAGAGATCAGCAGAGCTTATGCCGTGGTGCGGTGTCCGTCGTCCGTCCGTCTGTCCGTCCGTCCGTCCGTCTGTCCGTCTGTCCGTCCGTTAACTTTTTTTTTGTAGCGACTACTCCTCTGAAACTACTGAATGGATTTTCATGAAACTTTACAGAAATGTTGCCCATGAAGTCTAGTTGATCCTAGCAAAAATTCATATAGATGTGAAATCCAAGATGGCCGCCAAATCTAAAAATAGGTTTTTAAAAAACAAGTTTGTAGCGACTACTTCTTGAAAACTCTAAGGGATATTGCTATGGGACTTTTTCTAAAATGATCAGCATGACATGATGTTGGTCCTTGTCGAAAATCGTTTTGATTCGACGTTAAACATGGCTGCCAGCGGCCATCTTTGTTTACATAGAGTTATATAATGAAAACTTGTAGCGACTACTCCTTTGAAACTACTTGACGGATTTTCATGAAACTTCACAGGAATGTTGCTCTTGATGTCTAATTGATCCTAGCAAAATTTCAGGTCGGCCGGAAATTCAAGATGGCCGCCACGGCTAAAAATAGATTTTTAAAAAATAAGTTTGTAGCGACTACTTCTTGAAAACTATAAGAGATATTGATATGGGACTTTTTCTAAAATGATCAGCATGACATGATGGTTATCCGAGTCGAACATTATTTTGATTCGACGTTAAACATGGCTGCCAGTGGCCATCTTTGTTTACATAGAGTTATATATCGAAAACTTGTAGCGACTACTCGTCTGATACTACTTGACGGATTTTCATGAAACTTCACAGGAATATTGCTCTTGATGTCTAATTGATCCTAGGAAAATTTCAGATCGGCCAGAAATTCAAGATGGCCACCACAGCTAAAAATAGATTTTAAAAAAATAAGTTTGTAGCGACTACTTCTTGAAAACTATAAGTGATATTGATATGGGACTTTTTCTAAAATTATCAGCATGACATGATGGTTATCCGAGTCGAACATTATTTTGATTCAATGTTAAACATGGCTGTCAGCGGCCATCTTTGTTTACATAGAGTTATATAATGAAAACTTGTAGCGACTACACCTCTGAAACTACTTGACGGATTTTCATGAAACTTCACAGGAATGTTGCTCTTGATGTCTAATTGATCCTAGCAAAATTTCAGGTCGGCCGGAAATTCAAGATGGCCGCCACTGCTAAAAATAGATTTTCAAAAAACAAGTTTGTAGCGACTTCTTCCTGAAAACAAAATCAATCAGTAGAGCTTCAAGGTCATTGACCTCTTGTTATTGTATTACTGCTGAGCCTACATTACAGATCAGTACCGTTGTTGTTATTGTATTACTGCTGAGCCTACATTACAGATCAGTACTGTTGTTGTCATTGTATTACTGCTGAGCCTTCATTACATATCAGTACCATTGTTGTTATTGTATTAATGCTGAGCCTAAATTACAGATCAGTACCGTTGTTGTTATTGTATTACTGCTGAGCCTACATTACAGATCAGTACTGTTGTTGTCATTGTATTACTGCTGAGCCTTCATTACAGATCAGTACCGTTGTTGTTATGGTATTAGATCAGTACCATTGTTGTTATTATATTACTGCTGAGCCTACATTACAGATCAGTACCATTGTTGTCATTGTATTACTGCTGAGCCTACATTACAGATCAGTACCATTGTTGTTATTGTATTACTGCTGAGCCTTCATTACAGATCAGTACCGTTGTTGTTATTGTATTACTGCTGAGCCTACATTACAGATCAGTACCGTTGTTGTTATTGTATTACTGCTGAGCCTACATTACAGATCAGTACCATTGTTGTCATTGTATTACTGCTGAGCCTACATTACAGATCAGTACCATTGTTGTCATTGTATTACTGCTGAGCCTACATTACAGATCAGTACCATTGTTGTTATTGTATTACTGCTGAGCCTACATTACAGATCAGTACCATTGTTGTTATTTTCCAGGTTCGGTAACACTGGCTTACAAGACAGGACAAATGAAGAAAGTCTGGGGCGATTGTACCGTTATGTAAAGCAGTATGAAGAGTGTCCTGATTTTAAAGGTAAGGATTGCTGGCTTAAACTTGCTTGCGTGATATACCTTTTGTCATGTAGTACATGTATGCAAAATTATGTTTCTTTGATAGTTTACTGGATATATAATATGTTGATAGTTTGCTGGATATATAATATGTTGATAGTTTACTGGATATATAATATGTTGCAGGGTTTTCAATAAGAGCCGGCCGCCGGCCAAAATGACCGTTTCAAATGAGGTTTGGGCCGGCTCAAATCTCCGAAAAAATTAAAATCGGCATCTCCGGTGATGACAATATTATTTTTCTTTGCATTCGTGTTTCATATTAACTTGTATAAGCGGTCCAGTATTTAAACTACAATACCATTGGTCGAACCTGGGTCGATTCTTTATGATTGTCCAATCGCGAACTTGATAACATGTATCACAGAACCTTGAAAAATGTCGGGTAAAACTGTCAAAAAAAGAAAAAGAAACGATTTTTTCACCCCAGTTGTTGGAAGTAAGAAAAAAGCAGAACGTTCCGGTGTTTGAGTTTACTATTAAACATGTTGAAGTTATTGTTTGTTTGTTTGTTCTTTTCTTATTCATCGCGTCTGGAATACTTTTTCGCCGTAAAAAAAACAACACGCGAACATAGTAACGCACAAACGGGAATTCTGTTCTAAGTTTTTGAGCAGAGATCGGGCGAAATTGATCGTGGTTGTCAAAAATGGTTTGTTGAGAGAGATACTTAGAGGTGTAAGGTACAAAACTTTTCATTGATCTATTTATTATAATCTATCTCACGGAAAAGGGGAGGTGCGTCATTAGGATAAATGATGTACCCCACCCACCCCTTTTCCTCATTCTGTCTTCAACCAAACTTTTGACCTGACACAAAATATAAAATAATAAAAAGCACCATATTTTGGGGAAGTTATGCCCAATTTTTTTTTGAAATCGGACATTGCCATTTTGGATTTGAAATCGGACATTGCCATTTTGGATCTATATTTAGGCATGCCAGGGGAAGGGATGATATTTGCATGTAAGGGGAGGCCGAGGGGTGCAGCCTTGATATCAGGGCTGAAGTCAGCCATGCTTTGAAGGAAATGCTGGTCAATAATGATGATTTGGGCAGTGACTATTCAGATGATGATGACTTCTGTCAACCAGACTATTAAATTATTAATGAGTTTATCAATCAGGGCTGATATTAGTTAGTCAGCCTCAGAGCTGATATTTGTTAGTCAGGGTTGATATAAGTTGGTCAGTCGATATTAGCTGATCAGACAGTCATGGTTGATATTGGATTTTTTAGTCAGGGTTGATTATGATATTAGTTGATCAGTCAAGTAAGTTAGTCGTTTCCGCTGGTATTATTTTGTCAGTCTGAGTCAGCATTAATATAAGTCGGTCTAGGCGGATATTAGTTGGTTGATCAGTCATGGTATGGTTGATATTACCTATTAATCAGGGCTGATATTAATTGACCAGTCAGGATTGATTTTAGCTGAATGATCAGGGTTGATATTACCTGGTCAGTCAGGGTTGATATTAGTAACTTGATGATGATCAGTCATGGTTGATTAATTTGATATTAGTTGGTCAACGGTCAGAGCTGATATAAGTTTGTCAGTCACTATCAGTGTTGTTTCAGTTAGTCAGTCTGGGCTGATCTTGCTGATATTTGATAGTCGGGGCTCGTAAGTCAGTCTGGGCTGATATTAGTTGGTCAGTCACTGTCAAGGTTGATATTAGTTAGTCTGGGCAGATATTAGTATGTTATCGTGGAGCCTGATATTAGTTAGTCTGTGCTGATATGTTTTTAACATTTTATTTCTTATCAATACAATGATGTACAAAGAACAATAATTATGAAATGGGCAAAATTAACAAAATATATGTATAAAACAGTACTGAAATAAACATTAAGTTTAATAGCATCTGCCAGCAGAGGGAGACGATCCATTTGGCATTATGTTGGTCATTAGTGTGTTCTAGATAAATTGATATTATCATTTCTTCAATATATTTCCTTTAATACACATGTATGATAAAGCATTCAATATTAAGGATTGCTTTATTATACTTATTTCTGTGTTAGAAATATTTTGCGATGATATTAACAAATATATACGTGTTCAACATACAAGTGTTGCTATTTTCCACATGTGATATCTTTCCAATATCCTTTATTATAATTATTATCTAAAATTCTCTTTATTCAGCTGATGTTAGTCCCTGTTAGGGTTGATATTAGTTGATCAGTTTGGGCTGGTAAAGCTTATTTCTAAAGTCAGTACAAAAAAGACTCATCAAAGAACATTGTATATATGTTTATATGAAGAAATCTGTTTTTAAAAGTTAAGTTCGCCATTCTGTAGTCTGGATCGGAATAGGATAAGTATTATCAAAAGATGTCCGACATATTTATTTAATATGATATTAGCTTTTAAAAGGTAAAAAAAAAATCTCTTCTTAATATTGCCCATTTTAAGGTGCTTAACAGTACAAAAAATATTGTTTTTAACCTCCCTAGAATCGCTCAGAATGCAGGAAATGACATTTAGGTGGGAAAAAAATGTCGGTGGGGCATGCCCCCGAACCCCCCTAGCATGCGTGGTGCCTCCTCAAATTATAAAATGGCCTGCTCAATCAAAGCTTATTGAAAACCCTGATGTTGATAGTTTGCTGGATATATAATATGTTAATAGTTTGCTGGATATATAATATGTTGATAGTTTACTGGATATATAATATGTTGATAGTTTGCTGGATATATAATATGTTGATAGTTTGCTGGATATATAATATGTTGATAGTTTGCTGGATATATAATATGTTGATAGTTTACTGGATATATAATATGTTGATAGTTTACTGGATATATAATATGTTGATAGTTTACTGGATATATAATATGTTGATAGTTTGCTGGATATATAATATGTTGATAGTTTACTGGATATATAATATATTTTACTGGATATATAATATATTGATAGTTTACTGGATATATAATATGTTGATAGTTTACTGGATATATAATATGTTAATATGTTGATAGTTTGCTGGATATATAATATGTTGGTAGTTTGCTGGATATATAGTATGTTGATAGTTTACTAGATATATAATATGTTGATAGTTTACTGGATATATAATATGTTGATAGTTTACTGGATATATAATATGTTGATAGTTTGCTGGATATATAATATGTTGATAGTTTGCTGGATATATAATATGTTGATAGTTTACTGGATATATAATATGTTGATAGTTTGCTGGATATATAATATGTTGATAGTTTACTGGATATATAATATGTTGATAGTTTGCTGGATATATAATATGTTGATAGTTTACTGGATATATAATATGTCAATCATGGCTATTAAAATAACCATACTCTCACACAATTATACTCCCTCCTTTTTTCTGCAGTTTTGCAGGTGAGAAGGTTCTAGGCCCATATTCTGCAAATTTTTATCCAGATATAAATGGAGAGTGAGCCTGGAATGTTCATTCCTGTTGGTGCCATATAACCTTGTTGTGTTTGTGAGCCGTAAAACAGCAATTCAACTCTATTTATTTTACACAGCTAGAGGTAAATCAGGCAAGGGGACAATACCTGACTTGATGCAACAGCTTCACTATAATGTCTACACAAAGAAAAGTAAAAATGTGGAAATATTACACTTAGCAGCTGAGGTGAGATAAAAGTGATCTAGATGACTATTATAATTACCGTATTGATCCCTATAAGTGCCCATGCCTAGGTGACTATTATGGCTACTGTGTTCATCCCTATAGGCACCCCTGTCTGTAGGTGACTATTATGATTACTGTGTCCATCCCTATAAGTGCCCCTGCCTAGGTGACTATTATGGCTACTGTGTTCACCCCTATAAGCACCCCTGTCTGTAGGTGACTATTATGATTACTGTGTCCATCCCTATAAGTGCCCCTGCCTAGGTGACTATTATGGCTACTGTGTTCACCCCTATAAGCACCCCTGTCTGTAGGTGACTATTATGATTACTGTGTCCATCCCTATAAGTGCCCCTGTCTGCAGATGACTTATGATCCCTATAAATATCTCTGTCTGAATATGACTGTTATGATTACCATATTGATCCCTATAAGTGCCCCTGTCTGTAGGTGACTATTATGGTTATTGTGTCCAATCCCTATAAGTGCCCCTGTCTGTAGGTGACTAGTATGATTACTGTGTCCATCCCTATAAGTGCCCCTGTCTGTATACATAGATGATTTTTAGGGGGCTGGCATGGCGCAGTCGGTAGCGCGACGGATTTGTAACCGGAGGCCCCAGGTTCAATCCTCCGTGGTGCCACTGAGTTCCGTTGGTGTGTTCTTGGGCAAGACACTTTCCTTAGCCTCGTCCGTCGGATGGGGACGTAAACCGGGCGGTCCCGTGTATCGGTCTATCCTCCGAGCACGTTAAAGAACCATAGGAATCTATTCGATAATAAGAGTAGGGCAGGTTCCTGGATTCCTATGTATCCTTCCCCTCTCTCTGGGGCGGCTCTAAATAACCTATACTGTGTTGATGAGCCGTTAAACAACATTCAATTCAATTCATACTATTATGATTACTGTTTTCATCCCTATAAGTGCCCTTGTCTGTATGTGACTGTTATGACTACTGTGTCCATCCCTATAAGTGCCCCTGTCTGTAGGTGACTGTTATGATTACCGTATTGATCCCTATCAGGGCCCCTGTCTGTAGGTGACTGTTATGATTACTGTGTTCATCCCTATAAGTGCCCTTGTCTGTAGGTGACTGTTATGATTACCGTATTGATCCCTATCAGCGCCCCTGTCTGTAGGTGACTGTTATGATTACCGTATTCATCCCTATCAGTGCCCCTGTCTGTAGGTGACTGTTATGATTACCGTATTCATCCCTATAAGTGCCCTGTCTGTAGGTGACTGTTATGATTACTGTGTTCATCCCTATAAGTGCCTCTGTCTGAATATGACTGTTATGATTACCGTATTTATCCTTATAAGTGCCCCCTGTCTGTAGATGACTATTATGATTACCGTATTCGTCCCTATAAGTGCCCCTGCCTAGTTGACTATTATGGCTACTGTGTTCACCCCTATAAGCACCCCTGTCTGTAGGTGACTATTATGATTACTGTGTCCATCCCTATAAGTGCCCCTGTCTGCAGATGACTTATGATTACTGTGTTCATCCCTATAAGTATCTCTGTCTGAATATGACTGTTATGATTACCGTATTGATCCCCTGTCTGTAGGTGAGCATTATGATTGCTGTGTTCATCCCTATAAGTGCCTGTGTCTGAATATGACTGTTATGATTACCATGTTCATCCCTTTAAGTGCCTCTGTCTGAATATGACTGTTATGATTACTGTATTCATCCCTATAAGTGCCTCTGTCTGAATATGACTGTTATGATTACCGTATTTATCCTTATAAGTGCCCCGTCTGTAGATGACTATTATGATTACCATATTCATCCCTATAAGTGCCCTGTATGTAGGTGATTGTTATGATTGCTGTGTTCATCCCTATAAGTGCCTGTGTCTGAATATGACTGTTATGATTACCATGTTCATCCCTATAAGTGCCTCTGTCTGAATATGACTGTTATGATTACTGTATTCATCCCTATAAGTGCCTCTTTCTGAATATGACTGTTATGATTACCGTATTTATCCTTATAAGTGCCCCCTGTCTGTAGATGACTATTATGATTACCATGTTCATCCCTATAAGTGCCCGTCTGAATATGACTCTTATGATTACTGTATTCATCCCTATACGTGCCTCTGTCTGAATATGACTGTTATGATTACCGTATTTATCCTTATAAATGCCCCCTGTCTGTAGATGACTTATGATTACCATATTTATCCCAATATGTGCCCCTGTCTGTAGATGACTTTTATGTTTAACGTATTCATTCCTATAAGTGCCACTGTCTGTAGATGACTAGTATGATTACCGTATTCATCCCTATATGTGCCCTGTTTGTCTATTATGTTTAACGTATTCATTCCTATAAGTGCCACTGTCTGTGGATGACTAGTATGATTACCGTATTCATCCCTATATGTGCCCCTGTCTGTCTATTATGGTTACCGTATTCATCCCTATATGTGCCACTGTCTGTAGATGACTAGTATGATTACTGTATTCATCCCTATATGTGCCCCTGTCTGTCTATTATGTTTAACGTATTCATTCCTATAAGTGCCACTGTCTGTAGATGACTAGTATGATTACCGTATTCATCCCTATATGTGCCCCTGTCTGTCTATTATGTTTAACGTATTCATTCCTATAAGTGCCACTGTCTGTAGATGACTAGTATGATTACCGTATTCATCCCTATATGTGCCCCTGTCTGTCTATTATGTTTAACGTATTCATTCCTATAAGTGCCACTGTCTGTAGATGACTAGTATGATTACCGTATTCATCCCTATATGTGCCCCTGTCTGTCTATTATGGTTACCGTATTCATCCCTATATGTGCCACTGTCTGTAGATGACTAGTATGATTACCGTATTGATCCCAATAAGCATGCCTGTCTGTAGATGACTATTATGATTGATTACCATATTCATCCCAATATGTGCCCCTGTCTGTAGATGACTGATATCTAGCTGCCTCAGGCTGATATCTAGCTACATAAGGCTGATAACTAGTTATCTCAGGCTGATATCTAGTTACCTCAGACTGATATCTAGTTATCTCAGGCTGATATCTAGCTACCTCAGACTGATATCTACTTACCTCAGGCTAATAATTAGCTCAGGTTGGTATCAAGGTTGATAAACCAATCACATAATAGCCTCTATTACTGGCTATGCTTGTGTTTGTGAGGGGTTTTAATGTTTATTTTGTTACGTTGTGTTATGCTAACACTGAATTTTTTGGCTTTTCTTTAAAGAATTAGCCTTTTTTTATGAATACACATTTGTTTGATCTCAAATCTCAAAGAAGTTTTAACATATAATATTATTAAATATTGAATCTGGACATTTTTGTGTTTCTCTAGCTATGTCGCAAACTGCAGGGGATTCGTATCACGTGCTGTAAGAGTGCAAAGGATCGCACGGCAATGTCAGTGACCCTAGAACAAGTACAAGTACTCCAGCAGGACCATGATCTGGCGTCCCATGTGTTCATGCAGTCACTGGACTGCTTCAGAAGGTACCATTCTTATGCATCAATTTGAAGACTGAGCTAGAAATTCCACTTTTGCACTTGTGTTCACCTTATCTTTAAACCATTGTAACCATGTGTATCCACCAGATAGGCTGTCCACGGTGAGAATGACCCTTTTTCATTTTGAAATCAAAGGGTCAAGTTTGCCATGACCCTATCATGAAAAACCTTGTCTTCTCGGTATCTTTTCAACCTCTGTAGCAACATTCATCAAACTTCACAGGTAGACTGTCCAGGATGAGAGGATGACCTCTTGTCATTTTGAATTTTTGTTTGGGGTTTAATGTTGGAGTCTAAATGACCCAATCATGAAAAGCCTTGTCAGCTTAGTAACTCTTCATCCTCTATATCAACATTCATCAAACTTCACAAGTAGACTTTCAGGGTGACATGATGACTTTATTCATTTTAAGGTCAGTAGGTCAAAAGTCAAGGTCACCATGACCTGATCATGAAAAACTTGCCTGCACAACTACTCTTTCACCACATATGGACCAGTATTTGCTTTGATAGGGCCCTCCCTCATGGTAACCTTTTCTAGTTTGGAATTTTTCCATTTCCGAGAGAATAGGTTTGATTCAGGAACACAATCTCGAGTTTTTATTGGATGGAAGGTTTTCAAATTTCTTGTAAGAGCATAGCGGAAGATGTAAATGTTCAGGTAAACTGTGTTACAAATCTTGCATTCGGTTCTTCTTTCTACAATAACAGGGACTCACCTATGTAAGGTTTCCAGTTTAATAGCTTAAAAAACAGTCGGTAGCGCGGCGGATTTGTCACCGGAGGCCCCGGGTTCAATCCTCCGTGGTGCCACTGAGTTCCATCGGTGTGTTCTTGGGCAAGACACTTTTCCTTAGCCTCGTCCATTGGATGGGGATGTAAACCGGACGGTCCCGTATATCGGTCTATCCTCCGAGCACGTTAAAGAACCATAGGAATCTATTTGATAATAAGAGTAGGGCCAGTTCCCGGATTCCTATGTATCCTTCCCCTCTCTCTGGGGGCGGCTCTAAATAACCTGTACTGTGTTGATGAGCCGTTAAACAACATTCAGTTCAATTTATTTTGATGTAGACATATTGGACAGAAGATGGGATTTAAGTAAGGCAACAAATGGTGATGTGGCCCTGGTGTGTATGTTTGGGGTGTGGAGGGGTGTGGGGGTCGGGTGGAAGACCCCAGGTGCACCTCTGGGAAATTTTCATGTACAGGCGGCACCTTGGTAGAACCATCGACGTTCCACAAGCCAGCTAGATAGCTTCCTCACATAAAGATTCCTAGGCCCTTGAGGGATCGAACCTACAGCGGTGAGAGGCAAGTGATTTAAAGTCAGAGACTAACTACTCGGCCACGGACGCCCCAAAATTACGCCATTAACCTCGTAAACACATAGTCCATTCAAAATGTGCCTCCCCCGCCCCCCAAGCTCACCCTCCCCTCCCCCGAGTCCATTCAAAATGTGCCTCCCCCGCCCCCTAGCTCACCGTCCCCTCCCCCACCCACCCCTTTTCCACTTCGTAATATACCAGACATATTATAAACCCTCTCGCGAGACTTATTGTGCACAAGTTTAAGATTTGCTGCTCTAAAAAAGAGTTAAAGGTTTCTTTTTTTTTTTCAGTGAAGGAGTAAGAAGAGAAAATGCTTATAAAAACATTGGACAAAGAAAATATGCGTTTAACAGTCTCCAACTCTTATCGTTTCCAAAACAGTACAGACCGCCAAATGGCACATACGGCAATGTACAAAATTGATCACAGTACATACAGCCAAACGACATCACATCTGAAATGATATGTACAATTCAAGTCACCAAGTGGTAGTATGGAAAAGTGCAACATTAATATTTTATCGTCTTTACTGCAAATGTGTTTTAAGTTGCAATATTTCGTATTTATCGTGTTAGGCCGTTTCCAAAAGTCCACTCATACTCTTTTATCTAATCTTGCAAATCAGGCTAGACATGAACACGCTTGGCATGAACAAACAAGCTTGACATAAACACACAGGCTTGGCATGAACAAATAAGCTGGCATGAACACAGGCTTGGCATGAACAAAGAAGCTGACATGAACACGCTTTGCATGAACAAACAAGCTTGGCATAAACACACAGGCTTAACATGAACAAACAAGCTGGCATGAACACAGGCTTGGCATGAACAAACAAGCTGGCATGAACATGCTTGGCATGAACAAACAAGATTGGCATAAACACACAGGCTTGACATGAACAAACAAGCTGGCATGAACACACAGGCTTGACATGAACAAACAAGCTGGCATGAACACACAGGCTTGACATGAACAAACAAGCTGGCATGATTATGTGCTTGGCACGAACAAACAAGCTGGCATGGACACACATGCTTAGCATGAACAAACAAGCTGGCATAAACACAGGTTTGGCATAAACAAGATGGCATGAATACACAGACGTGGCATGAAAAAAGCACCTGGCATGAACACACGGGCTTGGCATGAACAAACAAGCTGACATGGACACATGGGCTTGGCATAAACACACATGCCAATCCTGAACACACATGATTGGCAAGAACACACATGATTGGCATGATCAAATATGCTTGACATAAACACACAGGCTTGGCATGAACAAAAAAGCTGGCATGAACAAACAAGCTGGCATGAACAAACAAGCTGGCATGAACACACAGACTTGGCATGAACAAGCAAGGTGGCATAAACACAGGCTTGGCATAAACACACATGGGTGGCATGAACAAATATGCTCGGCATAAGCACACAGGTTTGACACGAACAAACAAGCTTGGCATAAACAAGAAGCTGGCATGAACACAGAGGCTAGACATGAACAAACAAGCTGGCATAAACACACAGGCTTGGCATGAACAAACAAGCTGGCATGAACACACAGGCTTGACATGAACAAACAAGCTGGCATAAACACACATGTTTGGCATGAACAAACAAGCTGGCATGAACACACGGGCTTGGCATAAACACACATGCCAATCCTGAACACGTGTTTGGCATGAACATACATGATTGGCATGAACAAATATGCTTGGCACAGGCTTGGCATGAACAAACAAGCTAGCATAAACACACAGGCTTGGCATAAACATGCGGGCTTGGCAAAAACACACATGTCAATCCTAAACACACATGATTGGCATGAACAAATATGCTCGGCATAAACACACAGACTTGGCGTAAACACACATGCCAATCCTGAACACACACGATTGGCATGAACAAAATATGCTTGGCATAAACACACAGGCTTGGCATAAATAACATGTTTGACATGAACAAATAGGCTTGGCAGGAATACACATGCTTGGCATAAACAAACAGGCTTGGCATGAACAAATAGTCTTGGCTTGAACAAAGTGGGTTTGGCATGGCAGGGATGGCATGAACAAAGTAGGCTTGTCCCGACGAAACATGCATGCCATGAGTAAAACAGCTTGGCATGAACAAAGCAGGCTTTGCACGAAGAAACAGACTTGGCATGAACAGAGTAGCTTGACATGATCAAACAGGCTTGGCATGAACAAAGCAGTCTTGGCACGAAGAAACAGGCATTGCATGAACAAAGCAGGTTTGGCATGAACAAAGCAGACTTGCATATCTTTATTCATCTCTGTAATTATTGTTGATGTGCATGTTTATGGTTGTCTGTTATCCTGGAATGCTACATTTCCCATTTGACTTTTATATCTTCTTTAAACATGAATAGAGCAGGCTTGGCATGAACAAATAGGCTTGACATGTACAAAGCAGGCTTGGCATGTACAAAGCAGACTGGACATTAACAAATAGGCCTGACATGTACAAAGCATGCTTGACATGAACAAATAGGCTTGGCATGTACAAAGCAGGCTTGACATGAACAAATACGCTTGACATGTACAAAGCAGGCTTGACATGACCAAAGCAGGCTTGACATGAACACACAGGTTGATGTTTTAGTCAGAAAATAATGAATTTTAACTGCCTTTGCAAATATTTAAAATTACATATTTAATTGGTCTGATGGGAAACTACCATTTATCTCATCTCCCACTGATGGGATAACGGCCAGATTCATATTGACCAACTTAATTTTGATTTACTGACCCATAAAAAAAGGCAAATATTCGCCTATAGCATCAAATAATAGAAAGGTTCACGTGACATAAAACTCCGGCTGTAGAGTTGTATCACATGTCATTAGGGTATTATGAAGGTATTATATACATGTTAAATAGTAATTTAACTCTCATATCATTATCAAACCAGAATAATGTTGATATTTTCTATCGAATACATCTGATCAAGGTCAATAACTCTCAGGTTCATATCTTTTAAATTAATAAAATGGGTTTAACCTGGAAATTAACCTTGCCTTTTACAAGTGATTGTTGCTAATAACTTTCAAAGTATTATATGTACATCAATATAACTTTGTACACATCTTTCGCATAATCCAATGAATACATCTTATAAAGGGCCATAACTCTCTGGTCCATTTGTATACCACCACTAAAGGAAGTTTAGTGGGTATAGTGGTTTCACCTTGTCCGTCAGTCTGTTAGTCTGTAGACGCAACCTTGTCCGCTCCATAACACCTCTCCCCCGGAAGCATATCTCATGAAACTTTGTAGGTAGTCTACCTATGAAGTTTCATGAGATTTGCCAGTGGTGAGGTGATGACTCCTATTGATTTTGAGGTCAGTAGGTCAAAGGTCAAGGTCACTAAGACCCGACCATGAAAATTCCTTGTCCGTTCTGTAACTCAACTCCCCCTAAAGTAAATCTCATGAAACTTCATGGGTAGAATGCCCAGAGGATGGGCAGATGACCCCTATTGATATGTCAAAGGTCACCGGGACCCGATAATGAGAAACCTAGTCCGCTCCATAACTCCTCTCCCACTGAAAAAAAAATCGCATGAAACTTCATAGGTGAACTGCCTGTGGTGAGAGGATGACCTATATTGATTTTGAGGTATGTAGATCAAATGTCAAGGTCACTGGGACCCGATAATGAAAAACCTTGTCCGCTCCATAACTCCTCTCCCCCTGAAGAACATCATGAAACTTTATAGGTTGACTGTCTGTGGTGAGAGGATCACCCCTAGTTATTTTGAGGTCGGTAGGTCAAAGGTCAAGGTCACTGGGACCAGACAATGAAAATCCTCTCCCCCTAAAGCAAATCTCATGAAACTTCATAGGTGGACTGCCTGTGGTGAGATGATGACTCCTATTGATTTTGAGGTCAGTAGGTCGAAGGTCAAGGTCACACGGGACCCGACCATGAAAATCCTTGTCCACTCTGTAACTTAACTCCCCCTCAGGTCAGGTCCCGGTCAAAGGTCAAGGTCACCGGGACCTGACAAGGAAATCTTTGTCCACTCTGTAACTCCTCTCCTCTGAAGCCAATCTGGTGAAACTTAATGGGTGGATTGCCTGTGGTGAGAGGATGACCTCTATTGATTTTGAGCTCAGGCGGTCAAGGTCACGGGGACTCAATAATGAAAACCTTGTCCGCTCCATAACTGCTCTCCTCCTGAAGCAAATCTCATGAAACTGTATGGGTGGACTGCCTGCGGTAAGAGGACGACCCCTATTGATTTTGAGGTCAAAGGTCAAGGTCACTTGGACCCGGCCATGAAAAACCTTTTCCGCTCCGCAACGCCTCTCCCCCTGAAGCAACTCTCATAAAAGGAACACACAGTTAACACAAAAAGGACACCATTACCTGATCATTAAAATTCTATTCCAGGAGTCTGGTAGCGGGGGTATAATTGTCGCCCATAAAAGGCGACAGCTCTAGTTTAAAATGATTTCCCTTTGAAAAAAGGTACCTTGCCTTTTACAAGTGATTGTTGATAATAACTTACAACAATGAAACGACGGTCGTATATGCCCTGCTAGGGGGTGCTCTTGTTATACTTTAACAAATGCATTAAAGCATAACTTTCCAATACTCAAAGCATTTAATTGAAATTTCATCATAACAAATCAGCAGAGACAGGTTCCATAACTCTACCTATTATTTCAACAGGAGTATCCCCTTTTCTTGCTGAACAACTACTGAACAGGATTTAATAAACCTTGACACATTGTGCTGGAAAGCAGATGTTTTTGATCTGCTTAGGTGCATATACAGTTGTTTTATTCCAGGCATAAACATATATTTTAAATAGTTGTAACCTTACCCATGCCCTAGATGGTTATGGTTTAAGACCTCACAATTCCTGGGACAATGTACTGGAAAAAGAAAGTGAGCTGTACAATATTACTGACTGTAAACTTGCTTGCTTTTTATAGTTTACATATTTTGTAATTTAATATATTATATCTGTGACTTATAGGCCAATAGGTGTTTTGTAACGGTTATTGTAAAATGTATATCTGTCTTGTTATACACATGTCACTGTGTCCTTGTATCAGCATTCTGTTTGAAACTTCTACATGGAGTTATTAAGAATTTATATGTGCAATTATCATGTGTTCGTTGTATATGCTTAAATAAATGTATTTTGTCTTAAAGTATACTCAACAAAAAAAGAAACTTCCGCAACTTTACCCATACATGTAGACACAATGAAAATATATTATTGTTTCGCCTTTTCGAAGGAAAAAAGAGACATAGGTGTTGCTTTTCCGGCGGTGGCATCAACATTCAAGTTTTGCGTTTAGGTCATTTTCTCACAAACTGTATGCACTAGTCCTTTCAAACTTTGCTTATAGTTGTATCATGGGTGGTACACTGCAACGTGACAAAGCAATGTGAAGTGACCTTGACCCTCAAAGCAAAGGGCAGATAACTTAATAATGTTTAGGTTCAACTTTTGCGTTTAGGTCACTTTTTCACAAACTGTATGCACTAGACCTTTAAATCTTTGGTTATAGTTGTCTCATGGGTGGTACATTGCAACGTGACAAAGCAAATGTGGAAGTGACCTTGACCCTCCAAGCAAAGGGCAGATAACTTAATAATTTTTAGGTTCAACTTTTGCGTTTAGGTCACTTTTTCACAAACTGTATGCACTAAACCTTTCAAACTTTGCTTATAGTTGTAGCTTGGGTGGTACATCGCAACGTGACAAAGCAAATGTGGAAGTGACCTTGACCCTCCAAGCAAGGGCAGATAACCTTATACTTTTTACCTTCAACTTTGGCATTTAGGTCACTTTTTCACAAACTGTATGCACTAAGACCTTTCAAACTTTGCTTATAGTTGTATCTTGAGTGGTACATCGCAACGCGACAAAGCAAATGTGGATGTGACCTTCACCATCCAAGCAAAGGGCAGATAACTTTAATTGTTACATTTAAATCACTTTCTCCTGAACTAGATGTTTTTAAAATTAATTTATAGCTTAATCTTTGGAAGAAAACATTCCATTTTGACATAGTTGTGTCTTCGGTAGTGCATCTTTTTTTTGGATGCCTGGAATTCATCTATGACTTTGACCTACTTTTTGGAGCTGGTGATTTTTTAGTTCATTTTTCATCCGATCTTTACCAAACTTTACCAGATTGTTAATATCAATGAAAGCTCGTACAACCAAACTTTCCCAGATGTTTTGCCTTTTTTTTATTATTATTATTAGTATATATTTGTTTTGTTTTTTGTTTTTAATAGATATATATATATATATATATTATTTTTTTATTGGTGTTAACGCCTTGTTAGCAGGAAGCATTGCTGTGCCTATTGCATTTTGCGCCTTGACCACCCCCCCCCCCCCCCCCCCCCCCCCCCCCCCCCCCCCCCCCCCCCCCCTAATTGCTAATTACTTCGCCATATTTAAAAGAGAGATGTAAATCAAAAAAAAGAAGCTAGAGTATCAGAAATATTAGCTTTGTTGAGCCTTAGGATAGATATTATTAAACATAGAAGAAAAGAAAGGATTGTCAATGTTCAATATGTCAGATACCGAGAGGTGTCATTAAAGGCTTCAATTGCATTTGCCTGAGTATCGGATGAAAGACTTCGAAATCGCTTTCATAGTAATACAAGAACAAATCTGTGACACCGTTACCCATAGGGATACCGGATACCAACAATTTGACTATAAACGGTTCCATACCTGATGAAAATAGTTTCATCATCAAATAGGTAATTGGCAAGTCCACATTGTGTAATAAGTCTAAACTGCCGTTAGTAAAAAATGTTTTAATAATGTTACAGGCCAAAACATGTTTTTTTCTCTAGCGAAAGTTGTTTGATTGACAGCAATAAGCTTGTCTTTGATAATGGGATGTTGTATGGTTGTGTGTAGCGTTGAGAAGTCATAAGTACTTGCAGATGATTTGGCCTTTTATTCATCTTTAAATTTCTTCTTTGTTTCTGTGTGTGTTTGTGGTTGACTGTCGTCCTTGAATGCTGCTTTTCCTGTTCGATTTTTTGCTCTACTGATCAGAGATCAGCAGAGCTTATGCCGTGGTGCGGTGTCCGTCGTCCGTCTGTCCGTCCGTAAACTTTTTTTTTTGTAGCGACTACTCCTCTGAAACTAATGAATGGATTTTCATGAAACTTTACAGAAATGTTGCCCATGAAGTCTAGTTGATCCTAGCAAAAATTCTTGTTGATGTGAAATCCAAGATGGCCACCAAATCTAAAAATAGGTTTTTAAAAAACAAGTTTTTAGCGACTACTTCCTGAAATCAAAATCAATAAGTAGAGCTTCAAGGTCATTGACCCTCTTGTTATATCTATATTGACATGTATTGCACATTTGATCAAGAACATCTCCTCCTGAATGTTAAAAGCTTTTATCACAGTATTGTTTAACGTGATCTTAAACGGCAGTAAGACAAGAGGTTAAACGTTTAGAGATGTTTGTAGTGATGCAGGCACAAACAAATCGAAATAAAGCGGGTTTTACAAGGATGTTTACGGCATAAGGTGTTATAATGTTTATGTTAATATGTACGTATCTTAAACAAGTAATGTTTAATATTATGATATGAGTAACCTTTCAGTTATCATAATATTAAGTAATATACTTTAAACATTGTTTTACTATGCGTTAATCAATTTAGTTGTAACGTACATTGTCGTTTCCTGGCATTGATGTTAAAATAAAAACTGATTTGTACGTCTTTGTTGCACAAACCTAAGTTTCATACCGCGCAACCTTAAATATAAACCATACACTGGTTGTATACGACGATATGTTGTCAAAAAAGGCAATTGTATAGTGTTTATAGTGTTCTAGTAAAATAAACCAGCAACACAAGTTTTTAAAATATAATCACTTTTATTCAAGTAGTACAATGAAACATATTCACTTACAGATTACACATACATTAGATCCAGTATATCTTTAAGATCCAATTTTAGTAAAAAGTTGTACTAATATTGTCAAGTATCCCGTTAATTCAAATTGTCAAGTGTCCCTTTAATCCAGATTTATTTTAAGTCTTTCCTGGTGTAGTTCTCAACAACAGTCCAAATATTCGGGTCACTTAGATGAGCACACGAATTTTTAATATAAATCATCAATCCAACAGCATCCAGTATGAATTCACAATGTCTGTTTACTTTAACTTATACTGAAAAATCTCACAAAGCCTTGTTTATACCATAGGAATCGACGTATTGTAAACATAGTACAGTATGTAGGTCCCAGCATGTATATAATTTTATATAAAAATAGACAGGAATGCAACGCGAAAATTTCAATTTCGTTTCCGACAGTTTTACCACCGAACGTACGTCAGAAATCGATACTACGGATGTTTTTATAACAATCTAGAACATTATTGCCTCTTTCCATGTAATAAAAGTATGTTTTTCAGCTACTTTCGTTTTTGGAGTGAAGATTTTGTTTGTGCCGACTTCCATGCGGTGACGTAATCCGAATGCAGACTCGCACAGAATTCAAAATTAATAATAATAATAATAACTGTCGCAATAAAGACAACGAGTTGGTAAGTAATTCATTATAATTTAATGTCAAACATGGTAATGTTTTAATATTATTATTCAGCCGCTATATATTATTTAGCTAATTAAAAAAATAAATAGGGGAGACAACTCTATCACAAAAAAGCTCATATCCGGTTTCGAAGTTGGAAAATCACAACAAAGACTTGACGCTTAAAAAAATGGAATCCAAGTTCGGATTATTAGACAATTCCAGAATTGAAGGCGGAATTAAAAAGTAGGGATGCTAGACTTTCTGGTCGTAAGAATGAATTGGTTGAAAGGTACGTAAATTTCCAGTTATAAGAGAAAAAAACATTGTCTTTGAAACGAAAGTAAAATGCGGTCGCGGACGGATTCTGAACGCGACTTCTTTGGTCACTTTTAATATTTGTTTCGCTTATCTTTTGGATATTTAGCGTAATTTTGAACATTATAATATATTTTTCTCTCTTCTTTCTTATATTTGTTTAAATAAAAGATGAAGAAATAATTTATATTTGCCCATTTCATTTGTTTCAAACATTGATAATGTTGCTGTTGGTGGGTGGGGTATTTAAAATTATCGACGTTTTGTTTGCGAATTTATTTGTACTGCTGTGTGTTCTAATGTAAAAGAAAAAACTTAAATGTTTCCCCATTTTTTTCTTCAGATTAGTGTCTTACGAGAGAAATCGAAACTTTGGTAAAGTAGAGACTTTAGAGCCTGAATACACCATGACAATACCAGATGCCACATCGTATGCGGATGTCAACAAGTATCTGGCCAAGCATGAGAAAACTCTGGATGAACGCATTCAGAGACTATACAATGAACAGTTTTTAAGGTATTTCCGGATGTCACCAGGAAGAATGGTGTGTTCATAAAATCAAGCTGTCATGCAGAAATGAAGAAGGGTGTGTGTTACACGATTGATATTGAACTAAATTCAGAGGGGTCAGTTATACAGGCACAGTGTGAATGTGCTTCTGGAATGGGACCACAAGCTCACTGCAAACATGTGTGCACAGTACTGTATGGTGCAGCCATGTTTTGCAAGAAAATGACAATAAAAATAGAAGAAACATGCACCCAAAAACTGCAAAGTTTTCATAAATGTAAAAAATATATTGGGAGTCCACTAAAGGAATTAGGGACAACCCGGACCATGGGACGACCCGGACCAGACAACCCGGACCACATTTAGGACGACCCGGACCACGTTTTAGGACGACCCGGACCACATTTTAAAACAAATATTTAATGAATATAAATGAGTATAAACATGTATGTGAGTTATTTAGAATGAATATTAAATGATATTTTGAGAAAATAAACGTAAATTGAGTCAACAATAGCTATAAGACAATAATTAATGTATGTTTTGCATTACCTCAAGTTTATAAATAATATCCATTTTCCCGATTTGAAAATAATAATAAAACATAATCTTAGTCCAGCTCCCTTAAAAGTAGATAGTGTTATGATATAAAAGGTATCAGTTAGGTACACAGATAATTACGCACACAAATTAAAGTATGCCACTGAAAAGGGTTCACTCAAGAATAATTGGCAATCAGAATGCAATCGCAATTGCTTTAACACTGATTGAATAATTTATGACCTTTACTAATTTATTAGTAGTATCAGTTTGCACACAGATACACAGATAATTACCCTACACAAATTGAAGTATGCCACTGAAAAAGGGTTCATTCAAGAATAATTGGCAATCAGAATGCAATCGCAATTGCTTTAACACTGATTAAATTGAATAATTGATGACCTTTAATAATTTATTATTAGTATTTTTATTATTTTATTTATATCAGTTTGGTTTAACCCAAGCCTAACATTTCTATAAAATTGATAGTATTTTTTTCAAAACCTCACAACCTTCTCATCCTAAAAACTGGGAAGTTATCCACTGCTACCATGCCTTCTATTGGTATTCCGTGTATACATTGTCACAAGGGTGTGTTTAAAAAACACCGCGCCGTAGACTGCGACATTTGTGGACGCTGGCAACATCTTTTATGTGGCAACACAGGTAATTATACATTTCTAAAATATGAAATAAATTTTCTTCCAAGTGTGACGGAAAAACAAAGACATTTTGTACTGAATAATCAACTGAATGGTTTCATAATGACAATGTTTCAATATGTTTTAAGGAGGGGATGGTTATAAGATTCATAGTAAATAACTATATCAAAAACTAGTATTAAATGTATAAAATGCCAATTTATCAGGCTGTGTTATATTTATCCGTATAATATCATTCAGTTTTTCATGTTTATTGTATTGTTATAATAGTGCTATGTTTTAATATTTGTTCAGGTATCAGTGTTGCCCAATACAGAGCCGCTGCACAGAACGATACAGAGCTTGTGTTCACCTGTACCCCATGCAATGATGCACGTGCACCAGAAGAAACCTCCATGGACACATCCGACCATTCCGCCAACGTGACCTTCAACTACAGCGACATACATGACGTGTCTTCTCAATTAATCTTAAGATTGCCGGCGACTGACGAGCCGTTTGAGAGCACAAGACTGTCTGCTGCAGCCAGCATTACTCTTGAAGAAGCACCATCATGGTAAAGTACACATTATATCATTTTCATTGGATTAAATATTATTTTTTCAGCTGTATTAGGTAAATTGTAAACACATTATAAATCTTTGAATAAATTACACACGTTCCACGAATTGTCCAATTTTCTCATTTTTACTAGGTATAAATCTTTAATATTATCTCTAATAGTTATTTGTTACTATTTCAGGTATGACGATACAGAGATGGAGGTCGATGACATCGACAACACCGGGTTTGATATTACTCGACCGGACAAGAGACAAATTTATATCTGCTAACACTGTGCCTTATTTAAATTGTAACGACAGTGGACAGTATTCCCTTGATATGAATGTGTACTGGAGCTCAAACGTGCTCATTGATAATTTGTACAGCAGACAACTTGAAGATTAAAGACATAAAATATTTTGATATTCAAAGAAATGACACTTTCATATCAAGAATGGTCGGTCAGTTTAAACTTTTCTTTGACAGCCATTTCAAGATGATTCTTCTTGAAAAACAGTTTTACAAATCATATGTAGACTGAGTACCCATATATTTAAAAAGCACTGACTGAAATGGTATTCAATTTTTAATTTGCATCAACCTGAATTTAAAGAACATTTATTTCAATTTTGAGTTGTAAAATTTCGTAATGTTATTAATTTTGCAAATTTGTTTATACCCTTTTAGCATTAATTTCTCTTATTTCAACTAAGGATTTGGCCTGTGTATTATCAGTGGTTGGAGACACATTTGCATTGCATAGAACAAAGTTCATAACAGATCATCACAGAGACTGATCCGCAAGGGGTTCAAACTCACGACCCCTGGATTAGTAATCCGGTGCGCTACCTATGGCCCTAACCGGGAACATATCTCCAATATTTATAAATTCAACAGTAGATTTAACTTTGTGTTTATTTTAATTTTAAGCAAAGTTTGAATATAAGAAAGAACAACACAAAATAAAGTAATCAAATTTTCAAGTATTTTATTTATTTTTTAAAAATCTCTTTGTATGAAATTATCAAGAAAGTATACATGTATTGCCATAAGCGTAAATTTATCATGTTTGTGTCAATCAGTGGTGTAGCTGGACATACTCCTATACACCGGTGCGTTACATAAATTTGTGAAGTTACAATTTTTTGTCGTGTCATTTATAGAGGATCTTATACGAGTACTCATTTATTATTGAATTTATTAAACGAGTTGGCAAAAAGATATTATGCGAGGCTCTGCCGAGCATTATATTAATTTTGCCAACGAGTTTAATAAATTCAATAATAAACGAGCACGATTGTAAGATTCTTTTTATCACATAACTCAGGTAAATGGTAGATTTACCATTTATTTAACAGATCACCTCTATAACGTTATGTCTCAAAATAACGTCATTTAACCATGACAAATTGACGTCATTTATATTTTCGGGCAAGTCGGAAAGAAGTTCGGTATTTTACGTATAAATCGGAAGTGATATTACACTAGGTTAATATCAAAAATATGTCATGGTTTTATTACACTCCTGCACCGCAAATTATGTGATAAATTATATTATTGCATGGCATAATGTGTGTATTCCGTTAATACCCGACAACAGTTCACTGTGTTGTCTTATTTTATTCCCTGCAGTATACGCACAGTTACACATTTCCATGTGTAACTGTCAAGTTAGTTTACGATTGAAAGCTAGATATTTCAGATATTAAATAAATGTGGAAAAAAAAATTCGAAAAAGCCAATCTTAGTACATTTCCCTGTTTATTTATTCTAATGTATACTGCAGAGAAAAGAAAATGAATATCACTATCAACAGCACAATAATGGTTCACACAAGTAATTTTACATATGCATCTGGTTATAAAATAAAATAATGCAAAATATATTTCCGTTCAGAAATGCGGATATTTTTGTGATGTGGCAGATAAATAAAATGCACTTAAATTGCGCCAAAAGTCAGGATTTGCATTGTAAGTTTTGAAAAAAATCTGAGGGGGGAGGTGGGGGGATGTCCCACAAACCCCACTAGCAACACCAAGTGAATTGCTCTGTGCGTATAGTCAATTTGGCTATAGCTACGCCATGATTGTAGTATTAATAACACATTAAGTGTAATTAAAAAAGCGACCTCAGCTGAAAATGTTTTTGACCTGTCGCCAGTGTCTGTTCGAGCCCAACTAGGAAAAAAAACTTGATGTCACAAAACTTTTCAGCTGGCTTGCAGAAGGTCGGTGCCTGCCAGATCACAAAAATGCATGGATGAGCTGTTGCAAATAAATCTTGGACATTGAATCCCTTGTCTGCCATCACACTATCTCCAGGGTCACAGGCACTAACAATTTTACATCGCTCAACAATCTGCCTGTCACTAGTAGATCCTCCATAAGCTTGGGAAATGTAGTTGACTAATCCACCAGGTGTCGAACCAACAAGAATTTTAATAGTATTTCTGTTTTTGTATGTAGAATATGTAGATTGTTGAGCTCTAGGTGCTTTAGGTTTTTTTATTGGGCATTCGGTTCCATCAATAATGATTCTTGTTTTCGGAAATTTTAATTTAAAATCGGATGGCATGAAATATCTCACAAGATTCTGGCTTGGCCATATATTGGCTTCCCTCCACTGTTTCGACATAAAAATAATCCATGTATAAACTATATTTTTAACACTGGATTCAGAAATGGAGAAAAAGGTGGACAGTTCAAAGTTTGTTGAATATCGCCTTAACTTCATCAAAGTCAGAAACATCTGATTTTCAATAGATACACCTGCTATTTGAAAATATATATACTTCAAACAGTATGCAGCAGGTCCCAGTGAATTCAACACAAACATGAATTTAGCATAAGACTCCAGACCTGTATAAAAATGTATTAATTCATTGTTTGAAGAAAATTTCTCAATGGAAAACATTGGCGTCTCATCAGTTTGGGTCGTGGAGTTTTTTACCATGAATTCTTCTTCGAATAAAGGAGTCGCCGTGTAGAATTCATCATCTATTATTTCTTCTGTGCAATCGACCTGTTCACTGAAGCTTCTCTCCAAGTCTTCTTTGCAAAGATGATCCCATTCTTCTTTTTTACATTCTCTTGTTTGTGCTCTTTCCTTCCTACTTTTTGCAGCTTTGGCTTCGGTTGGAGTCCAAGGAAAAATACTTGGCACTGCTGTTGCCAGGAGCCTTCCATATCCGGGTTTTAATCCTTAAAATAAACAAAAATAAATAAATAAAAACATGTTTTCACTTATTATTTCGCTATAATTAATTGATATGCAATATGTTGTTTTTATGCTTCCGTGGGGTAGTTTCATAATGGCGGTTATAAATAATCCTTGTTTCTTCTTGTTTGAAAATACATTTTCCTTATTTTAATGCTTATTTTGCGATATGAATAGCATTATTGATGTATCTGGAACATACTGAAAGCACTGCCATGTTTGAATTGTGAATTAAGAAAAAAAATGATGCTTGGAAATTGGGGTATGAATAGTTATACATTAGGCTAGTCTTCTTTCACTTTATCAACAGTGCACACACTGAACAGAAAAAAATATCTTGGATAACACGACCCATCAATGGTGGGCGTACATAAACATTACCCCACCCACTCCTTATAATAGTCAATCACAGGGTGGCCACAGAAATCCAAAAATGAAATTCCCTGATAATTCCCTTATTTTTCCCTGACTGAAAGATGATTTTCCCTGATCTTTTCACGTAGTATATAGCTCAAATACAGCTGTATACGTATGGCCTCCAACCTCCCCTTATAGCCATACCTTCACCACCATTAAGCCAAACACATTCTTTACTCATATCTTTGGAGTTTTACAGGTCTTAGATAAAAAATAAATAAATTATTGTTACTTGTCACATTTACAAAAGTACCAGAAGCATTGTATAGGCAAATGAAAATGCTTAATCTTGCACAGCGACTGGGATGAATTGAACCAGGGAATGACAGCTAGGATATGCCATCCTTTAAGCATTATTAACTGGAAGATTTACTATTCAGGACAATAACTCACAGACTGATAATTGATGTAGAATAGAAATATGTATTTAGCATTAAAGCTAAAAAAAATACTGTCACATCTAAACAAGCAAACATTTGCTGTACTCTAATCTTTCAAAATTTCTGCACAAGTTCAAACATTTTCAACTGCCTACACAAGTCATCATTCAACTTAACAAGAGTTTTACTTTGAAGGTAATGTAACAAGTCTCTTATTAAAATAAAGCAATGTGAAAAGAAGACTGAAACACTTTCTAGCCTTTGCTAGCAGACATCTATACATGCAAGAGAATGCCTAATTTCAGCACTAACATACCCGATACATGAAGCAGTTACAAAAACAGTAAGCTAATAGTCATATGCATAGATGGAAGATTATAAAGCAAAAAGCAACATGTATAGCAGAAGGCGAAAACTGACCACAGCTGACAATGGTTACACCATGGCAACCATGGTTTAACAATTAAACAATTGGCACCAAGGCCATTGTGCATCAACAGTGTTAACAGCTAGGTCACAGACCTAATAACAAATTTATTAATATGTCTGTGGCTAGGTCAAGAAATTCAGCATTTTACTTGTAACCAGTGCATGTTTTAACTCCCCTTGCTTCTCTCATAGCTTTAGAGTCTAAAACCCCAATACCATTTTTAGTTTTCACATTATCTCAAACACCTTCAAAAAACTTCCAGTTAAAAAGAATTCTCTCGTTTTTGTAAGGTGTTTGGGATAATGTCAAAACTTTAAAAATGATGGTAGAATGTTTTAGACACTGTAGCTATAGCAAGGCAAGATAAAACATGTACTGGTGGTACATGTAAATAATTTAAAGTGCTGAATATTTTTATTTTCTCTTCAGTTAAGATCCCAATTATTTTAACCATTTAACAGAGTAAGTACTGACGAATAGTATTGATTGGAAAGATTAACCCATCATATATGGATTAACATTAAGCTATAGATACATAATTGTAAATTGCTTTATTAATATATTTCTAACAGTTTGAAGAAATACAGCTTTTTAATAAAGTCAGGAAGAGAAGCTACCAGTAGCCAATATTTGTTCTCTCCAATCTTTGTAAAATTCCCTGATAATTCCCTGATTTTTTGCAAATTTTCAAATTCCCTGATTTTTCCCTGCAGGGATTTTTTTCCCCTGTTTTCCCTGTTTTCCAGAGTCTGTGGCCACCCTGAATCGGTACTTTCGTTTTGATATAGAACAATGTTCAATATGAAAACATGTTAAAGTTAAGCATTCAAATAGATTTCTATCAGATTATCATACCAAAAATAGTTTACGTAGTCATCCGGTGTGAAGTGTTTCTTACAAACGACGGATGATTTTCATTTTGTTGGCGTCCACATTTTCATAGTCTTTTCATCAAGGCGTCGGGCGGCCTGTATCCATTTCGCCTTTCTTACAGGATCACTCGGGTATTCGTGACCTCCTCTTTCGTGACAATCAGGTACGGAGCAACAAGTTTTCGGCATTTTAAGAAGTTTTAATTAATTTTATAAAACGCGGAAGTAAATTTGCTTTGCTTTGAGTGCGATATCAAACCGGATATTGACTAGTTAATTCGGAATATCTCGGTACTTACCCTAATTATTCACTGCGGAGCACTATTCCAGTGACGTCACGGCATGGATCTCGGCACAAACCATGTCGTCGATTCAAAAACGAAAGTTGTTACAAAAGTACTTATATTACACGGAAAGTCGAAAGTTATGACCCAGATTGATAGAAAAACATCCGTAGTATCGAATTATGACGTCCGTTCGGGGATAAAACTTCCAGAAACGTAAATTGAAAATTTCGCGTTGCATTCCTGTCATAAAAATATATTTTAATATACTAGTAGTGGATAGTCAATCTGGTTTATTACATGCAAATACAATATGTCCGATTCCTATGTTTATACACTGTCATTGAAATTTCTAGAAATTCTGTCATAGAACATTAAAACCAGAATGCAACCGAAAAATAAAACTCTTTTCAGAATTATCAAGAAACATCTACATGTTACTGATGTAAGTAGCCTTGAATGACAAAATCAATAATAAACATGTACATGTAACACCATAAATAAACATAGACATCGGGGTAACAACTATAAAAACCAGATCCATACCAAATACATATACAGTATTGCGTTAGCACAACCAACAATAGTTTGAGCTGTTACAAATCCAAATAATTTTAGTTCACGTAATAATCTACAAATAAATATATAGCATAAGAGAAATACTGTAGACAATAAAATACCCTGTTTAAAAGATTGTGAAACCAATGGTATCAGATGTGTAGGTTTGTTAAGTATTAGTTTATATAACAACTGAAAGACAACAATGGGAAAGAATACATATAAAATGCAAAACTTTAAGTCCTCCCGTATAATGAAATATATGCTAGTATCACTCATTCTATTTAGCTGCAGATCGTTGTCAATGTAATCAAAGTTTTCACGAATATTTTCGATTGATTTGATCACATCTGGTAATGCTGTCCTGGAAAAATCGAACGCGATTGACACTTTGCTTGAATCCTTATTCGTGTATATATTATGACTGCTGAAGAAAATTGGTGATAAATTAACTCGAGCTGTTTGATGAAAGCTATGCTCAATATCTGACATTATATTCCTGAAGCAACGTCCGACATGTTTCTTTTGATTACAGTAAACGGAATGTTTCAACATTATATTCTTTAGTGCATATGTTATCATTAAGCATGTGTAGTTATCTCCACTGAAAATGAACTTCATGATTTTGTAGCACATTATGTGTACGACGTGTAGCTTTTTCATTAATTTGACTTCTGTTTCGGTGAAAACAATCTGGAAGCACAGTCCTTTTCCACACTTACATACATAACCAGGGGGTATTAAATGAAACCGAGAAGTCTTCCTTAGTTCCTTATAATATTCCGGCATATACGTACATTTGTTATCAATAATCTGTTCAATACCTTCAATCTGAATGGAAGGGACAAGGTCTACAGAAATGTCAATAATTTTGTTTTTCCCGCTTGTTGGTTCCCATCTCAGAAGTGTGGTTGCCGCCGGTCCATGTATATCTACCTTACGTGTTTTAATGAAAATAGTCCCATATTCTGAATGAATCCGTGTCTGTCTTTTCTGTAAATTCTTCAAAGACGATGTAACTAGTCTACGAAACAACTCTTTTATCCCTTTCCTTCTAGTAAAGACTGTACCACGAAATATCGAACCAATACCAAGCGGATCGCTCGTACTTTTAAGTTTTAATCCACCTTCTTCAGAAGAATGAGTCCACGCCTTGCGGACAGTCTCGTCAGCTATAAGAACATGAGTGAACGCTTGCCATTCATCACATTCACGACGAACTTCAACAACACCAGGCTTTGAAAGTTGCTTCAAAACTATCAAAAAATCAAATTCATCTGGTTCTATGATACGTGTACCCTCTGCCATGCTACCGACACTAATTTTCTTCTCCATTTCGAAACGTTCATCCAAGATCTTAACCTCCCTCATTATACAATCCACCATATCATTCACTGCTTTCTTTATCGATTTTACTTCTCTCCGAGACCTTCTAAATTTTAATTTGTTGTACACATGTTTAGTAAAATAATCACGTAAGGCGTTATCCTTTTCTGCTTCTGTTCTATTATTGATAGCATTCACTTTTATTGATTGTTGTTTCCCACATTTTAATGAACAAATACGTACACATGAACGTGGATGTTTACACAAACTGTGGTATCCCCACATAGTATCTGGTACCCTGTTTATCTTTACTAGCGCATTAAGTTGCAATATAAACTCAATACTTACTGACACGTACACATTTCTATTTTTAACTATATCAGAATTCGTATACAGGAAACACAACTCTACTACAAATAATATTTATTTTATACACACGATTATCTTCCTTCTCACAGCATGTACATTAAATATTGCGATTATGAATACTGAATTTAGGGTTAATGATATCGATACAAGGACCTGTTTCGTAAAAACTCCGATACACAAACGTTTCAATGTATACATCATTCGCAACATCTCGTAAACTGCTTCGCAGCAATGATCTAGCCTGGTTCCCTAGCCTCCCACAATGCACAGTAGTGCAAAGCATTGTGGGAGGCCAGTGAACCAGGCTAAGCATGATCCCGAGGAATGACGGGATTGACAGAGCGTTCACGATTGTGTAAACATATTTTACAATAAGTAGATATAAAAGTCGGGCAGAAAATGTAGCATTTGAAGACCACAGTCAATCAAACACACGGACAGAAACAAACAACAATTACAAGATGAATAAAAGCAATATATGACAGCGCAAACATAAAAGGGTTGACAATAGGGATACCGCCTTTGAACGGTCAGTGACAGAAAAAACCGCTGGTCGAGGGTGGGGATGTGGAGGCGGGGTTTAAACTAGGTTATAGAGTGCAATCCTCACTCTAACACTATTGTCATCCCAATAAAACGGGATAGTAAAAATAAAGATATCCCCGCCAGGGTATAATCCCTAACAAACAAGACAGCATTAATAAATATAAGTATAACACAAATTATCATGTAAAAATCCTAGAAAAACACCAAGCAAGTACTCCATGACTTGGCACAAGCCAGAGCAACCAGAGAATCAACCGTTACTCCATGACATGTCACAAGCCAGAGCAACCAGAGAACCAACCGTTACTCCATGACATGTCACAAGCCAGAGCAACCAGAGAAACAACCGTAACTCCATGACATGTCACAAGCCAGAGAAACCAGAGAACCAACCGTTAAGGGTACGATTTAATACAAACATCAAATGCTATACCGCTCTTAGAGGATTTATGTCGACGACATCATAGGGCCCACATTCTGTCCGGTCATCGCATAATCAAAGAGGAAAAGCATAGTGACAAACTGAAAGTGGGTCAACCATTAACATGTAGTGCGTTGCAAACTGGTAAGGTCACAACCTTTTTTGATAAACATTTTAACAAGTTTACTAGTGTATGAAAGTGATTATGACCAAGGATCTTACAAAGTTTGTACATCCAATCACCATAGAGGTCAAGCTGTGATAGTCCGTGTCGCAGAAGAGTTGGTTTGAAGTTTGATTGTAACGGTAGCGCTGCTGGTTTAACTTCCTCAAAGTAAGAAAGAGCAAAACAAAAAGTACGACGTAAACGTTTACAGCAATGTATTATTGGTAATAATGATGATTATGCAATGTGAGTGCACCCTTTTTTGATTCAGTATAGATACATTAATTTATAATTATGATAGCCTACGCATAACAGTTTAGTTACAAGTCTCATAAGTTATATGCTTACAACACTGCTCATCAGTTTAGTTAGATCTAACGATGCTTTTGCTATTCAGGTCATTACGATATAGTTTAATTAACATTGTTGTTGTGATACGGCAAAGATTATTGCGATATAGAACCTCGTGCGCAAGGAAATTATTTTCCGTATCATGACAATAATGTTAATTAAACTATATATTTTTATATATTCTTTGATTAATTTCTTTCCAATCGTCAATATTTTACACCAGTTTGCCTTTTTTCACACCAGTTTGCACGAGAACGCCAAGACGACGTTACGTCATACAAACAAAACAAGTGGAACGGGAACTCTTCGTTAATTTCCGTAATCGGTATTTCCTAGTGGCGGAATCTGACGAAGACGTCCGTAAAACAATCGGAACGTCATTTGGCCAATCGGAACTCTTCGCCAATTTCCGTACTCGGGAATAGTCATTTGGCTTCCCGCCACAATCGGAACTCACTCGGAACTGCCTCGTCGGATTCCGTCACTCGGGAATTGGCGAAGAGTTCCGATCGTTCCCGCCACTGACGAAAAAGGCCGAGCAATGTTCCGTACTGTGAATTCCCAATGGGAGATATTTCACAGTAGAGCAAACGAGTAAATATAGCTTTTCTATTTCCTGTACAAATCACAGACACACACAGGAACTGGTCACTTTTAATTTTTGCCTTCTATTATTATAATTGTCTATAAAGGACTTTAATGAGAAATTTTGGAAAATGCTGGTGTTCTAGCTGTTAGGTTCGCATTATGACGTCATTCGGCCCCGTAATTCATTTGAAAATGGCGGTTTCATTTGTAAAGTCTGCTGGTGCCGATAACAAGTGGCGAAATGCTCGTTGTTATGTGACTTTTTCGTGATACGGACTATGCAAACTGATAAAATATGGATTTATTTACGTATCGGTGCTTTACTTTAGTGAATTGGTTGTGATTTGAAGCTGGAATACTGCGCCGAAATTAACGGAATTAACGGACACCTGATTTTCGGTAAATTTCATTTGTTTACATAGGGGACATAGACAAACGACGTGCAGCTTGAAATTGCACTTTGGTGACTTTGAACTCGGATATCTCAGCGAATTTACAAGGGATCGTAGGAAGAAAGGTATTGTTGGATAGGAAATTTATTTCTGCACATGTTAGTATATAGTGTGCATGTAACTAAGATTGTTTCGAACGTCTGCTTGACCTCTGAAAAAGATCCCCAGCATTTTCCAAAATTTCCCATTAAAGTCCTTTATAGACAATTATAATAATAGAAGGCAAAAATTAAAAGTGACCAGTTCCTGTGCAGACACATATGTAATATTAAGTCATAATCAATGTGCACGTCATTGTGAGTATTATTGTTTAAACAAACCTAAGCTGCTTTGTCACGCGTAATAATAACTTGATAAAACCATGCATTGGTAACCATTGGCGATCAGTTGTCATAATAAAACCACGTCTTGGTAACCATTGACGATCAGCTGTCATAATAAAACCATGCATTGGTAACCATTGACGATTAGTTGTGATAATAAAACCATGCATTGGTAACCATTGATGATCAGTTGTCATAATAAAACCACGCACTGGTAACCATTGACGATCAGTTGTCATAATAAAACCACGCATTGGTAACCATTTACGATCAGGTGTAATAATAATAATAATAATAACTTTATTTCAAGAAGGTAACATATTAAGACATAGCATTTACACAAGTCTTTTTTACAATATGGCCATCTACAAATCAACAAAATATAACAATGTAAGCATTTAATGCAAGATAAAACAATACATGCATCAATTTATAACTTCAACAAGAGTATGATAATGGACCTTTGGAAACGGCCGAGCACAACACATACGAAATATTGCAGTCTCGGTTTGATTGAGACTGTTCATGAGCGGTAGTGAATATGCTAGCTACCGCTCACGCCCTCTAGCCCCGGGTTGAGCAAAACTCAATATTCATAAAATCAATAGTACAAAATTTAAACCATCCCGAAGATGGCATGCATATGGCGGTGGACATTGAGTATACTACTTCCCCATGTCGTACGGCGTATGGTCCCAGTATCTAATAAAATTAAATGCCCCGAAGAGCGAAATAAACATAATGGAATTTAGTTGGGAGCAGCGGTTATGAAGCCTGCGTATCACAAGTAACAGCCAAAAGACTAAGACACATTTTCATACTTTTGTAACATAAGGTTATATTTCGAAACTGGGGTTTCACTCTTTCATTAAAAGAAATAATTTTAATTTACTCTTAAATGTAAAAGACAGCGAGGCTCGTATATCATTGATGGTCAATTGTCATAATAAAACCATGCATTGGTAACCATTGACGATCATTTGTCATAATAAAATCATGCATTGGTAACCACTGATGATCATTTGTCATAATAAAATCATGCATTGGTAACCATTGATGATCATTTGTCATAATAAAATCATGCATTTGTAACCATTGACGATCAGTTGTCATAATAAAACCATGCATTGGTAACCATTGATGATCAGTTGTCATAATAAAACCATGCATTGATAATAAAACCATGCATTGGTAACCATTGACGATCAGTTGTCATAATAAAAACATGCATTGGTAACCATTGACGATCAGTTGTCATAATAGAATCAAGCTCATGTTGTTTCTATGAAAAACCAAACCATACCGCCAAGTATACAACCATAACCAACTATAGTTTGAGGGGTTACAAATCCAAAGAATGTTCGTTCATGCAATAATCTACAAAAAAATGTTGAACATAAGAAAACGATGAGAGAAAATAAAACACTCTCTAGTGAAAATTAGTGAAATCAGCGGTGAAAGTTCAAGTACCTGTTTGTTAAATATTAGTTTATACAACAAGTAAATTATTAAACTTGGTAAAAATACATATAACATGTTAAACTTACTTAAATAACAATAATTAAAAAAGAAGTTAGTATTGCACATTATGTTGAGCCTCAGATCTTTGTCAATGTAACCAATTTTTTCTCGAATATTTTCAATTGATTTGATCACGATGGGTAATGCGCCCCTGGAAAAATCTAATGCGGATGCCAGTTTGTCTGTACCTTTATTTATGTATATGTCATGACTGTTAAAGAAAATTGGTGATAAATTTCCTCGGCCCTCCTGATCAAAACAGCACTTAATATCTGACAGTATATTCCAAAAACAACGTCCAATATCTTGCTTTTGATTACATTTAACAGAATGTTTCAAAAGTACATTCTTTAGTGCATATGAGATGAATAACCGTTTCTCCTTATCCCCACTGAAAATGTACTTCAACATCTTGTAGCACTTGATGTGTACGACGTGTAGCTTTTTCATTAGCTTGACTTCTGTTTCGGTGAAAGCAATCTGGAAGCACAATCCTTGTCCACATCTACGTACATGACCTAGTGGTATTAAATGGCACCGAGAAATATCTATTAGTTCCTTATAATATTCTGGAACAGATGAATATTTCTTATCAATGAGTTTGTCAATACCTTCAATCTCTATGGACGGAACAAGGTCAACGGAAATGTCAATAATTTTACTTTTCCTGCAGGTTGGTTTCCATCTCAGTGTTGTGGTTGCCGTAGGTCCATGTACATCTACTTTTTGTGTTTTAATGCAAAGGGTACCATACTCGGAGTGAACCTGGGTCTGTCGTTCCAGTAAATTGTTCAAAGACGCTATAACCTTATGAAACAAATATTTTATCCCTTGCTTTCTCCTGAATATTTTACCACGATACAATGAACGAATATCGAGCGGATCGTTCGTACTTTTAAGTTTTAATCCACCATCATCAGAAGAATGTGTCCACGCCTTGCGGACAGTCTCGTTAGCTATAAGAACATGAGTGAACGCTTGCCATTCATCACATTCACGACGAACTTCAACAACACCAGGCTTTGATAGTTGCTTCAAAACTATCAAAAAGTCAAATTCATCTGGTTCTATGATACGTGTACCCTCGGCCATGCTACCGACAAGAATTTTCTTCTCCATTTCGAAACGTTCGTCGACCATTTTAGCCTCGCTCATTATGTAATCTACCATATCATTCACTGCTTTCTTTATCGATTTCACTTCTCTCCGAGATCTTCTAAATCTTAATTGTTCGTATTACTCATTTAAAGCCTTATCTTTTTCTACTTCTGTTCTAAGGTTTATAGTATTTGATGTTAATGACTGTTTATTCCCCATTATTATAAAAACCAAACTTGTTTCTATGCGTGTTTGTGGTTGACTGCACGGACCTTAAATGCTACTTTATAAAGTTGGGTTTTCCCCGTCCATACTTATCTGGTACTCTACTTACAAACAACTCAAAAATGCTGATACCAGCTATTGTTGACACGTACACTTCTATGTCTAACCGACATAAATTTACACGACTCTGCTTTATATAACATTTAGATTAGACATGACATTATCTTAAATCATTCGATAAACATGTCAACTGGTGTATATTATCTGTAACGATACACAGGTCAACCGGCGTCATGGTAAATTGCTATGGGGCTCTATGTTTCTCAACTTACCAGGCCCGTAGCCAGCCCTGGAATTTAATCGAGGCAAATTTCTTCCTGGCGGGGTCTGGACACTTTACCTCGGAAAATCTGTTGTTTTCTACATTTGATTTCCTGCATTTTAGTGCATTCCCGGGCCAGATTTTCAGTTTTAAGTTAGACAAATATATTTAATAAATACTGTAAAGGGGATCCTTCGGAAGCAATAGATAACAGTAGCAGACTCGGTTTTTATTGAGTCTGTTCATGAGAATGTAAAGTGCAACACCCCTCACGCCTCCTGGCACCTACCTTAAGCGATATTCTACTTTGAAACCACACAGTTTGATGATTGGTGATCCCGTAGGACCGGTAAGTTCTAACACTGCTGACTTGTAGTCGGGGCGACTTTTTGCGGCCGCCACACCAAGTCTATTTTAGTGATTTTACTGATATTCCATTATAATCCCTACTTCGATGTTTAGTAACATCCCAAAATTCTACCGAGGCAACTACTTCGGTATGCCTTAGCGTATTTACGGGCCTGCTTACTCGCTTTTCTAGAGCTTGTAGTCGAGTTGAGGATTTTAATATTCGTCGATTACTGCATCAGGACTAGTACCGTTACCAAAAACAAAATGTTATTATCTTAACCCTGATTTTTAAAAGACCAAAATAAATTAATCCCATAGTTTTCATAAGCTTAAGAATAATATTGTTTAACGTGATATTTAACGGCAGTAAGACAAGAAGTTAAACGTTTTGAGATGTTTGTAGTGGTGTAGGAACTAGAATTCGAAGAAAAGATATGATACTCTGTAGTGGTATAGACTTCCCTGTAGTGGTACAGACTACCTTGTAGAGGTATAGGCTACCCTGTTGCGGTATAGACTATCCTGTAGTGGTATCGCCTACCCTGTAGCGGTATAGGCAACTCTGTGGTGGTATAGGCTACCCTGTATACCCTGTAGCGGTATAGGCTACACTGTAGCGGTATAGGCCACTCTGTGGTGATATAGGCTAACCTGTATACCCTATAGCGGTATAGGCTATTCTGTAGCGATATAAGCTACTCTGTAGTGGTATGGACTACCCTGTAGTGGTATAGGCTACCCAGTAGTTATATAGGCTACTATGTAGCGATAAAGGCTACCCTGTAGTGGTATATACTACCCTGTAGTGGTATTGGTTACTCCGTAGTGGTATAGGCTACCCTGTAGTCGTATAGGCTACCCTGTTATGGTATAATCTTCCCTGTAGGGTATAAGCTACCCTGAAGTGATATAGACTACCTTGTAGCGGTATATGCTACTCTGTAGTGGTATAGGCTACCATGTAACGGTATAGACTACCCTGTAGTGGTACAGACTACCTTGTAGCGGTATATGCTACTCTGTAGTGGTATAGGCTACCCTGTAACGGTATAGACTACCCTGTAGTGGTACAGACTACCCTTTAGCGGTATATACTATCCTGTAGTGGTACCCTGTAGTGGTATAGACTATCCTGTAGTGGTATTGGTTACTCCGTAGTGGTATAGGCTACCCTGTAGTTGTATAGTCTTCCCTATAGTAGTATTGTCTTTTATGTAGGGTATAAGCTATCCAGTAGTGATATAGACTACCTGTAGCGGAACAGGCTACCAGGTAGCTGTATAGACTACCCTTTAGCGGTATAGGCTACCACGTAGTGCTACAGGGTTACCCTGTAGTGGTATAGGCTACCCTGTAATGGTAGACTAATCTGTGGTGGTATAGGCTACCCTTTGGTGGTATAGACTACCCTGACTCGTTAGACTACACTGTAACGGTATAGACTACCCTGTAGTGGTATAGGCTACCATGTCGTGGTATAGACTACTCTGTAGCGGTATAGACTACCATGTAGTGGTATAGGCTACCATGTAGTGGTATAAACTACTCTGTATCGGTATAGACTACCATGTAGAGGTATTTACTACCCTATATCGGGTATTGGTATATGCTACCATTTAGCGGTATAGGCTACCGTGTAACGGAATAGACTACACTACCCTGTAGTGGTGTTGTCTACTATGCAACGGTATAGGCTTCCATATAGCGGTACAGACTACCCTGTAGCGGTATAGACTGACCTTTAGCGGTATAGACTACCACGTAGCTGTATAGGCTACTCTGTAGTGGTATAGGCTACTCTGTAGCGGTATAGACTAACCTGTAGCGGTATAGACTAACCTGTAGCTGTATAGGCTACTCTGTAGAGGTATAGGCTACTCTGTAGCGGTATAGGCTACCCTGTAGCGGTATAGACCAACCTGTAGCGGTATAGACTAACACGTAGCTGTATAGGCTACTCTGTAGGGGTATAGGCTATCCTGTAGCGGTATAGGCTACCCTGTAGCGGTATAGACTAACCTGTAGCGGTATAGACTACCACGTAGCTGTATAGGCTACTCTGTAGTGGTATAGGCTACTCTGTATCGGAATAGGCTACCCTGTAGCGGTATATACTAACCTGTAGCGGTATAGACTACCACGTACCTGTATAGGCTACTCTGTAGTGGTATAGGCTATCCTGTAGCGGTATAGGCTACCCTGTAGCGGTATAGACTATCACGTAGCTGTATAGCCTACCCTGTAGTGGTATAGGCTACCCTGTAGCGGTATAGACTACCACGTAGCTGTATGGGCTACTCTGTAGTGGTATAGGCTACTCTGTAGCGGTATAGGCTAACCTGTAGCGGTATAGACTACCACGTAGCTGTATAGGCTACTCTGTAGTGGTATAGGCTATCCTGTAGCGGTATAGGCTACCCTGTAGCGGTATAGACTACCACGTAGCTGTAAAGGCTACTCTGTGGTGGTATAGACTACCATGTAGCGGTATAGACTACCCTGTAGCGGTATAGGCTATTCGGTAGTGGTATAGACTACCACGAAGCTGTATAGGCTACTCTGTAGTGGTATAGACTACTATGTGTCGGTATAGACTACCACGTATCGATATAGGCTAACCTGTAGCGGTATAGACTACCACGTAGCTGTATAGACTACACCCCTCACGCCTCCTGGCACCTACCTTAAGCGATATTCTACTTTGAAACCACACAGTTTGATGATTGGTGATCCCGTAGGACCGGTAAGTTCTAACACTGCTGACTTGTAGTCGGGGCGACTTTTTGCGGCCGCCACACCAAGTCTATTTTAGTGATTTTACTGATATTCCATTATAATCCCTACTTCGATGTTTAGTAACATCCCAAAATTCTACCGAGGCAACTACTTCGGTATGCCTTAGCGTATTTACGGGCCTGCTTACTCGCTTTTCTAGAGCTTGTAGTCGAGTTGAGGATTTTAATATTCGTCGATTACTGCATCAGGACTAGTACCGTTACCAAAAACAAAATGTTATTATCTTAACCCTGATTTTTAAAAGACCAAAATAAATTAATCCCATAGTTTTCATAAGCTTAAGAATAATATTGTTTAACGTGATATTTAACGGCAGTAAGACAAGAAGTTAAACGTTTTGAGATGTTTGTAGTGGTGTAGGAACTAGAATTCGAAGAAAAGATATGATACTCTGTAGTGGTATAGACTTCCCTGTAGTGGTACAGACTACCTTGTAGAGGTATAGGCTACCCTGTTGCGGTATAGACTATCCTGTAGTGGTATCGCCTACCCTGTAGCGGTATAGGCAACTCTGTGGTGGTATAGGCTACCCTGTATACCCTGTAGCGGTATAGGCTACACTGTAGCGGTATAGGCCACTCTGTGGTGATATAGGCTAACCTGTATACCCTATAGCGGTATAGGCTATTCTGTAGCGATATAAGCTACTCTGTAGTGGTATGGACTACCCTGTAGTGGTATAGGCTACCCAGTAGTTATATAGGCTACTATGTAGCGATAAAGGCTACCCTGTAGTGGTATAGACTACCCTGTAGTGGTATTGGTTACTCCGTAGTGGTATAGGCTACCCTGTAGTCGTATAGGCTACCCTGTTATGGTATAATCTTCCCTGTAGGGTATAAGCTACCCTGAAGTGATATAGACTACCTTGTAGCGGTATATGCTACTCTGTAGTGGTATAGGCTACCATGTAACGGTATATACTACCCTGTAGTGGTACAGACTACCTTGTAGCGGTATATGCTACTCTGTAGTGGTATAGGCTACCCTGTAACGGTATAGACTACCCTGTAGTGGTACAGACTACCCTTTAGCGGTATATACTATCCTGTAGTGGTACCCTGTAGTGGTATAGACTATCCTGTAGTGGTATTGGTTACTCCGTAGTGGTATAGGCTACCCTGTAGTTGTATAGTCTTCCCTATAGTAGTATTGTCTTTTATGTAGGGTATAAGCTATCCAGTAGTGATATAGACTACCTGTAGCGGAACAGGCTACCAGGTAGCTGTATAGACTACCCTTTAGCGGTATAGGCTACCACGTAGTGCTACAGGGTTACCCTGTAGTGGTATAGGCTACCCTGTAATGATAGACTAATCTGTGGTGGTATAGGCTACCCTTTGGTGGTATAGTATCCTGACTCGTTAGACTACACTGTAACGGTATAGACTACCCTGTAGTGGTATAGGCTACCATGTCGTGGTATAGACTACTCTGTAGCGGTATAGACTACCATGTAGTGGTATAGGCTACCATGTAGTGGTATAAACTACTCTGTATCGGTATAGACTACCATGTAGAGGTATTTACTACCCTATATCGGGTATTGGTATATGCTACCATTTAGCGGTATAGGCTACCATGTAACGGAATAGACTACACTACCCTGTAGTGGTGTTGTCTACTATGCAACGGTCTAGGCTACCATATAGCGGTACAGACTACCCTGTAGCGGTTTAGACTGACCTTTAGCGGTATAGACTACCACGTAGCTGTATAGGCTACTCTGTAGTGGTATAGGCTACTCTGTAGCGGTATAGACTAACCTGTAGCGGTATAGACTAACCTGTAGCTGTATAGGCTACTCTGTAGTGGTATAGGCTACTCTGTAGCGGTATAGGCTACCCTGTAGCGGTATAGACCAACCTGTAGCGGTATAGACTAACACGTAGCTATATAGGCTACTCTGTAGGGGTATAGGCTATCCTGTAGCGGTATAGGCTACCCTGTAGCGGTATAGACTAACCTGTAGCGGTATAGACTACCACGTAGCTGTATAGGCTACTCTGTAGTGGTATAGGCTACTCTGTATCGGAATAGGCTACCCTGTAGCGGTATATACTAACCTGTAGCGGTATAGACTACCACGTACCTGTATAGGCTACTCTGTAGTGGTATAGGCTATCCTGTAGCGGTATAGGCTACCCTGTAGCGGTATAGACTACCACGTAGCTGTATAGCCTACCCTGTAGTGGTATAGGCTACCCTGTAGCGGTATAGACTACCACGTAGCTGTATAGGCTACTCTGTAGTGGTATAGGCTACTCTGTAGCGGTATAGGCTAACCTGTAGCGGTATAGACTACCACGTAGCTGTATAGGCTACTCTGTAGTGGTATAGGCTATCCTGTAGCGGTATAGGCTACCCTGTAGCGGTATAGACTACCACGTAGCTGTAAAGGCTACTCTGTGGTGGTATAGACTACCATGTAGCGGTATAGACTACCCTGTAGCGGTATAGGCTATTCTGTAGTGGTATAGACTACCACGAAGCTGTATAGGCTACTCTGTAGTGGTATAGGCTACCCTGTAGCGGTATAGACTACCACGTAGCTGTATAGGCTACTCTGTAGTGGTATAGACTACTATGTGTCGGTATAGACTACCACGTATCGATATAGGCTAACCTGTAGCGGTATAGACTACCACGTAGCTGTATCGACTACTATGTAGCGGTATAGGCTATCCTGTAGCGGTATAGACTAACCTGTAGTGGTATAGACTACCACGTAGCTGTATAGGCTACTCTGTAGTGGTATAGACTACTATGTGTCGGTATAGACTACCACGTATCGATATAGGCTAACCTGTAGCGGTATAGACTACCACGTAGCTCTATAGACTACTATGTAGCGGTATGGGCTATCCTGTAGCGGTATAGGCTACCAGGTATCGGTATAGACTACCACGTATCTGTATAGACTACCACGGAGCTGTATAGGCTACTCTGTAGTGGTATAGGCTATCCTGTAGCGGTATAGACTACCACGTAGCTGTATAGGCTACTCTGTAGTGGTATAGGCTACCCTGTAGCGGTATAGACTACCACGTAGCTGTATAGGCTACTCTGTGGTGGTATAGACTACCATGTAGCGGTATAGACTACCCTGTAGCGGTATAGGCTATTCTGTAGTGGTATAGACTACCACGTAGCTGTATAGGCTACTCTGTAGTGGTATAGGCTATCCTGTAGCGGTATAGACTAACCTTTAGTGGTATAGACTACCACGTAGCTGTATAGGCTACTCTGTAGTGGTATAGACTACCATGTGTCGGTATAGACTACCCTGTAGCGGTATAGACTACCACGTAGCTGTATAGGCTACTCTGTAGTGGTATAGGCTACCCTGTAGCGGTATAGACTACCCTGTAGCGGTATAGACTACCACGTAGCTGTATAGGCTACTCTGTAGTGGTATAGGCTATCCTGTAGCGGTATAGACTAACCTGTAGTGGTATAGACTACCACGTAGCTGTATAGGCTACTCTGTAGTGGTATAGACTACTATGTGTCGGTATAGACTACCACGTATCGATATAGGCTAACCTGTAGCGGTATAGACTACCACGTAGCTGTATAGACTACTATGTAGCGGTATGGGCTATCCTGTAGCGGTATAGGCTACCAGGTATCGGTATAGACTACCACGTATCTGTATAGTTCACCACGGAGCTGTATAGGCTACTCTGTAGTGGTATAGGCTATCCTGTAGCGGTATAGACTACCACGTAGCTGTATAGGCTACTCTGTAGTGGTATAGGCTATCCTGTAGCGGTATAGACTACCACGTAGCTGTATAGGCTACTCTGTAGTGGTATAGGCTACCCTGTAGCGGTATAGACTACCACGTAGCTGTATAGGCTACTCTGTGGTGGTATAGGCTATCCTGTAGTGGTATAGGCTACCCTGTAGCGGTATAGACTGACCACGTAGCTGTATAGACTAACTCTGTGGTGGTATAGACTACCATGTAGCGGTTATAGACTACCCTGTAGCGGTATAGGCTATTCTGTAGTGGTATAGACTACCACGTAGCTGTATAGGCTACTCTGTAGTGGTATAGGCTATCCTGTAGCGGTATAGACTAACCTTTAGTGGTATAGACTACCACGTAGCTGTATAGGCTACTCTGTAGTGGTATAGACTACCACGTATCGCTATAGACTAACCTGTAGCGGTATAGACTACCACGTAGCTGTATAGACTACTATGTAGCGGTATAGGCTATCCTGTAGCGGTATAGGCTACCAGGTATCGGTATAGACTACCACGTATCTGTATAGACTACCACGGAGCTGTATAGGCTACTCTGTAGTGGTATAGGCTATCCTGTAGCGGTATAGGCTACCACGTAGCTGTATAGGCTACTCTGTAGTGGTATAGGCTATCCTGTAGCGGTATAGGCTACCCTGTAGCGGTATAGACTACCATGTAGCTGTATAGGCTACTCTGTGGGTGGTATAGACTACCATGTAGCGGTATAGACTACCCTGTAGCGGTATAGGCTATTCTGTAGTGGTATAGACTACCACGTAGCTGTATAGGCTATTCTGTAGTGGTATAGACTACCCTGTTGTAGCGGGTATAGGAAGCTACCCTGTAGCGGTATAGACTACCACGTAGCTGTATAGGCTACTCTGTAGTGGTATAGGCTATCCTGTAGCGGTACAGACTAACCTGTAGTGGTATAGACTACCACGTAGCTGTATAGGCTACTCTGTAGTGGTATAGGACTACCATGTGTCGGTATAGACTACCACCGTATCGATATAGACTAACATGTAGCGGTATAGACTACCCACGTAGCTGTATAGACTACTATGTAGCGGTATAGGCTATCCTGTAGCGGTATAGGCTACCAGGTATCGGTATAGACTACCACGTATCTGTATAGACTACCACGGAGCTGTATAGGCTATTCTGTAGTGGTATAGACTACCCTGTAGCGGTATAGACTACCCTGTAGCGGTATAGACTACCACGTAGCTGTATAGGCTACTCTGTAGTGGTATAGACTACTATGTGTCGGTATAGACTACCACGTATCGATATAGGCTAACCTGTAGCGGTATAGACTACCACGTAGCTGTATAGACTACTATGTAGCGGTATAGGCTATCCTGTAGCGGTATAGACTAACTGTAGTGGTATAGACTACCACGTAGCTGTAGTGGTATAGACTACTATGTGTCGGTATAGACTACCACGTATCGATATAGGCTAACCTGTAGCGGTATAGACTACCACGTAGCTGTATAGACTACTATGTAGCGGTATGGGCTATCCTGTAGCGGTATAGGCTACCAGGTATCGGTATAGACTACCACGTATCTGTATAGACTACCACGGAGCTGTATAGGCTACTCTGTAGTGGTATAGGCTATCCTGTAGCGGTATAGACTACCACGTAGCTGTATAGGCTACTCTGTAGTGGTATAGGCTACCCTGTAGCGGTATAGACTACCACGTAGCTGTATAGGCTACTCTGTGGTGGTATAGACTACCATGTAGCGGTATAGACTACCCTGTAGCGGTATAGGCTATTCTGTAGTGGTATAGACTACCACGTAGCTGTATAGGCTACTCTGTAGTGGTATAGGCTATCCTGTAGCGGTATAGACTAACCTTTAGTGGTATAGACTACCACGTAGCTGTATAGGCTACTCTGTAGTGGTATAGACTACCATGTGTCGGTATAGACTACCCTGTAGCGGTATAGACTACCACGTAGCTGTATAGGCTACTCTGTAGTGGTATAGGCTACCCTGTAGCGGTATAGACTACCCTGTAGCGGTATAGACTACCACGTAGCTGTATAGGCTACTCTGTAGTGGTATAGGCTACTCTGTAGCGGTATAGGCTACTCTGTAGCGGTATAGGCTACCACGTAGCTGTATAGGCTACTCTGTAGTGGTATAGACTACTATGTGTCGGTATAGACTACCACGTATCGATATAGGCTAACCTGTAGCGGTATAGACTACCACGTAGCTGTATAGACTACTATGTAGCGGTATGGGCTATCCTGTAGCGGTATAGGCTACCAGGTATCGGTATAGACTACCACGTATCTGTATAGTTCACCACGGAGCTGTATAGGCTACTCTGTAGTGGTATAGGCTATCCTGTAGCGGTATAGACTACCACGTAGCTGTATAGGCTACTCTGTAGTGGTATAGGCTATCCTGTAGCGGTATAGACTACCACGTAGCTGTATAGGCTACTCTGTAGTGGTATAGGCTACCCTGTAGCGGTATAGACTACCACGTAGCTGTATAGGCTACTCTGTGGTGGTATAGACTACCATGTAGCGGTATAGACTACCCTGTAGCGGTATAGGCTATTCTGTAGTGGTATAGACTACCACGTAGCTGTATAGGCTACTCTGTAGTGGTATAGGCTATCCTGTAGTGGTATAGGCTACCCTGTAGCGGTATAGACTACCACGTAGCTGTATAGACTACTCTGTGGTGGTATAGACTACCATGTAGCGGTATAGACTACCCTGTAGCGGTATAGGCTATTCTGTAGTGGTATAGACTACCACGTAGCTGTATAGGCTACTCTGTAGTGGTATAGGCTATCCTGTAGCGGTATAGACTAACCTTTAGTGGTATAGACTACCACGTAGCTGTATAGGCTACTCTGTAGTGGTATAGACTACCACGTATCGCTATAGACTAACCTGTAGCGGTATAGACTACCACGTAGCTGTATAGACTACTATGTAGCGGTATAGGCTATCCTGTAGCGGTATAGGCTACCAGGTATCGGTATAGACTACCACGTAGCTGTATAGACTACCACGGAGCTGTATAGGCTACTCTGTAGTGGTATAGGCTATCCTGTAGCGGTATAGGCTACCACGTAGCTGTATAGGCTACTCTGTAGTGGTATAGGCTATCCTGTAGCGGTATAGGCTACCCTGTAGCGGTATAGACTACCACGTAGCTGTATAGGCTACTCTGTGGTGGTATAGACTACCATGTAGCGGTATAGACTACCCTGTAGCGGTATAGGCTATTCTGTAGTGGTATAGACTACCACGTAGCTGTATAGGCTATTCTGTAGTGGTATAGACTACCCTGTAGCGGTATAGACTACCCTGTAGCGGTATAGACTACCACGTAGCTGTATAGGCTACTCTGTAGTGGTATAGGCTATCCTGTAGCGGTACAGACTAACCTGTAGTGGTATAGACTACCACGTAGCTGTATAGGCTACTCTGTAGTGGTATAGACTACCATGTGTCGGTATAGACTACCACGTATCGATATAGACTAACATGTAGCGGTATAGACTACCACGTAGCTGTATAGACTACTATGTAGCGGTATAGGCTATCCTGTAGCGGTATAGGCTACCAGGTATCGGTATAGACTACCACGTATCTGTATAGACTACCACGGAGCTGTATAGGCTATTCTGTAGTGGTATAGACTACCCTGTAGCGGTATAGACTACCCTGTAGCGGTATAGACTACCACGTAGCTGTATAGGCTACTCTGTAGTGGTATAGGCTATCCTGTAGCGGTACAGAATAACCTGTAGTGGTATAGACTACCACGTAGCTGTATAGGCAACTCTGTAGTGGTATAGACTACCCTGTATCGGTATACTACCCTGTTGCGGTATAGACTACCCTGTAGCGGTATAGACTACCACGTAGCTGTATAGGCTACTCTGTAGTGGTATAGGCTACCCTGTAGCGGTATAGGCTACCAGGTATTGGTATAGACTACCCTGTAGCGGTATAGACTACCACGTAGCTGTATAGGCTACTCTGTAGTGGTATAGGCTATCACGTAGTGGTATAGACTACCTTGTAGCGGTATAGACTACCCTGTATCGGTATAGACTCCCTGTAGTAGTATATGCTACAATGTAGTGGTATAGACTACCATGTGTCGGTATAGACTACCACGTATCGATATAGACTAACCTGTAACGGTATAGACTACCACGTATCGATATAGACTAACCTGTAACGGTATAGACTACCACGTAGCTGTATAGACTACTATGTAGCGGTATAGGCTATCCTGTAGCGGTATAGGCTACCAGGTATCGGTATAGACTACCACGTATCTGTATAGACTACCTCGGAGCTGTATAGGCTACTCTGTAGTGGTATAGGCTATCCTGTAGCGGTATAGACTACCACGTAGCTGTATAGGCTACTCTGTAGTGGTATAGGCTATCCTGTAGCGGTATAGGCTACCCTGTAGCGGTATAGACTACCACGTAGCTGTATAGGCTACCATGTAGCTGTAAAGGCTACTCTGTGGTGGTATAGACTACCATGTAGCGGTATAGACTACCACGTAGCTGTATAGACTACCACGTAGCTGTAAAGGCTACTCTGTGGTGGTATAGACTACCATGTAGCGGTATAGACTACCCTGTAGCGGTATAGGCTATTCTGTAGTGGTATAGACTACCACATAGCTGTATAGGCTAGTCTGTAGTGGTATAGGCTACCCTGTAGCGGTATAGACTACCCTGTAGCGGTATAGACTACCACGTAGCTGTATAGGCTACTCTGTAGTGGTATAGGCTATCCTGTAGCGGTATAGACTAACCTGTAGTGGTGTAGGCTACCTTGTATCGGTATAGGCTACCATGTAGCGGTTTAGGCTACCATGTAGTGCTATAGGTTACCCTGTAGCGGTATAGGCTACCCTGTAATGGTAAACTAATCTGTGGTGGTAAAGACTACACTGTAGTGGTATAGGCTACCATGTCGTGGTATAGACTACCATGTAGCGGTATAGGCTACCATGTAGTGTTATAGTCTACCTTGTAGCCGTATAAACTACCATTTAGCTGTATAGGCTACTGTGTAGCGGTATAGACCACCATGTAGTGGTATAGACTACGCTGTAGTTGTATAGACTACCACATAGCTGTAAAGGCTACTCTGTGGTGGTATAGACTACCATGTAGCGGTATAGACTACCCTGTAGCGGTATAGGCTATTCTGTAGTGGTATAGACTACCACATAGCTGTATAGGCTACTCTGTAGTGGTATAGGCTACCCTGTAGCGGTATAGACTACCCTGTAGCGGTATAGACTACCACGTAGCTGTATAGGCTACTCTGTAGTGGTATAGGCTATCCTGTAGCGGTATAGACTAACCTGTAGTGATGTAGGCTACCTTGTATCGGTATAGGCTACCATGTAGCGGTTTAGGCTACCATGTAGTGCTATAGGTTACCCTGTAGCGGTATAGGCTATCCTGTAATGGTAAACTAATCTGTGGTGGTAAAGACTACACTGTAGTGGTATAGGCTACCATGTCGTGGTATAGACTACCATGTAGCGGTATAGGCTACCATGTAGTGTTATAGTCTACCTTGTAGCCGTATAAACTACCATTTAGCTGTATAGGCTACTGTGTAGTGGTATAGACCACCATGTATCTGTATAGACTACCACGTAGCTGTATAGGCTACTCTGTAGTGGTATAGTCTATCCTGTAGTGGTATAGACTTACCCTGTAGTGGTATAGGCTACCATGTATTGGTACAGGCTACCATGTAGTGGTTTAAACTACCCTGTATCGGTATAGACTACCCTGTAGCGGTATAGGCTACCATGTAGCTGTAATGACTACCCTGTATCGGTATACACTCCCCTGTAGTGGTATATGCTACCATTTAGCGGTATAGGCTACCCTGTAACGGAATAGACTACACTACCCTACAGTGGTATATGCTACCCTGCAGTGGTGTAGTCTACCATGCAACGGTATAGGCTATCCTGTAGCGGTATAGGCTACCCTGTAGCAGTATAGACTACCACGTAGCTGTACAGGCTACTTTGTAGCGGTATAGGCTACCCTGTAGAGGTATAGACTACCACGTAGCTGTATAGGCTACTCTGTAGTGGTATAGGCTATCCTGTAGTGGTATAGACTACCCTGTAGCGGTATAGACTACCACTTAGCTGTATAAGCTACTCTGTAGTGGTATAGGCTATCCTGTAGCGGTATAGGCTACCCTGTAGCGGTATAGACTAACCTGTAGCGGTATAGACTACCACGTAGCTGTATAGGCTACTCTGTAGTGGTATAGGCTATACTGTAGCAGTATAGGCCACCAGGTATCGGTATAGGCTACCCAGTATCTGTATAGACTATCCTGTAGCGGTATAGGCTACCCTGTAGCGGTATAGACTATCCTGTGGCGGTATAGACTACCACGTAGCGGTATAGACTACCACGTAGCTGTATAGGCTACTCTGTAGTGGTATAGGATATCCTGTAGTGGTATAGACTACTCTGTAGCGGATTGGACTACCACGTAGCTGTATAGGCTACTCTGTAGTGGTATAGGCTACCCTGTAGCGGTATAGGCTACTCTGTAGTGGTATAGGCTATCCTGTAGCGGTATTGGCTACCCTGTAGCGGAATACTGCCCTGTAGCGGTAAAGACTACCACGTAGCTGTATAGGCTACCCTGTAGTGGTATAGACTACCACGTAGTTATATAGGCTACCCTGTAGTGGTATAGAATACCCTGTACTTGTATAGGCTATCCTGTAGCGGTATAGGCTACCCTGTAGTGGTATAGACTACCACGTATTTGTATAGACTACCCTGTAGTGGTAAAGAATACCCTGTACTTGTATAGACTACCCTGTAGCGGTATAGGCTACCCTGTAGTGGTATAGACTACCACGTATTTGTATAGACTACCCTGTAGTGGTATAGAATACCCTGTACTTGTATAGACTACCCTGTAGCGGTATAGGCTACCCTGTACTTGTATAGACTACCCTGTAGCGGTATAGACTACCCTGTAGCGGTATAGACTACCACGTATTTGTATAGACTACCCTGTAGTGGTATAGAATACCCTGTACTTGTATAGACTACCCTGTAGTGGTATAGAATACCCTGTACTTGTATAGACTACCCTGTAGTTGTATAGACTACCCTGTAGTGGTAAAGAATACCCTGTACTTGTATAGACTACCCTGTAGCGGTATAGGCTACCCTGTAGTGGTATAGACTATCCTGTAATTGTATAGACTACCCTGTAGTGGTATAGGCTACCATGTAGTTGTATGGACTATCATGTAATGGTATAGGCTACCCTGTAATGGTATAGACTACCCTGTAGTTGTAGAGACTACCCTGTAGTGGAAAAGACTAGCATGTAGTGGTATAGACTATCATGTAGTGGTATAGACTACCCTGTAGTGGTATAGACTATCCTGTAGTTGTAGAGACTACCCTGTAGTGGAAAAGACTAGCATTTAGTGGTATAGACTACCCTGTAGTTGTATAGATTATCATATAGTTATATAGGCTACAGTATCCCCAAGAGTAGTGTAAGTTGCAACCCGAACACACATATCATCGTTGGAATCCATGTTTATTTCACAAAACTTCAACAATAACAATATTTACAACAATATTGAAGGAATCAACAATATCCAACTGTTGGAATAAATGACTAAATGCTATAACGTGGATGTGGCAGTATATAATGAGGATGTTGCAGTATATAGAAGATGAAGGGAGATGAGGAAAGTTTAGAAATTATTTCAAGACATAATGAGACTTCAGTAACTTGTAATTTACCTCCCTTCTAGCTTTATCGCTAGGTCCTGGTATTTGATCTACTTTGTGTTTATTATTGCACTACATTAAGACCTTTTCCATTATTTCTTAATTCCAAACTTATGAAATAGGGCATCTATTGCTTAATTCTTTTAAATGATGTATTTCCCATTACTCAGAGCAAGAATTTCTTACTTAGAATATATATACTGTGTTACCTGGATGAAATATTCCATCTAAAAGTAAGAAATGTTTGATTGGAGTAATGGATTAATAAATCCATAGCATGAGTTGAAATTATTTTGAGTAATTCTTCTAGTCTACATCTATAGATATGTCTCCTATACAATTCTATCTATTATATTAGTACTACTATATGAACAATGTTTTCCTGAGGCACGACCAACATGATCAAGATAAACATGATCAAGATCAACATGATCAAGATAAACATGATAAAAGATCAACATGATCAAGACAACATGATCAAGACAACATGATCAAGATCAACATGATCAAGCAACATGATCAAGATCAACATGATCAAGCAACATGATCAAGATCAACATGATCAAGCAACATGATCAAGATAAACATGATCAAGATCAACATGATCAAATTCAACATGATCAAGACCAACATTATAAAGACCAACATGATCAAGATCAACATGATCAAGACCAACATGATAAAGACCAACATGATAAAGACCAACATGATCAAGATCAACATGATCAAATTCAACATGATCAAGACCAACATGATCAAGACCAACATGATAAAGATCAACATGATCAAGACCAACATGATCAAGATCAACATGATCAAGACCAACATGATCAAGATCAACATGATCAAGACCAACATGATCAAGATCAACATGATCAAGCAACATGATCAAGATCAACATGATCAAGACCAACATGATAAAGACCAACATGATCAAGATCAACATGATCAAGATCAACATGATCAAGACCAACATGATCAAGATCAACATGATCAAGACCAACATGATCAAGATCAACATGATAAAGATCAACATGATAAAGACCAACATGATAAAGACGAACATGATCAAGATCAACATGATCAAGACCAACATGATCAAAACCCATTTTAACTCATTTTAGAATTACTTTACATTTAGAATTTTGTGATAGTTGATTTTAAGAAACATGATCAAGACCAACATGATAAAGATTAACATTATCCATGATCAAGACCAACATGATCAAGATCAACATGATCAAGACCAACATGATCAAGATCAACATGATCAAAACCCATTTTAACTCATTTTAGAATTACTTTACCGGTATATTTAGAATTTTGTGATAGTTGCCTTTAAGAAACTCATTACTCAGTGGGAGTCTAAATCTGTTTCTCGCAGTAATTTTAATCATAATAGTGTAAAGTGATGTCAACACGAGGAAGTCATGCCATGATAGAAACAACCAAATAAAACTATGAATGAAGCATTGTGATTGGTTAAAAAAGGTGCATTGATAACAAATGCACCAATGAAAACTCTTAATTTAGCAAAGGTGGAGCGACTCAATCCACTCTCTCAATGTCACCGAGGAATCGTCAAGTACTATACTTATAAGTGTGTAAAGTCTATCTGAAATTTTAATGCTAAATATGTTAATTAAATAGAAACTTATGCGGGAAATATATTTAGGACTGTCAATGTTTAACACATTTCCAAGGTGCGCCTCATACAGATATTTTCAAGGTTGTAGATCACAATATGAAACACAGTTATTTTTAAGTGTGATCACAGTTGTCTTTAAGGTGAGATTGATCAGTTATTTTTAAGGTGAGATCACAGTTATTTTTAAGGCGTGATCACACTGTAATCAACATTTTGAACCTTGTATGCACTAATATGAATGTACGTACAGACAATATACATGATTGTACATGACACAACTGGATGACATCTTACACATGTTACACCAATATACATGATTGCACATGACACAACTGGATGACGCCTTACACATGTTACACCAACATACATGATTGTACACGACACAACTGGATGACGCCTTACACATGTTACACCAACATACATGATTGTACATGACACAACTGGATGACGCCTTACACATGTTACACCAACATACCTGATTGTACATGACACAACTGGATGACGCCTTACACATGTTACACCAACATACCTGATTGTACATGACACAACTGGATGACGCCTTACACATGTTACACCAACATACATGATTGTACACGACACAACTGGATGACGCCTTACACATGTTACACCAACATACCTGATTGTACATGACACAACTGGATGACGCCTTACACATGTTACACCAACATACCTGATTGTACATGACACAACTGGATGACGCCTTACACATGTTACACCAACATACATGATTGTACACGACACAACTGGGTGACGCCTTACACATGTTACACCAACATACATGATTGTACATGACACAACTGGATGACATCTTACACATGTTACACCAACATACATGATTGTACATGACACAACTGGATGACATCTTACACATGTTACACCAACATACATGATTGTACACGACACAACTGGATGACGCCTTACACATGTTACACCAACATACCTGATTGTACATGACACAACTGGATGACGCCTTACACATGTTACACCAACATACCTGATTGTACATGACACAACTGGATGACGCCTTACACATGTTACACCAACATACATGATTGTACATGACACAACTGGATGACGCCTTACACATGTTACACCAACATACATGATGATGAGGTTTGATGACGTTTGCCCTATACTGTCAGTCCTCCCGTAGGTGATAACAATGTTAAACGAGACAAAAGGGCAAAAGTGACATGTAGTGCTCACTTACCCATAATAACAAGAGGTCAATGACCTTGAAGCTCTACTGATAGATTTTGATAGCTAGGTCAGCATTCCTACTGATAGATTTTGATAGCTAGGTCAGCATTCCTGTGAAGTTTCATAAAAACTGTCAAGTAGTTTCAGAGGAGTAGTCGCTACAAGTTGAAGTTTTTACTATATAACTCTAGGTAAACAAAGATGGCCACTGGCAGCCATGTTTAATGTCGAATCAAAATAATTTTCGACAAGGATCAACATCTCGTCATGCTGATCATTTCAGAAAAAGTCCCATATCAATATCACTTAGAGTTTTCAAGAAGTAGTCGCTACAAACTTGTATTTTAAAAATCTATTTTTAGCTTTGGTGGCCGTCTTGGATTTCACATCAACATGAATGTTTGCTAGGATCAACTAGACTTCATGGGCAACATTTCTGTACAGTTTCATGAATATCCATTCATTAGTTTCAGAGGAGTAGTTGCTACAAATAAAACTTTACGGACAGACGGACGGACGGACGGACAATGCACCACGGCATAAGCTCTGCTGATCTCTGATCAGTCGAGCTAAAAATAGCTAATAAATAAAATTTAACAATGGGATAAAGTTATTGAAAATGTATGCAATATATAAAACAAGGTAATTATGTATGTGATAAACATAGCAATATGTCAGAAAAGTGAAAACTATATTCTATAATACATCCTTAACGTATTTTTCTTTTTTATCATACACATATTAATATCATGCACTATTGTTATATTCTCCCTTGATTTTGTTTTATTTACAAAAACAGGTTACTATAAGGCCTATGATTAATTAACACACAAAAAATATCTCCCACGTTCTGTCGTGGCTATACATAAAGACTATCTATATTTGCCTTAGCCCGTTACTGCAATGTTAATCAAAAACTGCTTTATGTAATGTTATTATTGATCGTCATGGTAACACATTTACGTTTGCCTTAAACAGGATTATGTTTGCATTGTTGCCATTATGTTTAGCTCTAGACATATTTTTCCATCATGATTTATTTTATATACAAAGTATATATACATAGTTCCTGTTTTTACTCCATTTTACAGTCTTATAGCCTTCGTCAATCAGATGAAACTACATTCTGCATGTCACATGATATCAGATCACAACAACATACTGCATGTCACATGACATCAGATCACAACAACATTCTGCATGTCACATGACATCAGATGATTTATTACTCAGAATGATGACATTCAGGAAGTAGTTTCAAGTTATCCATGATTAACGTCATGGGTGCTTGATACACATGACAAAGGTTCTGGTGTCAGTTACCATGACACAGGCGGTGGTGTCAATACCATTATAAAGGCTGTGGTGCCAGTTACCATGACAAAGGCTGTGGTACCAGATACCATAACAAAGGCCATGATGCCAGTTACCATGACAAAGGATGTGGGGCCAGATACCATAACAAAGGCTGTGCTGCCAGATACTATAACAAAGGCCATGGTGCCAGTTACCATGACAAAGGATGCGGGGCCAGATACCATGACAAAGGATGTGGTGCCAGATACCATAACAAAGGCCATGGTGCCAGTTACCATGACAAAAGCTGTGGTGCCAGTTACCATGACAAAGGCCATGGTGTCAGTTACCATGACAAAGACTGTAGTGCCAGTTACCTTAACAAAGGCTGTGGTGCCAATTTCCATGACAAAGGCTGTGGTGCCAATTAATAGGACAGAGGCTTTGGTGCCAGTTACCACGACATAGGCTGTGATGCCAGTTACTATAACAAAGGATGTGGTGCCAGTTACTATAACAAAGGCTGTGGTGCCAGTTACCATAACAAAGGATGTGGTGTCAGTTACCAGGACAAAGGCTTTGGTGCCAGTTACCATGACATAGGCTGTGATGCCAGTTACTATAACAAAGGATGTGGTGCCAGTTACCATGATAAAGACTGTGATGCCAGTTACCATGACAAAGGATGTGATGCCAGTTACCATGACAAAGGATGTGGTGCCAGATACCATAACAAAGGCTGTGGTGCCATTACCATGGCAAAGGCTGTGGTGCTAGTTACCATGACAAAGGCTGAGGTGCCAGTTACCATAACAATGGCCATGGTGCCAGTTACCATGACAAAGGCTGTGGTGCCAGATACCATAAAAAAGGCCATGATGCAAGTAACTATGACATAGGCTGTGGTGCCAGATACCATAACAAAGACTGTGGTGCCAGTTACCATGGCAAAGGCTGTGAAGCCAGATACCATAAAAAAGGCCATGATGCAAGTAACTATGACACAGACTGTGGTGCCAGATACCATAACAAAGACTGTGGTGCCAGTTACCATGACAAAGACTGTGGTGCCAGATACCATAAAAAAAGGCCATGATGCAAGTAACTATGACATAGGCTGTGGTGCCAGATACCATAACAAAGACTGTGGTGCCAGTTACCATGACAAAGGCTGTGGTGCCAGATACCATAACAAAGGCCATGTTGCCAGTTACCATGACAAAGGCTGTGGTGCCAGATACCATAAAAAAGGCTGTGGTGTCAGTTACCATGACAAAGGCGGTGGTGACAGATACCATGACAAAGGATGTAATGCCAGATACCACAACAAAGGCCACGGTGCTAGTTACCATGACAACGGATGTGGGGCCAGTTACCCATAACAAAGGCTGTGATGCCAGTAACCATGACAAAGGCTGTGGGGCCAAACAGTTGAGTAAAAGAGCAGAGCTACATATTTTTGTGTATGAACTTTTCTTTAAGAGAATTTTGACATATATAATTGGCTACATTTTTAACAATTTAGATATACATATACAACTTATCTGATTTCTCTACTAGATATTAAATATATGCTCTACAAATACACCTGAGTACTATATGTCACAAATACACCTGAGTACTATATGTCACATATACACCTGAGTACTATATGTCACATATACAACTGGGTATTCTCATAATGAAAAAAAAACAAATATTGGAATATAATAAACATTTCTGAATGATTCAACAATATAATAATTAATATCAATATGTACAAATAAAACCATATCACACAATGAGCAAAAATCATTTACAAAACACACAATGAGCAACAGTAATAATTAGGTGACAGTGAAAGACTGCTTTATCAATTTTCAGAGTAAATCTAACATCAGCAAGTTCTATGTGCCATTGTCAGGCTTGTTTACATGTTTTCAACACAAGTTTACATGCTCTATATTACCGAAAATGATTTGAGTTGAATTGGTTATCAAAAATACCATAATACAATGCATGCAAGACAATTTCAGGCTCCCCCCCCCCCCCCCCCCCCCCCAACCCCATTTACATAGAAATTAAAATATGCAGAATGGGCTAGAACCTTCTCACCTTCAATGCAAAATATGTTCTTGTCACTCCATGTGTTCTCCCAATGTGTTCTGCCACCACTCGAGTGGCACATGAAACAACAAAGGGATCATTCAACCCTGAGTAACTGGATAAAAATATAACCTGAGAAAAACACTTATAATCATTGTGTACAAAATAACGTTGTTTACATGCATCTCATTAAAAATTAATCAATGTTTAGATATCCAAGTGGTCAACTAGATAAGACACTAGGTTGACCTATCACCTAAATAAGACACCAGGTGAGTCAATCAATCTCCTAGATAGACACTAGGTCGATCCATCACCTAGATAAGACACTAGGTCGACCCATCACCTAGATAGACACTAGGTCGACCAATAACCTAGACACTAGGTCGACCCATCACCTAGATAGACACTAGGTCGACCCATAACCTAGACACTAGATCGACCCATCACCCAGATAGACACAAGATTGACCCATCACCTAGATAAGACACTAGAGCGACCCATTACCTACATAGACACTAGGTCAACCCATCACCTAGATAGAGACTAGGTCGACCCATCACCTAGATAAGACACTAGGTCGATCCATCACCAAGATAAGACACTAGGTTGCCCCATCACCTAGATAAGACACTAGGTCGACCCATCACATAGTAGATAGACACTAGGTCGACCCATCACCTAGATAGACACTAGGTCGACCCATCACATAGTAGATAGACACTAGGTCGACCCATCACCTAGATAAGACACTAGGTTGCCCCATCACCTAGATAGACACTAGGTTGACCCATCACCTAGTAGATAGACACTAGGTCGAACCATCACCTAGATAAGACACTAGGTCGATCCATCACCTAGATAGACACTAGGTTGACCCATCACCTAGTAGATAGACACTAGGTCGAACCATCACCTAGATAAGACACTAGGTCGATCCATCACCTAGATAAGACACTAGGTCGACCCATCACATAGTAGATAGACACTAGGTCGACCCATCACCTAGATAGACACTAGGTCGACCCATCACCTAGATAGACACTAGGTCGACCCATCACATAGTAGATAGACACTAGGTCGACCCATCACCTAGATAAGACACTAGGTTGCCCCATCACCTAGATAAGACACTAGGTCGACCCATCACCTAGATAGACACTAGATCGATCCATCACCTACATAGACACAAGGTCGACCCACACCTAGTAGATAGACACTAGGTCAACCCATCACCTAGTTAAGACACTAGGTCAACCCATCACCTAGATAAGACACTAGGTCGACCCATCACCTAGATAGACACTAGGTCGACCCATCACATAGTAGATAGACACTAGGTCGACCCATCACCTAGATAAGACACTAGGTTGCCCCATCACCTAGATAAGACACTAGGTCGACCCATCACCTAGATAGACACTAGATCGATCCATCACCTACATAGACACAAGGTCGACCCACACCTAGTAGATAGACACTAGGTCAACCCATCACCTAGTTAAGACACTAGGTCAACCCATCACCTAGATAAGACACTAGGTCGACCCATCACCTAGATAAGACACTGGGTCGACCCATCACCTAGATAGACACTAGGTCGATCCATCACCTACAGACACTAGGTCGACCCATCACCTAGATAAGACACTAGGTCAACCCATCACCTAGATAAGACACTAGGTCAACCCATCACATAGTAGATAGACACTAGGTCGACCCATCACCTAGATAGACACTAGGTCGATCCATCACCTACATAGACACTAGGTCGACCCATCACCTAGGTAAGACACTAGGTCAACCCATCACCTAGATAAGACACTAGGTCAACGCATCACATAGTAGATAGACACTAGGTCGACCCATCACCTAGATAAGACACTAGGTCAACCCATCACCTAGATAAGACACTAGGTCAAACCATCACATAGTAGATAGACACTAGGTCAACCCATCACCTAGATAAGACACTAGGTCAACCCATCACCTAGTAGATAGACACTAGGTCAACCCATCACCTAGATAAGACACTAGGTCAACCCATCACCTAGATAGACACTAGGTCAACCCATCACCTAGATAGACACTAGGTCAACCCATCACCTAGATAAGACACTAGGTCAACCCATCACCTAGATAGACACTAGGTCAACCCATCACCTAGATAAGACACTAGGTCAACCCATCACCTAGATAGACACTAGGTCAACCCATCACCTTGATAAGACACTAAGTCAACCCATCACCTAGATAAGACACTAGGTCAACCCATCACCTAGATAAGACACTAGGTCAACCCATCACCTAGATAAGACACTAGGTCGACCCATCACCTACATAGACACTAGGTCAACCCATCACCTAGATAGACACTAGGTCAACCGATCCATCACCTAGATAAGACACTAGGTCGACCCATCACCTAGATAGACACTAGGTCGATCCATCACCTACATAGACACTAGGTCGATCCATCACCTACATAGACACTAGGTCGACCCATCACCTAGTAGATAGACACTAGGTCAACCCATCACCTAGATAGACACTTAGTCGACCCATCACCTAGATAAGACACTAGGTCAACCCATCACCTAAATAGACACTAGGTCAACCCATCACCTGGATAAGACACTAGGTCGATCCATCATCTAGATAAGACACTAGGTCGACCCTTCACCTAGATAGACACTAGGTCGATCCATCACCTAGATAAGACACTGGGTCGACCCTTCACCTAGTAGATAGACACTAGGTCGACCCATCACCTAGATAAGACACTAGGTCAACCCATCACCTAGATAGACACTAGGTCAACCCATCACCTAGATAGGACACTAGGTCAACCCATCACCTAGATAGACACTAGGTCAACCCATCACCTAGATAAGACACTAGGTCAACCCATCACCTAGATAAGACACTAGGTCAACCCATCACCTAGATAAGACTCTAGGTCAACCCATCACCTAGATAGACACTAGGTCGATCCATCACCTAGTAGATAGACACTAGGTCGACCCATCACCTAGCAGATAGACACTAGGTCGACCCATAACCTAGATAAGACATTAGGTCAATAAAGCACAACAGCCTATCACAAATACACTGATCTGATTGTGGCACATACTGAAAATTCACTGATGCGAGGATGTTTAGTCATGCAAGGATGTTTACTGATGGATGACGTCACGTGACAATAGCTACACATACAAAACAAACAAGTTTCAGACTTTTAAAACTACTACAACAGGAAGGGTTTCTTCTTTTGTTTACATATGAACAGAATGGTTTTCTTCTTTTTTTGATTACATATGCTACAATATGGATGATTTCTACCCATAACCTAATATTTTGGGCCTACTTTTTTGGGTCCTTAAATCTCAACCCATGATCTAGTATGTCGGGCCTATTTTGTTGGGTCCTTAAATCTCTACCTATTACCTAATGTTAAATAATTACATGAAATGTCCCTATAATCAAAAATAAAGTGTACAAGGACTTGTGGTGGATGTCAACTTACTGTTCTTATCATCTCTATCATCATGGATGCCTACACTAACAAGATAAAACTAATGTATAATAAAGCTTTCAATTTGATTCTTAAAATTTCAACATATTTTGTGATGCCAAATATTTCACTAACATGTCAATGCCAACAAACAGTATAGTCAATCGTTACCTTGCTCTATTCTACCTATTATTTCCCCACCCAGCCATTACATCTGCTCATATTTTGAGAGTCTTTTTATCAATATTTCGTTTTCCTTCTTCACTTTTTGAACCTCCAGTCTCATTGTTTCATACTGCTGTTCCAGGAATGCTGCTCGCATGGCAATCTGGTTCTCCTTCACTCTACGGGCGTCCCTAGAGCGCTTGGCTGCCACGTTGTTCTTTGACCTTCGATTCCAGTACTTGTCATCCTTGGCATTATCTTCAACGAATATCTGATTTAAAAAAATTATGTTGTGATGCAGTTTTATACACTTCTTAAAACTGTTGTAAAAATTGCTGTTCCCTATCACTGGTCACCTAAGTATCGAAATTCGCAACAAGAAGCCAGGGCATCAATAAATATCCCCATTCCCAACCACACTACCAACCCTCAATCAGTGATTCATTTTGAAATCGGCTTTAATGAAACCATGGGTCCAAACTAAAAAAAAATAATTAAGCAAAATTTGTTAAAAATAATCTATATAACCAGTATTTGATTATGAATTCAGCCTGAATTAGTCCCTAGAACTCACATAAATTAGAACAATTGAGTCCTAATGAAAATGAATGGGTTCTGTGACAGTGCTGACAAGTTTGTCGAAAGATCAAAACAAAAATTAAAAGGATTGGAATATAGGCTAAGTCAATTGATTTTGATTTGCCTTGTTTTAATTGTTCATTTTTCTCCTTCAGATTAAGGTACCGTGTTGATGAACCTATTTTAGATGCACATATTTTGAAATGATGGGTCCTCAAAAAAATATGTGAGTCAGGGACTCAGGATACGCAGCAAAATGAAACACTGCTCAATGCCTTAGTTTTTATTTGATGGATGAAAGAGCCTTGACATTAACAATTTAAAAGTAGACATGAATCAAAAAATAACAGGCCCAAGAGGCCTTGTATCACTCTACTGGCTGCATGGTGTCCATGGTAATATATCTCATTGACAAATTAAACTTATATCTTGATCGATGGATAAAAGAGCTCCTACACAAACAATTTAAAACTAGATTTGCATCCAAGGAAATAATCAAAAATTCAAAGTTGAAAAAAGGCCATAGTTTTGCTAAAATTCAATACAAAGTTATGTTACATGTGCCTACCAGTGCCCTTAATGGTAATGAATGGTAATGAAGACATATTCCAAGCTTCACATATGTATGACCAGTGGTTTCTGAAATACGTGTAACTGAACTTGCCAAAAATTTAACTTAAAAGTCAAAACCGATGTAAGTACAATAGCTTTAAAATATAAATAGGAAGATTACTTAGATTAGGGCCAAAAATATAACTTTTTTTTGATTATTGGATCAGGGAAGGGGTTTGGGAGGTTCATATGTTTTCCTCTGTATCTTTGAACATACAACATACAACATGGAAGCCTCAGAGCAAGGCCGTTGTTCATACCGAACATTTCATTTGAAAACCTGCCGGGGCTGGGCCATTTTTTCCTCTGGCATTTAACATGTACAACTTTGATGGTCGAAGGGGACTTGGCAATGATCGTTTACGGCCAAATGTTTTGAGCGTTTCTTGAAAAGAATATTTGTTAAGGTTTGGTATATATCTAGTAACAATGGCCATTTTGAATGTTGCATAGACCATAATGTTCACAAACTTTTAGGTCTACTAGGCTCTAATAACTTTGAACAAGAGGCCCAAGAGGGCCTGTGGACGCTCTACTGGCTAAAACAGCTCTTATAGATTTAGATAGATATAGCTAGATATAGCTCTCTTCTCCTATAGATTTAACAAAGAAAAATACAATATAGAATTTTTCAACAAATCAAGGGCCATAACTCTGTTATTACTAACAAGATCTAGCTAGTTTTCGAAATTGTCCAGGATTTCATTGATATACCGCGCTTTGCACAACTAGACATCATACTGAAGCTTCCTGCCAAATTTCGTAGAAATCCAACAAGCCGTTTAAGGAGTAGCGCCGACAAGAAATTTAAAATAAAAATGTCAAAGGGCCATAACTCCGTCAAAAATCAGCAAACTGGAACAAAAGCGTGATATGCACAACTAGACATCTTACCGATGCTTCCTGCCAAGTTTCGTCGAAATTCAACAAGGCATTTAGGATGAGTAGCGCCGACAAGAAATTTTAAAGTAAGTGTCAAGTTATTAAAAAGATAATGAAAAAATTAAAAAAAAAAAAAAATCAAATCAATCAAAAAAAAAAAAAGGAAAAAAAAAAAAAAAATTGGAACAATTAAAAAAAAAAAAAAAAAAAATTGCAATTGAAAAAAATTAAAAAAAAAAATCAAATTAAAAACTAAAAAAAAAATAAAAACAGCTTTTGCCTATACAACCCTAAGTAAAAGTGACCCCCAGGGTGGGGCCAAATATGACCAATAGGCCACCATTTGAACAAACTTGGTAGAAGACCATAAGCTTATAGCAAATGCAAAATATTAAACCTCTGGCTCTTGCAGTTTCAGAGAAGAAGATTTTTTAAGTTTTTCCCTATACATGTCTATGTAAAACATGTGACCCTTGGGGCGGGGTCAAATGTGACCCGAGGGTCACAATTTGAACAAACTTGGTAAAGGACCATAAGCTTATAGCAAATGCAAGATATTAAACCTTAAGCTGTTGCAGTTCCAGAGAAGAAGATTTTTTTCAGTTTTTCCCTATACAAGCATTTATGTAAAACTGTGACACCGGGGCGGGGCAAGATGTGACACCAGGGTCACCATTTGAACAAACTTGGTAAAGGACCATAAGCTTATAATAAATGTTTAATATCAAACATCTGGCTCTTGTAGTTTCCGAGAAGAAGATTTTTAAAAAAAAAGATCCTATATAAGTTCTATGTAAAACTGTGACCCTTGGAGCGGGGACAAATTTGACCCCAGGGTCAGCATTTGAACAAACTTAGTAGAGGACCATAAGCTGATGCTACATGTAATACATGAGAGCTCTGTGCCATGTGGTTCCAGAGAAGATTTTTTTTTCATTTTTGCCTATACAAGCCTATGTAAAACTGTGACCCCCGGGGTGGGGCCAAATGTGACCCCTGGGTCACCATTTGAACAAACTTGGTAGAGGACCACAAGCTTATAGCAAATGCAAAATATTAAACCTCTGGCTCTTGCAGTTTCAGAGAAGAAGATTTTTTAAGTTTTTCCCTATACATGTCTATGTAAAACATGTGACCCTTGGAGCGGGGCCAAATGTGACCCGAGGGTCACCATTTGAACAAACTTGGTAAAGGACCATAAGGTTATAGTAAATGCAAAATATCAAACCTCCGGCTGTTGTAGTTTCCGAGAAGAAGATGATTTTTTTTAGTCTATGTAAAATTGTGACCCCCGGGGCGGGGACAAATTTGACCCCAGGGTCACCATTTGAACAAACTTAGCAGAGGACCATAAGCTGATGCTACATGTAATACATGAGAGCTCTGTGCTTTGTGGTTTCAGAGAAGAAGATTTTTTAAAGTTTTTTCCTATATGTCTATATGAAAAACATGCAAAACCTCAATATACAAACTTTGGACCCACGGGGCACGGCCATTTTTGACCCCGGGGACTTTATTTGAACAATATTGATAGTCTAGGCGTTGGCGATCATTTTAAAAGAAAAACTGTTGAAATCTGTCCAGAGGTTCTGGAGAAGAAGATTTGTTAAGGTTTCGACCATATATGGTGATGGCAGCCATCTTGGATGTAGCGCTGACCTAATTTTAAAAAATCTAAAAAGCATTCATCTAAGGATCATCCATGTGAAGTTTGGTCAAAATTAGCCAAGCGGTTTCTGAGGAGAAGTCGTTTGAAGAAAAGTTAACGGACGACGGACGACGGACGGACGACGGACGACGGAAGACGGACAACACACCATCCCATAAGCTCTGCTGGCCCTTGGCCAGTAGAGCTAAAAATGAAGAATTTTACCTTTTTCGACTTCTTTATGATGGGCTGAGGTTTCAGTTCTTCTTCAGAGAATTTTCTCATTGTTGGGTCAAAATTCTCCTGACCTGTTACAATATAAACATATATATATATAACCATTTTTCTTGTTGGGTCAAAATTCTCTTGAAAAATTAACATTATTGATCTATACAGGGTTGTAGAGTAATTGTGCAGACAATTTTTTCATGATCGGTCCAATGCAACCTTGTACTTCGACCTACTGACCCTAAAGTTAATGGGTCACATGCTCAACTTGGACAGTCTATCCGTGAAATTTGATGAACATGGCTACAGAGGTTCAATAGCGTTCATGTGGATAAGGGTTTTAATGATCAGGCCATGCGACCTTGAACCTTGAAAGTCTACCATTGAATTTTGATGGAACGTGACCGCAGAGGTAGAAAAATAACCGTGCGAATATGGGTTTTCAGGTTAACTTCATGGTGCACTTCATAACTGTTTCATGACGTTCCATGACTGAGAATTACTGTTCCATTACTGAGAACCACAGTTCCATGACCATGAGAACTACTGTTACATGACTGAGAACTACTGTTCCAAGTCTGAGAACTACTGTTCCATGACTATGAGAACTACTGTTCCATGACCATGAAAACTACTGTTCCAAGTCTGAGAACTACTGTTCCATGACTGAGAACTACTGTTCCATGACTATGAGAACTACTGTTCCATGACCATGAGAACTACTGTTCCATGACCATGAGAACTATTGTTCCATGACTATGAGAACTACTATTCCATGACCATGAGAACTACTGTTCCAAGTCTGAGAACTACTGTTCCATGACTATGAGAACTACTGTTCCATGACCATGAAAACTACTGTTCCAAGTCTGAGAACTACTGTTCCATGACTGAGAACTACTGTTCCATGACTATGAGAACTACTGTTCCATGTACATGAGAACTACTGTTCCATGACCATGAGGACTACTGTTCCATGACCATGAGAACTATTGTTCCATGACTGAGAACTACTATTCCATGACTGAGAACTAGTGTTCCATGACCATGAGAACTACTGTTACATGACTGAGAACTACTGTTACATGACTGAGAACTACTGTTACATGACTGAGAACTACTGTTCCATGACTGAGAACTACTGTTCCATGACTATGAGAACTACTGTTCCATGACAATGAGGACTACTGTTCCATGACCATGAGAACTACTGTTTCATGACTGAGAACTACTATTCCATGACTGAGAACTAGTGTTCCATGACCATGAGAACTACTGTTACATGACTGAGAACTACTGTTACATGACTGAGAACTACTGTTACATGACTGAGAACTACTATTCCATGACTGAGAACTAGTGTTCCATGACCATGAGAACTACTGTTACATGACTGAGAACTACTGTTACATGACTGAGAACTACTGTTACATGACTGAGAACTACTGTTCCATGACTGAGAACTACTGTTACATGACTGAGAACTACTGTTACATGACTGAGAACTACTGTTCCATGACTGAGAACTACTGTTCCATGACCATGAGAACTACTGTTCCATGACTGAGAACTAGTGTTCCATGACCATGAGAACCACCTTTCCATGACTGAGAACTACTGTTACATGACTGAAAATTACTGTTACATGACTGAGAATTACTGTTCCATGACTGAGAACTACTGTTCCATGACAACTACAGCTCCATGACTGAGTACTGTTCCATGACCATGAGAACTACTATCACATGACCATGATAACTACTGTTCCATGACTATGAGAACTACTGTAACATGACTATGAAAAACCATGAGAATCACTATTAAACAACCTTAAGAACCACTATTACATGACTGAGGACTGTTCCATGACCATAAGAACCAGTTCCATGACCATGGGAACCACTGTTCCATGACTATTCCACTGTTCCATTCCATGCGAACCACAGTTCCATGACCGAGAACTACTGGTACATGACTGAGAACTACTGTTCCATGACCATGAGAACTACTGTTCCATGACCATGATAAATACTGTTCCATGACCATAAGAACTACTGTTACATGACTGAGAACTACTGTTCCATGATCGTGAGTGAGAACTACTGTTCCATGACTGAGAACTACTGTTCCATGACTGAGAATTACTGTTCCAGGACCATGAAAACTACTGTTTCATGACTGAAAATTACTGTTTCATGACCATGAGAACTACTGTTCCATGACTGAGAATTACTGTTCCATGATCATGAGAACTACTGTTTCATGACTGAAAATTACTGTTCCATGACCGTAAGAACTACTGTTACATGACTGAGAACTACTGTTCCATGGCCATGAGAACTACTGTTACATGACTGAGAATTACTGTTCCATGATCGTGAGTGAGAACTACTGTTCCATGACTGTGAGAACTACTGTTCCATGACTGAGAATTACTGTTCCATGACCATGAAAACTACTGTTCCATGACTGAGAACTACTGTTCCATGACTGAGAATTACTGTTCCATGACTGAGAACTACTGTTCCATGATCGTGAGTGAGAACTACTGTTCCATGACTGTGAGAACTACTGTTCCATGACTGAGAATTACTGTTCCATGGCCATGAGAACTACTGTTACATGACTGAGAATTACTGTTCCATGATCGTGAGTGAGAACTACTGTTCCAAGACTGTGAGAACTACTGTTCCATGACTGAGAATTACTGTTCCATGACCATGAGAACTACTGTTACATGACTGAGAACTACTTTTCCATGACCATGAGAAATACTGTTCCATGACCATGAGAAATACTGTTCATGACCATGAGAATTACTGTTCCATGACTGCGAACTAATGTACCATGATGGAGAACTACTGTTCCATGACTGAGAACTAGTGTTCCATGACCATGAGAACTACTGTTCCATGTCTGAGAACTACTGTTCCATGACTGAGAACTACTGTGCCATGACCATGAGAACTAGTGTCCCATGACCATGAGAACTACTGTTACATGATTGAGAATTACTGTTCCATGACTGAGAACTACTGTTACATGACTGAGCGCTACTGTTACATGACTGGGAACTACTGTAACATGACTGAGAACTACTGTTACATGACTATGAGAATTACTGTTCCATGACTGAGAACTACTGTTACATGACTATGAGAATTACTGTTCCATGACTGAGACCTACTGTTACATGCCTGAGAGCTACTGCTACATGACTGAGAACTACTGTTCCATGACCATGAGAACTACTGTTACATAACCATGGGAACTACTGTTCCATGACTGAGAACTACTGTTACATGACCATGAGAACTACTGTTACATGACTGAGAACTACTGTTCCATGACCATGAAAACTAATGTTCCATGACTGAGAACTACTGTTATATGACCATGAGAACTACCGTTCCATGACCATGAGAACTACTGTTCCATGACTATGTAACTACTGTTACATGACTATGAAAAACCATGAGAATCACTATTAAACAACCACTGTTACATGATTGAGGACTGTTCCATGACCATAAGAACCAGTTCCATGACCATGGGAACCACTGTTCCACAACCATTCCACTGTTCCATTACATGCGAACCACAGTTCCATGACCATGAGAACTACTGTTACATGACTGAGAATTACTGTTCCATGACCGAGAACTACTGTTCCATGACCATGGGAACCACTGTTCCATGATCATGGGAACCACTGTTCCATGACCATTCCACTGTTCCATTACATGCAAACTACAGTTCCATGACCATGAGAACTACTGTTACACGACTGAGAATTACTGTTCCATGACTGAGAACCACAGTTCCATGACCATGAGAACTACTGTTACATGACTGAGATCTACTGTTACATGACTGAGAACTTCTGTTACATGACTGAGAACTACTGTTCCAAGTCTGAGAACTACTGTTCCATGACTATGAGAACTACTGTTCCATGACCATGAAAACTACTGTTCCAAGTCTGAGAACTACTGTTCCATGACTGAGAACTACTGTTCCATGACTATGAGAACTACTGTTCCATGACCATGAGAACTACTGTTCCATGACCATGAGAACTATTGTTCCATGACTGAGAACTACTATTCCATGACCATGAGAACTACTGTTCCAAGTCTGAGAACTACTGTTCCATGACTATGAGAACTACTGTTCCATGACCATGAAAACTACTGTTCCAAGTCTGAGAACTACTGTTCCATGACTGAGAACTACTGTTCCATGACTATGAGAACTACTGTTCCATGTACATGAGAACTACTGTTCCATGACCATGAGGACTACTGTTCCATGACCATGAGAACTATTGTTCCATGACTGAGAACTACTATTCCATGACTGAGAACTAGTGTTCCATGACCATGAGAACTACTGTTACATGACTGAGAACTACTGTTACATGACTGAGAACTACTGTTCCATGACTGAGAACTACTGTTCCATGACTATGAGAACTACTGTTCCATGACCATGAGAACTACTGTTCCATGACAATGAGGACTACTGTTCCATGACCATGAGAACTACTGTTCCATGACTGAGAACTACTATTCCATGACTGACAACTAGTGTTCCATGACCATGAGAACTACTGTTACATGACTGAGAACTACTGTTACATGACTGAGAACTACTGTTACATGACTGAGAACTACTATTCCATGACTGAGAACTAGTGTTCCATGACCATGAGAACTACTGTTACATGACTGAGAACTACTGTTACATGACTGAGAACTACTGTTACATGACTGAGAACTACTGTTCCATGACTGAGAACTACTGTTACATGACTGAGAACTACTGTTACATGACTGAGAACTACTGTTCCATGACTGAGAACTACTGTTCCATGACCATGATAACTACTGTTCCATGACTGAGAACTAGTGTTCCATGACCATGAGAACCACCTTTCCATGACTGAGAACTACTGTTACATGACTGAAAATTACTGTTACATGACTGAGAATTACTGTTCCATGACTGAGAACTACTGTTCCATGACAACTACAGCTCCATGACTGAGTACTGTTCCATGACCATGAGAACTACTATCACATGACCATGATAACTACTGTTCCATGACTATGAGAACTACTGTAACATGACTATGAAAAACCATGAGAATCACTATTAAACAACCTTAAGAACCACTGTTACATGACTGAGGACTGTTCCATGACCATAAGAACCAGTTCCATGACCATGGGAACCACTGTTCCATGACTAATCCACTGTTCCATTCCATGCGAACCACAGTTCCATGACCGAGAACTACTGGTACATGACTGAGAACTACTGTTCCATGACCATGAGAACTACTGTTCCATGACCATGATAAATACTGTTCCATGACCATAAGAACTACTGTTACATGACTGAGAACTACTGTTCCATGATCGTGAGTGAGAACTACTGTTCCATGACTGAGAACTACTGTTCCATGACTGAGAATTACTGTTCCAGGACCATGAAAACTACTGTTCCATGACTGAAAATTACTGTTTCATGACCATGAGAACTACTGTTCCATGACTGAGAATTACTGTTCCATGATCATGAGAACTACTGTTTCATAACTGAAAATTACTGTTCCATGACCGTAAGAACTACTGTTACATGACTGAGAACTACTGTTCCATGGCCATGAGAACTACTGTTACATGACTGAGAATTACTGTTCCATGATCGTGAGTGAGAACTACTGTTCCATGACTGTGAGAACTACTGTTCCATGACTGAGAATTACTGTTCCATGACCATGAAAACTACTGTTCCATGACTGAGAACTACTGTTCCATGACTGAGAATTACTGTTCCATGACTGAGAACTACTGTTCCATGATCGTGAGTGAGAACTTCTGTTCCATGACTGTGAGAACTACTGTTCCATGACTGAGAATTACTGTTCCATGGCCATGAGAACTACTGTTACATGACTGAGAATTACTGTTCCATGATCGTGAGTGAGAACTACTGTTCCATGACTGTGAGAACTACTGTTCCATGACTGAGAATTACTGTTCCATGACCATGAGAACTACTGTTACATGACTGAGAACTACTTTCCCATGACCATGAGAAATACTGTTCCATGACCATGAGAAATACTGTTCATGACCATGAGAATTACTGTTCCATGACTGCGAACTAATGTACCATGACGGAGAACTACTGTTCCATGACTGAGAACTAGTGTTCCATGACCATGAGAACTACTGTTCCATGTCTGAGAACTACTGTTCCATGACTGAGAACTACTGTGCCATGACCATGAGAACTAGTGTCCCATGACCATGAGAACTACTGTTACATGATTGAGAATTACTGTTCCATGACTGAGAACTACTGTTACATGACTGAGCGCTACTGTTACATGACTGGGAACTACTGTAACATGACTGAGAACTACTGTTACATGACTATGAGAATTACTGTTCCATGACTGAGAACTACTGTTACATGCCTGAGAGCTACTGCTACATGACTGAGAACTACTGTTCCATGACCATGAGAACTACTGTTACATGACTATGAGAATTACTGTTCCATGACTGAGACCTACTGTTACATGCCTGAGAGCTACTGCTACATGACTGAGAACTACTGTTCCATGACCATGAGAACTACTGTTACATAACCATGGGAACTACTGTTCCATGACTGAGAACTACTGTTACATGACCATGAAAACTACTGTTACATGACTGAGAACTACTGTTCCATGACCATGAGAACTAATGTTCCATGACTGAGAACTACTGTTATATGACCATGAGAACTACCGTTCCATGACCATGAGAACTACTGTTCCATGACTATGTAACTACTGTTACATGACTATGAAAAACCATGAGAATCACTATTAAACAACCACTGTTACATGATTGAGGACTGTTCCATGACCATAAGAACCAGTTCCATGACCATGGGAACCACTGTTCCACGACCATTCCACTGTTCCATTACATGCGAACCACAGTTCCATGACCATGAGAACTACATTTACATGACTGAGAATTACTGTTCCATGACCGAGAACTACTGTTCCATGACCATGGGAACCACTGTTCCATGATCATGGGAACCACTGTTCCATGACCATTCCACTGTTCCATTACATGCAAACTACAGTTCCATGACCGTAAGAACTACTGTTACATGACTGAGAACTACTGTTCCATGGCCATGAGAACTACTGTTACATGACTGAGAATTACTGTTCCATGATCGTGAGTGAGAACTACTGTTCCATGACTGTGAGAACTACTGTTCCATGACTGAGAATTACTGTTCCATGACCATGAAAACTACTGTTCCATGACTGAAAACTACTGTTCCATGACTGAGAATTACTGTTCCATGACTGAGAACTACTGTTCCATGATCGTGAGTGAGAACTACTGTTCCATGACTGTGAGAACTACTGTTCCATGACTGAGAATTACTGTTCCATGGCCATGAGAACTACTGTTACATGACTGAGAATTACTGTTCCATGATCGTGAGTGAGAACTACTGTTCCATGACTGAGAATTACTGTTCCATGACCATGAGAACTACTGTTACATGACTGAGAACTACTTTTCCATGACCATGAGAAATACTGTTCCATGACCATGAGAAATACTGTTCATGACCATGAGAATTACTGTTCCATGACTGCGAACTAATGTACCATGACGGAAAACTACTGTTCCATGACTGAGAACTAGTGTTCCATGACCATGAGAACTACTGTTCCATGTCTGAGAACTACTGTTCCATGACTGAGAACTACTGTGCCATGACCATGAGAACTAGTGTCCCATGACCATGAGAACTACTGTTACATGATTGAGAATTACTGTTCCATGACTGAGAACTACTGTTACATGACTGAGCGCTACTGTTACATGACTGGGAACTACTGTAACATGACTGAGAACTACTGTTACATGACTATGAGAATTACTGTTCCATGACTGAGAACTACTGTTACATGCCTGAGAGCTACTGCTACATGACTGAGAACTACTGTTCCATGACCATGAGAACTACTGTTACATGACTATGAGAATTACTGTTCCATGACTGAGACCTACTGTTACATGCCTGAGAGCTACTGCTACATGACTGAGAACTACTGTTCCATGACCATGAGAACTACTGTTACATAACCATGGGAACTACTGTTCCATGACTGAGAACTACTGTTACATGACCATGAGAACTACTGTTACATGACTGAGAACTACTGTTCCATGACCATGAGAACTAATGTTCCATGACTGAGAACTACTGTTATATGACCATGAGAACTACCGTTCCATGACCATGAGAACTACTGTTCCATGACTATGTAACTACTGTTACATGACTATGAAAAACCATGAGAATCACTATTAAACAACCACTGTTACATGATTGAGGACTGTTCCATGACCATAAGAACCAGTTCCATGACCATGGGAACCACTGTTCCACGACCATTCCACTGTTCCATTACATGCGAACCACAGTTCCATGACCATGAGAACTACTGTTACATGATTGAGAATTACTGTTCCATGACTGAGAACTACTGTTACATGACTGAGCGCTACTGTTACATGACTGGGAACTACTGTAACATGACTGAGAACTACTGTTACATGACTATGAGAATTACTGTTCCATGACTGAGAACTACTGTTACATGCCTGAGAGCTACTGCTACATGACTGAGAACTACTGTTCCATGACCATGAGAACTACTGTTACATAACCATGGGAACTACTGTTACATGACTGAGAACTACTGTTCCATGACCATGAGAACTAATGTTCCATGACTGAGAACTACTGTTATATGACCATGAGAACTACCGTTCCATGACCATGAGAACTACTGTTCCATGACTATGTAACTACTGTTACATGACTATGAAAAACCATGAGAATCACTATTAAACAACCACTGTTACATGATTGAGGACTGTTCCATGACCATCAGAACCAGTTCCATGACCATGGGAACCACTGTTCCACGACCATTCCACTGTTCCATTACATGCGAACCACAGTTCCATGACCATGAGAACTACTGTTACATGACTGAGAATTACTGTTCCATGACCGAGAACTACTGTTCCATGACCATGGGAACCACTGTTCCATGATCATGGGAACCACTGTTCCATGACCATTCCACTGTTCCATTACATGCAAACTACAGTTCCATGACCATGAGAACTACTGTTACACAACTGAGAATTACTGTTCCATGACTGAGAACCACAGTTCCATGACCATGAGAACTACTGTTACATGACTGAGATCTACTGTTACATGACTGAGAACTTCTGTTACATGACTGAGAACTACTGTTCCATGACAATGAGAACTACTGTTCCATGACCATGGAAACCACTGTTCCATGACCATTAGTCACTGTTCCATGACCATTAGTCACTGTTCCATGACCATGACTATAGAAAGACAGTTGGGACAAAGGGGTATGGCAATATTCAATAGTGCATGCTTCAGACAGTTGGGACAAAGGGTATGGCAATACTCAAAAATGCATTCTTCAGACAGTTAGGACAAATAGGTATGGCAATATTCAAAAGTGCCTGCTTCAGACAGTTGGGACAAAGGGTATGGCAATATTCAAAAATGCATTCTTCAGACAGTTAGGACAAAGGGTATGGCAAGACAGTTGGGACAAAGGGTATGGCAATGCTCAAAAATGCATTCTTCAGACAGTTAGGACAAATAGGTATGGCAATATTCAAAAGTGCCTTCTTCAGACAGTTGGGACAAAGGGTATGGCAACCGACCAATGATCGATCATTAATCGATTAAACATTGCTGCTATAAAAGACAAGTATAAGCCTTTTTCAGACTATAATGAAGAACAGAATCACATGCCAACTATGTTCTGGTAATAAAGGAACTGAATGAAACATATATTTTAAAAAATAATTTGTGATACCCACTACAAATATGTTATTACTTGTTGCAAACTTATCTCATTATTTTCTTGCATGTTTTAGTAAGCCATAATGTCCAAGTAAAGTTGATAAGGAAAAAGTGTAATCGATTAATCAGATCAAAGGCATAACTGATTGATGATCGATCAAATCAATTAATCGGAACAACACTAGGCAATACCCAGTAGTGCCAATATGTTTTTACCTGGTACAGTGTTTTGCATCAGCAGAACATTACTGTCGCCTTCACATGAGCTCCCTTGTTGCGAGCTCTCCCACTGAGAAGAGGGTGAAGGACTGCATGCTGCTTCGGAGCTCTCCCACTGAGAAGGTGGAGAAGGACAAACGCTTGTGTTCAGTAATGGAGGACTCATCTGTCTGTATACTACAATAACCAAATTTGTTTTTATCAGCAGTGGATATTTTGTATAATTTCAGGACATGACAGACAGAGCTGCAAGTACTGCTACTTACTGTCAAACGTGTTCTGTAAAATAAATATGGATTAGGTGTAAAGCTGCACGGTTAGCTGTCAGAACTCGAGGGTGAAGACAAGACCTCGCCATTTAATGACCATTAGGCCTACCTGGTATAGTGACCAAGGCTATATCTTGTGATTTCATTTGAAACTTGGTCTCAGTAAGTTTCTTCTTAGCTGGCGCGGATGCAGCTGCCGCCTGTGACTCAGTTATGGGAACCTTCAGCTCAAATGTACTCTCCAATAAGCCTGCAATAGGGCAAATTATTAGAATGTTTATACCTTTAAAGGGACACTTGGCAATCTTGATTTTTTTTGAAAACATCCCCGCCAAGATTCGTTGAAGTCCAGCAAGTTCAGAATAGACTAAATGGGACAAAGTTTGTGTATTAACCCCTTTAAAGGGCCATAACTCTGCCAAAAATCATTCAACCGGAATATGGCGATGATATGCATAACTAAACTTGATACTGATTATCATTGTCAAGTTTCGCTGAAATCCGGCCAGAAAAGGTTGGGTATCAAAAACCTTTAATGGGCCAAAAATCTGTAAACCGAAACGCTAGGATGATTTGCATAACTACAGTTGCTGCCACGCGGATTACGACTAATCACACTGATTTTGTCCCCGCGATCTGCGGACAGTCCACTCAACGCGGGGACAATAAATTTTGACCACCGCGAGACAATCACCGCGATCCATTTTGATTCGCACACCGCTTTACCCAGTGTGAAATTGCAGGCCATCGCCGCGATTTACCTTCAGTATCAATGTACACTTTTGCAGTCAATTTAATGCATTATTATTCAATAACTATTAAAAAATCGAAGAAGAAGACAATTTTATTTTGTTTTCGGAAAATTCAAATGCCTGGATAATGTATTCACGATAGTTATATGGCGGTTCCTATTACCGACTTCGCGGTGACTGAACATAAATTTCAATTAGTAATTCTTATACTGAAAATTAGAATAATATTTTTAATTAATCGTTATTTGTAACACATTTTACTATTCTGCTGTTGATTATTAATACATCGATGGGTTCTTTAGTCAGAAATAATCCGAAAAAATTGTAAAGAATTCCGGGTCATAGACCCGTTATTAGTGCCATAGACCCGTTATTAGTGCCGTCTTGTTAATAGGTACACACATCGCAAAGGATTGTGGGTAGCCAATTTATGTCCGGTGAAGAGAAATGCCACTTTTGGACAACAAAAACAAAAAAATTGTGTTATTAAATGCATTAAAAGTTTGAAATACGTATTGCTTTCGAAATTGTATTTATCAGTTTTATTTCATTTTTTATTGATCCCTGCTCTAATTTCCCCCGCGTTCCCCTGCGAACCTATCACAGAGAATCGCGGTGATTGCTTTCTTTCGAGACTGGATTTTGCAATCGCGGCAATTTTTATGGTCGCGGGGTATCCCAGCGATATTTCGGGTGACAAGCGGGGATTTGTGACTTCGATTGAAAAACGGCCGAGGAGATGCTGCGAAAAAGTCTTAATCTGCGTGGCAGCAACTGTAGGCTTGGTGCTGATCATCCCTGCAAAGTTTCGTTGAATCCAGCGAGGGTTCAGGAGAACTAGTCCAGACAAAGTTTGTGTATTAAACCCTTTAAAGGGCCATAACTCTGCCAAAAATCATTCAACCAGAACACGGCAATGATATGCACAACTAGATGATATGCTCAACCGATCAGCCCTAAAAACAAGAGGGCCAAAATGGCCCTAAATCGATCACCGGAGTACTGGCACATTATCAAACTTCTTCGAAATCTTATGGTCATATACAATCTGTGCAAGTTTGGTTAAGATTGTTCAAGAAATGTGGGCTCTGTTGTGTATAACAACACTGATATAAAGACACTGACAAAGTTTGGTAAATTTCAAATACAAAATGAAGGTGCTAGAATGTAACATCTGGGGCAGGGCCAAATGTGTCCCCAGGGCTACATGTAATATATGGGAGCTTTGTGGTTTCAGAGAAGAAGATTTTTTAAGTTTTTTTCCTATACAAGTCTATGTAAAACCGTGACCCCCGGGATGGGGCCAAAAACTTGGTAGAGGATCATAATAAGTACTGATAAAGGTGATCCCTTCGGATCCCTTGGCAAACACAATTAAGAGAATAAAGCAGCAGACTTGGTTTTATTTTGTCTGTTCATGAGAAGTAATGAAAGAAGCAACACCTCTCACGTCCCCTAGCACAGGCTTAAGCGGTATTCTACTTCAAAGCCACCTATATTGGGCTCGTTGATCCCAAAGGATCAGTAAAAATAACACTATTGATTCGTAGCTTATAGAAGATGCAAAATATTTAACCTCTGGCTCTTGCAGTTTCAAAGAAGAAGATTTTTAAGTTTTTCCCTATACATGTCTGTGTAAAATATGTAACCCTTGGGGCGGGTCAAATGTGACCTGAGGGTCACCATTTGAACAAAATTGGTAAAGGATTTTTTTCCCCCCCTTATATAAGTCTATGTTAAACTGTGACCCCCGGGGCGGCCAAATTTGACCCCAGGGTCACCATTTGAACAAACTTAGTAGAGGACCATAAGCTGATGCTACATGTAATACATGAGAGCTCTGTGCCTTGAGGTTTCAGAGAAGTATATTTTTAAAAGTTTTTCCTTATAATTATGTCTATATGAAAAACATGCAAAACCTCAATATACAAACTTTGGAACCTGGGGCGTGGCCATTTTTGACCCAGGGGACTTCATTTCAACAAACTTGTTAGTCTAGGCGTTGGCGATCATTTTAAAAGAAAAACTGTTGAAATCTGTCCAGCGGTCATTGAGAAGAAGATTTTTTAAGGTTTCGACCATATATGGTAATGGTGGCCATCTTGGATGTCGCGCTGACCTAATTTTAAAAATTTAAAAAGTATTTGTCTAAGGATCACCCATGTGAAGTTTGGTCAAAATTAGACAAGTGGTTTCTGAGGAGAAATCGTTCGAAGAAAAGTTAACGACGACAACGGACGGACGACGGACTAAGAGTCATCGAAATAGATCACCTTGAGCCTAAAAATAGGGTAGGTCAGTAAGCATTTTCTTTTTCTTTTTTTCAGCAAAATATTGTGAGATTCTAATTATCACAAAAAAAAGTTGATGATACAACATGAACATTAATTTCTCTGTGATGTTGTCAGTTTACCTCGATATAAGACTGCCGCCAGTTAAATTATGCATTCTTGTAACAAATAGTATTACATTTTAAACATAGTTATACCACCAGTACCCAGCGGATTACAGAAAATATAAAATAGTGTTATGTTTCACTATCATGATGTAAGCTATGTGACAAATCATTGTTCAGAACAAATTGAGAAGAAATTATTCCCCCTCCTCCCCCACCCACCATTTTGGCATAAAAAGCTTTAGGGTCGACCCCTTAAAAATAGGGTCGGTCGGGCCACCGGAAACACATCTATTTTTCTTTTTGGCCTAATGTATTACAGGAAGAAAGTTTTCAAGTTTGTACATTCAGTTGTGTAAAACATGGCACCCATGGGACGGGTCCAGATTTAATCCCATGGTCACCATTTGAACAAATGGTAGATTTTGTTTGTTTGTATGGTGTTTTACGTCATTTTCAATGCATGTAAGGTCATATATGATGGTTGATTTTTTGTGGTGGAGACAGACCACCCACTTTTCCTGGTCTGTACACTTCCCTCCCGCCAACCGTAAAAATCGACACTTCCTCACATGCTGAGCTCCCAGTGGGATTCAAACCCGCAGCGGTGAGCAGCGAGAAGGTTTACAACCAACGTTGTTTACCCCTCGACCACGGAGAAGCTCAACTTGGTAGATATCCAAATCTTGCAGTTTTAGAGACGACAATTAATAGTTAAAGGTTTTTCTGCATATCATGGATGTACACCTAACTTAATGTTAAACTGTGAGCCCCAGAGTGCAGGGCCAAAAGAGAAATACATGTAATAATAAAAGTGGCGAAATAATTTAACTTTGGCGAATGTGATTGGCGAAAGAAATATCCAATGTCAGTCATGAATGTTGTGTATTACTTTCCAATCTCGTCATACCCCTAAATTTTCCCCTGTATAATCGCCTAATAACTCTGCCAAAATTAGCACCTCTTATTTCCATGTCCAGGAGGCAACACTTGTCCATGATGAAGTGTGAAATACACACATTTGGTGTCGAGTATACATTAGGCTTTAATTATAACTGAAGGATAAAATAAACCAGTGATCAGTATAATTCCAGATAAGATTTTGTACTTGTATACATGTACAGTATCAATAACATACTGATTTTTATTTGCCAATGAATAAAACCTTCCAAAACAATGCATAGGTCGGAATAAAGGTGCGAGTTTTGTGAGAAAATCAACAGTGCTCAAAGAAAAAATTTTATTTGCCAATGAATAAAACCTTCCAAAACAATGCATAGGTCGGAATAAAGGTGCGAGTTTTGTGAGAAAATCAATAGTAAGAAGATGGTTATTTCATACATTTGAAGCTGACATTGTTGCCATGGTGATTACTGTACCTAACCAACCTCATGTACTATTCATACAATGTACCGTATCATCCCTAATAAACGACCCCCAGGGAATAACATTTTTGAAAAAGGAGGGTTTATTTGAGACCAAAAACACATCATTTAACTTTTAAATCAGACATTATTTAATAAAAAAATTTACCAAGAAAACCAAAGTCTGCATGTCAATCAATCAATTAATGCATCAGATTATAATGTTTCTAGTGATTTAGTGTGTTCCATTGTGAATGAAACAGATTAACTTGCGTGTTTTGGTAAGTTTTAAAAACATTATTTCTGAAAAAAAAGGTGCGGATGCGTTTATTAATGGGAGGGGCATTTATTAGGGATTATAGTGTACTTCAAATTAAAGAAGTTTCAGACACAAATGTCAGATATTATCATTTACATAAGTGATACAAGATTTACCACATACAACATCATACATTATTGTCAGATTTAGCGTGTATACAAACATAAAACATGATCTTTAGATAGATACTTATAAATCAAAATGCAAATCTTAAAAAAATCAACTCTACATGTATGATACCTGAAGCAATAGCACAGATCGATATTGACGTAACACAAGACTGTAAATTTCACGAAAATATCGAGCCATTGAACAATAGAAGCACAATCAAATTCAATAGATTCCCGATCTGTTTTTGGACAAAATCATTCATATTTGTACGAATGAAATCTATTTTTAGCAATTTTAGCAATCTTGATCCGTGCTATTTGAGATCATCATTCATATAACTTTGTCGCAAAAACCTGCCTGATTTCTCTAGTCTGGCGTCGATTTATGTTTTGGTAATTAACGTAATGCCTGTATTTAGATATCTCTGGTCTACTGTTAATGTTGGAGTATATGGACAATATGTTATAATACAGCTGCACGTGCTATTCTTTGTCGGAGGTATCATTGGTTTGATTGGTTGAAATGGTTAAATGGTCGACAAGTGGTGTCATGTTAATTTCAGGGTTTTTTGGTCTACACCTTTTGGAAATAAAGGCCGTTTCTTTCCGACTAGAAAATGAAGTGCTCTAACACCTGAATACATTACTTGAAATTACTGAAGTTTAAGGTTCTACTGAAAAACAATAGTGCCACTGTAGACCCCTACCAGTAACAAAAGTGAGTCAGATAAACAAGGTCTGGTCAGTTCAGAAGGAGATTTTTTTCAAGATGTTCCAATATATATTTTTTTATCATGCAGATATGCACTTTTCTGCCTAATAAAGGGGTGACCTATTAAATTTTGCTTTATTAGGCAAGTTGACCAATAGAGCAAAGCAATGCGGAATCCCTCGGAGTTTATTGTACGTAACGTTATCTGACGTCATGCACGTAACGTTGCCCGACGTCATAAAACAAAAAAAACAAAACATGGCCGCGTCCTCGATAAGTGTAACATTCTGAGAAACAGGTAATAATAGTAAATCCTACAAAAAATGTGGATAATCTACATGATAAATAGAATATTATGTCAGTGCCTTTTACTATCAAGTTTATTAGGCTCGGCACGAAAACGAAGAATGGCTCGACAGAGCCTCACCATTCTTCGTTTTCTAAGTCTCGCCTAATAAACTTGATAGTAAAAGGCACTGACATAATATTCTCTATTTAACTGATACCCATCGCAATGCCAATATGTTCCCCAGGATCACCATTTAAAAAAAATTGGTAGACGGCCATACCCAAATGACACTTGCAACATATGAGAGCTCTCTACCTTGTGATTTCAGAAAATAAGACTTTTTAAATTTTCTCTAAATAAGACTACATGACTTATTGTATGTTAGGGCTCATGAGAAGGGACCAAATTTTACCCAAGGGTCTACATTTGGCACTATCCTTGGTGTAAAATGAGCATAACAATATGCTATGGTGGCACTCAATTTTACCCAAGGGTCTACATTTGGCACTATCCTTGGTGTAAAATGAGCATTACTATATGCTATGGTGGCACTATACTGAGTGTAAAAGTGGGCAATACAGTATGCTATGGTGGCACAATCCTTTGTGTAATAGTGGACATTACTGAATACTAATGTGTCACTATCCTTGGTGTAAAAGTGAACATTACTGAATACTATGGTGGCACTATTTTTGGTGTAAAAGTGGACATTACTGAATACTATGGTGGCACTATCCTTAGTGTAAAAGTGAACATTACTGAATACTATGGTGGCACTATCCTTGGTGTAAAAGTGAACATACTGAATACTATGGTGGCACTATCCTTGGTGTAAAAGTGGACATTACTGAATACTATGGTGGCACTATCCTTGGTGTAAAAGTGGACATTACTGAATACTATGGCGGCACTATCCTTGATGTAAAAGTGGACATAACTGTATACTATGGTGGCACTATCCTTAGTGTAAAAGTGGACATTACTGTATACTATGGTGGCACTATCCTTAGTGTAAAAGTGGACATTACTGTATACTATGGTGGCACTATCCTTAGTGTAAAAGTGGACATTACTGTATACTATGGTGGCACTATCCTTAGTGTAAAAGTGGACATTACTGTATACTATGGTGGCACTATCCTTAGTGTAAAAGTGGACATTACTGTATACTATGGTGGCACTATCCTTAGTGTAAAAGTGGACATTACTGTATACTATGGTGGCACTATCCTTAGTGTAAAAGTGGACATTACTGTATACTATGGTGGCACTATCCTTAGTGTAAAAGTGGACATTACTGTATACTATGGTGGCACTATCCTTAGTGTAAAAGTGGACATTACTGTATACTATGGTGGCACTATCCTTAGTGTAAAAGTGGACATTACTGTATACTATGGTGGCACTATCCTTAGTGTAAAAGTGGACATTACTGTATACTATGGTGGCACTATCCTTAGTGTAAAAGTGGACATTACTGTATACTATGGTGGCACTATCCTTGGTGTAATAGTGGACATTACTGAATACTATGGCGGCACTATCCTTGGTGTAAAAATGGACATTACTGTATACTATGGCGGCACTACCCTTGGTGTAATAGTGGACATTACTGAATACTATGGTGGCACTATCCTTGGTGTAAAAGTGGACATTACTGAATACTATGGCGGCACTATCCTTGGTGTAAAAGTGGACATTACTGAATACTATGGCGGCACTATCCTTGGTGTAAAAGTGGACATTACTGTATACTATGGTGGCACTATCCTTGGTGAAAAAGTGGATATTACCGAATACTATGGTGGCACTATCCTTGGTGTAAAGTGGACATAACTGTATACTATGGCGGCACTATCTTTGGTGTAAAAGTGGACATTACTGTATTCTATGGCGGCACTATCTTTGGTGTAAAAGTGGACATTACTGTATACTATGGCGGCACTATCTTTGGTGTAAAAGTGGACATTACTGTATACTATGGCGGCACTATCTTTGGTGTAAAAGTGGACATTACTGTATACTATGACAGCACTATCCTGGGTATAAAAGTGGACATTACTGTATACTATGGTGGAACTATCCATGGTGTAAAAGTGGGCATATTGTTGACACTAAGATACTTACATCTCTCTATACCGGAAGGTTCTGATGACGTTGGGGACCCGTCGGGACTAAGCGTGTGTGGCGATGATTCAGACTGTCTCCTTGGCGGTGATGTTACCGGCATGTAGTAGTTACTCGGGCTCGGCAGACTGGTTTCCTTTATCCTGGGGCTGAGATGCCCACCACCTTTTGGACTGATGGGGCCTATCAATATGGGCGAGTCTCTTGGTGATGATGATGGGCTCTGACTCAAAGCAGTCGTCAGCAGGCTGATTGTCTGTTATACATGTAGAGAGAGATATATGAATACCTTTTTTCAGTGATTTAAATCAAGATATTTTTTTGAGAGGATACTGGAAAAATAACAAAAACAAATTCTTTCATTTTATCAATGTATTGTACCTGTTTTACATAATACATGTACGAGGGCTGTTCCAGAAGTCTGTGTACTGATCTTATAATTTTGTTATGACCATAAAGATCGAAATAAAAAAATACACAATGCTCATATCAAAACTGTCCTTTTTACAACTATTTGCATATTATATGTGTCAGGTGCACGGAGCAGAACGCCAACGTTTGTGGTGTGGCGTGTAGATTTTCATGTTTATGCAGCGCTGATAGGTTTATCTGTTCTTTCCCAGTTAAAAATCTAAGCATCCAGTTGGACTGAAGTACTGGAAAGAGCACGCACAGACAATCGCCTGTTTTCATAAAGTAACATTTTGACTCTGGCAATAATTTGCTGACACTGTCCTTCCACAGCCCTGATCATCTTCAACTAAGTAACGACCTTCGCGAAATCGCTTTAAATATCAACTTAAATGCTAGCTTCGGTGTTTTCCTAATCTCACACAAAATGTTATGGCTGAACGCTGCTCCGTTTCGCAAAGACGTCATAAATTTTGGTTGTTTTTGTTTCACAACACATTCTGTTTTATTGCAGATCCACAACCATTACAGCTAAGCCATTGAACTGATTGAACACTTCAGGAAATAATGTCAATACCATCATACAACAGAAGACAAAATGGTGCGTCAAATGATGTAGTTTAGTCATCGCGCCTTTTTGCCATATATGGCATATTGACAAACAGTCTTCAAATCTAGCCACTAGTCCGATGCCTGAGGCCAGTAAAATATGTGTCGGGCCTGTAAAAATCATAAGCTGGCAGGCCCGGCAGGCCAGTACAAATTTTCGCAGGTATGAGGTTGAAAAACAAACATTTCAAGCAGTCCGGAGTTGTTTATTATTTACTTCATTCAGGAAATGTCGAAATACACAAGCTGGTATACGCGCATATTTGACCAATTTACACACCCTTCTGATGGCGTTTTTTTGTCATATCGGTATACCAGTACGAGTAGGGGAGAGTGTGTGTGTGTGTGTGGGCCCCTACCTCTCATTACCAAGCATCTATTATCATTAATTAAAAACAATACCATTATACATGTACATTATAGGATCGCTTGACTTTGTCCTGTTTGGTTGTATTTGGGCCAATAAAATACATACACATATGCTGTAATGTCAATTGTATTCGGGCCAGCAACATTTCAGCCAGGCCAGCATTATTTTGAAGTTCACTGGCCCACTGGCCAGTCGTTTGAAAAGTTTTTTGTGAAGACTGGACAAAAGACATTTTAAAGCAAATAAATCACTGCAAATTGATTAAAAATAAATATATATACACATGTAAAAATTGTATGCTTAATTTTATATTTGCAGTGATTTTCTTTGCTTTAAAAGACATTTTGTCAATATGTTCTATAAGGTAAAAAGGCGCGATGACCTCATCGTTCCAAGATGGCTGCCTCCATTTATGTATCTTTGCACATTTTCAATAGGTCATATCTCCTTTATTTTTCGTGGCATTTTGATAATTCTTTCAGCTTTTTTCACACTTTTCAGAGCTCTTTAAAATCAACCTTGAAAACAGTGCATCAACCCCTTTAAAGGTCAAAATGATACTCAATAAATAAATCGAGACGCTAAGGTAAACCCTTCAAGATTGCCGTGTGTCCCTTTAAGAACATAATTTTTTATGTGAAATTATAAGTAGGCAATATAAAGCAAGAAACAAAAATTACAGGAAAGCACAGACTTCTAGAACAGACCTTGTCCACTTCAAAATAGAACTTACATGTACATGTATGTCCAATTAATAAAGAACATAAATGTAGTATAGTTTATGTTTTTGACATGTTTACAGTGATTGTAAAATAATAGCCTACAAGTCAAATGTTTAAAGAAACTAACTCGCCAAATAAGACAACACTACAAAACCATTTACATGTATCAAAACTCTATCTAGGTATTCAGCTCATATAATAAAATTATAAGTATATGTGCAGATTAAAAGTATAGGCTTAGTAACGGATCCTTAAAATACCCGTGACTGAAGTTATGCGTAAGAAGAATTTAGAGTTGGTAACTGTTAATTCAACACTGCAGTTTTGGGGGTTGCAGGCTTGCCTGGTTAAATCCGTTTATAGAGAGTCCTGGGCTTTTTTTCGGAAATAGGGATTTCGAGTTAAAGGGGAAAAAATATGTGATTTCGAGATATAGGTGGAACAGAGTATTAGGCAAAAATTGAAGATTGTGCAAAAGAGATACATTTTAGATAAACTGTCTTCAATAAATGTATCCCAAACATAATAATGTTGAGAAAGCTAAAGATGGAAATAATGTTAAGCAAAAAAAAAAAAACATTTTATTTTAGGGGGAATTTTCTCAGCTAAAGAGGGGAAAAAAGTAGTCTGTTTTTCAAGGGGAAGGGGCCGAATGGGAAGTGCCCCTGTTTATGAAGGGAAAAAAGCCTTGGTGTCTATACTGTTTGGATTCTCAAAATATACAAGTTATATATACACTCAAGAGATATGAAAACGCAACACAGGAATTTCCGCTATATATTGTATGTACAATATGCTGCTTTTAATCGAATGGTACATGGCTACGTAAGACCTTTCCTTTTGGAAAAAATACTAAAACAACCAACAATAAAGCAAATAGTATTCCTTCAAAGTTTCATTATTGACAGAGTACGCGTTTGGCTCAATCATGTGAGCAAACTTAGGATGCAACATTTTGCAAACTATTTACGTTAAATACAGTACTGAACTAGCTCAGTTTTTCAAAGAGCAACTTCAACATTTATGAAGTTCTTGTTACAAGGTGTGGTGTGATTAAAACGTCTACAACATCACAGTTGTGTCCTTTTCTCTAATTATTGTGTGGCTGTGTGACTGGGTGACTGCGTGATTCTCTTTTATTTTGTAAACAAGAATGGATTCCAAGGTAAACAACTGAATATAGATAGCGATAAGATGAATAACAACTTTCTGGCATAATGATGACTTATTGGCCCTGTGGACCACTCTGGAACCACACAGGGAAAAAGGGTGGTTCCAATGACTTATTGGCCCTGTGGACCACCCTGGAACCACGCAGGGTCAGGCAGTGGTTCCAATCACTTACTGGCCCTGTGGACGGGTATAGGGGTGGTTCCAATGACTTATTGGCCCTGTGGACCACCCTGGAACCACACAGGGTAGGTTCCAATGACTTATTGACCCTGTGGACCACCTTGGAACCACACAGGGTAAAGGGGTGGTTCCAATGACTTATTGGCCCTGTGGACTACCCTGGAACCACACTGGATAAAAGGGGTGGTTCCAATGACTTATTGGCCCTGTGGACCACTCTGGAACCAGGCAGGGTCAGGCAGTGGTTCCAATCACTTCTTGGCCCTGTGGACCACTCTGGAACCATGCAGGGTAAGGCAGTGGTTCCAATGACCTTTGGCCCTGTGGACCACTCTGAAACCACACAAGGTTAGGCAGTGGTTCCAATGACGAAAATGTTTGAGAAAAAATGTGTTAACAGGTCATTGTACAATATTAGAGTGGAAAAGTGTAGGTGAAACAAAGGGCCGTAATTCTGTTATAAATTCAATGACGGGTGATGTACAGGGACAGTTGTTATGTGTATAATAAGTTTGGGAACAATCAATTAGAAAATGTTTGAGAAAAAATGTGTTAACATGTACAATATTAGATTGGAAAATTGATGGGTGATGTAAAGCGACATAAGGTCATCAGTTGTTATGTGTACATGACATTTGGGAACAATCTATTTGAAAATGTTTCCGAAAAAATGTGTTAAACCATGTTAACAGGTCATTATACAATATTAGAATGGAAAATTCTAAGTCAAACAAAGGAACATAACTCTGTAATAAATTAGGCAATCAATGAAGGGTGATGTAGAGAGACATAAGGCCATTAGTTGTTAGGAGTATATGAAGCCTGGGAACAATCCATTCAAAATATGCAAGTATTAAAAATGTGTTAGGTGACGCGACAGGACAAAAATATGTTACGGGACGCGACGGGATAATGTGATTCCTATATAGCCCCCACTTCATTTTGAGAAAGCGAGGTATAATGATTTATTGGCCCATGCTGCCCATGCTGTACGATAGAGGTTCCAATGACTTTTTGGCCATGTTGACCACTCTGGAAACACACAGGGTAAGAAAGTGGTTCCAATGACTTTTTGGCCCTGTTGACCACTCTGGAGCCACACAGGGTAAGAAAGTGGTTCCAATGACTTTTTGGCCCTGTTGACCACTCTGGAAACATACAGGGTAAGACAGTGATTCCAATGACTTTTTGGCCCTGTTGACCACTCTGGAAACACACAGGGTAAGAAAGTGGTTCCAATGACTTTTTGGCCCTGTTGACCACTCTGGAACCACACAGGGTAAGATAGTGGTTCCAGTGACTTTTTGGCCCTGTTGACTTTTTGGTCCAAGAGACTATGCTGGAACCACACAGGGTAAGATAGTGGTTCCAATGACTTTTTGGTCCATTGACCATGCTGGAACCACACAGGGTAAGATAGTGGTTCCAATGACTGTTTGGCCTATTGACTATGCTGGAACCACACAGGGTAAGATAGTGGTTCCAATGACTTTTTTGGCCCTGTTGACCACTCTGGAAACACACAGGGTAAGATAGTGGTTCCAATGACTTTTTGGCCCATTGACTATGCTGGAACCACACAGGGTAAGATAGTGGTTCCAATGACTTTTTGGCCTATTGACTATGCAGGAACCACACAGGGTAAGATAGTGGTTCCAATGACTTTTTGGCCTATTGACTATGCTGGAACCACACGGGGTAAGATAGTGGTTCCAATGATTTTTTGGCCCATTGACTATGTTGGAACCACACAGGGTAAGATAGTGGTTCCAATGACTTTTTGGCCCATTGACTATGCTGGAACCACACAGGGTAAGATAGTGGTTCCAATGACTTTTTGGCCTATTGACTATGCTGGAACCACACAGGGTAAGATAGTGGTTCCAATGTTTTTTTTGGCCCTGTTGACCATGCTGGAACCACACAGGGTAAGATAGTGGTTCCAATGACTTTTTTGGCCGTGTCGACCACTCTGAAAACACACAGGGTAAGATAGTGGTTCAAATGACTTTTTGGCCCTGTTGACCACTCTGGAACCACACAGGGTAAGATAGTGGTTCCAATGACTTTTTGGTCCTTGACTATGCTGGAACCACACAGGGTAAGATAGTGGTTCCAAAGACTTTTTGGCCCATTGACTATGCTGGGACCACACAGGGTAAGATAGTGGTTCCAGTGACTTTTTGGCCCTGTTGACCACTCTGGAACCACACAGGGTAAGATAGTGGTTCCAATGACTTTTTGGCCCATTGACTATGCTGGAACCACACAGGGTAAGATAGTGGTTCCAATGACTTTTTGGCCCATTGACTATGCTGGAACCACACAGGGTAAGATAGTGGTTCCAATGACTTTTTGGCCTACTGACTATGCTAGAACCACACAGGGTAAGATAGTGGTTCCAATGACTTGTTTGGCCCTGTTGACCATGCTGGAACCACACAGGGTAAGATAGTGGTTCCAAAGACTTTTTTGGCCGTGTTGACCACTCGGGAACCACACAGGGTAAGATAGTGGTTCAAATGACTTTTTGGCCCTGTTGACCACTCTGGAACCACACAGGGTAAGATAGTGGTTCCAACGACTTTTGGTCCCTGACTATGCTGGAACCACACAGGGTAAGATAGTGGTTCCAAAGACTTTTTGGCCAATTGACTATGCTGGGACCACACAGGGTAAGATAGTGGTTCCAATGACTTGTTGGCCCTGTTGACCACTCTGGAACCACACAGGGTAAGATAGTGGTTCCAATGACTTTTTGGCCCATTGACTATGCTGGGACCACACAGGGTAAGATAGTGGTTCCAATGACTTTTTGGCCCTGTTGACCACTCTGGAACCACACAGGGTAAGATAGTGGTTCCAATGACTTTTTGGCCCACTGACCAATGCTGGAACCACACAGGGTTAAGCTGTGTTTCGAGTGACTTATTGGCCCTGTTGATCACTCTGGAACCAGGCAATGTTAGATGGTGGTTCCAATGACTTTTTGGTCCCTGACTATGCTGGAACCACACAGGGTAAGATAGTGGTTCCAAAGACTTTTTGGCCCATTGACTATGCTGGGACCACACAGGGTAAGATAGTGGTTCCAATGACTTTTTGGTCCTGTTGACCACTCTGGAACCACACAGGGTAAGATAGTGGTTCCAATGATTTTTTGGCCCATTGACTATGCTGGGACCACACAGGGTAAGATAGTGGTTCCAATGACTTTTTGGCCCTGTTGACCACTCTGGAACCACACAGGGTAAGATAGTGGTTCCAATGACTTTTTGGCCCACTGACCAATGCTGGAACCACACAGGGTTAAGCTGTGTTTCGAGTGACTTATTGGCCCTGTTGATCACTCTGGAACCAGGCAATGTTAGATGGTGGTTCCAATTACTTAACCATATTTCATTTCTCACTATTTTTACAGCATGACATTTGTACACAATAGAAGAAAATGGATTCAGAACTGAGATAAATACTTCAGATGTTCTTCTCCAATTACGTGATCAACTGCTTACAGAAGGTGTTAATGAACGTACCTGGCCATCTTCTGATGCTGGGTTCACAGGAATCCCATTTTCAGACAAAAACTCATCAAGGTCCATGTATTCCAGATCAAAGTCTCCATTATCCGAGCTTGCTCTCTCCCACAGGTTAGGTCCCAGGAAGGCCGAGTTGGCATTGGGCATAAAGCCAGCATGTTTACTGTTCTTCTTCAGATCAGATAAACCTACAAAACAGAGAAAAACGAACAATGTATAGTTTGTATACGTATTTTACAATATTTACGGTATTGCTCAATACAGACAACCAGGATTTAAGCCCATAACCATAATGATATTAATTAACAAGAGGTCAATGACCTTGAAGCTCTACTGATAGATATTGATAGCTAGATCAGCCATGTGAACCTGTGAAGTTTTACCAGCACTTTCAGAAAAGTAGTCGCCACAAGATTTTCCTATATAACTCTATATAAACAAGACTGCGACCATGTTTAACATTGAATCAAAAGGATTTTGTTTAGGACCAACATGTCATGCCAGTAAAGGTTCCAAATCAGTATGATTATCACTTATGGTTTTTGAGAAGTAGTCGCCACAAAACTGTATTTTTAAAATCTATTTTAGCCATGGCGGCCATGTTGAATTTACTGCCAATCTGAATGTTTGCTAGGATCAACTAGACATCAAGAGCAACAGTTTCATGAAAATCCATTCAGTAATTTCACAGGAGTAGTTGCCACAAGTTTTTCCTATAACTCTATGTAAAGGAAGATGGCCACTTGCGGCCATGTTTGACATCGAGAAATATTTTTTTGTTAGAACTGTGCCAGTCATTTTGGTAATGGTTCCAAATCAATATCACTTATGTTTTTTGAAAAGTAGTCGCCACAAAATTGTACTTTAAAGTCTATTTTTAGTCACGGCCACCTTGAATTTTTTAAGACAAAATCGGTCGGAAATTTGGAATCGCCCGACCGCCGATGACTGGCGAATTTTCTTATGATTTTCATTCTTTGTTATTTTCATTCTTTGTTATCTTTCTTTTCGCCTATGGCGATTTGGCGAATGGTTAACGTGAAAGCGGACGAGAGTTGGGAACGCACGATATGCATGCCACCAGACCACCACATACATGTAATGGGATTTGCCTCCGTTAAATGTTAGGGCTGGCTGCAGGTCCGATTGACCTTCTATAATGATACAGGTTACAAATCATGCACATAGTTTCTTACATGATACCAGGGAGTACGTTATAGGGAGGAGAAACGGGCTCGTTTTGCCGATTTATGTTGTCGCGCATGTGTTTTACTACTCCGTGAAAATGACTACTTCCAGTTGTTTCGCGAGTGTGTGAAAAACAGCAAATTCTTATAAATTATTACACTTACAAACTCAATAAAGGTGCTTAATGTAAACACAAGTATTATTTATTTACATTGTGTCCTCTGATACAGAGCGTGTATTTGTTTGCATGTTTAAAAGCACATTTTACCAGACGGTTCCGTGTAACAAAGATGGCGCCACTCTGCGCCAAATAAAAAATAGTGACAGTGTATAGCTATTGCAAACGAGATACGAGACTACGGGTTATTTAGGCATTAATAATAACACAAGAGGTCAATGACCTTGAAGCTCTACTGATTGATTTTGATTTCAGGAAGTAGTCGCTACAAACTTGTTTTTTGAAAATTTATTTTTAGCCGTGGCAGTCATCTTGAATTTCCGGCCGACCTGAAATTTTGCTAGGATCAATTAGACTTCAAGAGCAACATTCCTGTGAAGTTCATGAAAATCCGTCAAGTAGTTTCAGAGGAGTAGTCGCTACAAGTTTTCATTATATAATTCTATGTAAACAAAGATGGCCGCTGACAGCCATGTTTAACATCGAATCAAAATGATTTTTGACAAGTACCAACATCATGTAATGCTGATCATTTCAGAAAAATTCCCATATCAATATCACTTTTAGTTTTCAAGAAGTAGTCGCTACAAACTTGCATTTTGAAAATCTATTTTTAGCCATGGCGGCCATCTTGAATTTCCGGCCGACCTGAAATTTTGTTAGGATCAATTAGACATCAAGAGAAACATTTCTGTGAAGTTTCATGAAAATCCGTCAAGAAGTTTCAGAGGAGTAGTCGCTACAAGTTTTCATTATATAACTCTATGTAAACAAAGATTGCCACTGGCAGCCATGTTAAATGTCGAATCAAAATAATGTTCGACTCGGATAACCATCATGTCATGCTGATCATTTTAGAAAAAGTCCCATATCAATATCACTTGTAGTTTTCAAGAAGTAGTCGCTACAAACTTGTATTTTGAAAATCTATTTTTAACTGTGGCGGCCATCTTGAATTTCCGGCCGACCTGAAATTTTGCTAGGATCAATTAGACATCAAGAGCAACATTTTTGTGAAGTTTCATGAAAATCCGTCAAGTAGTTTCAGAGGAGTAGTCGCTACAAGTTTTCATTATATAACTCTATGTAAACAAAGATGGCCACTGGCAGCCATGTTTAATGTCAAATCAAAATAATGTTCGACTCGGATAGCCATCATGTCATGCTGATCATTTTAGAAAAAGTCCCATATCAATATCACTTATAGTTTTCAAGAAGTAGTTGCTACAAACTTATTTTTTAAAAATCTATTTTTAACTGTGGCAGCCATCTTGAATTTCTGGCCGATCTGAAATTTTGCTAGGATCAACTAGACATTAAGAGCAACATTCCTGTGAAGTTTCATGAAAATCCGCCAAGTAGTTTTAGAGGAGTAGTCGCTACAAGTTTTTACTATATGACTCTATGTAAACAAAGATGGCCGCTGGCAGCCACGTTTAACGTCAAATCAAAACAATTTTTGATAAGGACCAACATCATGTCATGCTGATCATTTTAGAAAAAGTCCCATATCAATATCACTTATAGTTTTCAAGAAGTAGTCGCTACAAACTTGTATTTTGAAAATTTATTTTTAGCCGTGGCGGCCATCTTGAATTTCCGGCCGACCTGAAATTGTGCTAGGATCATTTAGACATCAAGAGCAACATTCCTGTGAATTTTCAAGTAGTTTCAGAGGAGTAGTCGCTACAAGTTTTCATTATATAACTCTATGTAAACAAAGATGGCCGCTGGCAGCCATGTTTATCGTCAAATCAAAACGATTTTCGACAAGGACCAACATCATGTCATGCTGATCATTTTAGAAAAAGTCCCATATCAATATCACTTATAGTTTTCAAGAAGTAGTCGCTACAAACTTGTATTTAAAAAATCTATTTTTAGCTTTGGCGGCCATCTTGGATTTCACATCAACATGAATTTTTGCTAGGATCAACTAGACTTCATGGGCAACATTTTTGTAAAGTTTTATGAATATCCATCCAGTAGTTTCAGAGGAGTAGTCGCTACAAATAAAAGTTAACGGACGGACAGACAGACGGACGGACGACGGACGCCGCACCACGGCATAAGCTCTGCTGATCTCTGATCAGTAGAGCTAAAAATGGTATGGAGCTATTGCAAACGAGATACGAAGTATGGGTTATATTAGGCATTAATAATAACAAAAAGTGAATAGTAGACATATTTATCTTTTTCAAGAAGGTAATTTCGTGATGTTGATTATAACAGAAAGCCGTTAAAAGGGGGCTGTAAAAACCGCCTAATTTGAGATGTTGGCTGAAATTTTAACTCTTCAAATGTAACGCGCTTACGATCGATTTACCTGTATCGATAAAATAGTAAATGGCGGCGTTCTAGCGCGACAACATAAATCGATAAACTAGAGCGTTTATGAACCCGTTTCTCCTCCCTATAACGTACTCCCTGATGATACTGTCCAGATAAATTGATGCATATATACGTTAACAAATTACAGATGTCAGAGACACAAACATTTAATTTAACGATGGCCAATTAAATGCATGCTTCTATTATGTTCCTTGCCGAACTCCATCCAAAATACCCTATTGAAACAATCCTTCAAGTTTTGGGAAAAGCACACGCTATTTACTAATGTAAATGTGTAAATAAACTGAATAAAAACGAATATAAAATCAATTCATGCTAAATTAGCAATTTTATATATTTTACTGTATATTAATGCATTATAATCATAATGTATATATATATATATATATATATAGTCTCCTAACAAAAAAATGTCTGTGAGCACGGAATTACATCACATTAAGGTCAAATAAAATAATACCGGTACCTGCATTTACTGTAACATTGTTGGAAAAAATGGGTAGGAAGCTCGGCTTTTTTTTTTATCAATGAAAATTTTAAGCTCGCTAACAATGCGAACAATTACATATTTACTGGCAGAACAAGGTATACGCACTCACTTCTCACTCACCAATGCAACCAGGTTCGAATCGCGGCCTGGGAACTGAAGTGAGTTCACAGAGATGGTATGATGGTCACCTACAGGTGGGTTTCTCCGAGACTTCTACACGCCACCATCTGCGCGTTCGGTTCAAAGACAGGTGAGCAGGATTATTATTATACTATATTTTGACCTTTGACCTCAATCACAGATAACCCTGTTGATTTATGATTAGGTCTGTGGTTTGGTGCTCAATCAAATAGGCTATTTATTAGTTAAAGTCGGAAAGATATGTAACAAGCAACATACGCTAATATAGATGTCATAACAACAGGATGATGCAAAGGACAGTAAATATAAAACACATGTACACAGCACACGAAAGCCCTGACGAAACACAGTACACTTTTTTGGTACACTTGCACCTAGAAATTATGTCAACACGACAACAGTAAACAAATTGTTCGCAAGTATTTAAAAACAACATGCATGCATACAGTAACTGTACCTTTATTCAAATTCGGTGGATTCTGTAGGTTTGGGTCTTCAAGCAACGCCTTAAGGGAAAATCCATGTCCGATATTTCCAAATCCTGACATTATGGTGAAACAAATGGAAAATATGTGTCAAACTAAAGAGGCGCTTCTTACAAGCGTAAGTAGAACTGGAGGATATTTCGACCAATCAAAATTTTTCTATTCATTTGTGCGGTATTTTGATTGGTTCTGAAAACTCGGGCAATTCCGGCTACGTTCGGATAGTGATCGAGAGGTCCTTGTGGTTATCCTAGACAAACCATACAGCAACGCATCCAATGTATTCAATCGACGATCTTCAGTAGCAAAAAAGAAAGGTTCGTTTCACGGAACACCTAGATCTATATATCATCTTTGAATTCTCTTTCTCAACGGGTTTCGAATTTTTTTCACATATTCATTACTTATAATACATGTACTAATATCAGGGACTGTAGCTATTAAAATAGTGATTAAATGTGAAAACGGCTTGCCATACTGTATACGTATATAGAATAAAAATACTGATACAGTATGTATTCATTACATATGTTATATGTAAATAACTTCGAGAAAAAGGCTTAAAGAGCCTATTTATTCTTTCAAAATTATATTTCATCAGCAATTTTTATCTGAAATAATTTAAATTGGCCCCCAGTTTTAGGCTACATCTCTTTTACAGTTCGTGATACCCTCAAGAATTGAATGAGAAAAAACAACATATATTTGTATTTGCGTTTTGATAGAAACTGGGTCAGTCGTGCATGGCACCGCACACTGAATGCATTTTCACAGTTGCGTTATTATTAAAGACTGTGTTGTGTTTTTAAGACTGGCTATGTTGATGCGATATCGACGGTAATTAGTGCGAAAAGAGAGGAAGAGAGAGGGAGAGAGAGAAGAGATAGGAGAGAGAAGAGAGAGAGAGAGAGAGAACATATATTTGTTAGCAATATAATCAGACATCCGACGATTAACAACATCCTTGTGGACTCTTAGGATGGGTTCAGAAGTCAATCGGGCAAATGTCATGCGGAACGCATCTAGTTCAATTTGTTCACGACCTATAACCTTTAGCCTTGATGGCAGCACAAACCGCAAACATAAACAAGCTGACCTCATTATTATGGACTTTGCAAAGGCTTTTGACAAAGTCGACCCCAAAATAGACTAGCATACAGACTCGACTTCTACGGAATACGGGGATCCATCAATCGATGGATCACTGCATGGTTAACCGGACTTACTCAGCAGTTTTTAATGGACGGCATATCTTCGGACTCTGCTGATGTACTGTCGGGTGTCCCCCAGGGCTCGGTCCTAGGACGACTCTATGTTACTCTATTCAAGCTACTATGCCACTACTAGGCTACTAGCCATTGCATACTTTAGACGCGCCATACGAATAACCAACGAATTTCTGTCTACAGCTACCCTATCCTTATTCGGTGAACGTCTGCCTAACATCGTCACAAGACAGCAGTGAGCTAGTAACTACCCATGAAGCAAATTTAAGGGCTGAGAAGGTGGATTTTTGCCGAAATGGTGATGAATGATAAGCAATGAATTAATGAAACATGAAATGGAGAGACCAGCATCTAGCGGGGTTTGAACCCACGACCTTCCGCTTGTGGGCCCAGCGCTCTACCACTGGGCTATACAGGTCTCACTGATGATACCACACCTTGTTTTTGAAAACAATACCACCACGACACAATGATGCGGTGCTCATATATTAAATGATGCGTTACCTATAAAATACAAATAAATTAATGTTTTATTCTTGCCGTTGACTCATTTTTTTCCTTCCAAAAGCAAGTATTATGCGATTTTTTAATATTTCTTCGGTAAGCTATGCAATTTCTTCACACGTATTTGTGTTGCTTTTGAAGGAAGCAATGCATCTATGTAAGTGTGTTGCTTTTGAAGGAGGCAATACATCTATGTATTTGTGTTGCTTTTGAAGGAGGCAATACATCTATGAATTTGTGTTGCTTTTGAAGGAGGCAATACATCTATGTATTTGTGTTGCTTTTGAAGGAATTATACATCCATGTATTTGTGTTGCTTTTGTATTTATTTTCTTTGAAACATTATTCGGCATCTTGTTTTCACGATCGTCCTAGTATTTGTCATATACTAGTATAACAATAAATTAATAACAACATATCAATGCGTTCCCAGAAATAATTTCAGTTGCAGACGAATCTTAAAAAAAAAAGAAGCAAAACCCAAAAGAAAACAAGAGGCGCAAGAGGGCATGTGGACGTTATACGGGCTAAAATAGCACATATCTACGGTTGTCGTCATAAAATTCCCATCAGTACTTCTTTCAAACTAGAAGGCCATGGCCTACATGCTGAGCCTTATTATAAAGGTCCAGATTTTTTATTTGACACCAGTGTCAGGCCCAAAATATATTAAATTAATGTCATTAACAGTGGGGGATGCATGTCGTAGCGGAGACCCGACGTGACCTATATTTCGTCGAAAGTAAGACACAGCTACCCGAAATTTTGCACATGATGTTAGATGCATACAAGAAACATTCTGGTGAAGTTTGGTGAAAATCCTGTGAGAAAAAAGCAAGATACCTATGTCAAAGCAGAGACCGGACGTGACCTATATTTCGTCAAAGTATGGCACAGCGACCTGAAATGTTGCATGTGACGTTAGATGCATATAAGGAACATTCTGGTGAAGTTTGGTGATCATCCTAGAAGAAAGAAGCAAGATAAGCATGTCGTAGAGGAGACCGTACGTGACCTATATGTTGCGAAAAGTAAAAGTAGTCACAGCGACCAGAAATTCTGCAAATACTGTTAGAGGCATATAAGGAACATTCTGGAGAAAGTAGGTCACAGCTACCCGAAATTGTGCACTTGATGTTAGATGCATGCAAGGAGCATTTTGGTGAAGTTTGGTGAACATCCTGCGGGAATAAAGCAAGATATCTATGTCAGAGCAGAGACCGGACGTGACCTATATTTCGTCAAAGTATGGCACAGCGACCAGAAATTCTGCATATGATGTTAGATGCATATACGGAACATTTTGGTGAAGTTTGGTGAACATTCTACCAGAAAGAAGCAAGATATGCATGTCTTAGCGGAGACCGGACATGACCTGGATTTTGTCGAAATTAGGTCACAACGACCCAAAATTTTGCATAATTATGATGTAAGATGCACATGAAGGCCCTATCATGTTAACGGGGCAAACTATGGCAGTTTTAACTAAATCAAGGGCCATAACTCCGGTGTTACTGGTTCAAACTAGATGGTTTTCGAACTCGTCCGAGCTTTCATTGATATCTAATAAGCTCATAAGGATGCGCTGCCAACCGTGTATTTGAACGAAAATCACGTGAATGCAAGGAACAACAACCCTGGATATATATCGGGCAGAAAATCAAGGCACAATAGTACCACTCTCTCGGTTGCCCGCGTTTCACAACGGTACGACTTCCCGCGGGACACTTGTTACTCTGAGATGTATCAACACATATGTTTATTTTATAGTACGCAGAATAGTCAGCGACTATTCGCCGACAGGAAACCGGCGAGTATTTAGTATGAGTATAGTTGAGCCTATGTCTGGCACGTGCAATGAAAAATGGAGGTTGGAACTGAATGTTGTTTAACGGCTCATCAACACAGTATAGGTTATGTAGAGCCGCCCCAGAGAGAGGGGAAGGATGCATAGGAATCCGGGAACCTGCCCTACTCTTATTATCGAATAGATTCCTATGGTTATTTAACGTGCTCGGAGGATAGACCGATACACGGGACCGCCCGGTTTACGTTCCCATCCGACGGACGAGGCTAAGGTAAAGTGTCTTGCCCAAGAATACACCGACGGAACTCAGTGGCATTACGGAGGATTGAATGGAGAAGTAATTAATGGGGAACAAATTTATTTTGTGAGGCACTATTTTTAGCTAATGTCCTGATATGATATTAAAATTATATTTACATAACGGTTTCTTTAAACTGTATGTGCACGTATACCATGTAATATTATACTATTTAGGTAACAGTTGTAAATGTACAGTGTGTATGTGTTTGTTTTACAGATTAAAAGAAAAAAAGAAAAAAAAGAAGAGTTGCTTCATTTTATTTAACGGATTGTGTAATGTAATGCCCTCGATTTATTGGCAGTTGACTTTATACTGATTTTTATGTAAAGTATAGGAAACTTACTCATATATACCGATATATGTATGTAGTAATTAGTAGGCATACACTACTCAACTTTTATAATCGGCCACCCTTTTTGAAAATAACACGAATACTAAAAACTGGAAATCACCGGAACACAAATATATTTTTTTTCAGATTGCATTGTTATAAACTTAATAAAAATTGTTTCGGTGATTCCAGTTTTTAGTATTCAAAACTGGAAATCACCGGAACACATACATATTTTTTTCAGATTACATTGTTGATAAACTTAAAAAAATATTGGTATGTGAAAGGCAAACTGGTGATTTCCAGTTTTTAGTATTCGTGTTATTTTCATAAAACCTGGGTGACCGAATATAAAAGTTGAGTAGCATATATGTAAAAAATAAAGAGATTTATGTAAAGTCATGTATTAAACGTGTGAATCGGTATATGGACCACTGTAGCTATATCCGGCCAACAACAGCCAATTTTCCAACATATGTGCACCGTTTCTAAACCTATTGACGACGAGGTATATTTTGAGAACCCAGATTCTATAGATACAATATAAACGGCTTTAACCAGCCAGGAAACCCCAAAACAGGAGCGTCGAATTAGAGTTGACTCATAATTCATTTTACGAATATTCAATCACGGGTTTTTAAGTAGGCATATATACTTCATTATATGACCTGAACACCTTGATAGAGTTTTGGCTTTGTAGTGTAATTGTTTTGTTATTTAGCGGGTTAGTTTCTTTAACAAAAGCCGAGAACCAGTGGGTTAAGATAACTATGTTATCAGTGCCCTCGTCTACGAGAACCAGTGGGGTGAGATAACTATATGTTATCAGTGCCCTCGTCTACGAGAACCAGTGGGGTGAGATAACTATGTTATCAGTGCCCTCGTCTACGAGAACCAGTGGGTTGAGATAACTATGTTATCAGTGCCCTCGTCTACGAGAACCAGTGGGGTGAGATAGCTATGTTATCAGTGCCCTCGTCTACGAGAACCAGTGGGGTGAGATAGCTATGTTAACAGTGCTCTCGTCTACGAAAACCAGTGGGGTGAGATAACTATGTTATCATTGCCCTCGTCTACGAGAACCAGTGGGGTGAGATAACTATGTTATCAATGCCCTCGTCTACGAGAACCAGTGGGGTGAGATAACTATGTTATCAGTGCCCTCGTCCACGAGAACCAGTGGGGTGAGATAGCTATGTTATCAATGCCCTCGTCTACGAGAACCAGTGGGGTGAGATAGCTATGTTAACAGTGCCCTCGTCTACGAGAACCAGTGGGGTGAGATAACTATGTTATCAGTGCCCTCGTCTACGAGAACCAGTGGGTTAAGATAACTATGTTATCAGTGCCCTCGTCTACGAGAACCAGTGGGGTGAGATAACTATGTTATCAATGCCCTCGTCTACGACTTCTTTGATGCCTCATATTGTAATGTTTTCGAGCGAGACAAATGATGAAGCAGATGAAGCAGGTAAATATAGAAAGCTGTTTAAGAGCATCTAAACTGCCTTAGTCTTGATACAGCTACATTATTCTCCTGTGCATCGGTTAACGGCCTTAGTCTTGATACAGCTACGTTATTCTCCTGTTCATCGGTTACCGGCCTTAGTCTTGATACAGCTACGTTATTCTCCTGTTCATCGGTTACCGGCCTTAGTCTTGATACAGCTACGTTATTCTCCTGTTCATCGGTTAACGGCCTTAGTCTTGATACAGCTACATTATTCTCCTGTGCATCGGTTAACGGCCTTAGTCGTGATACAGCTACATTATTCTCATGTGCATCGGTTAACAGCCTTAGTCTTGATACAGCTACGTTATTCTCCTGTGCATCGATTAACAGCCTTAGTCTTGATACAACTACATTATTCTCCTGTGCATCGGTTAACAGCCTTAGTCTTGATACAGCTACGTTATTCTCCTGTGCATCGGTTAACAGCCTTAGTCTTGATACAGCTACATTATTCTCCTGTGCATCGGTTAACAGCCTTAGTCTTGATACAGCTACGTTATTCTCCTGTGACTCGATTAACAGCCTTAGTCTTGATACAGCTACGTTATTCTCCTGTGCATCGGTTAACGGCCTTAGTCTTGATACAGCTACATTATTCTCCTGTGCATCGGTTAACGGCCTTAGTCTTGATACAGCTACGTTATTCTCCTGTGCATCGGTTAACAGCCTTAGTCTTGATACAGCTACGTTATTCTCCTGTGCATCGGTTAACGGCCTTAGTCTTGATACAGCTACATTATTCTCCTGTGCATCGGTTAACGGCCTTAGTTTTGATACAGCTACGTTATTCTCCTGTGCATCGGTTAACGGCCTTAGTCTTGATACAGCTACGTTATTCTCCTGTGCATCGGTTAACAGCCTTAGTCTTGATACAGCTACGTTATTCTCTTGTGCATCGGTTAACGGCCTTAGTCTTGATACAGCTACGTTATTCTCCCGTGCATCGGTTAACAGCCTTAGTCTTGATACAGCTACATTATTCTCCTGTGCATCGGTTAACGGCCTTAGTCTTGATACAGCTTCGTTATTCTCCTGTGCATCGGTTAACAGCCTTAGTCTTGATACAGCTACATTATTCTCCTGTGCATCGGTTAACGGCCTTAGTCTTGATACAGCTACGTTATTCTCCTGTGCATCGGTTAACGGCCTTAGTCTTGATACAGCTACGTTATTCTCCTGGGCATCGGTTAACAGCCTTAGTCTTGATACAGCTACGTTATTCTCCTGGGCATCGGTTAACGGCCTTAGTCTTGATACAGCTACGTTATTCTCCTGTGCATCGGTTAACAGCCTTAGTCTTGATACAGCTACATTATTCTCCTGTGCATCGGTTAACGGCCTTAGTCTTGATACAGCTACATTATTCTCCTGTGCATCGGTTAACGGCCTTAGTCTTGATACAGCTACATTATTCTCCTGTGCATCGGTTAACGGCCTTAGTCTTGATACAGGTACGTTATTCTCCTGTGCATCGGTTACCGGCCTTAGTCTTGATACAGCTACGTTATTCTCCTGTGCATCGGTTAACGGCCTTAGTCTTGATACAGCTACGTTATTCTCCTGTGCATCGGTCAACGGCCTTAGTCTTCATACAGCTACGTTATTCTCCTGTGCATCGGTCAACGGCCTTAGTCTTCATACAGCTACATTATTCTCCTGTGCATCGGTTAACGGCCTTAGTCTTGATACAGCTTCGTTATTCTCCTGTGCATCGGTTAACGGCCTTAGTCTTGATACAGCTACGTTATTCTCCTGTGCATCGGTTAACGGCCTTAGTCTTGATACAGCTACGTTATTCTCCTGTGCATCGGTTAACGGCCTTAGTCTTGATACAGCTACGTTATTCTCCTGTGCATCGGTTAACGGCCTTAGTCTTGATACAGCTACATTATTCTCCTGTGCATCGGTTAACGGCCTTAGTCTTGATACAGCTACGTTATTCTCCTGGGCATCGGTTAACAGCCTTAGTCTTGATACAGCTACGTTATTCTCCTGTGCATCGGTTAAAATGTCATATTCATATTCATACTTGAAGTGGTGAATACGTCCGCTGAATAGCTGCGTGTACTAGTCTGGATTAGTATGCTAGTCCTATATCTTGAGAGAGAAAGATAAAGAGAGAGTACTTGAAACGTAAGTGGTGAATACGTCCGCTGAATAGCTTCGTGTACTAGTCTGGATTTGTATGCTAGTCCTATATGGTCTGGGTAGATTTATACGTTCACCCTTTTCAATGATATTGAAAGCATACCAAACATCAATAATACTATGTACAAAGCAATGAAATTCCACCAAAAATACTACCGGCGAATAGAACGTTTTTTTGTTCATATAATAGTAAATAATATCTTTAGCAAACGGAATCGACACATGCGATAGTCAATTAGAGAACTCTCACTAAGATAGAATCGTGTACATTATCATGTCTATTATTATTATTATTATTATTATTATTATTATTATTATTATTGCATGCCTGAGAGTACTTTCTATTGTCCAAAGTCGTATATATCCAATACAGGAAAACGAAAGTGTACTGATATTTCGTATAACGGTACACTTTTCAAAAAATGTGCCGTTATACCAGATATCATACTAGGGGACGTGGCTGGCGATAAAACAGTTATAGAATATCCAGCTTGGTGTTACACGCATATATTATGAAAGTATCTCGGCTTACGCCTCGATATATTTCATGGTATATGCTCGTAACACCTCTTTGGATATTCTACAATTTATACATTTCGCACGCCTGAGAGTACTTTTTATTGTCCAAAGTCGTATGATATATTCAATACAGGAAAACGAAGTTGTACTGATATTTCGTATAACGGTACACTTTTCAAAAAATGTGCCGTTATACCAGATATCATACTAGGGGACGTGGTTGGCGATAAAACAGTTACAGAAAATATCCAGCTTGGTGTTACACGCATATATCATGAAAATATATCGGCTTACACCTCGATATATTTCATGACATATGTTCGTAACACCTCGTTGGACATTCTATAACTAATACTTATTATAGATCTTTGATAACAGGCAATGATGTAGCCAATAATGCATAAAGATATTTTGTTGAACTTTTTATTTTATCGAAAACTCCAGTTACGATAATTATATTGTCTGTATCGCATAACTGAAACTAAATAGTATCTAGACATTAGACGATAAGATGGACTGTGACAGAGGATGGAATTACGTACATTGAAAACGCAACATTCTACAATTCTCTATTTGCAATATATATTGAAATTATAAGCAAAAACTAGCTAGAGAGATGGTTTCAATTCTGACATTGGTATTATGAGTAACTTTTTTCTCTCAGCTTTTTCGTTTTCCTAGCTCGCAGAATATTCGTAACGTTTGTACAACTAAAAGGCTACTCCATAAGGACTAGTTATCAGTAACTTCGGAAAACGTGTTCAAACTCTTTCAAAATTTAAAAGTAATTAAAAGAACTCTTCTTCGACAAGGACTATCCCAACTTGACTTCTATGCTGACGTGATTTACAAATTCGTAAGATCCTTGGTTATGATCACTTTCAAACAATATTTCTATATTACACTTGTTAAAACTTTTATCAGCAAAGGTTATGACCCTATCAGTTTGGGACGCACTGCATGTTTAGTGTTTGGCCCATACTGACCCTATCAGTTTGCGACGCACTGCATGTTTAGTGTTTGGTCCATACTGACCCTATCAGTTTGCGAGGCTCTGCATGTTTAGTGTTTGGCCCATACGCACAGATTGTGGACCCTATAATGACAGGTACCTCAATCCTGAGAGGATGGTAACGTTTGATGGTTTTCTTCAATCTTGACTTGTCGTGTCCGTAATGGTTTATTTATTCTCTTGTTGCTCTTCCTTTTGGAAATTCACTGAGTACTTTATCGTTTTATAGGCTTTTGTTTTTATATGCATATACGCATGATCATTGTTTGTTATCCTGATTTTACTGCTGCCTAGTTTGCTAGAGAATTTAGTCTGGCGAAGATTACTTTATTTACACTGTCCCGTTTTATTGGGATGACAGATAAGGGTGTTTTACGGAACACTTGTATCGCTTACCCTAAGGTGCTTAGTTCAGAAAGTACAATCAATTTAGCCATAACGTTTGACAGAGAGTGTAATCCTTCATGAATTATGGAGCAGCTTTTTTTCAAATTATAAATTATTAAAGTTTTAGAAAACGGGCATAACTGTGCATTGGATAATTCAATCAGGAGGAAATGTATAGTTTCATGACCATCGATCGCATTTTCAAAATGAAAGTGAAAATTTCTTGATGTAAGATGAATATGCGTGTGAAGTTTTATGAACATAGGTCAAATTATTTTAAGTTATGGTCAAGGTTGGTAACAAGTGATCCCTAGGTGTCTGCCATGCTACGTAGGCGTGATATGTTGCACAACTTATTTTGGTTAGGGTTGGGCATGTCTGGGGTAGGGCATTCCAGTGGACCATTGATCTAGGGTGCGTATTAATATGTGTAGTAGTCAGATGCCGTAACTATTACGCAAACAAATCGACGTGGATGTAAGTGTCTGCACTGTCTGTTCGTCAGACGTCCGTCCGTAGTCTTGCTTTGTCAAGTGAGCTTTCCTGCACGTCTGTCCGTAGTTTTACATTGCCCAGCGAACTGCCCTGCACGTCTGTCCGTAGTCTTGCTTTGTCAAGTGAGCTTTCCTGCACGTCTGTCCGTAGTTTTACATTGCCCAGCGAACTGCCCTGCACGTCTGTCCGTAGTCTTGTACGTCTGTCCGCTGTCTTGCTTTTCCCAACGAGCTGCCCTGCACGTATGCCAGTAGTCTTGCTTTGCCCAACGAGCTTCCCTGCAGGTCTGTCCGTAGTTTTGCATTCCCCAACGAACTGCCCTGTACGTCTGTCCGTAGTGTTGCTTTGCCTCGCGAGCTGCCTTGTACGTCTGTCCGTAATCTTGCTTTACCCAACGAGCTGAATGCACGTCTGTCAGTAGTCTTGATTTGCCCAGCGGGCTGCCCTGCACGTCTGTCAGTAGTCTTGATTTGCCCAGCGAGCTGCCCTGCACCTCTGTCCCAGCAAGCTGCCCTGCACGTCTGTCAGTAGTCTTGCTTTGCCCAGCGAGCTGCCCTGCACGTCTGTCAGTAGTCTTGCTTTGTCCAGCGAGCTGCCCTGCACGTCTGTCAGTAGTCTTGCTTTGCCTAGCGAGCTGCCATGTACGTCTGCAGTAGTCTTGCTTTGCCCAACGAGGTGCCCTGCACGTCACGAGGTGCCTTGCACGTCTGTCCGTAGTCTTGTACGTCTGTCCGTAGTCTTGCGTTGTCCAACGAGCTGCCCTGCACGTCTGTCCGTAGTGTTGCTTTGTCACGCGAGCTGCCTTGCACGTCTGTCCGTAGTCTTGCTTTGTCCAGCGAACTGCCTTGTACGTCTGTCAGTAGTCTTGCTTTGCACAGCAAGCTGCCCTGTACGTCTGTCAGTAGTCCTGCTTTGCCCAGCGAGCTGCCCTGTACGTATGTCACGAGTCTTACTTTGCCCAGCGAGCTGCCCTGCAGTCTGTCAGTAGTCTTGCTTTTCCCAACGAGCTGCCTTGCACGTCTGTCCATAGTCTAACGTTGCCCAGCGAACTGCCCTGTACGTCTGTCCATAGTCTTGCTTTGCCCAGTGAGCTGCCTTGCACGTCTGTCCGAAGTCTTGCTTTGCCCAGCGAGTTATCCGTAGTCTTGTTTTTGCCCAGCGAACTGCCCTGCACGCTAATTGTAGTTTTGGTTTGACATGCGACCTGCCGCCGTGCGTTTGACAGGTTGTCTGGTTAATGTTGCATTTATTTTAGGGAGAACAGACAATGGAGTAACACTTGAGTTTAGCGTTTTGTATATCAGACTCAAGTGGTTCCACGTGTACTTCAAATGGTGTTTCTGCGTAGGAAACCTTATGCTTGATTTTGCTTTTCTGGTGTTTTATCTGTGTGTATTCCACGATAGATTATCTGAATGTGTGAACACACGTTATTGTGTAAATGGCATTGCTTCACAGCCGTCCGGCATTCATGGTGTAATACATGATTTACAATTTGTACAAGATACGTGAACATGATCACGTTTATACAATCTTCATCAAACTTTTAAGAAAATGGATCGGCAGATCAACTTGCAATGCGCAGCAGGTTTACACATTTACAGTTCGTCACCATGCTTTCCTCGTTGATTGTGGACCCTATGATGACGTGTACCAAACTCCTTAAGAGGACGGTAAAGTTTAGCGATTGTCTTTAATATTGCCTTGTCGTTCTCCTAACGGTTTGGTCTCTTGTTTCTCACAGGCTTCTTAGAGTCAGTGCGTTCTTACTTTGTGGCTTTTTTAAAACATTATATTCATACATGGAGTACATGCTCGTCTTTGGGTTTTACTTAATGCTGCCTATGTGCTTAGAGGATAAAACCTGGCGGGGATTTGTTTATTTATACTGCCACGTTTAACTGGAAAAACAATAGGGCAAGAGTGAGGTGTCATTTTTGCCAGAAACCGTTATGATATCAACATTTCTACTGTGCTTCCACTCATCCTTGTATTTGTTTTGAATGAGTTCTGTGAAAGGCACATTTCCTGTATGACATTTGTATCTACTGCATTATGCAGGTATCATAACGTGTGTGTGGGTGTATCTACTGCATTATGCCGGTATCATTACGTGTGTATGGGTGTATCTACTGCATTATGCAGGTATCATTTCGTGTGTATGAGTGTATCTACTGCATTATGCAGGTATCATTACGTGTATGGGTGTATCTACTGCATTATGCAGGTATCATTACGTGTGTATGGGTGTATCTACTGCATTGTGCAGGTATCATTACGTGTGTATGGGTGTATCTACTGCATTGTGCAGGTATCATTACGTGTGTATGGGTGTATCTACTGCATTGTGCCAGTATCATTACGTGTGTATGGGTGTATCTACTGCATTGTGTAGGTATCATTACGTGTGTATTGGTGTATCTACTGCATTATGCAGGTATCATTAGGTGTGTATTGGTGTATCTACTGCATTATTCAGGTATCATTACGTGTATATGGGTGTATCTACTGCATTATGCCGGTATCATTACGTGTGTATGGGTGTATCTACTGCATTATGCAGGTATCATTACGTGTGTATGGGTGTATCTACTGCATTGTGCAGGTATCATTTCGTGTGTATGGGTGTATATGGGTGTATCTACTGCATTATGCAGGTATCATTACGTGTATGGATGTATCTACTGCATTATGCAGGTATCATTACGTGTGTATGGGTGTATCTACTGCATTGTGCAGGTATCATTAATGGTTGAATTGGATTTTATAGTCGCACCAACAGCTAAGGTCATATGGCGACTTTCCAGCTTCCATTGGTGGAGGAAGACCCCAGGTGCCCCTCCGGGCAATTTTCGTGCACGGGCGGGCACCTGGGTAGAACCACCGACGTACCGCAAGCCAGCTGGATAGCTTCCTCACATAAAGATTCCTAGGCCCCGGAGGGATCGAACCTACAGCGGTGAGGGGCAAGTGATTTCAAGTCAGAGACGTTAACCACTCGGCCACAGACGCCCCCTCAGGTATCATTACGTGTGTATGGGTGTATATGGGTGTATCTACTGCATTATGCAGGTATCATTACGTGTATGGATGTATCTACTGCATTATGCAGGTATCATTACGTGTGTATGGGTGTATCTACTGCATTATGCCGGTATCATAACGTGTGTATGGGTGTATCTACTGCATTATGCCGGTATCATTACGTGTGTATGGGTGTATCTACTGCATTATGCCGGTATCATTACGTGTGTATGGGTGTATCTACTGCATTATGTCGTTATCATTACGTGTGTATGGGTGTTTCTACTGCATTATGCAGGTATCATTACGTGTGTATGGGTGTATCTACTGCATTATGCAGGTATCATTACGTGTGTATGGGTGTATCTTCTGCATTATGCCGGTATCATTACGTGTGTATGGGTGTATCTACTGCATTATGCAGGTATCATTACGTGTGTATGGGTGTATCTACTGCATTATGCAGGTATCATTACGTGTGCATGGGTGTATCTACTGCAATGTGCCGGCATCATTACGTGTGTATGGGTGTATCTACTGCATTTTGCAGGCATCATTACGTGTGTATGGGTGTATCTACTGCATTGTGAAGGTATCATTACGTGTGTATGGGTGTATTGACTGCATTATGCAGGTATCATTACGTGTGTATGGGTGTATCATTACGTGTGTATGGGTGTATCTACTGCATTATGCAGGTATCATTACGTGTGTATGGGTGTATCTACTGCATTATGCCGGTATCATTACGTGTGTATGGGTGTATCTACTGCATTATGCAGGTATCATTACGTGTGTATGGGTGTATCTACTGCATTATGCCGGTATCATTACGTGTGTATGGGTGTATCTACTGCATTATGCAGGTATCATTACGTGTGTATGGGTGTATCTACTGCATTATGCAGGTATCATTACGTGTATGGATGTATCTACTGCATTATGCAGGTATTATTACGTGTGTATGGGTGTATCTACTGCATTATGCCGGTATCGTTACGTGTGTATGGGTGTATCTACTGCATTATGTCGTTATCATTACGTGTGTATGGGTGTATCTACTGCATTATGCAGGTATCATTACGTGTGTATGGGTGTATCTACTGCATTATGCAGGTATCATTACGTGTGTATGGGTGTATCTACTGCATTATGCAGGTATCATTACGTGTGTATGTGTGTAACTACTGCATTGTGCAGGCATCATTACGTGTGTATGGGTGTATCTACTGCATTGTGCAGGCATCATTACGTGTGTATGGGTGTATCTACTGCATTGTGCCGGCATCATTACGTGTGTATGGGTGTATCTACTGCATTTTGCAGGCATCATTACGTGTGTATGGGTGTATCTACTGCATTGTGAAGGTATCATTACGTGTGTATGGGTGTATCTACTGCATTGTGAAGGTATCATTACGTGTGTATGGGTGTATCTACTGCATTATGCAGGTATCATTACGTGTGTATGGGTGTATCTACTGCATTATGCAGGTATCATTACGTGTGTATGTGTGTAACTACTGCATTGTGCAGGCATCATTACGTGTGTATGGGTGTATCTACTGCATTGTGCAGGCATCATTACGTGTGTATGGGTGTATCTACTGCATTGTGCCAGTATCATTACGTGTGTATGGGTGTATCTACTGCATTGTGTAGGTATCATTACGTGTGTATTGGTGTATCTACTGCATTATGCAGGTATCATTAGGTGTGTATTGGTGTATCTACTGCATTATTCAGGTATCATTACGTGTATATGGGTGTATCTACTGCATTATGCCGGTATCATTACGTGTGTATGGGTGTATCTACTGCATTATGCAGGTATCATTACGTGTGTATGGGTGTATCTACTGCATTGTGCAGGTATCATTTCGTGTGTATGGGTGTATATGGGTGTATCTACTGCATTATGCAGGTATCATTACGTGTATGGATGTATCTACTGCATTATGCAGGTATCATTACGTGTGTATGGGTGTATCTACTGCATTGTGCAGGTATCATTAATGGTTGAATTGGATTTTATAGTCGCACCAACAGCTAAGGTCATATGGCGACTTTCCAGCTTCCATTGGTGGAGGAAGACCCCAGGTGCCCCTCCGGGCAATTTTCGTGCACGGGCGGGCACCTGGGTAGAACCACCGACGTACCGCAAGCCAGCTGGATAGCTTCCTCACATAAAGATTCCTAGGCCCCGGAGGGATCGAACCTACAGCGGTGAGGGGCAAGTGATTTCAAGTCAGAGACGTTAACCACTCGGCCACAGACGCCCCCTCAGGTATCATTACGTGTGTATGGGTGTATATGGGTGTATCTACTGCATTATGCAGGTATCATTACGTGTATGGATGTATCTACTGCATTATGCAGGTATCATTACGTGTGTATGGGTGTATCTACTGCATTATGCCGGTATCATAACGTGTGTATGGGTGTATCTACTGCATTATGCCGGTATCATTACGTGTGTATGGGTGTATCTACTGCATTATGCCGGTATCATTACGTGTGTATGGGTGTATCTACTGCATTATGTCGTTATCATTACGTGTGTATGGGTGTTTCTACTGCATTATGCAGGTATCATTACGTGTGTATGGGTGTATCTACTGCATTATGCAGGTATCATTACGTGTGTATGGGTGTATCTTCTGCATTATGCCGGTATCATTACGTGTGTATGGGTGTATCTACTGCATTATGCAGGTATCATTACGTGTGTATGGGTGTATCTACTGCATTATGCAGGTATCATTACGTGTGCATGGGTGTATCTACTGCAATGTGCCGGCATCATTACGTGTGTATGGGTGTATCTACTGCATTTTGCAGGCATCATTACGTGTGTATGGGTGTATCTACTGCATTGTGAAGGTATCATTACGTGTGTATGGGTGTATTGACTGCATTATGCAGGTATCATTACGTGTGTATGGGTGTATCATTACGTGTGTATGGGTGTATCTACTGCATTATGCAGGTATCATTACGTGTGTATGGGTGTATCTACTGCATTATGCCGGTATCATTACGTGTGTATGGGTGTATCTACTGCATTATGCAGGTATCATTACGTGTGTATGGGTGTATCTACTGCATTATGCCGGTATCATTACGTGTGTATGGGTGTATCTACTGCATTATGCAGGTATCATTACGTGTGTATGGGTGTATCTACTGCATTATGCAGGTATCATTACGTGTATGGATGTATCTACTGCATTATGCAGGTATTATTACGTGTGTATGGGTGTATCTACTGCATTATGCCGGTATCGTTACGTGTGTATGGGTGTATCTACTGCATTATGTCGTTATCATTACGTGTGTATGGGTGTATCTACTGCATTATGCAGGTATCATTACGTGTGTATGGGTGTATCTACTGCATTATGCAGGTATCATTACGTGTGTATGGGTGTATCTACTGCATTATGCAGGTATCATTACGTGTGTATGTGTGTAACTACTGCATTGTGCAGGCATCATTACGTGTGTATGGGTGTATCTACTGCATTGTGCAGGCATCATTACGTGTGTATGGGTGTATCTACTGCATTGTGCCGGCATCATTACGTGTGTATGGGTGTATCTACTGCATTTTGCAGGCATCATTACGTGTGTATGGGTGTATCTACTGCATTGTGAAGGTATCATTACGTGTGTATGGGTGTATCTACTGCATTGTGAAGGTATCATTACGTGTGTATGGGTGTATCTACTGCATTATGCAGGTATCATTACGTGTGTATGGGTGTATCTACTGCATTATGCCGGTATCATTACGTGTGTATGGGTGTATCTACTGCATTATGCAGGTATCATTACGTGTGTATGGGTGTATCTACTGCACTATGCAGGTATCATTACGTGTGTATTGGTGTATCTACTGCATTATGCAGGTATCATTACGTGTGTATGGGTGTATCTACTGCATTATGCAGGTATCATTACGTGTGTATGGGTGTATCTACTGCACTATGCCGGTATCATTACGTGTGTATGGGTGTATCTACTGCACTATGCCGGTATCATTACGTGTGTATGGGTGTATCTACTGCACTATGCCGGTATCATTACGTGTGTATGGGTGTATCTACTGCATTATGCAGGTATCATTACGTGTGTATGGGTGTATCTACTGCATTATGCAGGTATCATTACGTGTGTATGGGTGTATCTACTGCATTATGCAGGTATCATTACGTGTGTATGGGTGTATCTACTGCATTATGCAGGTATCATTACGTGTGTATGGGTGTATCTACTGCATTATGCCGGTATCATAACGTGTGTATGGGTGTATCTACTGCATTATGCAGGTATCATTACGTGTGTATGGGTGTATCTACTGCATTATGCAGGTATCATTACGTGTGTATGGGTGTATCTACTGCATTATGCCGGTATCATTACGTGTGTATGGGTGTATCTACTGCATTATGCCGGTATCATTACGTGTGTATGGGTGTATCTACTGCATTATGCCGGTATCATTACGTTTGTATGGGTGTATCTACTGCATTATGCAAGTATCATTACGTGTGTATGGGTGTATCTACTGCATTATGCCGGTATCATTACGTGTGTATGGGTGTATCTACTGCATTGTGCAGGTATCATTACGTGTGTTTGGGTGTATCTACTGCATTATGCAGGCATTATTACATGTGTATGGGTGTATCTACTGCATTATGCAGGTATCATTACGTGTGTATGGGTGTATCTACTGCATTATGCCGGTATCATTACGTGTGTATGGGTGTATCTACTGCATTATGCCGGTATCATTACGTGTGTATGGGTGTATGTACTGCATTATGCAGGTATCATTACGTTTGTATGGGTGTATCTACTGCATTATGACGGTATCATTACGTGTGTATGAGTGTATCTACTGCATTATGCAGGTATCATTACGTGTGTATGGGTGTATCTACTGCATTGTGCAGGTATCATTACGTGTGTATGGGTGTATCTACTGCATTGTGCAGGTATCATTACGTGTGTATGGGTGTATCTACTGCATTGTGCCAGTATCATTACGTGTGTATGGGTGTATCTACTGCATTGTGTAGGTATCATTACGTGTGTATTGGTGTATCTACTGCATTATGCAGGTATCATTAGGTGTGTATTGGTGTATCTACTGCATTATTCAGGTATCATTACGTGTATATGGGTGTATCTACTGCATTATGCCGGTATCATTACGTGTGTATGGGTGTATCTACTGCATTATGCAGGTATCATTACGTGTGTATGGGTGTATCTACTGCATTGTGCAGGTATCATTTCGTGTGTATGGGTGTATATGGGTGTATCTACTGCATTATGCAGGTATCATTACGTGTATGGATGTATCTACTGCATTATGCAGGTATCATTACGTGTGTATGGGTGTATCTACTGCATTGTGCAGGTATCATTAATGGTTGAATTGGATTTTATAGTCGCACCAACAGCTAAGGTCATATGGCGACTTTCCAGCTTCCATTGGTGGAGGAAGACCCCAGGTGCCCCTCCGGGCAATTTTCGTGCACGGGCGGGCACCTGGGTAGAACCACCGACGTACCGCAAGCCAGCTGGATAGCTTCCTCACATAAAGATTCCTAGGCCCCGGAGGGATCGAACCTACAGCGGTGAGGGGCAAGTGATTTCAAGTCAGAGACGTTAACCACTCGGCCACAGACGCCCCCTCAGGTATCATTACGTGTGTATGGGTGTATATGGGTGTATCTACTGCATTATGCAGGTATCATTACGTGTATGGATGTATCTACTGCATTATGCAGGTATCATTACGTGTGTATGGGTGTATCTACTGCATTATGCCGGTATCATAACGTGTGTATGGGTGTATCTACTGCATTATGCCGGTATCATTACGTGTGTATGGGTGTATCTACTGCATTATGCCGGTATCATTACGTGTGTATGGGTGTATCTACTGCATTATGTCGTTATCATTACGTGTGTATGGGTGTTTCTACTGCATTATGCAGGTATCATTACGTGTGTATGGGTGTATCTACTGCATTATGCAGGTATCATTACGTGTGTATGGGTGTATCTTCTGCATTATGCCGGTATCATTACGTGTGTATGGGTGTATCTACTGCATTATGCAGGTATCATTACGTGTGTATGGGTGTATCTACTGCATTATGCAGGTATCATTACGTGTGCATGGGTGTATCTACTGCAATGTGCCGGCATCATTACGTGTGTATGGGTGTATCTACTGCATTTTGCAGGCATCATTACGTGTGTATGGGTGTATCTACTGCATTGTGAAGGTATCATTACGTGTGTATGGGTGTATTGACTGCATTATGCAGGTATCATTACGTGTGTATGGGTGTATCATTACGTGTGTATGGGTGTATCTACTGCATTATGCAGGTATCATTACGTGTGTATGGGTGTATCTACTGCATTATGCCGGTATCATTACGTGTGTATGGGTGTATCTACTGCATTATGCAGGTATCATTACGTGTGTATGGGTGTATCTACTGCATTATGCCGGTATCATTACGTGTGTATGGGTGTATCTACTGCATTATGCAGGTATCATTACGTGTGTATGGGTGTATCTACTGCATTATGCAGGTATCATTACGTGTATGGATGTATCTACTGCATTATGCAGGTATTATTACGTGTGTATGGGTGTATCTACTGCATTATGCCGGTATCGTTACGTGTGTATGGGTGTATCTACTGCATTATGTCGTTATCATTACGTGTGTATGGGTGTATCTACTGCATTATGCAGGTATCATTACGTGTGTATGGGTGTATCTACTGCATTATGCAGGTATCATTACGTGTGTATGGGTGTATCTACTGCATTATGCAGGTATCATTACGTGTGTATGTGTGTAACTACTGCATTGTGCAGGCATCATTACGTGTGTATGGGTGTATCTACTGCATTGTGCAGGCATCATTACGTGTGTATGGGTGTATCTACTGCATTGTGCCGGCATCATTACGTGTGTATGGGTGTATCTACTGCATTTTGCAGGCATCATTACGTGTGTATGGGTGTATCTACTGCATTGTGAAGGTATCATTACGTGTGTATGGGTGTATCTACTGCATTGTGAAGGTATCATTACGTGTGTATGGGTGTATCTACTGCATTATGCAGGTATCATTACGTGTGTATGGGTGTATCTACTGCATTATGCAGGTATCATTACGTGTGTATGTGTGTAACTACTGCATTGTGCAGGCATCATTACGTGTGTATGGGTGTATCTACTGCATTGTGCAGGCATCATTACGTGTGTATGGGTGTATCTACTGCATTGTGCCAGTATCATTACGTGTGTATGGGTGTATCTACTGCATTGTGTAGGTATCATTACGTGTGTATTGGTGTATCTACTGCATTATGCAGGTATCATTAGGTGTGTATTGGTGTATCTACTGCATTATTCAGGTATCATTACGTGTATATGGGTGTATCTACTGCATTATGCCGGTATCATTACGTGTGTATGGGTGTATCTACTGCATTATGCAGGTACATTACGTGTGTATGGGTGTATCTACTGCATTGTGCAGGTATCATTTCGTGTTGTATGGGTGTATATGGGTGTATCTACTGCATTATGCAGGTATCATTACGTGTATGGATGTATCTACTGCATTATGCAGGTATCATTACGTGTGTATGGGTGTATCTACTGCATTGTGCAGGTATCATTAATGGTTGAATTGGATTTTATAGTCGCACCAACAGCTAAGGTCATATGGCGACTTTCCAGCTTCACATTGGTGGGAGGAAGACCCCAGGTGCCCCTCCGGGCAATTTTCGTGCACGTGGCGGGCACCTGTGTAGAACCACCGACGTACCGCAAGCCAGCTGGATAGCTTCCTCACATAAAGATTCCTAGGCCCAGGGATCGAACCTACAGCGGTGAGGGGCAAGTGATTTCAAGTCAGAGACGTTAACCACTCGGCCACAGACGCCCCCTCAGGTATCATTACGTGTGTATGGGTGTATATGGGTGTATCTACTGCATTATGCAGGTATCATTACGTGTATGGATGTATCTACTGCATTATGCAGGTATCATTACGTGTGTATGGGTGTATCTACTGCATTATGCCGGTATCATAACGTGTGTATGGGTGTATCTACTGCATTATGCCGGTATCATTACGTGTGTATGGGTGTATCTACTGCATTATGCCGGTATCATTACGTGTGTATGGGTGTATCTACTGCATTATGTCGTTATCATTACGTGTGTATGGGTGTTTCTACTGCATTATGCAGGTATCATTACGTGTGTATGGGTGTATCTACTGCATTATGCAGGTATCATTACGTGTGTATGGGTGTATCTTCTGCATTATGCCGGTATCATTACGTGTGTATGGGTGTATCTACTGCATTATGCAGGTATCATTACGTGTGTATGGGTGTATCTACTGCATTATGCAGGTATCATTACGTGTGCATGGGTGTATCTACTGCAATGTGCCGGCATCATTACGTGTGTATGGGTGTATCTACTGCATTTTGCAGGCATCATTACGTGTGTATGGGTGTATCTACTGCATTGTGAAGGTATCATTACGTGTGTATGGGTGTATTGACTGCATTATGCAGGTATCATTACGTGTGTATGGGTGTATCATTACGTGTGTATGGGTGTATCTACTGCATTATGCAGGTATCATTACGTGTGTATGGGTGTATCTACTGCATTATGCCGGTATCATTACGTGTGTATGGGTGTATCTACTGCATTATGCAGGTATCATTACGTGTGTATGGGTGTATCTACTGCATTATGCCGGTATCATTACGTGTGTATGGGTGTATCTACTGCATTATGCAGGTATCATTACGTGTGTATGGGTGTATCTACTGCATTATGCAGGTATCATTACGTGTATGGATGTATCTACTGCATTATGCAGGTATTATTACGTGTGTATGGGTGTATCTACTGCATTATGCCGGTATCGTTACGTGTGTATGGGTGTATCTACTGCATTATGTCGTTATCATTACGTGTGTATGGGTGTATCTACTGCATTATGCAGGTATCATTACGTGTGTATGGGTGTATCTACTGCATTATGCAGGTATCATTACGTGTGTATGGGTGTATCTACTGCATTATGCAGGTATCATTACGTGTGTATGTGTGTAACTACTGCATTGTGCAGGCATCATTACGTGTGTATGGGTGTATCTACTGCATTGTGCAGGCATCATTACGTGTGTATGGGTGTATCTACTGCATTGTGCCGGCATCATTACGTGTGTATGGGTGTATCTACTGCATTTTGCAGGCATCATTACGTGTGTATGGGTGTATCTACTGCATTGTGAAGGTATCATTACGTGTGTATGGGTGTATCTACTGCATTGTGAAGGTATCATTACGTGTGTATGGGTGTATCTACTGCATTATGCAGGTATCATTACGTGTGTATGGGTGTATCTACTGCATTATGCCGGTATCATTACGTGTGTATGGGTGTATCTACTGCATTATGCAGGTATCATTACGTGTGTATGGGTGTATCTACTGCACTATGCAGGTATCATTACGTGTGTATTGGTGTATCTACTGCATTATGCAGGTATCATTACGTGTGTATGGGTGTATCTACTGCATTATGCAGGTATCATTACGTGTGTATGGGTGTATCTACTGCACTATGCCGGTATCATTACGTGTGTATGGGTGTATCTACTGCACTATGCCGGTATCATTACGTGTGTATGGGTGTATCTACTGCACTATGCCGGTATCATTACGTGTGTATGGGTGTATCTACTGCATTATGCAGGTATCATTACGTGTGTATGGGTGTATCTACTGCATTATGCAGGTATCATTACGTGTGTATGGGTGTATCTACTGCATTATGCAGGTATCATTACGTGTGTATGGGTGTATCTACTGCATTATGCAGGTATCATTACGTGTGTATGGGTGTATCTACTGCATTATGCCGGTATCATAACGTGTGTATGGGTGTATCTACTGCATTATGCAGGTATCATTACGTGTGTATGGGTGTATCTACTGCATTATGCAGGTATCATTACGTGTGTATGGGTGTATCTACTGCATTATGCCGGTATCATTACGTGTGTATGGGTGTATCTACTGCATTATGCCGGTATCATTACGTGTGTATGGGTGTATCTACTGCATTATGCCGGTATCATTACGTTTGTATGGGTGTATCTACTGCATTATGCAAGTATCATTACGTGTGTATGGGTGTATCTACTGCATTATGCCGGTATCATTACGTGTGTATGGGTGTATCTACTGCATTGTGCAGGTATCATTACGTGTGTTTGGGTGTATCTACTGCATTATGCAGGCATTATTACATGTGTATGGGTGTATCTACTGCATTATGCAGGTATCATTACGTGTGTATGGGTGTATCTACTGCATTATGCCGGTATCATTACGTGTGTATGGGTGTATCTACTGCATTATGCCGGTATCATTACGTGTGTATGGGTGTATGTACTGCATTATGCAGGTATCATTACGTTTGTATGGGTGTATCTACTGCATTATGACGGTATCATTACGTGTGTATGAGTGTATCTACTGCATTATGCAGGTATCATTACGTGTGTATGGGTGTATCTACTGCATGGTATCATTACGTGTGTATGGGTGTATCTACTGCATTATGCCGGTATCATTACGTGTGTATGAGTGTATCTACTGCATTATGCAGGTATCTTTACGTGTGTATCTACTGCATTATGCCAGTATCATTACGTGTGTATGAGCGTATCTACTGCATTATGCAGGTATCATTACTTGTGTATGGGTGTATCTACTGCATGGTATCATTACGTGTGTATGGGTGTATCTACTGCATTATGCCGGTATCATTACGTGTGTATGAGTGTATCTACTGCATTATGCAGGTATCATTACGTGTGTATGAGTGTATCTACTGCATTATGCAGGTATCATTACGAGTGTATGGGTGTATCTATTGCATTATGCAGGTATCATTACGTGTGTATGGGTGTATCTACTGCATGGTATCATTACGTGTGTATGGTTGTCTCTACTGCATGGTATCATTACGTGTGTATGGGTGTATCTACTGCATTGTGCAGGTATCATTACGTGTGTATGGGTGTATCTACTGCATTATGCCGGTATCATTACGTGTTTATGAGTGTATCTACTGCATTATGCCGGTATCATTACGTGTGTATGGGTGTATCTACTGCATTGTGCAGGTATCATTACGTGTGTATAGGTGTATCTACTGCATTATGCCGGTATCATTACGTGTGTATGAGTGTATCTACTGCATTATGCAGGTATCATTACGAGTGTATGGGTGTATCTATTGCATTATGCAGGTATCATTACGTGTGTATGGGTGTATCTACTGCATGGTATCATTACGTGTGTATGGTTGTCTCTACTGCATGGTATCATTACGTGTGTATGGGTGTATCTACTGCATTGTGCAGGTATCATTACGTGTGTATGGGTGTATCTACTGCATTATGTATGGGTGTATCTACTGCATTATGCAGGTATCATTACGTGTGTATGGGTGTATCTACTGCATTATGCAGGTATCATTACGTGTGTATGAGTGTATCTACTGCATTATGCAGGTATCATTACGTGTGTATTGGTGTTTATCTACTACATTATGCCGGTATCATTAAGTGTGTATGGGTGTATCTACTGCATTATGCAGGTATCATTACGTGTGTATGGGTGTATCTACTGCATTATGCAGGTATCATTACGTGTGTATGGGTGTATCTACTGCATTATGCCAGTATCATTACGTGTGTATGGGTGTATCTACTGCATTATGCAGGTATCATTACGTGTGTATGGGTGTATCTACTGCATTATGCCGGTATCATAACGTGTGTATGGGTGTATCTACTGCATTATGCCGGTATCATTACGTATGTATGGGTGTATCTACTGCATTGTGCAGGTATCATTACGTGTATATGGGTGTATCTACTGCATTATGCAGGTATTATGCAGGTATCATTACGTGTGTATGGGTGTATCTACTGCATTATCCAGGTAGCATTACGTGTGTATGGGTGTATCTACTGCATTGTGCCGGTATCATTATGTGTGTATGGGTGTATCTACCACATTGTGCCGGTATCATTACGTGTGTTAGGGTGTATCTACTGCACTGTGCCGGTATCATTACGTTTGTATGGGCGTATATGGGTGTATCTACTGCATTATGCAGGTATCATTACGTGTATATGGGTGTATCTACTGCATTATGCAGGTATCATTACGTGTGTATGGGTGTATCTACTGCATTATGCAGGTATCATTACGTGTGTATGGGTGTTTCTACTGCATTATCCAGGTATCATTACGTGTGTATGGGTGTATCTACTGCATTGTGCCATTATCATTACGTGTGTATGGGTGTATCTACCGCATTGTGCCGGTATCATTACGTGTGTTAGGGTGTATCTACTGCACTGTGCCGGTATCATAACGTGTGTATGGGTGTTTCTACTGCATTATGCCGGTATCATTAAGTGTGTATGGGTGTATCTACTGCATTATGCAGGTATCATTACGTGTGTATGAGTGTTTCTACTGCATTATGCAGGTATGATAACGTGTGTATGGGTGTATCTACTGCATTATGCAGGTATCATTACGTGTATATGGGTGTTCTTGATGTTTTGATGCGAATGACTTGACATTTTTAGGGATTGAATTCTATATCAGAGGTTGTTTCCTACTGTTCAAGTTTGCTTTAATCATTTTATTTTAGTTCTTATTGTTTTTCTGAGGTAAGTGCTGTGTTAGTTGCAGTGTCATCTGCAGATAACCTGATCCATGAATGAAATCTGTTGGAAGTTTGTTTATTTTTGCAAGGAACTGTTTTGGAACGTCGAGGAAATTCAGAATAAACATGCAGGTATGATGACGATCGAGAATCTGTTGACTGTTTGTTTGGGCTTGTCTAAGAATTAATTTATCAATATGACAGTATTCAATGAAAACTAGTGGTATATAGTGAAATGAAAGCTCTGCTGGTATGAACAGAAGACACACAACAAACATCAGTTTTATTCTTTTTAAGAATGGATTTTTTAAGAATGGATGTAATACTATTTGTTGTACATGATTTTTTTATTAAGGTACTAAAATACAAAGTTTCATGATAAACAACATAACCAGATTAACGCAGGGAACATTTGAAATAATTTTGACTGATTAAAGAAAGACGTAGTAATTAATTACTGTTAGTTTCTTACATGATTTCTGTAAATGCATAGGTAACATATTCAATATTACCAAGTTACCATAATAAATATTCTAATGCACTTGACAAAAATCCTGCAATCTGATTGGTTGATGTTAAAAATCCTGCAATATGATTGGTTGATGCTAAAAATCCTGCAATCCCATTGGTTGATGTTAAAACACGTGTGCCTATTAAATAGTGCATAACCCCCAATGTCATTTTGTTTTATTTGAAAGTGTTTGCGTCAAAATCTATCAAAAACACTGAAATGCATTAGGAATGGGTTAACCAGCATTTGAAATGTTAACTTTTGCTAAAGTGTCATCATTAAACAAAATTTGCGACCATTAAACAACAGATGTACAACGGCAAAATTAAAATTTCAATACCTATATACATTTTTGAAAAGTGCTGAGAACTTTTGAGGTCATTATTACAAACTATAGTTACATGAAACTGTTGAGGAAATTCTTCTATAAACATGCTTTCAAAAAAGTAAAATTTCACAATTGTTTTATTTGTTATTTATGACACTATATAGAGTTTAATAACCAGTGTTTTTGAGATACGGGAAATATCTCCCGAGGTAGAGAAATGGCCCCCGATATAAGAACGAGTGCGGAGAACGAGTACTTATATCTGGGCCATTTCTCTACCGAGGGAGATATTTTCAGTATCTCAAAAACACTGGTTATTAAACTATATATTACATAATTTAAAATGATATTTAATTAATATTTCTAATGATTCACGCCTTTTTACACCAGTGTGCATGAGAACGCCAAGATGACGTTACGTCTGTTACGTCATCCAAACAAAACAAGTGGAACTGGAACTCTTCGTTAGTTTCCGTAATCGTTATTTCCTAGTGGCGGAATCTGACGAAGACGTCCGTAAAACAATCGGAACGTCATTTGGCATTCCCGCCACTGACAGAAAAGGCCAAGCAATGTTCCGTACCGGGAAATATCTCCTCCCACTGCGAGATATTTCCCAGTAGAGCAAACGAGTAGATATACCTTTTCTATTCCCAGTATTTCCTATCCAGTAGAGCAAACGAGTAGATATACCTTTTCTATTCCCAGTATTTCCTATACAAATCACAGACAAATATGTAATATTATAACATGTTTCCAAAAAAGTAAAATTTAACATTTGTTTAATTTGTAATTTGTGACACTATTATCTTTGCCCTGACATATGGACAAGTTTGTAATTACTGGTACTGTAACATTAGGTGTAACAAAGTGCCGACATAACACAAGCAATGTCAACCATATCTACATCATTTGACAATTCTAAAACTGAAGAAATATAATCTGTTTAATTTTTCTTGGGTACTACATACAACTATCTAACACTTCTACACATGTGTTCACCCCCACACCCCCACCGACAGAATGGAAAATTATTATTGCAGTTAAAGTCTTTAATATAGAAACTAGAAAATGTGTCCATCGGACAAGAATGCCCTGCTTTAGCACTGTCAGTCACATAAAAATGGACTAAATGAAAAACTTGAATGTAAAACTTTGTAAGTGCAGATGTACATATGTAAAAATGAACAGACAAGTGTAAGACTATATGCCCAATCCTCTTTCGTGGCTGGTCATATGCCCATTTCCCATTTGTGGATGGGCGTAAAAATGGTTCTATACATTCCCATGGCAGAGTTACGAACTGTTAATAACCTCATACAATGTCTCTGCATGTAGTAAAATGAACTGATTTAATTTATAGCACACCACCAAACAATGCTATGGTGCTGACAATAATAAACATTCTAGACTCAGCCTTCATTTACATCCAGATCAATATGCATCACACCTGTAGAACTGCAGCATCACAGCAAAGTGTATGGTAAGCAGTAAACACCGTTAGGGCACACAGGAGCCAGTCTGGTCCTTGCCTACCTTCACTCAGGTGGCACCCTTGATTCATACATTTAAGACCTTGTGATTTAAAAATAAATAAGCAACATATTTGATTCCACACTGACTTACATGACACCAGTGTTATTGGGAATATGTTTCTTATACTGCTATGGTGACGAGACAATATTTGGTTGGCCTTTCATTTCTTTTTTCAGCAAACTTTAGGCGATGTATGACGGTCAATTTTTAGTGGTGAAGGCAGACCACACATTTATTCCTGGGTAGAACCAGTACTGTATACCTCCCAACAACAGTAAAAACCGACATCTCACAAGTCAAGCTCCCAGTGGGATTCAAGAGCACGGTGGTGAGAGGCGAGAAGATTTCGAACTCTGTGTCTTACCTTTTCGACCAAGTAAGTACTTTGGCGGCAAGACAAAGACAGTGTCTATGAACAGATCTAGACCAACATTCATAACATTGCTAATTACAATAGTCTGTGCAAACACGGAACCAGTGTGTCAAAGTGCATTTTTGTATTAGTCATCAAGTCTCATTGATGACATTGATTTTTCTTTATTACTTTTTTTGACAGTCTTTAGTATAGTTATATGATTTAGGAAAGCACAATAGTTGTATTATCATAAATATATTAAATAAAAATACACATTTAACAAAAACTTTACAATTACTGCATGAACACCCTTGAAATAATACTATAAATGAACTTGAAATAAACATCTATAACACATACTAGTCTCAATTTATTGAAAACGAGTTTCTGTGGTATCTGTGTTATACTATACAGCAGTGTTTCTGAAAACTCTCCATTAAGGGCTATGATCCTGTTCTCTCTACAACTAATATGTCTGCCATGGTAAAACAATGAGAATGACTTGTTTGTTTGTTTAAACGGTGTTTACGTGATTTTTATCACATGTAAGGCCATACACGACAGTAAAAAAATGTTTACGGTAGCAGCAGACCACCACGTTTTTCCTGGCTAGAACCAGTACTGTATACCCTACGCCATCCTTAAGGATCCATCCGAATGGATCTGTACTGACTTTACTTTTTGGCACAGTCACCGACTATAGGTTATATGGTGCTGAAACGGATAGACGTTCTGTACCCAAACCTCATTCACATCGAGATACAAATATGAGGCATGGATTCAGAAAGACAACCGCTGGAGAAACAAAGTCCAGGCAACTGCTGGAGAATCAAAGTACAGGCAACTCTTACCGAAACGCTGGAGAATCCAAGTCCAGACAACTCTTACTGAACCGCTGGAGATTCCAAGTCCAGACAACTCTTACTGAACCGCTGGAGAATCCAAGTCCAGACAACTCTTACTTAAAATCCTACTAGTCGCCTCTTACAATCATGCAAGGGTTAATCTGTTGCCCTCTTGACTGCCTGGAACATGACCTCATCTACAGGACATATTTATAATAAAGGCCCGCTTTACATTTTGGAGGTCAGGAATACAAACAAACAGGGTCTTATTCAAATGATAAAATCCACAACACTACACATGTACAACAATGATAACTGTGACACCTTGGTACAGGTTCTTTACACAATTCAAAACATGCATTTTCATCTGGAAACAGATGGGCATAATCAAGCTTGTCATCTATTATCTGAATCCATCTTCAGATTGTATTTATAAATATTATGGTATTGACTATTATTAAATGTTTTTATAATATGAGTATTTGAAAACAAAATATAGTTTAAAACCAAACTTTTTTCAGTATCTTTTTTTGTAATTGTGAATCAGAGTTGTAAGTTGTATATGAACACATTTGTAATCTCATCCCACAATGCAGCAGTCACACATGTCACAAAACAAATAAATAACAGACAAGTTAATACACTAGTACAACCTTTGTTCAACAAATTTTAAATAACTAGAAAATGTGTCCATGGGGACATGGCTGCTGGGACATGGATGAAACATCAATGTAGATTAACTAAGTGTGAAAAGCAGGTCCGGGTAATTCATACTGACCTACTTTTGTTAGGAACATAACTAAGTGTGAAAAGCAGGTCAAGTTTATTCATATTGACCTACTTTTGTTAAGAACATATTGCTGTTATATATATGTAAACATGTGTGAAATTTAAAGGCTCTCCCGATTCCGGTGTCTGAGAAATTTCTGACAAAAAACAAACAAAATAAAATTCAGACGTTTTGGTACGTATCGCCATAATCCAACTCAAAATTGTGAACCACCACTCACCAGCCTGCCTGTAAGTAATCAATGGCTGTTGTCACATACAACTGAATGCAAAGGTCAAGGTCACCTGTGTTGATGGCTACCATATACTGTACAGTCATACTTGTAGGAACAATCAGGGTCAACTATATTTCCACTTTAGAGTGAACACTTCATTCCTTAAAGAAGCTGGGTACACATGTATACTACTATTGGTTTATGACTCAAAAAATATATTGGAAATTCCAAAGAAAACAGCAAATAGTTTAACCTGAACTTAAGATGTACACTACCATTTGATGGAGTTCAGTTTAAATATTTCAAGCACAACCCAGAAAAAATAACCATGAGGTCATCCGTAGTATGTTGTTGTTTTTTTTGGAAATATTAGAAAATTTATAAATGAAATTACAAAAACATACATGAATTTTAAAGATATTAACAAAAACAATGTTGAGCTAAAATTGTTATAAAAAGTTTTGGGTAGTTTCCTTTTTAGTGGGTATGTAGGGAAACAGCAAACCAAAACTTTTATATGGTCAGCCTGAAGGCCCCTCAAAGAAATTAATGGCCTATATGTGGTAAACAGTAATCTGACATGGATCATGATGACCTTGACTTTTGACCTACTGACCCCAGTATGACTAGAGGTCATCCTCTAACTGCAGCGAGTCTACCTGTGGAATTTGATGAGCTTGGCAAAGCTGCTGAAGAATTATCATGCTTATAAAGTTCATCATTATCGGGTCATGGTGACCTTGACCTTTGACTCCAAAAGGAATTAGGTCATCCTCTCAAAGTGGACAGTCTACACATGAAGTTTGAATATGTTATTATTAATGGGTTGAAATGGAATGGACCCTTAATTGCTCATGCACAGATGGATGGATGGACAGTCAGTGATTACTATAGGGGCTTGGCATGTGGAGCCCTTATCCTAGCTGACAGTTCAACATGTTCTTACTATACCTTGTACAACATTATTACAAAAGATTTCATTTTTTTAAAAGAAATACACAACTTGATTTGTTACTAGTGCTGAGTTCTTGTGTTCCTACTGTGTGCCAACTTGGACTAGGTTCAACTTTGTGTTCCTACTGTGTGACAATTTGTGGCGCTAGGCGAGATAGCACTCCTATGGCCTTCATGCTGATGTTCCTCACAAACTGGGGACACTGGGGCTTGTTACAAACATACTCCACCGTCATACGTAACTCATAAAACAATGTTCTGAAAAGAAAAAGAAATACAGGCTCATACAAATGTACATTTTGCCTGATATATATATGTATGTGAAGTATACAAAAGCAGAGACATACACACATATAGATATATTTGTAGCAAATCACTGACAACTTGCTGTTGAGATGAACTTTTCTGTGTCTATTACAAATCATTTGAAGAAGCAATTTTGAATCTGTTAATCTTGAAGCATACTAATTTACACACACACTTATTTGCAGGCATAAAGCTGTTCTATGTGCCGTGTACAGACCATACTAACTTACACATACTTCTTTGCTGGCATAAAGCTGCTCTAAGTACTGTGTACAGACCATACTAACTTACACATACTTACTTGCTGGCATAAAGCTGTTCTATGTACTGTGTACAGACCATACTAACTTACACATACTTGTTTGCTGGCATAAAGCTGTTCTATGTACTGTGTACAGACCTTACTAACTTACACATACTTGTTTGCCGGCATAAAGCTGTTCTATGTACTGTGTACAGACCTTACTAACTTACACATACTTGTTTGCATAAAGCTGCTCTAAGTACTGTGTACAGACCATACTAACTTACACATACTTACTTGCTGGCATAAAGCTGTTATATGTACTGTGTACAGACCATACTAACTTACACATACTTGTTTGCTGGCATAAAGCTGTTCTATGTACTGTGTACAGTCTTTACTAACTTACACATACTTGCTTGCCGGCATAAAGCTGTTCTATGTACTGTGTACAGACCATACTAACTTACACATACTTGTTTGCTGGCATAAAGCTGTTCTATGTACTGTGTACAGACTTTACTAACTTACACATACTTGCTTGCCGGCATAAAGCTGTTCTATGTACTGTGTACAGACCATACTAACTTACACATACTTGTTTGCTGGCATAAAGCTGTTATATGTACTGTGTACAGACCATACTAACTTACACATACTTGTTTGCTGGCATAAAGCTGCTCTAAGTACTGTGTACAGACCATACTAACTTACACATACTTACTTGCTGGAATAAAGCTGTTCTATGTACTGTGTACAGATCATACTAACTTAAACATATTTGTTTGCTGGCATAAAGCTGTTATATGTACATATCATACTAACTTACACACATTTATTTGCAGGCATAAAGCTGTTGTATGTACATATCATACTAACTTACACATACTTGTTTGCAGGCATAAAGCTGTTCTATGTACCGTGAACAGATCATACTAACTTACACATACTTGTTTGCAGGCATAAATGCTATTTTGTGTACTGTGTACAGATCATCCTACCAGAGGACATACAAATTAAACAATATAGGACAACAACCTGTTATAGCTTTCTTTTTTTCATATTTACAACAGAGAATTAATGTATTGGGTTACCGGTATAAACATATTAAACAGACTGGAGGCGACCTGGAAGGGGTGTTAATAATGGTATAGTGTCAAATCTGTGTTAATGAACATTCAGTCTCAGGAGGTGACCTGGAAGGGGTGTTAATAATGGTATAGTGTCAAATCTGTGTTAAAGAACAGTCAGTCTCAGAAACTTTGGCTCGTTAGTGACATTAAATTGAATAATATAAAAGATATTACTACAGAAAAAGTATATATCATGTATATAATGCTGACATTTATAAATGGCACTGCCATTGAAGACTTCACTTCTATTCCCTAAAATGAAGACCAGAGTTCTAGATAAGCAGCATATCTACGTAATTTATGCAAGTAAATATGCCAAAAAATGCAAAAGATTTTGTTCGATGCATATTAAAACTGTATAAAACAAAATTAAGAAAAACATTTCAATGCATAGCGAAACATAAATATTAATGATTTAAAATTTTGTCTATTATACAGCATTTAAAATTTTGTCTATCTCCATCTTCAGGATTTATGGTTAGTTATATTGTCGAACTGTTTCATACTTGTCACTGGTGTCTAGAATATTTTCATGTACTATATGATGCAAGACTCGATTACAACATATTCAGAACAAATCTATGCTTGACAAAACGAACATTTCATAGACGGGTTACAGGTTTATGTTTGTTCTTGGGCAAGACACTTTCCCTTAGCCTCGTCCGTCGGATGGGAACGTAAACCGTGCAGTCCCGTGTATCGGTCTATCCTCCGAGCACATTAAAGAACCATAGAAATCTATTCGATAATAAGAGTAGGGCACGGTTCCCAGATTCCTATGTATCCTTCCCCTCTCTCTGGGGTGGCTCTAAATAACCTAAACTGTGTTGATGAGCCGTTAAACACATTCAATTAAATTCAATTACTTCTTAAACATGTTGAAATAAAGTATAATCAAAATGTACTGTAATCCAGTCTGGGTACTCGTCGGGGGCCACTTTCTGTCACTTATTTAAACATAAACTAATTTTTCAGACAAATCTATGTATCCTGACAATTTTTACTCTATTTTCTATTAGGTTACCTCTTCCTGGAAATTTTATACCAAAGAATTTTGTTTTATATAAATTGTCGAAGTGGCACGTGACCTTTTTATAAATAGACTAAAACAGAGAAATCATTTTGTTTACAAGCCCAGTTTCCGTCATGTATTTTATCAAGTGATAGATTCAACTAGGTCAAGATACAGTAAACTTTTTTGCAAGTCTATTCAATAATTTCATTGTAAAAATGGTATGTTTGCATTGTTCCATCAGTCACCTCGATCGTTATAACAATGCGCCTGGTAACATCAAATGTTCAACGACGACAATTTACACTCTAAAGATGGGTAACTCTGTGTAAATCAAACAGATACAGGTTGTACGAGTTGCTTCTCTTTGGTTAAACTATATAATCATGGTATATTTTAACTGCGTCCACTGAAGTGATAAAAATATGACGTCATTACAGCTGGGCTCTTCATTTGTCTTCGCCACTCGCAATAGGCGAAACCAAATTGCAAATGGAGAAACTTTTGTCAAGTGCCAGGGCTCAACACTAACCTTTTTTTCAACTAGCCCAGTCGGGCTAGTAGATGCAGAACCTACTAGCCCTGACCCAAGTTTCATGTGCCCTGACCAAGTTATATTAAAATCTTTATATTATGCAACTCGTTTGTTTCTTGTGTGGGGAGATGCGCAAATATGATTTATTCTAAATAGGCTTAATACTATATTTAATAAACTGTTTTGGACTAAGAGAATGTGTATTTAGTATAGCATAATCACTTAATAAGGACTTAAATTATGAAGGATCAGAGCTATAGGTTGTTACCATTGTGCACATATCAGTGTTTTCCTCCACCGGTGGGAGTGGGGTGTCAGAGGGGATACACCGAGGATATAACATCACTGATACACCTGGTACCAAACTGGTAGACTCTAATGCCTATGGAATTAAGATGTACAAGATGCTTACTCCAAGTGCAGTAATTACAAAAGGGCAGGCAGATAACAAAAAAAAAGATGCATTAGGTCGAACAAAACTGTTTTCTACTTTTACTTTTGTTATAGACTACACCAGATAAAAAGAATGAAAAGAATGATACATTAGGTCAAACAGAACTTTTTTTCCTACTTTCACTTTCGTTATATAATTCATGTAGATAAATCTTATGTTTGGAAATTATTAGCACGGTTTATGCCTAAATTTGACTGGTACTCTTGTTGGTTTTCTGTTAATATCTTTTGAGATGCCAAATTGCAATTCTTCGAATAAGTATCGAAATTAACCAAGGTCGAGGAACATCTTGGATACAATGGCAAACATGCATTTTGAAATAAAAACAGATGCACACCAATTCATTACGACATGCATCGATAGCGACCATGCGTCGATAGTCTCTTAGCTCATCAAACAACGCCGTCAAATTGCCATAATCGTTTAATTGCCCTACCTGTTTACAAATTGGTTTGATTGAATCGCCATTGTTACACTTTATCACGTGGTAGTGAACGGGAGTTGTTTCATTGGCTGATAAAAATACATCGGTTATTTGATTGGATAATATGGATACAGTACTAGGTCGAGTGTTGCGTCATGATTTTTAATTATTGAACAGAATATTACCAACGACACAAAGCGACAACACCATCTCAATAACTGATTTACACACTGATGTGTATTTCACACTAATCTGGCGCGTGACTAAATTACTTCCTGCATAGAGGGGCTCGTTACGGGGGTATATTTCACACGGTATACCACAGATCTAACAACATTAATGTTAATATTTCTGTGGGTATACAAATTCTAAAGACCGCGCATCTTCAATTGAAGATTGTAAAACCCGCGTGTTATAAATAATTCGGGAAGCCGTCGCGCATGCGCATTACGTTAGGTGAATCTATATTATAAAAACAAACTACGGCTTCATTCTTTTTGTGAGAGTGAAACGTATTTTACACGCAGAACTAAATGAAATTTTAAAAGAACATTTCTTATGGGTAAATGTCCTGTTCTTATTGTACACGACCGGTCGGGCATGTTCCTGGGATATTCGCAAGCCCGGACCTATGTACAGGCAGTGAATGTCGTTCGGACGTGCCTTAGTGTCGAGCCCTGAGTGCTTTCGTCAATTTGGCGAAAGCCATGTAAACTGACGGCTGGTATTTGCAAAAGTGACGAAAGGAAAAAGTACGAGGTCGCGGCCATGTTTTTCCGGAAAATCCTTGACAGGTTCTCAGTGTTTACAGAAGAGCTAAAATCTATAGACTGTGTTACGACCTTTGTGCTTTATATTACACAAGGCTTATTTTACATAACGACGTCTAACTGCAACTCACTTGGTGTGCCTATACTGGAGGAAGATTAGAAAACCCAACAAGAGCTCGCCGGAAAAAAAGTTGCATTTTTGAATAACAACAACAACAACACAAAACAGCGCGTAAACAAGATGTCGAACTCTTATCAAAATGGTAATAATTAACCTTTCTCATGAATACAAAGATTTAAACCCTTACTGTGTCATCCGATTTTCCATCATGGGTAAATTTACATGCTTGGTTGCTTGATTGATTGATTGATTGATTGATTGATTGATTGATTGATTGATTGATTGATTGAATGGTTCAAGACTTCATTTTTCTTTTCTTTTTTTCTTTTATTTACAAAACGGAGTGAAGAACACGTCACACTCGATTTTTCAACTTAATGTTGTTTTTATTTTAAATTCGTACAAAACACAGTCTAAACACACAGTCTAAACAAGAAGCTAGTTTTAGCCAATCAGATTTCGTTTTACAGTTGTCCTTCGGTCAATGCTTCAAAATGATTTCGGGTCCAATGTCGGGGTGCGCGGTTTCTGCGCATGCGTGGTTTACGCCGGTAAATACGGTAACAAAAGAATCTTATTTGACCTATTTTTGAATGGTATTTGCGAAACCTGTGCTATAGGGAATATAACAGTAATAATTGATGTGCATTAATTATCCTGTTTCCATGTATTAAATACATCATGTCGTAATCAGCAAGTCAAAGAAAATATCATTCAACTTGGTTTAATATATACATAAATATTAATGATAAGATAAGAAAGTTATACAAATATTTAATCGGAGATTGTATTAAATTCTGCTAAAGTGGCTAAAAAAGCCAAAATTGGCTAAACAAAAATCCAATTGGCTAAAGAAAATTGAGGTGGTTCAGCCAAAATGGCTAAAAAATGTTTGGTCCAATGAAGAGCCCAGTACAGTGTTATTTTTTTAATAGTTTATTATGCGGCAGTATGCGCGCACATCCCCAAAGCCATATAAGGAAGTATAAACACATTTTTCGGAGAAAACCCTTTCGTTTTTGTACCGCTTATTTACTTTTTGGTTGTTTTTCCTGTTTCCAATCTTCAGTTATAAACGTCTGACAATAAGTGACATCGCGTCAGTAATTTGCAGTGTAAAAACGTTTTTTAAATGAGAATGACGGAAACTGGGCTTGGACGGAAACTGGCCTCTAACGAGTAGGCAATATCCTGTAAATTTTTCCCGTAAAAAATACAAAAACATTATCATCAGGTAAAACTGTTATCGGGCGGAAAAAATTATAAACATTGATCACAACGTAAATAAAATTAAAACTTAATGGAAATCTTTCCATGAATGAAGAATTTCCTTCTGAGTCAATTGTTCAGCAAATATTGTTTGATTTAATTGACTATAGTTGCAAATTAAAAAAAGAAACAAAAACAAAATATACTTTGACAATTTAGTTGAAACTGTACAATTTACAATAATTATGAGTAACTGAAGAATAAAAGCAAATGTAAACAAATGAAGGTTAAAATATTGATAAGAAAAATGATTGGGGTGAAAAAAACAAATACAAAACAAAAAGAAGGGTAAAAAAAACACCACCAAATAGTAAATTCCTTATCTAGAGTTGCAGAAGACAATAATGCACTGACCTGCAGTATGGATTTCTCCTTGATGAATATCTCAATGTCAAAAATCTGTAGTACACAAATGGATGGAATATTGTACACTTGCCGCTGAAATAAAGGATATATATATATTCAAGCTGTTATTGAAGAGTTTGTGAAAACATCACATGTATCTTGGTTGTTTAGAGCCGACCCCAGAGAGAGAATATGGAGGCACCCTGGATTACTGGAGGGTAGTCACCACTTCATGGAACTGTGAATGTCCTAGAATACCGAGGCACCAAGGATTACTGGAGGGAGTCACCACTTCATGGAACTGTGAATGTCCTAGAATACCGAGGAATCAAGTGTTACTGGGCGGTAGTCACCATTTCATGGAACTGTGAACATCCTAGAATACCGAGGCACCCAGGATTACTGGAGGGAGTAACCACTTCATGCAACTGTGAACATCCTAGAATACCGAGGCACCCAGGATTACTGGAGGGAGTCACCACTTCATGGAACTGTGAACGTCCTAGAATACCGAGGCACCCAGGATTACTGGAGGGAGTAACCACTTCATGCAACTGTAAGCGTCCTAGAATACCGAGGCACCAAGTGTTACTGGGCGATAGTCACCACTTCATGGAACTGTGAACGTCCTAGAATACCGAGGCAACAAGTGTTACTGGGCGATAGTCACCACTTCATGGAACTATGAACGTCCTAGAATACCGAGGCACCAAGTGTTACTGGGCGATAGTCACCACTTCATGGAACTGTGAACGTCCTAGAATACCGAGGCACCAAGTGTTACTGGGCGATAGTCACCACTTCATGGAACTGTGAACATCCTAGAATACCGAGGCACCCAGGATTACTAGAGGAGGGTAATCACCACTTCATGGAACTATGAACATCATAGAATACCGAGGCACCCAGGATTACTGGATTACATGAGTTTGCAAAACCCAATAACTAGAGATGTGTCCAAAGGACACAGATGCCTCTACCATTGCTTCAAATATTAATAAATAAATTGTAAATTGTTTATAGGACAATATCAATTTTGTGAATTTTAACTATTCCAAGGGGCATAACTCTGGAATTACTGAGGCAATGGGGCTGATTATCTAACTTGGCCAAAACATTGTACCCATGTACAATTTGACCAAGATGAGATAAAAAATAACCAAAGTTAGAGTCCAGAAAACATTAATTGCCTGAATGTTTACTATTCCAAGAGGCATATTAAGGACTATCGTACTTGGCAGAGATCTTGTGCCCATATACAATTTGACAAAGTTTGGAGAAGATTGGATAACAAATAACCAAATAGTGTCAGGACAACATTGTTGGTAAGGATGGAGGGACAAACATTTTTTATTTACAGAATGCCAGAGGTAACACAATATGCCCTTCCATTATTTTTCGAATGGCAGGGGCATAAAACTAGATGGGTGTTCCGCGGAACACGTGTGTCGCCTGTCAGTGCTTTGTGAGTATAACAAGGTTTTGTTGGCCCCAGATAAATGACCTTGACAAACTGGCCTGAGTAAGTTTTCGTGAAGAGAATAACGAGTATTTAACCAATATAATGACCTTCAGTGTGACCTTAACCTTTATATTTTAGTATGGCCATGGCGATGTTGTCATGACAAGTATATATTGAAAGTTTGATGAAGAAATATCAAGAAATGAGAAAGTTATAGCCAACGTTAACTTTTCGTGAAGAAAAAAACGAGTATTTAACCCATATAATGACCTTCAGTGTGACCTTTACCTTTATATTTTAGTATGGTCATGTCGATGTTGTCATGATGAGTACATATTGAAAGTTTGATGAAGAAATATCACGAAATGAGAACGTTATAGCAGAAGTTAAGTTTTCGTGATGGACCGACGACAAAATTATCCCTTAGTAGATGTATCGCATTTTTCTCCGACAGGCGAGATAAAAATTATGTCGGATTTCATTGTAGGTGAATTAAAACTTTATTAACCTGTTACTGGTGGACTAGCCTGTATTCTCAAATAATTACAATTCAAATTTCAAGAGTATTATTTGGTTTAAAATATTGAACTGCAAAACTTATGTTCAGTTCTTTATTTTTTCACTCAAGGGCAGTAACTCTTGAGCTCATGACTCGCTTAGGCTTAAAAATATAATCTAACATTGCTGTACATCAAATTTGAATTAAGTTATCAAACGGAAACTCAAATATTAACTTTTAATTTATCTATCTGTAAAGGGAAAATCTGCTGTTCATTATAACTGCCATGTGCAAGATTTTGAGTGGAAAAAAAACACATCGCTATTTTTCCATTAGTCAAGGGCAATAACTTCTGAAGTAATCAACTGATAATGTTGAAAAGTGAAATTGATCTGCGGTTTATTATAACAATAACATTTTGGTTTTATAAACCGAAGCTATCTTCAGTTATGGAGCGCAAATCCTACTTCTCCCTTTTTCTGTCAGTCAAGGGCAGTACATTCTGAGCACAAGACAAATAAATTGAACTTGTATTTTGTTCTAACACTGCTGAGTGAAAAAGATGAGAGATATTACTTATAATGTGTATGTCATAAGCACAGCACTGTCATATGAGAGGGCGATATGTTCTATTTTCATGGCAGTGTAATGACAAGTGAATATTACTTACGTGAATGTCATAAACACAAGGGCTGGCATGAGGAATATCTCTGAGCAAGCGATGAACCTGAGAATGTTGGTCTGTTGGAGCTGCAACTTGGCTATAAGGTTCCGCAGAATCATCATAGAGTTAGCTCCCATCACCTGCACAGTACAATACATGTATAAGGTCATGCAGAATTATATGACTCATGCAGACATGGTCGTCATGTTTAGCAATGTCGATGCATTGCAGCTTTATTCTTTAGGCCAAAAAAGAAATAGGAGTGTTTCCTATTGCATGCTCTAAAAAAATAGGGTAGGTAGGTAGGCATTTTTTTTTTTTTGCAGCAAGATATTGTGAGATTCTACATGTATTTATCTCATAAACCAGATACAAGTTGATGATACAACTGAAAGTTTCTCTGTTATGTCAATTTACCTTGATATATTGTGATAAATCATTGTTCAGAACAAATTGAATATTTATTTATTTTTTTATTTATTTTTTTCGTAAAAAGCTTTAGGGTCGGTCGGCCCCTTAAAATAGGGTCGGTCGGGCCACCGGAAACACAGGTATTTTTTTTTTTGCCTTATGTCTATCACTGTCCATACATAATACAGCAGACCCTACAACACATATGGATGATTTTATAATTTACATGAAATTTTCACAATCTCCACTCTAATGATTGTCAAGGTATGATCGCTTGTTAGTCTCTGTGAAACCGTCGGTCCGTCGGACATGACATGCAAAGGACAAGGTACAATAAGGGGGTATTTTGGCCCCCAATATGTTCAAAATGGATAAAAAAATAATATTTACTTTAATTTGTTGTGCATGTTGAAGTAAATCGATCATATTCTATCTTCAAAATATATTTTTATTTATTTTATTTATCTAGAAGAATCAACAGGGTCTCAAAAAAATGGCATTTTTGGTAATTTTGTTATATTTTGTAGATTTTGAGCCTTTCTGGGCAAGATTTTAATCCAAAATATATAGAGTGCACCTCCGCACAGTTTTTTGGCTGATGATGCATCTCTATCAAGTACCTGTTTCAACAAAAAATCAACTGTGCTCGAGGGTGCGCTCTGTATTTCCAAGACTAAAAACTGATCGAAAATTGCTGAAAATGAACAAAAATGTAATTTTATGAAAGAAAATGCCTCGTTTGTGAGGCTCTTAAAACTCATTTAGAGCCTTCAAACATACTTGTAATGAGTTTTAATGTTGATTCAGTTCATTTGTTGCTAAATTAGATATTCAAAACTTGTGCATTAAAACTTTCAATATTGGGGGCCAATTTTGTCCCTTATCATACCTAGTCCTTTTTGGAATGTCCGGCAGAGAATTCCCATTAGTCGATCCAAGTGTTTGGCCATTTTTAAAACTAAAATACTATCAGAAAAAAAGTTTTTCATTTGTATTTTTCCTTTTACTCTGTCCAAGTGTCCGGCCAGACTTAAAACTAAAGTTCAACTAAAAATCGTGTTTGTATCGCCTGAAATTTGATAAATAAAAAGTTATCTCCCTTGATCAATTTGAAAAGCGCGTATTTCATTAGTCAATTACATGATTTGAACCAACTGTATTACTCAGATTTCATATCTATTGACATTGAGAGGTCAAGTGAATTTGTCACGTTGAACTGAAAAAGAAAGATCACTAGAACATAAACAACAGTGTTGTAACCTTTTCATATTCTTATTTTTCGATGTCAGAATTGTTGTATAATGTTTTTCTATTTTTAGTTCATTAATAGCCGGTCTGTGTCATAAGAACGCTTTACAACAAACGCTTATTCACAAATGCAAGCTGCTAAAATGCACCTGTTTTTGGATGGTTTAATTTGAGGGATCCGGTACTTTTATTTACTGTGATTTGCGGCGCGATCCTAAAAATGTTAAAAAATTATAAAATCCTTCATGCTTAAAAACGTTTTTAGTGAAGTGAATCGGTTGCAGCCCAATAAATCAAAAATTTTTAAGGATGGTCTTGTCTGTGTTCAACTGACCAAGCATTTTATTGCGCTTTATCAAAAATATGTCTCAACTTTGGTAAATTTGTCTGGTCAGACAACACATTTGTCCACACGACCGAATGCCCTGTGGACTTGAAAATATTTTTGCGTACTGTTTTAATGTTTGACATTTGAACACCATAAATAAAGCATTTAACGTATTGTTTCTAATTATCGCTCCCCCTCTAATTAGCGCCCCCCCCCACCCCCTAACTTTTAAAATAAATAAATCTTACCTTGAGGTGTAAAAGTGGTTAATATCCAAGAAAAATGGTTAAAATTAAGGTGGACGCCTTAGAAACATTCTTAGAAATGACAAAACTATCGATTCTACCTGTCAATCAAAGTGTCAGTTACAGCGTGTGACACTACCTAGCAGTCAAAACAAAGTCGGGTTTAACAAACTACCGTATGATTTCCAATAGTGACGTTTTCGACTTGGTAAACTACTGGTAATGAGTTACGGCACAGGGACTTTGTCTCGCTTATTTTTAGCATTATATAAGGAAATTAAAAAGTGTACTGGCTTACGAAAAGCGTTCTAATAAGCACCTCCCTTTCAGAAAATGTCACGCCCCCATGGGCGCTAATTAGAAACAATACGGTATAATACAAACAGCCATTACAAGGCAATGAATAAGGTATACTTACATTGAGCAGACTTTTGGTATAATTACAAGCATGGAGTACAGCAAACAGGAACACTGGAACCAACACCACTGGGCTATGGTTAAGGGATATACTGATATACTTACATTGAGCAGACTTTTGGTATAATTACAAGCATGGAGTACAGCAAACAGGAACACTGGCACCAACACCACTGGGCTATGGTTAAGGGATATACTGATATACTTACATTGAGCAGACTTTTTGTATAATTACAAGCATGGAGTACAGCAAACAGAAACACTGGAACCCACACCATTGTTCTATGGTTAAGTGATATACTTACATTGAGCAGACTTTTTGTATAATTACAAGCATGGAGTACAGCAAACAGGAACACTGGAACCAACACCACTAGTCTATGGTTAAGGAATATACTGACATATACAATGCTGGTATTGATATGTATACAAGTTTACTGCATCAAATTTATCTGACGTGTCTAGTAAACCATGAATCATTCCCTCTATCTATTCTGCGAAATCACACACAGCACCTGTCGTTTACTTTTAGGATTCCCGGCTCTGGTTAGAATTGTCCAGAGATTTATTTTCAACTTGAGTCTCCATTAAAATACAGGTAGATATATTTCTGATTAGTTGAGTAGAAAGTTGATGGGTTGGTGTATTTAATTTCCTGTGTAGCCAGAAGGTTAGGTGATGCTACGTAATATCAGGCTGGCACAAAAGGTCTGTAACAAAGTCGCTGAAAAAAGGCTGTAAACATATTTGAGAATCATTCAAGTTCTGTATATTTAAATAAGTGTACAGATAATCTCATAAATTTGGGTTAGTTTATTGGTAAAGTTGGTAAGAAAGACACTAACTGTCCCTGGATAACTGATGAATATATTATCGCAGTTTGAAGGCCAACAAAACAACTGAGACGAGAATATATACCCATGCACACTATCACTGGAGTCAACCATTAGCTAACATATCAAATTTGCGACCGTAAAATGCCGACTTTACCATCTTAAAAGTATGTGACATCACATAAGGTTGTCACAAACGACGTCATTGGATGACGTCAACAAAATGTTGTCACCCATGAAATAAGTTTTATAAAAAAAGGGGTGTATGTATGATTTTGTAATATATTTCTGGCATTTAAACAGAAAAGCATTTGAATTGAGATAATAATGCTAAGATTTTCAATCTGGGATGGTATGGGCTAGTTTTACAATCTGAGAATTTCATTTTTTACGGCGATGCGATACTCAAGCCGTAAAACGTGATTTAGGGAGCCAAGCACACCACTCAACGCTTGCACAAGTTCATACTTATGATTTATTTCAATAACTTATCAAGTCTCTATTGTGCATAATACGAAAATAAGGTTAAACTTTGCTGACTGCAGGGGTGCTTGATTTACATTTTAAAGGAAGTACATCAGGATTAGTATTTGTTTTAGAATTGCTTAAATACATTAGTTATGTATTCAATCGATAACAATAAAGTAAATGAGCCATTAACCACCAAAAGGAACAGCACTGTTCATATAAAATAAACAACCCCAAGAAGGTATTTCCTATCTATAGTTACTCGCCAGGGATGGCTATTTCAATCTTGGCGGTAAAATAAATCGCAATGTATTGCAAAGCGAGCGTCATGTGTATGCTCTGCGCGGCGGCTATTTATAACTTTGGGATTTCTATATGGACTAACAGGGTGTACTGTTATTTATAATTAGGACTAACAGGGTGTACTGTTATTTATAATTAGTAATTATTGCACTTTTTATTAGGAAACGGTTAATGTTCCATCTATATATGTGAATCATTTCATGCTTTAAACTGATATTTAAATAGCTTTTTACTTTTTCTTAAAATAAATTTAGCCACAAAGCCTGATCTACTCCCTTTAATTGTACCCAGACAAGGTTAACAATTTACAGATCAAATATTTCAGATAACTGTTTTCAAGCTGAGTGTTGCATATTATGTAAAATAAGGTGGTGTTGGTGGTTGTGTTGGTATACAAGGATACTGGTGACCGGGTAGCTGTTGAGGAAGATGATACAGTAGAAGAGATAGTGGCAGCTGTCCTCCGCGAACAGCTGGGTCATAAACACGCGACTCAACTGGAAGTTGGGCAGGCGCTGGTGAAGTCTGAGGGCGCTTGTGGCTGCGTTACTGATCAACGCCCTCTGGTAGTGGGAGTATGGACTCCCGCTGTAACGACACACATTGTATTAGAAATTCTATCATTTTATTATTGTATTAGAATATCATTTAAAGGTCTTACTTTTCAGTTTAATAACATGACACCAGTACTTAGATATCTCTATTGTTCTGTGATCTATTGTTGATGATATGTCAGAATATACTGACAATAGGTTTTATTATAATACAGTTGCACATGCTATTTTTATCGGAGGTATTGTACTGGCTTGATTGGATAAATGATTGACAACTGGCGCCATGTCAGTTACTGGCGCCATGTCAGTTATGCGGCAAATCTGGATTTTCAGTTATTTCATCTAATCATACTTGTTTATACTAAAATGTTCAGAAGAAGCCAACACATGGATTGTAGTAGGCAGTTAATGTTACCCTTTTCAGACCAACCAGGTACTCACCTTTCCAAAATGTGTAGTCATTTTAAATTGTCCCTAAAATGATGATCTTTTTTTAAAGAAAATAATGACTTAATATTAAACCATGTACATGTTAAAATTAAATTTAATATTTTAAAGTTTACAAACAACTTTAATTAGAAAATCAATTAAGCTGAGTCAAACTCAATGTAAGGGAGCACAAGACTGTAGCCTTTGACAAAAATTCAAGCATGACTTTTAAGTGAGGTATACCCTACTGGTTTTAGTGTCTCCATGGCCGAGGGGTTAACAATGTTGCGCTGTAAACCTTCTCGCTCTCACCGCTGCGGGTTCGAAAACCAATGGGAGCTAGATTTGTAAGTGAGGAAATGTTGATTCTTACGTATGGCGGGAGGTGTAAAGTACTGATTCTACCCAGGAAAAGTGGGTGGTCTGCCTCCACCACAAAAAAAATCGACCGTCATATAACCTCAAAATGTGTTAAAAATGACGTAAAACACCATACAAACAAACAAATCTACCCAGAAAAAGTGGCTGGTCTGCCTCCACCACTAAATTTAGACTGCCATATATAGCCTAAAATGTGCTGAAATGACATACACCACCATTCAACCAACCATAATAAAGTAGCAAATCAACAAAGAAGTACGCTAGGCTAGAGTAGCAGACTGAGCTGTATTGGCGATACATTGCCTCTAAAACTTCGGAGAATTTGTTTTATAAAATAGCGTATACAGTTAAATGGTTCTGATTTCATTTAGCTGCAGTAGTCATATATTATAATGATATTGATATCAGTATTTGCATCCATGTGATCTATTTGAATTTTTTTTTCTTCAATTCCTTAACAATAGCACACCAGCAGATTGACCTACATAGATTCATCGACCTAACCTATCTAGGCATACAGCAGTCGACTGTTATTCCTAAGACATCTAGGGATACAGCAGTCGACTGTTATTCCTAAGACTAAATATCGTAGCATACGTACCCCAGCAGAGGAACGAGGAATAGAATACTGCTGACAACTGTGAACACTCGAGTCAACCACAGCCCTGCTTCCACCTTGTTACTCAACATAAAACCCTGAAAAATAAATATACAAGTTAACAATAACCCTGAAATATATCTTAGATGATTTTTACAGGTCGTTTTCTGTACCACCCTGTTTTTTTGTCCTTTTTCTAGACAAGAAGGTTGTTCCACGCAACACTTGTGTCGCCTGCCGTGTGCTTATTTCACCAAGTACACTCTAACAATAAAGTTTCAAGACACGTGGTGCAATCCTTCATGAATTATGGAGCTATTTTTTTAAGTGTTAAGAGTTTATGAAAAGGGGCATAAATCTGGATGTTGGATATAAACTGATAAGGAAGAACTGTATAAAGTTTCAATTATAGGTCAATATTCTGCCAAGTTATATTTTGCCAAGTTATTGGACATGTGTAACAACATTCTTTCAGTTAAGAAGAATATGTGTGTGAACTTTCATTAAATAGGTTACATACTTTTCAAGTTATGGCCAGTTACGAGCTTGGTTAGGTTACAGGTTAGAGTTTTATGAAAAGGGGCATAACTGTGCTGAAATGAAAGTCAGAGTTATCGGTCGTGGGTAACAATATTCTGTGTGGTAAGATGAATATGTGTCTGAAGTTTCATGAACATAGGTCAAATACTAAGTTATGGCCAGTTACGGGCTTGGTTAGGTTGCAGGTTAAAGCTTTATGAAAGGGGGCATAACTCTGTCAAAATGGAAGTCAGAGTTATAGGTCATGGGTAACAGCATTCCTGTTGTGAAGTTTCATGAACATATGTCAAATACTTTTTATTAGTTATGGCCAAGGTTAGGTTGCAGGTTAAAGTGTGTTATATGGCTGTTGTTGTTGTTGAACACCCCTCGCAACTAAACCGATACATCTTACTCACCAGAACTGTGTTATATGGCTGTTGTTATTGTTGGTGAATATCCCTCATAACTCAACCGATACATGTACATCAGGGCCTTCCCCAGGAATTTTTTAAGGGATAGTGGCATTTAATGCGTGAGGGTGGGGTGGGTGCGGGAGGGGTTCGCCTCCTGCATGTCGATTTTTTTTAATGTTTGAAGTAAAATACGGGTTTTGGCATACACCTGACACATTTAAAACATGTACATTTAAAACATGTTTTAAATATATCTACCAGTCTGTCATAGATAGTACATGTATGACCATTTTTTTACTTTTTTTTTTTTTTTTTTTTTGTGAAAAAGATGATACCTCAACTTTATACATCGTTTCGTTTGCTGTTCTAGATTTTTTTTTTATCTTGTAAACACTTCATTTGAAGTTAAGTAGGAATAATATGTTATTTTTAAGTGAATAACATTTAAAAAAAAAACACTTGAAAACGCAGTGTCGTGTTTTTAAGCATCCGAAATAAGGACTATCCGGATTTACATCAACTTTTTACGCTGACATTGTCTTACAATAACTTAACGTCTAAGTCATGTTTACTGCATCAAGTCATTAGCGTTTTCGGGGAAAAAAAAAGGTAGGAAACGGTTATAAGTTCATTTAAATGTTATAAAATTGCTGTCTTTATTCATAGTTAATCGTTTTAGTTTGAAACACGAAGAAAACACGGAAGCAAATTCAAAACCGGAAGTAACCTCTGCCCCTCTAATCCTTATGAAAACACTCCAATCAGGAGCTAAGGACGTATGCTTGTCAGGAGTTTATGCCTCAAGGCGTTATTTGGTCAGCTATGTCATTAATTAACACTGGGAAATGAATGTTTTGACCCACTTTTAAGGGATCGCGGCACGGTTTTAAAGGGTCGCGGTCAGATTAAGGATCGCGGCATGTCTGTTTCAAAAGTTAAGGGATCGCGGCGCCGCTACGCCATAAATGGCTGGGGAAGGCCCTGTACATGTTACAGTACTCACGAGAACTGACACATGTTACTGACCAGAACTGTGTTATGTGGCTGCTGTTTTGTTGTTGAACACCCCTCGTAACTCAAATGACACATGTTACTGACCAGAATTGTGTTGTGTTATGTGGCTGTTGTTGTTGTTGAACACCCCTCATAACATAACCGATACATGTTACTCACCAGGCCTGTACTATGTGGCTGCCGTTGTTGTTGCTGAACACCCCTTGCAACTCAACCGATACATGTTACTCACCAGAACTGTGTTATGTGGCTGTGGTTGTTGTTGAACACCCCTCATAACTCAACCGATACATGTTACTCACCAGGCCTGTTTTATGTGGCTGCCGTTGTTGTTGTTGAACACCCCTTGCAACTCAAATGATACATGTTACTCACCAGAACTGAGTTATGTGGCTGTGGTTGTTGTTGAACACCCCTCATAACTCAACCGATACATGTTACTCACCAGGCCTGTACTATATGGCTGCCGTTGTTGTTGTTGAATACCCCACATAACTCAAATGATACATGCAACTCACCAGGCCTGTACTATATGGCTGCCGTTGTTGTTGTTGAACACCCCTTGCAACTCAAATGATACATGTTACTCACCAGAACTGAGTTATGTGGCTGTGGTTGTTGCTGTTGCTCCTGCTGTTGGTCTTGACCAGTGTTGGCACTGTCCGAGTCTGCCATGATGATCTCAAAACAGTTCCTTCACGTCTCTGAATATACCAAGGATAGACAACAAAATATAAATATCTTTGAGACTAAATTATTTACACATAAATTGTTTATTTTAGACTGACTGAATTTTTATTGTTATATGTGTCTAAAATCTTAAACCAGTGTTTAATGCCATTAGTAATGGGACCACCTGATTTTGGAAGGAGTACCACATTCTAAAGCTAGGTGGTCTGTAGGACGATATCCATGTATCTTTGTTTGTTTGTATGATGTTTTACGTCATTTTCAACACATATTAGGTTATATATGACGGTCGATTTTTTGTGCTGGAGACAGACCACTCACTTTTCCTGGGTATAACCAGTACTGTACACCAGTGGGATTCGAACCTGCAGTGGTAAGAGGCGAAGGTTTACAATGCAACGTCGTTAACTATTTCGGCCACGGAGACGCTTTATCCATGTATCCATCCCTTGGTATGATATTTTAAAATTTAAACAATTCAAACTGATTACAAAAATGAAAAAACACACCTATATTGGTGTTACTTCACATCGATGTTCATAATTTAAAGGGAAATAACTGTTTGCAAATTTAAATTGATTGACGTGACGTCGCCATTGGATGGACATTTTTAGCAGACATTTTTAGTTTTTTGGGCATGTAAAATTGATTCAATGGTTCGACATACTGGTAAAGGGTCAGATATTTTAAAAGGAAATTTTCCGGCGCATGCGCATTAGCGCGTCCACCCCCCACCCATTGTATTTGTTTATAACCATATTTATATAGGTAAACGGGTTGATTTGAGAGTGTATGTTAAGATTTCTGAAATATTTTTTCCTCTCCAATCGTCTGATTATAGTGAATAGTGATTGGTAAAGTGGGGTCGAAATATAATCACAACATCAAGCGTTTTATTGATAATGACGAAATCTGGTGAATGACGATAACTGGTACAAAACCAGTATATCATTAGGCATTGAATTTAGCATACAAACTATGTAAAGTCTGTCACTTTTTTTTAAAATAAATCGTTTTTTAAGATTTGGATTTTTTCCCCCACAAGAACTGGGAAAAAATAAAGGTTTTTGTAATTGGGACTGGGAAAGGCCGAATTTCAGTTAAAAAGGACCTGACTAATGAGAATATAAGTTAATAACAGTGATTTTTTTTTTGGTGATTATGAGACCTGGGACTCACTGCCTTCCGAATTTAGGAGTCCTTTGGAAAAACTACGAGTCCTCACCTGAAATGTACCTGTATGGTATAACATTTTGTTAATGGTACCCTACCCTATAAATGTATTCTGTAAAATTCATAATTTTGCATTGCAGAGATGTTGAGATTTTATTTTATTTTCAGTAGGTGATAAAAGTTGTGTTACTCGGTTTTTATCCTTAGGTTCTATAGTAAAATAAAAATCTTTGGCAGAGCAAAAATACCATAATTTTCAAGATTTTGATTTTAAAACATACATATATTGAATCAATGTGCATGAATGTGCATGAAATAGGCAGGGTTTTAAAAGAATCACTCTGTAGATACCTTAATTTTAACAGTAAACTTGGTTGAACATCAAGGATAAAGACCGAGTTTATCACCTACCAGAATGTATTGGTTATGTATTAGTCTTATTTCTATTTACCATACATGCCAAATTTTCCGGCATCACATCAGGGAGATTGGACTTCCAAATCAGGGAGATTTGATCAAAATCAGGGAGATTTGCAAAAAGCCGTGAAACCGTCACATGTTTTCAAATATTTTATATAAATGTTGATAACTGTTACTTTATAATTTTATTTTGTATTTCATTATATTGATAATGAAGTAGATGAAAACAAATAACAGTATATGCATAAACTATCAATTTTTAATAATTTTGGTATGTCTTGTGATGTCATTTTTCCCCCCACTGGCAATGTTCAAATGAGAATTGCATGTCACACAATAGACGAAACTATCCCCCTTTTCACTTTTTCCGACACATTTAAACTCCGTAATCTAAGAAGCATTGAACTTGTAATGTGAACTTGCATTCATATTTCTTCTTTTTCGACGGCGTCGTATTTCCGGACAAATTAAAAAGACGTTTAGACATGGTGCTTGTACGTACGACGAAACAAGTTTGAGACAGAACATGCCTAAAATTCAACTATATATGGCCTGACATGCACTGTAGTGCAACTAAAATCAATTAACACTTAATTTATAAAGACCGAAAACAATTGACAAAACATGGTTAAATTTACCGAATGTCGCGATTGTCTGCAAAATCCTTCTCAACTTAGAATAAAACAAGCTGATGCAATCAACCCCTGCTGATTGGTGTAGTTAACGCTAATTGTCGGCATCGCACATATAATCTTCATTTAATAATGTACCTACGTGTTAATTATCGTAATTTGTCCAATTTGTTGAGCCTGCCTGGTTTGTTTACACGGCCATCTTTCAATAAATCTCGTCTTGTGCCACGAGATGCTAGATGCGATTTCATTGGTTGGTTGCGTTATCGTAACCCCGCCTTTACCGATTAGACAAGCGACAATTATAACCTCATTGAATACATGCTGTGTATTGCAAATTGGAAACAATCAACTATACTAGGCAAATAATTGATTTCCGGGAGGTTTTGAGCGGCTTCCGTGTGATCGGGAGATCAAAGGCAAATCCGGGAGACTCCCGGAGAATGCGGGAGATTTGGCATGTATGATTTACTGATCCAGGTCAGTTTTTTTGATGATGCTGTCAAAATTATGAATAAACCTACCTAGACTATATCTCTATAAAAAATAAAAATAAATATAATAATATATAGTGAATTTATTTTTATTATCAAATAAACAAACACAAACTCAGTGTGACAGAAAACAAGCAGTAGGTGTACTTTGGTCAGGATCGCTGTTTTTCGTCAGAAAACTCTGTTTGGGGACTGTTTAGTGACATTTTAGCAGACAACTGGAAAAGACCCGGCTTGTCATTGATTGGTCTAAACAAACTGAATCAAATTAGCGAGAGTGTCAAGATCATCTTCGACGTTTGATTTTAAATACAAACTTTTGTTTAAAAAAAAAAAAGCATTACAGACGATCGAGACTACTGCAAGGTCAATGATTATGATTGGTCAGATGAAAATACAAACCTGGTTTTTCCATCCTGAGAGATTTACCGCCCGAAATAAAGCCCAAAATTTACTGGTGCGTGTTAAAATCACGAAGCCGTGTGATTACTACGCGTCCCACGAATGCACATTTATTTCAGTTCTCAGTCCCTAGCAAATATTATGCATCGTAGATGTTATCTTGTGCGGTAAATCTCTCAGGATCGGAAAACCAGTTTGTATTTTCATCTGACCAACCTTGCACTAAGTTGCAGTAGTCTCATTGTCAGGTCACCGAGCAATTCAGTTTTAAAATGGGACTGTATGAACATTTCAGTTGTATTTCATGACACACAGACCACAATGCAATTTGAAAAATCAATGGGCGTGGTAGCTCTAGTCCTAGACGAGTAAACACTATCCGTGTGTTATGTACCATCCGACATAAGGGAAACTCTTACTTGAAGGCGGTATTGATTTACCATATTAATTAATGTTTCAATATGAAGCACGTTTATAATTAAAATAAGAAGGCATATTTATTTCATAACTGAGAATTATAATATTTAGTTACCTTATATATAGTTTAAACAATTGTTTGTCTAATAATTTTCTTTTCTACGTTCGAGAACACGCTGAAGAGTGTCAAGGTAGGCAACTCTTGATAAAAGATCGGTATCCGGTAAAGTAAAAGCCGGCGGTTTGAACAGATATTCAAAGGCCCGGTCCATGTGCATGCGAATAAGCACTCGCTCATAGCGAGCTAACCTCATTAACAGTCACTGTCTGGAGCAAATAAAAACAATCCTCGACCTATGCAATTAAATAGAGTATCAAAATATATTAAGTTACAATTTTCGTCCCAGTTACACGTTTACAATTAAATGTGTTATACTTAACGTATAATATAAGTGAAATTATTTAAGTTATACGTTTAAAATAAGAATGTATACATATAAAATACTACTTTACTCTTGTATCTAACTTGGACTATAACAGTTTATAACAGTTTTCAGTGATCGTCAATTAACATACTCTACTTATTCGTATATAGCCCGGAACTAAAATAAATCAGCCAATACCCGTGTATAATAATAAGTTTTTTTAGCTCTAATTATGTATTTAAAATAAGAAAATTATATCATTTACACACATATACATTCTTACCTTCTGCAATCTGTGCACCCCCATTAAGTAATCAAATTCCTTTCCATCCATTGTACGGCACGAAACACATATATAATCCAATGAAATATCACTCCAAATTGCTAGTTCATCAACACCAATGCTTTGACACGTGCTGTGATACCAACTTTTGCACATTGAACAATGAACACAATCGGAAACGCAATTACACTTGCAGTCACCGCATGGAAACCTAGCCGCACGTTGCTTAGACAAATTAGCCATAGTAGAATATTAACTATTTCAGACAATATCACAAGTTAACTATATAATTTGTACCTCAAAAAAGAGATAACATATATGAAAAACGCTTAGTATATATACAATTCATTAAGTTCTCAATTTACTCAAAGTACTCAAAAAACTAAATGTCAACATTCCGCTTTACTTTGAAATCAATAAGTTTAATTGACTTAAATAATTAGTATCAAAACTGTTGATAATCACTTAAATAATTAGTATCAAAACTGTTGAAAACTAATTAACACAGATTATGCGCAAGCAATTAACGGATTAAATTTATCGATTAGGCGTAACTGTTAAAGGAATACTTTGCGCAATTATATAATCAGTGCACAAAGTATACGATTTGATACGATTTGATAACAATGAATTTTAAAAATGGCTGCAAAGTTCATATCTGCGGCTAATAAATTTATTTTTTTCACAGATTATATTAGTTTATACCATACTTAACTATAATAATGAAGTATTTGCCGAAAAAAATAATTAAATAGGGTGTATTTGTGCAATCATAAACTGTATTTGGGTAAATCGTATACGATTTGATACGATTTGATAACAATGAATTTTAAAAATGGCTGCAAAGTTCATATCTGCGGCTAATAAATTTATTTTTTTCACAGATTATATTAGTTTATACCATACTTAACTATAATAATGAAGTATTTGCCGAAAAAAATAATTAAATAGGGTGTATTTGTGCAATCATAAACTGTATTTGGGTAAATCGTATACGATTTGATACGATTTGATAACAATGAATTTTAAAAATGGCTGCAAAGTTCATATCTGCGGCTAATAAATTTATTTTTTTCACAGATTATATTAGTTTATACCATACTTAACTATAATAATGAAGTATTTGCCGAAAAAAATAATTAAATAGGGTGTATTTGTGCAATCATAAACTGTATTTGGGTAAATCGTATACGATTTGATACGATTTGATAACAATGAATTTTAAAAATGGCTGCAAAGTTCATATCTGCGGCTAATAAATTTATTTTTTTCACAGATTATATTAGTTTATACCATACTTAACTATAATAATGAAGTATTTGCCGAAAAAAATAATTAAATAGGGTGTATTTGTGCAATCATAAACTGTATTTGGGTAAATCGTATACGATTTGATACGATTTGATAACAATGAATTTTAAAAATGGCTGCAAAGTTCATATCTGCGGCTAATAAATTTTTTTTTTTCACAGATTATATTAGTTCATACCATACTTAACTATAATAATGAAGTATTTGCCGAAAAAAATAATTAAATAGGGTGTATTTGTGCAATCATAAACTGTATTTGGGTAAATCGTATACGATTTGATACGATTTGATAACAATGAATTTTAAAAATGGCTGCAAAGTTCATATCTGCGGCTAATAATTTTTTTTTTTTCACATATTATATTAGTTTATACCATACTTAACTATAATAATGAAGTATTTGCCGAAAAAAATAATTAATTAGGGTGTATTTGTGCAATCATAAACTGTATTTGGGTAGATTTGGGTATATTTGGGTAAATCGTGCCGCCGGGTCCGGGGGCATGCTCTCCCGGTTTTTTTTTTTTTTTTAAATAAAGACGTCAAATCGTGCGATCTAACTATTCAATTTCCAAATAAATAAAACAATTTACATGCACAGAATTCGAGTGAAACAGTAACTCTTTTTGTAACCACAAGGAAAGAACAAATTAACTCCAAAACTCAAATACCATTGACATTTTATGCACTTTTATTACAGTACACTGGTTCCATAACCACTTTGGCTCAATCTCTTTAAAATTAAATCCTAATTACGCTTTAATACTCTCCGCTTTTATAAACGCAGAGTACCGTTGCGTGATAAAGGGTCTGATATTAATGAGATTGACTCTAGCTAAATCTAGCAGCCATTTCCCCTTTCCAATGGGCCTAGGATGTTGTCTTCAACTTGTATAGTATGATATTCTATTTGGTAAACGTAAGTACTCACGTACACTATTCCTACATTTAATTGTCAAGATTTGGAATTAGTGTTCGCGGCGCTTGTTTCAGCCAAAGGTTTTTTGACGTTCAAGACAAAATTCAACTAGATCTAATACCTAAATAAGATGTATACTAGTGAAACAGACATTTTCAGTAATAAGTAAAAATACCTTATTTTTCAAAATCGGTTGAGAAATAAACACTTAGTTGTTTTTGATGGAGCCTTGTCAATGCAAAAATCTGCTGCATCAAACATTTGATTTTTTTCCAGAATTTTTATCCAAAAATGTTTATAATATGTTGGATATATGTAAGTAAGACCCTCTGAAAGTTGTATAGCAACATTTTAAGACTAACTGAAGTTATTTGAGATTTCTTTATTTTCTGCTGTCCTAGCATCAAGACAATTACAAGGTAAAGGCCCCACCAAAAAGGCATTTTGGCTGTAAAATATGTCATCTAAAGCGATTTTCAAAAACAAAGGTATTCTTATTAGCCACTTAAAATTGCAGTTCTAATGGTCTCACTAAACAGTGCATTTTTACTATGTTGGCCTGTATGAATAACATTTACAGGGCTTTTCCGAACAGGAGGTTTGCAAGCTAAACGTTACTTTTTTTTGTAACCAAGTAATTGTACACAACTGTACACAATCTGATACGTTGACCATTTTTTTAAATTTGAGTGGTGTCCTCCAATGAACTATTTTGGGCTTTAACTGACCAGAGTTTGGACCAGAATTCCTACTCTTGTTCAACAACCATAAAACTGCCATAGGTTGGTGGCAGTGTCATCTAATAGCGGCACATCCAATTTCAGACTATGTTTATCTCATCTGCAACAGCAATACACATAATTAAACATATTTAAAATCGAAGAACACGCTACTGTTTTGTAAGGCGTAAGAATTACCCTGGTTTCAAGGGAGCTAACTGTGTAGTGAGACCTAATGATATATGATAGTATTGTGCGTGTATTATTATATGCACTAACCCGCGAAATACGGACAAACTTCCACTACAAAATCGAATATCAAAACTCTTACCGTGTGTTCTGGTCATATTGTAATGTATATATGCTGATTAAAAGTATAGGTTTATATTCACGGGTTCCTAAAGTACCCGTGATTGAATATGTGTAAGATGAATTATGAGTTGGTAACTCTTAATTCGACGCTCCAGTTTTGGGGTTTGGTTTGGCTGGTCAAAGCCATTTATATTGTTTCAAAATATGTAACTTATGTATATACCTACCTCGGCGTCAGTATACACGATTTGGCTGTTGTTGGCGGGATATTTACTTGCTCATGTTAATGCTGAAATACCTTCGGCTGAAACAAGCGCCCGAACAATTATAGATAAACCACCATTAAATTGATGGACTGGAAATAAACATAGTATAACATGACATTTGGTGTGTGGCACATATTGATACATATCAGTGTTATACAGTTTTTTCACGTAGACACGAAATTATGGACTAGACATAAATGCGTGACCGTGAACTTTTGACTCAACATTTGGTGTTGTGCACGCCCTTTTAATTACTGCGCTGTATTATAGGAAACTGTTAATGTTCCATCTATTGAACCATCTACTTTTAAATTAATAATTGTTCTAACTATATAGTCTGCTGAGCACTCTCACAGATAACTTCAAGCAGTTGCGCGCTCGTGAAATAGTTTTTTTTAACAACTTTAATCCAAAAAGTTTGAGAGTAAATCATTTAAAACTATACTTTTTAAAGATAGGTGGTTATTTGGAATTAATGCGACGAAAACAGACCGATTGGCTAGATTCAGTATAGATTGTCAATAATAAATATACTGATATGATTATTTGTAGGCATCCCACCAACGAGTTAATGGTAAACTGCTCAACCACTGCGCATGTCCCGATTTGTCGGCTTGGGCGGAGATATTATCTCAGGTGGAACAGGTAGGATAAACACGTAGCATAGTTAAACGTTTGTAAAAAAAGTTGTCAAAGTGAAACGAATATTTATTTTTGTCGGTAAGGTAAAGAAAAGTTGGTAATAGACCTGTCTAATTTAAACTGAAACGTAACCGTAATCCGTAATTCAATGAAAAATGGGAGACTTTTCAAAAATAATTTTCAAAATAATGCATACTTTCCTATAAAGGAGTACACAAAATGATTTCATCTATGGAGAATTAGGAAGAAAAAATCTTGTCACACAGAGGTATTTTAACATTGTCAAGTATTGGTTAAAAATAATTTCGTCTGGTGAAAATAAATTTGTAAAACTGGTTTATAATATGATGAAAAGTGATGCTGACCTGCACCCAAATAAAAAGAACTGGGTAACGTTATTAAAACAATTATTATCTTCTCTTGGTTTTCATTACGCTTGGTTATCCCAAGGTGTTGGAGATAACGCTTTGTTTTTGTATAATGTAAAACAAAGATTAAATGATTGTTTCATTCAAAACCTACATTCTCGTCTTCGGAACTCAAGTAGAGCGAATACTTATACTTTAATTTTTGATAATTTTGTTTTGAAATCGTACTTGTATATGGTTAATGTAGAAAAATATAGAATTGCACTATCTAGATTAAGACTCTCATCTCACAACTTACAAATAGAAGCTGGAAGATGGCATAAACCATATAGTATACCTTTAAATGAACGTAAATGTACCAAATGTGGTAAATTAGAAGATGAATATCATTTTGTTATTGAATGCAGTTTATATAATCAGATAAGACAAGCATATATAAAGAACTATTATTGGAAAAGGCCAAGTATGTTTAAATTTTTAGCACTTATGCAAAGTCAAAACGAAAAAATTATTAAATATCTTAGTGTTTTCGTTTTTAAAGCTTTTGAGATAAGGAAAAATGAAATATTCAGTTAAACACAACCTCCAATGAAAAGTGTCAAGTTTACATGACTTATATGAAATCAGAAACAACAATAATAATTCCAAATGCATCTTAATCCAGTTAATTGTATTAATAGTCAAAACGTTTGGAATATTTTCATCAGTAATACTAAATTATGATTGACATATATGTCACCTTCTCCACACAAATACTACGATAACTATTGTTCTGAGTATATAACACTGTCATGACAAAAATAATAATAATTGTACTGGAGTAGGTGTGTGTGTTTGTGTGTGTGTGTGTGTGTGTGTGTGCGTGCGTGCTTGCTTGCTTGCTTGCGTGCGTGTGTGGTATTTATTTGTACACATTTTACATGTAATCACTGCACCATTTGTTGTATCAATTGTAATTATGTATATCATGTTGTATCCTCACAGGTCTCATGGCCTATTGGAAATTCTGAATAAACGATATTATATGTACTATAATGACCACAGGACGATATATTTATATACTAGTAAATGACGGGAGATCTTCTGGTTCTAATCTCTTCATTTAAAGAAACGCGCCTACAACTGCATAGAAGCAGCATAGACATTTCGTGAGTAACTGACAGCATTGGGACGTAAACCTGCGTCGTGAGAGGCAACTACTTGCAACATAGGTTCTTAGAAAACTCGATCATGGAGTTATGCGGAGATTTGTTGAAAGTTGTTCGAACTAAGCAATGACATGGCGCTTCTTGACCAAGAGTTCGTGAGTTCAACGACGCTGAAGTGCAGTTCGTCTACGACTTTTTTATGCCCCCGCCATTCGAAGAATAGTGAAGGGGCATATAGTGTTACCCCTGTCCGTCCGTCCGTAAGTCCGTCCGCACGTGCGTTCGTTCGTCCGTCCGTCCGTGCAAAAACGATGTCCGAACTCTAACTTAGGTAACTGTTATCCGATCTTTTCCAAACCTGGTCAAATAGTATATATATGGGCACCATGTCTCTGCCAAGTTCAATAATCGGCACCATCGCCCCAGTAGTTCCAGAGTTATGGCCCTTCGAATAGTAAACAATTGCAAAATTAATGGTGTCCGCACACTAACTTGGGTAATTGTTATCCAGTCGTCTCCAAACTTGGTCAAATTGTATATGGGAACAATGTCTCCGCCAAGTTTGATTTTCGACCCCATTGCCACAGTAGTTCCAGAGTTACGGCCTTTGCAATAGTAAACAATCGTTAAATTAATGGTGTCCGCACTCTAACGTGGGTAAACAATTCACAAGGACACATTTCTATTTTTTTTTTATCGTACTACAACTTTGATTAACAGCCAATTTTTTCACCATCGGTTTTAAAAAAACTAAACGAAATCAATATATGTCCAGGCAAACTAAAATCCAAATCTATTCATTCTCGAACTAAGTATGATTTGTTTCTTACAGAGGATAGACAAAAACTATACTCAGCAAAAATAAAAAGTATTCACTTTTTTTTCCTGCAAAATCTGAGACTGTAAGAAAGAAGTAACAATTGTAGCATGATTTTCTTTTAATAACATCTTTGTTTGATGTTCACACAACATTTCATCGAAATATACCGAATGCTTAAAAAATAAATAAAACTTTAAAAACATAGGTGTGAAAACGAAATTAACAAAACTTAAAAAATGTACAGATTAGCGACAATAGCGAGATTTAGCAATCTAAGCCCATTCAAATACACAGAAAAAAATCTCATGTGTCCGCCGTTACACCGAATACACGCAAGAATGCGACGTCGCATGCTTCTGACGTAACGACTGACGAAGCATCGAGCATATTTGGGACGTCGTGTACGTCAGAATAACCCTATCCAAAGTGTTCATAACCTTGCAGCAGAACTTGTCCGCGAATGGAACGCATTAGCTCAAGAATTCGTCAGTCGTTACTTCAGAAGCATGCGACGTCGCATTCTTGCGTGTATTTGGTGTAACGGCGGACACATGAGATATTAGCGAAGTTTTCAATATTTTCTGTGTATTTGAATCGACTTAGACTGCTGAATATGTGCTATTGTCGTTTACCTTTGTTAAGTTTTACATTTGTTTAGTTAGTTTCTTTGGATGTGGACTTTATTGTTAGAGAATTCCTTTTGATGGGATGCAGTTTTGTTTACACTGTCTTGTCTATTTGGGCGCTGAAGACAGGATAATAGCGAGGATTGTGCGCATATAAAATCGATTCAAGCTAACCAGTAGGCCTTATTGCCTACTGACCGTTCCAAGTCGGTAACCCTGTCTTCACCACCCTTTCTGTTGTTTGTTTTCTTTTTCATTGTATTATCAAGTCCTTGTTTGCAGTACAGTGCGGACCTACGATGCCATTGCGTTCGGACGCTGTGGTTTCTATAGGACACTATATCTCATTTTTGTTAATTTCGTTTTCACACCTATGCTTTTAAACTGTCATTTATTTTTTTATTATTCGGTATATTTCGATGAAATTTTGTGTGAACATCAAACATACATGGTATTAAAAGAAAATCATGCTACATTCTTACTGTCTCAGGTTTTGCAGGAAAACAAAGTGGATACTTTTTATTTTTGCTGAGTATTTATGCATGTAGCTGTAAAACAGTTAGTACAACCGACACATGTTTCCCCTTATTCAGAAGTGTTTACACTAGTCTACAAAACTGAGTCAATATGCTAGTTTCGGATAGTTAAGTGCATGGGATTGAGCAAACATCAGACATTGGTATATAACATAGTTGGGGCGTTTTAGTCGTGTCTGTATCATTGTATATTAAACAAATATCGCAACCATACGAAAATGCCACATAAAGTATATATAGAGATGTACAGAAACGATTATTTAAAATTCACTGGAAATCGCTACCAATATATATGTACCAACATCTCGTATACACCACTACTGTCAGAAAAAACCCGTGTGGTCAAAGTTCAGTTAGACGAAAAGCAAACCAAACTTCCAAATATGTACTAGTTTCCCAAATTACATAAATTAACAGCCTTATAAAGATCGATTTATTTCAAATTATAGTGCCTGCACCACTACAAACATCTCTAAACTTTTAACTTCTGGTGTTACTGCCGTTTTAGATCCACGCTAAAGCTTATGACAACTCTGGGATTAAAATATTTTGGTTCATTAAAACTCTGGAGACGTTCTTAATAACATTGGTAATAAACGTCCAGTTTCATCTATAAGTACTTATCATGTTTTAACACTTTATACAACCTTACCACATCACCTTATCAAAGACAAACTCATCGGTCTTATTAAAAAACTTTCGCTGGAGAAAAAACTACATTTTTGGCCTGTAATAATATTAAAGCGTTTTTTACTAACGGCACTTTAGACAATTACACTATGTTGACTTGCCATGAAGTTTGTGAAGCACCCATCTTCCTATTAGATATTATTTTCGTCAGTATGGAACTACCGTTTATAGACAAATTGTCGGCATCCTTATGGGTACGAATTGTGCACCTCTTGTCGCAGATTTGTTATCGTATTGCTATGAAATAGATTTCATGTCGAGTCTTTCACCAGATACTCAGGCAGATGTAACTGAAGCCTTTAATGACACCTCTCGGTATCTGGAGAACATTCATAATCCTTTCTTTCCACGATGGTAAATGATATCTATCCCAAAGAATTTCATTCAAAAAGTTAATATTTCTGGTACTGTTGCTTCATTTCTTGATTTACATCTCACTATTGAAAATGGAGAAGTAATAAGTAAACTCTATGACAAGAGATGATTTTATTGCTAATTATCCTCACTTATATGGGGATGTTCCGAGAGCTACTTCTTTTTGGGTCTATGTTTCTCAACTTATTCGTTTTTCTAGAGTTCGTAGCCGAGTTGGGGACTTTAATATTCGTATTCTTTGTATAACTAGGAAGCTAACGTCACCATTAACTTCAAAAAACCTTTGCAAACTTTATTATCGTTACGCTGATCTGCTTTCAAAATATAAAAGCTATTTAAGAACATTTCTGCGACAAGGACTATCACAATCTGACTTCTATGGTGATGAGATTTCTATGGTTATGTGATTTACAAACTTCGTAATATCCTTGGTCATAATCACGTTCATACAATCTTTATTAAACTTGTAACAGTTTAGTGTATGACCCTATCATTTTGCGAGGTACATAATGCTTAGTGGTTGACCCATTTACCCACTATGCTTTCCTCTTTGATTGTGCGATGACAGGACAGATTGTGGACCCTATGATGACGTCTACCTAAATCCTCATAGGACGGTAGCGTCTGATGCTTGTCTTAAATCTTGATGGTTTGTTTTCTTGATGCTCTTGCTTCTGCCAAGTCAATGAGCACTTCCTTTGTGGCTTTCTAGGCTTTTGTTATTTGCATATTTACATTATAAGTTATGTGCTATACTTATATTGCCTATTAATATTGCCTATTAATTCTGCATTGTTTGTTAGATAATATAACCTGGCGGGGATATCTTTATTTACACTGTCACGTTTTATTGGGATGACAGTAGGGTAAGTGTGAGGTTTGGTGCACCCTAGAACCCGGTTCTAACTCCCAGCGGCCCTTTTTGCTATTGACCGTTCCAAGGCGGTAGCCCTGTTGTCAACCCGTTTATGTTTGTGATGTCGTGTTTTATCTTTTATTCATCTTTATAATTGTTATTTGTTTCTGTGCGTGCTTTTGGTTGACTGTGGTCCGTGAATGTTGCATTTCCTTTTCGACCTTTACAGAGTACTCAAATGCGGAATTGTCGGAACCAATCAGATTTATTCCGTAGTAGTTTCGTATAATATTTTTTGACATATCTTAACATTGTAGGGTTTAAAAAATGTTGCCGTATATAAGGCACGAACCCTGAGCCTTAGGTTCAGTAGACATACAGTAGACGACGCTCTAACCGACTGCGCCTTTGACTGCAGTTGGTTTGTTGCGGTATTAAATAGTATATAACAAATGCCACGATCTGCAATCTGATTGGTTTCGATAATTTGGCATGTTAGCGATCTCATATATTTATATGTACATTTATTTATTATTCAAGGATCATTAAGAGTATCAGACATCTTTTCAAACCTAACTGTCGAGACACCTAAAACTCTGAATGATTTACTCACCTTGCCTGGGGAAATATTAGGGATCACACATTTTCGAATATAAACATAAGTTTCCTGTATTATCCTACATCTGCAATATTGGCAACCTTGTTAATGTGAGTACAACAATATTTTGAAATTCTCAATTGCTTGGACGCTTATAGCAGATGGTGAGTAGGGGAGGAATAATAAGTAAAATAGAGGACTTTTTCTTGCTGTCGGTGCCATTGCCGGGACGTTCCATGAAAGTTAACGGCCAGTGAACGAGCCCCAACAATGACACAGGGCATCGCCATTTACATGCACTGCACATGTAACTTGTTGTAAACTATTATGATGGTATAATGTGCCAAGTGAAATCAGGCTTCCGAGGTCATGTCAATGACGCCCAGCGATTTAACTTGATGATTAAGATTGGTGGTGGACAACTTTCAATATTCCCTAATGAATGTGCTTCGCTCGCGGACATAGTGATCCCAACAGACATCCTCTCAAAACGTCATATTCCGCACAACATAAAAGTAGACATGAAAACTGACAGAAATGGAAATGTCGGAAGCTGAGCTGTCGGATTCAAAGTTACGAATTTGTGTCGAACATGTTATAGTGGAGATTAGACAATATACATATAAACATATATACATATATTAGTTAAATATATTTGTATTAGTTCTGTTTCAACGTATGTGTTACCAAATGTTGTTAACATGCGTGGTTCGTTGATAAAAATATGAAAACAATTACAAATATATAAATACATGCACGAACCCGTGTGGTTATCAGACCCGTAACTACGCTGAGGCATTCCGAGGCGACGCCTCGGTCAGGGATTCAGATTTGAGAAGAGGCTTTAATAATAATACTAATAATACATTAAAATCAAACATATTCATTTTTAATCACAGTGTTATTGATTCTTGAAACGGAGGCTACTATTTCTATAATGATGCAAGTAATGTGGCATGGCTTCTAACAGCCGCATCGGGTGTTTTTACGGAAAGGCTAGACGGTCTATTGTTATGGGCCCGTGATCCTAGACCACTCGATGCAGTCGGGGCAGCAGGTATTCGAGCAATTTTGCTTTTCTTGCCTTATCTGGACTTGAGACCAACCATGGCCTTTCAACAATGACAAAGGTAGATGAAAAAAAATCAAATTTCAATTTTACCGCTCATAGTAAACTATCGCGTTCAAGCCCAGCTCACGCCCAGTTACGGGAGGTGAGGGCCACAACTAAAAAAAGCGCTCACCTTAAATCTGAAAAGTAATGATAATCCATAAACAAAAGCGAGTTTTTTTTCGGGGGCTGGGGTGTGGGGGGAGGGGGAGGGGGCGGGGGTTGTGGGGTGGTGGACGAGGTGGGGGCTATGGGGGGGGGGGGGGGGGGGGGTTGGTTGTCAGCATCTTTTTTATGTTGCGCAACCACCCACCTTAACTCAAAAATGTGTTTGCGTGCGCGTGTGTTTTTTTGGTTGTTAATTTATTTTTATTAAAAAGTTGCGCCACCGCCCCCTCCAATCTCAAATCCTTTATACGCCCCTGGGGAGGGTGCATGCTGCCCCCATTTTTTTTTTATAGAAAGAAGACTTACTATGCCCCTTCAGCGACAAAAACAACAACAACACAAATCTATTTACATATATATATGAATTATCATTACTTTTCATATTTTAGATAGGGGCGCGACAGGGTGCCTCCTCCACTGGATCCGTCCCTGCCTCACAGCCCCAATATTTTCCAGATTTTAGTTGACTCAATCCCCCTACACCCTCAACAACCTCAAACACAAAAACAACAAAAAAATAAAAAACGCTTTATTATATATATGAATTATCGTTACTTTTCGTATTTTAGGTATTGGCGCGACAGGGTGCCCCCTCCACCGAGATCCGCCCCTACCCCACACACCCTCCTTCAAAACCCTCAAAAATAAATATTTGAATTATTACTTTTCAGATTTTAGGATGCGTCCCCCTACCCCATGAATCTCCGCTCTCACCCCATAGATTTCTTTGCCTCGGTGTCAATTTGTGTCTAGCTACGGCACTGTTCAGTCTGCAAAAATCTACTTAATTAATCTACTTTTAGCAAGTAAATAAGTGTTAAATTTGAACCCTGAATTAGTAAATACTTCTTTGTCGTAAAACACAGTACTCCGGTCGTTTAAAAAAAAAAAAAAAACAAAAAAAAAAAAAAGTTATATTCTATTAAATACTGAAGGTCAGCATCGAGGAAAATCCCAAAATATAGGCATGCATCTCTAACAACAGCTGCAGTGTTAGTTTTTGAGAGTCCCACAGAGCTGTCATATGCTGCAATCAACTCAGGAATAAATTATCTTTCCAATAACATTACATTTTCATATGTCCACTCACCACATAAGAAAAGCTCTGGTGCTCGAAAAACACAGAAAACGTACCTGTTTTTAAAAATCGACTCTAAGCCAGTCCGTTTTATTCGCCTATACAGACCCCCGTAGACCGCCGTTTAGCCTTTGTAGAAGCTCCCGCGGACATAACAACTCACTCGACACTATTCCTTACGCCACAATATGTCTTTATCCATGCAATAAATAATGTCCAAGTACCTTTCCGACGATCAAAAGTACACGTTCTTCAAAAATCTCAGTATCCCACGACGCCATTTGCATTGAGAATGCCGGAAGTTGATAGCAAAGCCGCAGAAATACTTGTTATATACTTGTGATCGTCGGAAAGGTACTTGGACATTATTTATTGCACGGATAAAGACATATTGTGCGTAAGGAATAGTGTCGATGAGTTGTTATGTCCGCGGGAGCTTCTACAAAGGCTAAACGGCGGTCTACGGGGGTCTGTATAGGCGAATAAAACGGACTGGCTTAGAGTCGATTTTTAAAAACAGGTACGTTTTCTGTGTTTTTCGAGCACCAGAGCTTTTCTTATGTGGGTGTGGACATATGAAAAATGTATGTTATTGGAAAGATAATTTATTCCTGAGTTGATTGCAGCATATGACAGCTCTGTGGGACTTCAAAAACTAACACTGCAGCTGTTGTTTAGAGATGCATGCCTATATTTTGGGATTTCCTCGATGCTGACCTTCAGTATTTAATAGAATATAATTTTTTTTTTTTTTTTTTTTTTTTTTTTAAACCGGTACCTGTGGTCGTAAACGTCAAACATCGTAAAAAACAAGTATGAATGTAAACGTTAACACAAATATAACATTAATAATACAATGAGCGAGAAGGTTCCGTAAATACATTTCTATACATAGGTGACCTATGGAATTCCTGAGACATAAATAACCCCTTATTGTGTGCTATTTATATGTTTTCTGGAATCCCACCACCGACTAGTATTTGCGAACAGAATAACGAATAACGCTGACACTGAAATGTTTGGACGTTTTCACAGGTAATATAACACCTATGTAATTTAAAACTTGTTTGATAAATAATTCCTCATGTTATGTTTCGCAATCGATGTAAAATAAATATGTTTAAACTTAAACTTAATCATGCTTGTACATACTCTTTATATTCAACGAGATCTTACATCTGAGAGATTTTCAAATAATTGACTTAACTGTCCTAATATATAGGAACACACTGTGTAATACGCAGGCTTTATAACCGCTGCTCCCAACTAAATTCCTTTTTGTTTATTTCGCTCTTCGGGGCATACAATTATATTAGATTCTGGGACCATACGCCGCTGGATATAGGGGATGAAATTTGGTATATCCACCGCCATATGCTTGCCATCTTCGGGATGGTTAAACTTCTGTACTGTTGATTTTTATGAATATTGAGTTCTGCTCAACCCGTGGCTAGAGGGCGTGAGCGGTAGCTAGCATATTTCACTACCGCTCATGAACAGTCTCAATCAAACCGAGACTGCAACATTTCGTATGTGTCGTGCTCGGCCGTTTCATTAGGGCCATTATCATACTCTTTTGTATTATCCTTTAAGTGGTTTCTGTAAGTGTTAAATATATTGGACTTTCAAATAGGGAGAATCAAAGCTCCGCCTTTAATATAACTTCACGGGGGAGAGATGATGAAACAAACATCTCAAATATCTACAACTGATGATGCAGGCCAATACAATTAAATTACCCCCGTTAATACTGAACATCTACTAAATATTATATAAATGTTGACAACAAATTAATGATAACAAAACGTTGAAATGCCTAATTTAGAAATGATAGCTATGTAGGCATGACCCATTGGGTATGTATTCCACAAAATACTTTAAACAAATAAAAACATTCTCACATAATAACCCCGCCTTATCTTCTAATTTGGCTTTTTAATTCCTTCCATGATACCCCGTGTGGTTCCCGGGAAAGAATAGAAGTTAGAAGGGTACCCCCGCCCCCATCCCAGAAAACTATGACCTGTATTTATAGTGCTGCCACACTGGAATACCACGCCGTAGACATACCCCACTTAGTCGCACTATACCGACTCAGGGCCGACCAGTCCCAGCACTACCACTTATATGCTGAGCGTCAATCAAGAGATGGAGCTACTAATAACAAGTTTATAAGGTCTTCGGTATGATCCGGCCCGGAATTGAACCCGTGCTCTTACACATGCGAGGCGGACGCTCAACTAGTATGCCACATATTATGCCGAAATGTGTTTCAGACTTTTTACTGTACAGCCTTTTCCAACATATGAGCTTCAAAGCTGGGCAGAAGACATTGCTGTCGGTTTAATATCTTCGGTATAGCGTGTGTGTATAAGCGTTTATTTATCCTCGCTGTATTGCACTAAGCATTTTAGCGAGCAGACCTAGGTTTTAAGTCTCATCCGAAGGACTGGTAAGGTAGGAAATACTTTTGAAATATTTCGGTAATTAACCCAAATTCGGTCCTGGCTGGGATTGAACGCGCGATCCCTGGGTTACTAAGCCGCAATGCTAACCATTACACCACGGCGCTACCTTGTTTAGCACAGACCGGTAATTCAAAACAATACAATACATAAGTTAGCCAGTTTTTTTCCTCGCTCATGTTTATGTGACCACTATGGAGAATACAAAATTCATACACTATCTAGCAGGATATGTGGAGCTTCGGTCAAACACTTCTGAAATTTGAATGAAACCTCATATCAACATGGGATTTTCTGAATCATCTGTCTTTTACACTGCAGATGTATGCTAAAGCAAAGAAAAACCTATTTTTGTCTCGCCTTTTCGAAGAAAACAAGAGACATAGATGTTGCTTTTCCGGCGGCGGCGGCGTCAACATTCAAGTTTTGCGTCTAGGTCATTTTCTCACAAACTGTATGCACTAGACCTTTCAAACTTGGCTTATAGTTGTATCATGGGTGGTACATCGCAACGTGACATAGCAAATATGGAAGTGACCTTGACTTTCCAAGCAAAGGGCAGATAACTTAATAATTTTTAGGTTCAGATTTTGCGTTTAGGTCACTTTTTCACAAACTGTATGCACTAGACCTTTCAAACTTTGCTTATAGTTGTATCTTGGGTGGTACATGGCAACATGACAAAGCAAATGTGGAAGTGACCTTGACCCTCCAAGCAAAGGGCAGATAACTTAATAATTTTTAGGTTCAACTTTTGCGTTTAGGTCACTTTTTCACAAACTGTATGCACTAGACCTTTCAAACTTTGCTTATAGTTGTATCTTGGGTGGTACATGGCAACGTAACAAAGTAATTGTGGAAGCGACCTAGACCCTCCAAGCAAAGGGCAGATAACTTAATAATTTTTAGGTTAAACTTTTGCGTTTAGGTCACTTTTTCACAAACTGTATGCACTAGACCTTTAAAACTTTGCTTATAGTTGTATCTTGAGTAGTATATCGCAACGTGACAAAGCAAATGTGGAAGTGACCTTGACCCTCCAAGCAAGGGCAGATAACCTTATAATTTTTACTTTCAACTTTAGCGTTTAGGTCACTTTTCACAAACTGTATGCACTAAGACCTTTCAAACTTTGCTTATAGTTGTATCTTGAGTGGTACATTGCAACGTGACAAAGCAAATGTGGATGTGACCTTCACCATCCAAGTAAAGGGCAGATAACTTTAATTGTTAAATTTACATCACTTTCTCATGAACTAGAATTATGCACTAGATGTTTTAAACCTAATTTATAGCTTAATCTTTGGAAGAAAACATATTCTATTTTGACGTAGTTGTGTCTTCGTTAGTGCATCTTTTTTTTGGATGCCTGGATTTCATGTATGACTTTGACCTACTTTTTGGAGCTGGTGATTGTTAGCTCTACTGGCCAAAGGCCTTCATTTTTCATCCGATCTTTACCAAACTTTACCAGATTGTTAATAAATGAAAGCTCGCACAAGTTCAAAAACCAGCCAGATCTGACCAATAACAGCGGAGTTATGGCCCTTGATTTAGTTAAAAATGCTATATTCAGCCTCGTTAATACGATAGGGCTTTCATTTTTCATCTGATCTTTCAAGCATTATTGACCTTTTTGTTTTTACGTCCAGCCCCCGTTAGGCGAGACATGTGAATCCACGGATTTCTTGTTCAAACTAAAAATTGTCTAAAATTGAGGAAAAAATAGAATTATTTTCTGTTTTCCTTTTGTCTCTAGGTCCGTGAGCTTTCAGGGGAGATAATAGAGGTGTGTGACCTTAGGGGATAGCGCGTTATCCGTCTTCATCGACTGTTGTCGTCCGTTAACTTTTTTATGAACACGATAGGGCCTTCATTGTTAATCGGATCTTTACCAAACTTTGCTAGGGTCTTTTTTATCAATAATAGCCCAGACAAGTTCGAAAACCTGCCAGATCGGATTAGTTTCACCGGAATTTTGGCCCTTGATTTGCTAAAAAATTCAAAATTCTGCCTTATGAACACTCTAGTACCTTCATTTATTATTTGACCTTTACCAAACTTGACATATTTTTAATATAAATGAAAGCTCGGACAAGTTCTAAACCCAGCCAGATCGGACATGTTACACCGGAGTTATGCTCCTTGTTTTTCAGAAAAATGCGTTTTTCTTTCTTTTGTACACTCTAACAAAACTTCATTTATTATTTGATCTTAAACAAACGTTGTCAGTGTCTTTATATCAATGAAAGCTCAGACAAGTACAAAAAAACAGCCAGATCGGATTAGTAACACCAGAGTTATGATCCTTGTGTTGCTGGAAAAAATCCAAATTCGGACTTATGAACACCTAGCACCTTCATTTAGTATTTGATCTTTACCAAATTTTGGCAGATTGTTAATATCAGCAAAAGCTCAGAAAGGTTCGAAAATTAGCCGGATCGGACCAGTAACACCAGACTTATGATCTTTGATTTTCTTTCGGGTCGAAAACGCAAATACATATCGTGTCCAAATGAATGGATTTGATTCTAAAAAAGAGTATGATAATGGACCTTTGGAAACGGCCGAGCACGACACATACGAAATATTGCAGTCTCGGTTTGATTGAGACTGTTCATGAGTGGTAGTGACATATGCTAGCCCCGGGTTGAGCAGAACTCAATATTCATAAAATCAACAGAACAACATTTTAACCATCCCGAAGATGGCATGCATATGGCGGTGGACATGGAGTATGGTCCCAGTATCTAATAAAATGAAATGCCCCGAAGAGCGAAATAAACATAATGGAATTTTGTTTGTTCATATAGGGAAACGAGGCACAGCATATACAAAACCGGATTTATCTTCTTGCGTATAGGGACCCTTCTACATGGGTACACTTTGGTGAGCTTGCAGTAATTTACTATTACAGAGTTTCGACATTGTAACGCTATTCCTTGTGTATCCCCTTTGAGATCTCAAGTTCATGTGTGGTGTATTTGTTACTTGGGATGTGTAGATGCGCAATATGGTCTCGGATTTTGGCTCTGCCCATTGTCCCCCTCCCCCACTGGGAGTAATAGAGTAACAAATAAACACGCAAACAATGCTCCTTATGTCCATATGTATTTCTACGATTCTAGATTGGTATGGTCAATTTGGGACTCGAGGTACAAAATATTTAATGACCTCCTGCATAAATAGGCTCCTCTACAGGACTACAACTTGGGTAACTTACATTATTAATCGGATCTTTACCAAACTTTGCCAGGGTCTTTATATCAATGAAAGCTCATAGTAGGGTCATTAAGGGACTCGAGGCACAATATTTATAAAACGGGTTTTGGCTTCCTGTGTAAAAAGGCCCCTTTACAGGTGTACTACTTGGGGAGCTTGCAGTAATTTACTACTAAAGATTTTCGACACTATGACACTAACTACTTCTATTCCCTTCGAGATTTCAAGTTCATGTATGGTGTTTTTCTTAGTTAAGATGTGAAGATACGCATTAATGTCTCGGATCTCGACTTCACCCACTGGAGCCGCCTAAGGGGTAATCGGGTCAAAAATCACCAAAAAAAAATCATATCTTGTCCACATGTGAATGGTTATGATTCAAATTCGGTATAGTCATTGAGTGTCTCGAGGCACAACATATTTAAAAAAACTGGCTTTGACCTCCCGCATAAAGAAACCCCACAAAAAAATCGACCGTCATATATAACCTGACATGTGTTGAAAATGACGTAAAACATCATACAAACAAATAAACAAACCGTCTTGTGACGCTTACCTCTTCTATACTTCTATGTATGCTGTATTTCTTAGTTCAGGATGTGTAGATATTAGTTTTCGTATTTTGGCTCAATTCGCTGGCCCCCCCTAGAGTGGTAATCCGGTAAAAAAACACATACAATAGCATATCTTGCCCAAAAGTGAATGCATTTGATTCTAATTTGGTATGATCATTAGGAACTCGAGGCACAACATATTTAAAACGGGGTTTGTCCTCCTGTACAAAGGAGCTGCACTACATTGCTACAACTTGGGGGAAACTTGCAGTAATTTATATTTTCGACTGCCATTTTGCTCAATGCAGGACAAAGAGTTTTGTCATAAGTGCTAAAACAACTAAGTTGCTCAACGCAACTCCAACCGCAGACTCCATACATCCATAGAGCGGTACAGGCTCTCGTAGGTCTCTTCTTTTTATATTTTACCGTACAAGTTAAAACTTTAATATTTACAGTACATAGTGAACGAGCGGACCGAATGAGGAGTCACTCATATTTAGTTACTAACGTATAAAGTATAAATTAAAGAACACCTCCTCTCACACCAACCTTCCCGCCCAACCCCCCGCCTCCCAACCCCCACACACGCACATAACGTTTATTTTAAATATTTTACAGAAAATTCTAATTTCTACAAAAGACTGTCGGCCGTTCGGATGTTCGGATGTTCGGCCATTTCCAAAGGTCCACTCCCATACTCTTTAATAGACACTTGCTTGTATTCATGCTTGAAATAACCTATTGTACTTATTTCACACATTTAAAAAAAAGGAAAAAAGAAAAACCATGTACATATATGATGGTTTGTAAAATAAATTATTTTTCGTTCAAATCCTTTTTTTCTATTTAGAAACTCAATATATGAAAGATGCGTCTCCGTGGCCGAGTGGTTAACGACGTTGCGTTGTAAACCTCATCGCCTCTCACCGCTTCGTTTCGAATCCCACTGAGTTTCCAAAGGTCCATTATCATACTCTTTTTTGTAAGTGAGGAAGTGTCTATTCTTACGGATGGCGGGAGGTGTACAGCACTGGTTCTACCCAGGAAAAGTGGGTTGTCTGCCTCCGCCAATTTTTTTTTAATTCGACCGTCATATATAACCTGACGTGTTGAAATGACGTAAAACACCATACAAACCAACAATGTATGAAATAAAACAAATAGTTTCTGAAAACTGTACTCCGCATGTTTCGTTTAAAATCCTTTAGAACTAAAAGAAAAGGTTGACACCGGGTTTTGTTTTCTGATTCTTTGAGAAAAAGTTATGTTTTATTATTTATTATGTTTATAAGAGTCATACAAAATCAAGCACTCCATTTATATGTAAATCGTTTCTAAATGTAATATAAAGAAAACTATGTATCATACAGTATGTAAAACGTCAATAAAATCATAAAATATAAAAAAAATGAGCAAGAACTGTCTATAAACCACTATTGTTTTGACATTTACCTCTGCATTACACGCGTTAACGAAATGTATACAAAGACCTTCTAGTCTAATATAAACATTGATAATAGTATACACTCCCTGAAGGAGCTGGTACTTGAACATAGTATGATTAATTAACAAGTTTATAGTTTAGGTTTGATTTGATTGGTTTAAGTCGGAATATGATTATAAAGTGTATAACATTAATATTTACTCGAGGTCTAGTTTGCCGCGAAGCCAGCTATTTTCTTATCCCTCACACACATGTATAAACGTCCTATCCAATTGTTGTTTATGAAGTTTGTTTGTTTGTTTGTATGATGTTTACGTCATTTTCAACACATGTCAGGTTATATATGACGGTCGATTTTTTTATGGTGTAGGCAGATCACCCACTTTCCTGAGTAGAACCGTAAGAATCGACAAGTATACACCGATTAACAAAGCCCGCCCACGATTGGTGAGCAACACCCAAGTAAAAATTATTAGTATGCTGCGCAACCCTATCATTGTGTTATCCACCTATCTAAGACGTATGCACTGCGGTACAAACCTCGTCAACCATAGAGGAGCGTTTCCCCCGCCACCGCCCCCCCCCCCCCACTCCCACCACCTCACCCCACCCCTCCCCCTATCCCCCCACACACACTTGATCACATTTAACATTCACTTATTGGCCTGGACTTGACCCCACCCAGCCAGCCCCGTGGACTAATGGCTATAACATAGCTATTATGCTGCACAACTGTGCAAAGCAAGCCGTTGTATCATCCACTCCTCGCACTCCATATCCCCTATTGTCTAATGAGTATGCTTCGTCAAAAGCGCCGAACGATATTCACGTGAGGTTCTCCCATCTCCCACCCCACACTTAACATCCTCTTATTGAACCGCATCCACCACCTCCATGGACGCTGCCATGTATCTCGACCCCAGTGGGAGGTGGGTGGGGTGGGCTGGGGTGGGGGAGGAGTGGGAGAGAACCATCCATCGAATGCGAGGTTCAAGTATGGTACATATAAACACGTTAACAACAAACAAATGTAAATGAAACATATACTTCTTATAAATATGTTTTAATTTTCAGCTGTAAGTGTTGCAAAGTTTATGCTTTGTTTTGTTTGTTTGTATGGTGTTTTACGTCATTTTCAACACATGTAAGGTTATATATGACGGTCGATTTTTTTGTGGTGGAGGCAGACCACCCACTTTTCCTGGGTAGAACCAGTACTGTACACCTCCCGCCATCCGTAAGAATCGACACTTCCTCATTACAAGTCGAGCTCCCGGTGGGAGTCGAACCCGCAGCGGTGAGAGGCGAAGGTTTACAACGCAACATCGTTAACCATTCGGCCACGGAGACGCTTTCAAATGCACGTGGTTTGTAACAGCGCTGTCTTAAATTTAAAGAAACTATATCCCAAAATAACGGCACAATTACACTACACAATCGTTTATCAAAACTCTTTCCAGATGTTCAGGTCATATAATAATGTATATGTGCCGATTAAAAGTATAGGCTTATTCACGGTTTCCTAAAAACGTGAATGCATATGCGTAAAATGAGTTTTAATTTGCGCTCCAGTTTTAGGGTTTGACCTGGCTGGTTACAGCCATTTATATTGTGTCTATAGAGTTCGAAATATATAAGCTATATTAATTTTATACCTCGTCGTCAGTAGGTTTAGAAACGATGTACGTCTGAGACCCACCCAGTGGGGTCCATATTCCCTTGTTCCCTGAAAATATGACCCAATGTTCCCTTGTTCCCAAAAAATATGTTGCTTTGTTCACCAAAAAACATTTTTCCAATGTTCCTTTGTTCCCCAAAACCCCTGGGAGACCCTCACGTCTGTTGTAACATACACCTGTTGATGGTGGGATGTCTTATATTATCTATAAATATGTCAGTTAAACGCTCTTTGGAGGTTATGTAATTTGTTGATTGTCATGCCGAATAGTATATCTGAATGTTGGCGACCGTTTACGGATATTTACGGAAATTTACGAGGATTTTCTAATAATAGGTTTCATTTGTATTTAAGACGAAAATAACACTATTAGCTATTGTCAATAAAGGTTGATATGCATACCCTGACGTTATTGTAGGAATCCCACTGGCGAGTAACACTGACAGCGAACGAGGCGGACATTGTGACAGATAAATACGTATGAAGCATCGGTAGCGGTAAGTAGAATATATTTATGAATCTGTACATGCGAACTATAATGCAGGCTTATTTTTTAACAGGATTTGTTGAGCATAATAATAGGATATATATTTCAACATAACCAACATGACTGAATTTGTTAGTTTGTTTGTATGTATGGTGTTTGACGTTATTTTTAGCACAATTTAGGCCATATATGACAGTCGATATATTGTGGTAGAGGCAGACCACTCCATTTTTCCTAGGTAGAACTAGTACTGTATACCGCCCGCCATCCGTAAGAATCGACACATTCTCACTTACAAGTTGATCTTCAAGTGGGATTCGAACCCGCAGCGGCGAGAGGCGAGAAAGTTTACAACGCGACGTCGTTTATCACTCGACCACGAAGGCACTCCAAGCAAAATGGCGAGAACATATCGATAAACGTCTATTGTTTTGACAATAGTCAAACTTAGCTATTTACTAACTTACTTATCAAAATGTCACACTTGTCAAAAAATGTAGGATCTACATATGAATAACCTCAAAATGATAACAGGTATAAAACCTTTGCCACTAAAATGGTGAACAGGGGTATACATATACAATTATTAATAATAATAATAATCATATTTAATAATAATAATAATTATATAACTATTAATGTTCACATGTTAACGCATTAGAATTGCCTAACACTGTACTCACTGGCCTTTGTAAATTATCGATCTTGACAAAAATGATTTATGCATTTAGTGACAACACGAGCCCAGTTTAGTAACACAATGGAAAACCATGAGCACTATAAATAGTTGTAGCATGGTCACAGACAAATCGTTTAACTGAAATTATTTATCTATTTTTAAGAATAACTCGGAATTCCAAGAGAATTTGACAAGACAGACAAAGAAAAACACACTGTAAATAACATTATACTTGTATAATTTTATAATTACGAACTATGTATCTATGAAAGATATTTGCTTAAAAGACTATACATGTACACTATTTAAATGAATCTGTTATGATTCTGTCCAATATATTTGTGTTTGTGGACGCCTTCTTGGACGTATTATGATAGCAGTGAGACAAACACGCCTTATTGAATGCATTATGATAGCAATGAGACAAACACGCCTTATTGAAGACATTATGATAGCAATGAGACAAGTACACCTTATTGAAGGCATTATGATAGCAATGAGATAAGCACGCCTTATTGAAGGCATTATGGTAGCAATGAGATAAGCAGGCTTTATTGAAGCCATTATGATAGCAATGAGGCAAGTACACCTTATTGAAGGCATTATGATAGCAATGAGACAAGTATACCTTATTGAAGGCATTATGATAGCAATGAGACAAGTACACCTTATTGAAGGCATTATGATTACAATGAGACAAACACGCCTTATTGAAGGCATCATGAAAGCAATGAGACAAGCACGCCTTATTGAAGACATTATGATAGAAACGAGACAAGTACACCTTATTGAAGGCATTATGATAGCAATGAGATAAGCACGCCTTATTGAAGACATTATGATAGACACGAGACAAGAACACCTTATTGAAGGCATTATGATAGCAATGAGATAAGCACGCCTTATTGAAGCCATTATGATAGCAATGAGACAAACACGCCTTATTGAAGGCATTATGATAGCAATGAGACAAACACGCCTTATTGAAGGCATTATGATAGCAATGAGACAAGCACACCTTATTGAAGACATTATGATAGCAATGAGACAAGTACACCTTATTAAAGGCATTATGATAGCAATGAGACCAACACGCCTTATTGAAGGCATTATGATAGCAATGAGACAAACACGCCTTATTGAAGGCATTATGATAGCAATGAGACAAGCACACCTTATTGAAGACATTATGATTTCAATGAGACAAGTACACCTTATTAAAGGCATTATGATAGCAATGAGATAAGCACGCCTTATTGAAGACATTATGATAGACACGAGACAAGTACACCTTATTGAAGGCATTATGATAGCAATGAGATAAGCACGCCTTATTGAAGCCATTATGATAGCAATGAGACAAACACGCCTTATTGAATGCATTATGATAGAAATGAGACAAATACGCCGTATTGAATGCATTATAATAGCAATGAGACAAACTATCAATATTGAATGCATTATGATAGCAATGAGATAAATACGCCTTATTGAATGCATTATAATAGCAATGAGACAAACTATCAATATTGAATGCATTATGATAGAAATGAGACAAGCACGCCTTCTTGAAGACATTATGACAGCAATGAGACAAGTACGCCTTCTTGAAGGCATTATGTCAGCAATGAGACAAGTACACCTCATTGAAAGCATTACAATAGCAATGAGACAAGCACGCTTTATTGAATGCATTATGATAGCAATGAGACAAACACGCCTTATTGAAGGCATTATGATAGCAATGAGACAAGCACGCCTTATTGAAGACAATATGACAGCAATGAGACAAGTACACCTTATTGAAGACATTATGATAGCAAGGAGACAAACATGCCTTATTGAAGGCATTATGATAGAAATGAGACAAATACGCCTTATTGAATGCATTATGATAGCAATGAGACAAACACGCCTTATTGAAGACATTATGATAGCAATGAGACAAGTACACCTTATTGAAGACATTATGATAGCAAGGAGACAAACGTGCCTTATTGAAGGCATTATGATAGAAATGAGACGAATACGCCTTATTGAATGCATTATAATAACAATGAGACAAACACCCAATATTGAATGCATTTTGATAGTAATGAGACAAATACGCCTTATTGATGCATTATGATAGCAATAAGACATGCACGCCTTATTGAAGACATTATGATAGCAATGGACAAGTACGCCTTCTTGAAGACATTATGACAGCTATGAGACAAGTACACCTTATTGAAGGCATTATGATAGCAATGGGACAAGCAAGCCTTATTGAATGTATTATGATAGCAATGAGACAAGCACGCCTTATTGAAGGCATTATGATAGCAATGAGACAAGCACGCCTTATTAAAGACATTATGATAGCAATGAGACAAGAACATCTTATTGAAGACATTATGATAGCAATGAGACAAGCACGCCTTATTGAAGGCATTAGGATAGCAATGAGACAAGCACGCCTTATTGAAGACATTATGACAGCAATGAGACAAGTACACCTTATTGAAGACATTATGAAAGCAATGAGACAAGCACGCCATATTGAAGGCATTATGATAGCGATGAGACAAGTACACCTTATTGGAGACATTATGATAGCAATGAGACAAGCACGCCTTATTGAAGGCATTATGATAACAATGAGACAAGCACGCTTATTGAAGGCATTATGATAACAATGAGACAAGCACGCCTTATTGAAGGCATTATGATAGAGATGAGAAAAATGTACGCCTTATTGAAGACATTATGATAGCAATGATACAAACACGCCTTATTGAAGACATTATGATAGCAATGAGACAAGCAAGCCTTATTGAAGATATTATGATAGCAATGAGACAAACACGCCTTATTGAAGACATTATGATAGCAATGAGACAAGCACGCCTTATTGAAGACATTATGATAACAATGGACAAGTAGGCCTTCTTGAAGACATTATGACAGCAATGAGACAAGGACGCATTATTGAAGGCATTATGATAGCAATGAGACAAGCACGCCTTATTGAAGGCATTATGATAGCAATGAGACAAGCACGCCTTATTGTAGACATTATTATAGCAATGAAACAAGTACACTTTATTGAAGACATTATGATAGCAATGAGACAAGCACGCCTTATTGAAGGCATTATGATAGCAATAAGACAAGTTCGCCTTATTGAAGGCATTATGATAGAATTGAGACAAGCACGCAATATTGAAGGCATTATGATAGCGAAGAGACAAGTACACCTTATTGGAGACATTATGATAGCGATGAGACAAGCACGCCTTATTGAAGACATTATGATAGCAATGAGACAAACACGCCTTTTTGAAGACATTATGACAGCAATGAGACAAGCACGCCTTATTGAAGATATTATGATAACAATGTGACAAGCACGCCTTATTGAAGGCATTATGATAACAATGAGACAAGTACGCCTTCGTCATGCTATTATGATAGCAATGAGACAAGCACGCCTTATTGAAGACATTATGATAGCAATGAGACAAGCACGCTCTATTGAAGGCATTATGATAACAATGAGATAAGTATGCCTTCGTTATGACATTATGATAGCAATGAGACAAGCACGCCTTACAAAAGACATTAGGATAGCAATGAGAAAAGCACGCCTTATTGAAGATATTATGATAGCAATGAGACAAACACACCTTATTGAAGACATTATGATAGCAAAGATACAAGTACGCCTTCTTGAAGACATTATTATAGCAATATGAAAAGTACGCCTTCTTGAAGACATTATGATAGCATTGAGACAAGTACGCCTTATTGAAGCAGTATGATAGCGATAAGACAAACACGCCTTATTAAAAGCATTATGATAGCAATGAGGCAAGTACTCCTTCTTGAAGACATTATGACAGCAAAGTGACAAGTACGCCTTATTGAAGGCATTATGATTGCATTGCGACAAGTACGCCTTATTGAAGGCATTATGATAGCAATGAAACAAGTACGCCTTATTGAAGGCATTATGATAGCAATGAGACAAGCACGCCTTATTGAAGACATTATGATAGCAATGAGACAAGTAGACCTTATTGAAGGCATTATGATAGCAATGAGACAAGCACGCCTTATTGAAGGTATTATGATAGCAATGAGACAAACACGCCTTATTGAATGCATTATGATAGCAATGAGACAAGCAAGCCTTATTGAAGGCATTATGATAACAATGAGACAAGTACGCATTCGTCATGACATTATGATAGCAATGAGACAAGCACGCTTTATTGAAGACATTATGATAGCAATGAGACAAGCACGCCTTATTGAAGGCATTAAGATAACAATGAGAAAAGTACGCCTTCGTCATGACATTATGATAGCAATGAGACAAGCACGCCTTACTGAAGACATTAGGATAGCAATGAGACAAGCACGCCTTATTGAATATATTATTATAGCAATGAGACAAGCACGCCTTATTTAAGGCATTATGATAACAATGAGACAAGTACGCCTTCGTCATGACATTATGATAGCAATGAGACAAGCACGCCTTATTGAAGACATTGGGATAGCAATGAGACAAGCACGCCTTATTGAAGGCATTATGATAACAATGAGATAAGTACGCCTTCGTCATGAAATTATGATAGCAATGAGACAAGCACGCCTTACTGAAGATATTATGATAGCAATGAGACAAACACGCCTTATTGAAGACATTATTATAGCAATATGAAAAGTACGCCTTCTTGAAGACATTATGATAGCAATGAAACAAGTACGCCTTATTGAAGGCATTATGATAGCAATGAGACAGACACCCAATAGTGAATGCAGTATGATAGCAATGAGAAAAATACGCCTTATTGAATGCATTATGATAGCAATGAGACAAGCACGCCTTATTGAAGAAATTATGATAGCAATGGACAAGTAGGCCTTCTTGAAGACATTATGACAACAATGAGACAAGCACGCCATATTGAAGGCATTATGATAGCAATGAGACAAGCACGCCTTATTGAAGACATTATTACAGCAATGAGACAAGTACACCTTATTGAAGACATTATGATAGCAAGGAGACAAACATGCCTTATTGAAAGCATTATGATAGAAATGAGACAAATACGCCTTATTGAGTGCATTATAATAGCAATGAGACAGACACCCAATATTGAATGCAGTATGATAGCAATGAGAAAAATACACCTTATTGAATGCATTATGATAGCAATGAGACAAGCACGTCTTATTGAAGACATTATGATAGCAATGGACAAGTAGGCCTTCTTGAAGACATTATGACAGCAATGAGACAAGTACACCTTATTGAAGGCAATTTGATAGCAATGAGACAAACAAGCCTTATTGAATGCATTATGATAGCAATGAGACAAGTACGCATTATTGAAGACATTATGATAGCAATGCGACAAGCACGCCTTATTGAAGGCATTATGATAGCAAAGAGACAAGTACGCCTTATTGAAGCCATTATGATTGCAATGAGACAAGTACGCCTTATTGAAGGCATTATGATAGCAATGAAACAACACGCCTTATTGAAGGCATTATGATAGCAATGCGACAAGCACGCCTTATTGAAGGCATTATGATAGCGCAGAGACAAGTACGCCTTATTGAAGCCATTATGATAGAACAGAGACAAGTACGCCTTATTGAAGCCATTATGATAGCACAGAGACAAGTACGCCTTATTGAAGGCATTATGATTGCAATGAGAGAAGTACGCCTTATTGAAGGCATTATGATAGCAATGAAACAAGTACGCCTTATTGAAGGCATTATGATAGCAATGCGACAAGCACGCCTTATTGAAGGCATTATGATAGCAAAGAGACAAGTACGCCTTATTGAAGCCATTATGATAGCACAGAGACAAGTACGCCTTATTGAAGCCATTATGATAGCACAGAGACAAGTACGCCTTATTGAAGGCATTATGATTTCAATGAGACAAGTACGCCTTATTGAAGGCATTATGATAGCAATGAAACAAGTACGCCTTATTGAAGGCATTATGATAGCAATGCGACAAGCACGCCTTATTGAAGACATTATGATAGCAATGAGACAAGAAGACCTTATTGAAGGCATTATGATAGCAATGAGACAAAGACGCCTTATTGAAGACATTATGACAGCAATGAGACAAGCACGCCTTATTGAAGATATTATGATAACAATGAGACAAGCACGCCTTATTGAAGGCATTATGATAACAATGAGACAAGTACGCCTTCGTCATGACATTATGATAGCAATGAGACAAGCACGCCTTATTGAAGACATTATGATAGCAATGAGACAAGCACGCTCTATTGAAGGCATTATGATAACAATGAGATAAGTATGCCTTCGTTATGACATTATGATAGCAATGAGACAAGCACGCCTTACTAAAGACATTAGGATAGCAATGAGAAAAGCACGCCTTATTGAAGATATTATGATAGCAATGAGACAAACACACCTTATTGAAGACATTATGATAGCAAAGATACAAGTACGCCTTCTTGAAGACATTATTATAGCAATATGAAAAGTACGCCTTCTTGAAGACATTATGATAGCATTGAGACAAGTACGCCTTATTGAAGCAGTATGATAGTGATAAGACAAACACGCCTTATTAAAAGCATTATGATAGCAATGAGGCAAGTACTCCTTCTTGAAGACATTATGACAGCAAAGTGACAAGTACGCCTTATTGAAGGCATTATGATTGCAATGAGACAAGTACGCCTTATTGAAGGCATTATGATAGCAATGAAACAAGTACGCCTTATTGAAGGCATTATGATAGCAATGAGACAAGCACGCCTTATTGAAGACATTATGATAGCAATGAGACAAGTAGACCTTATTGAAGGCATTATGATAGCAATGAGACAAGCACGCCTTATTGAAGGTATTATGATAGCAATGAGACAAACACGCCTTATTGAATGCATTATGATAGCAATGAGACAAGCAAGCCTTATTGAAGGCATTATGATAACAATGAGACAAGTACGCATTCGTCATGACATTATGATAGCAATGAGACAAGCACGCTTTATTGAAGACATTATGATAGCAATGAGACAAGCACGCCTTATTTAAGGCATTATGATAACAATGAGAAAAGTACGCCTTCGTCATGACATTATGATAGCAATGAGACAAGCACGCCTTACTGAAGACATTAGGATAGCAATGAGACAAGCACGCCTTATTGAAGATATTATTATAGCAATGAGACAAGCACGCCTTATTTAAGGCATTATGATAACAATGAGACAAGTACGCCTTCGTCATGACATTATGATAGCAATGAGACAAGCACGCCTTATTGAAGACATTGGGATAGCAATGAGACAAGCACGCCTTATTGAAGGCATTATGATAACAATGAGATAAGTACGCCTTCGTCATGAAATTATGATAGCAATGAGACAAGCACGCCTTACTGAAGATATTATGATAGCAATGAGACAAACACGCCTTCTTGAAGACATTATTATAGCAATATGAAAAGTACGCCTTCTTGAAGACATTATGATAGCAATGAAACAAGTACGCCTTATTGAAGGCATTATGATAGCAATGAGACAGACACCCAATACTGAATGCAGTATGATAGCAATGAGAAAAATACGCCTTATTGAATGCATTATGATAGCAATGAGACAAGCACGCCTTATTGAAGAAATTATGATAGCAATGGACAAGTAGGCCTTCTTGAAGACATTATGACAACAATGAGACAAGCACGCCATATTGAAGGCATTATGATAGCAATGAGACAAGCACGCCTTATTGAAGACATTATTACAGCAATGAGACAAGTACACCTTATTGAAGACATTATGATAGCAAGGAGACAAACATGCCTTATTGAAAGCATTATGATAGAAATGAGACAAATACGCCTTATTGAGTGCATTATAATAGCAATGAGACAGACACCCAATATTGAATGCAGTATGATAGCAATGAGAAAAATACACCTTATTGAATGCATTATGATAGCAATGAGACAAGCACGTCTTATTGAAGATATTATGATAGCAATGGACAAGTAGGCCTTCTTGAAGACATTATGACAGCAATGAGACAAGTACACCTTATTGAAGGCAATTTGATAGCAATGAGACAAGCAAGCCTTATTGAATGCATTATGATAGCAATGAGACAAGTACGCATTATTGAAGACATTATGATAGCAATGCGACAAGCACGCCTTATTGAAGGCATTATGATAGCAAAGAGACAAGTACGCCTTATTGAAGCCATTATGATTGCAATGAGACAAGTACGCCTTATTGAAGGCATTATGATAGCAATGAAACAAGTACGCCTTATTGAAGGCATTATGATAGCAATGCGACAAGCACGCCTTATTGAAGGCATTATGATAGCAAAGAGACAAGTACGCCTTATTGAAGCCATTATGATAGCACAGAGACAAGTACGCCTTATTGAAGCCATTATGATAGCACAGAGACAAGTACGCCTTATTGAAGGCATTATGATTGCAATGAGACAAGTACGCCTTATTGAAGGCATTATGATAGCAATGAAACAAGTACGCCTTATTGAAGGCATTATGATAGCAATGCGACAAGCACGCCTTATTGAAGGCATTATGATAGCAAAGAGACAAGTACGCCTTATTGAAGCCATTATGATAGCACAGAGACAAGTACGCCTTATTGAAGCCATTATGATAGCACAGAGACAAGTACGCCTTATTGAAGGCATTATGATTGCAATGAGACAAGTACGCCTTATTGAAGGCATTATGATAGCAATGAAACAAGTACGCCTTATTGAAGGCATTATGATAGCAATGCGACAAGCACGCCTTATTGAAGACATTATGATAGCAATGAGACAAGAAGACCTTATTGAAGGCATTATGATAGCAATGAGACAAACACGCCTTATTGAAGGCATTATGATAGCAATGCGACAAGCACGCCTTATTGAAGACATTATGATAGCAATGAGACAAGAAGACCTTATTGAAGACATTATGATAGCAATGAGACAAACACGCCTTATTGAAGGCATTATGATATAAATGAGACAAATACGCCTTTTTGAGTGCATTATAATAGCAATGAGACAGACACCCAATAGTGAATGCAGTATGATAGCAATGAGAAAAATACGCCTTATTGAATGCATTATGATAGCAATGAGACAAGCACGCCTTATTGAAGACATTATGATAGCAAGAAGATAAACACGCCTTATTGAAGGCATTATGATATAAATGAGACAAATACGCCTTATTGAGTGCATTATAATAGCAATGAGACAGACACCCAATAGTGAATGCAGTATGATAGCAATGAGAAAAATACGCCTTATTGAATGCATTATGATAGCAATGAGACAAGCACGCCTTATTGAAGACATTATGATAGCAAGAAGATAAACACGCCTTATTGAAGGCATTATGATATAAATGAGACAAATACGCCTTATTGAGTGCATTATAATAGCAATGAGACAGACACCCAATAGTGAATGCAGTATGATAGCAATGAGAAAAATACGCCTTATTGAATGCATTATGATAGCAATGAGACAAGCACGCCTTATTGAAGACATTATGATAGCAATGGACAAGTAGGCCTTCTTGAAGACATTATGACAACAATGAGACAAGCAAGCCTTATTGAATGCATTATGATAGCAATGAGACAAGCACGCCTTATTGAAGGCATTATGATGACAATGAGACAAGCACACCTTATTGAAGACATTATGACAACAATGAGACAAGCACGCCATATTGAAGGCATTATGATAGCAATGAGACAAGCACGCCTTATTGAAGACATTATGACAGCAATGAGACAAGTACACCTTATTGAAGACATTATGATAGCAATGAGACAAGCACGTCTTATTGAAGACATTATGATATCAATGGACAAGTAGGCCTTCTTGAAGACATTATGATAGCAATGAGACAAGTACGCCTTATTGAAGCAGTATGATAGCGATAAGACGAACACGTCTTATTGAAAGCATTATGATAGCAATATGAAAAGTAGACCTTATTGAAGGCATTAAGATAGCAAAGAGACAAGTACGCCTTATTAAAGGCATTATGATAGCAATGAAACAAGTACGCCTTATTGAAGGCATTATGATAGCAATGCGACAAGCACGCCTTATTGAAGGCATTATGATTGCAATGAGACAAGTACGCCTTATTAAAGGCATTATGATAGCAATGAAACAAGTACGCCTTATTGAAGGCATTATGATAGCAATGAGACAAGCAAGCCTTATTGAAGACATTATGATAGCAAGGAGATAAACACGCCTTATTGAGTGCATTATAATAGCAATGAGACAGACACCCAATAGTGAATGCAGTATGATAGCAATGAGAAAAATACGCCTTATTGAATGCATTATGATAGCAATGAGACAAGCACGCCTTATTGAAGACATTATGATAGCAATGGACAAGTAGGCCTTCTTGAAGACATTATGATAGCAATGAGACAATCAAGCCTTATTGAATGCATTATGATAGCAATGAGACAAGCACGCCTTATTGAAGACATTATGATAGCAATGAGACAAGAAGACCTTATTGAATGCATTATGATAGCAATGAGACAAGCACGCCTTATTGAAGACATTATGATAGCAATGAGACAAAAAGACCTTATTGAAGGCATTATGATAGCAATGAGACAAACACGCCTTATTGAAGGTACTATGATAGCAGTTAGAGAAATACGCCTTATTGAATGCATTATGATAGCAATGAGACAAGCAAGCCTTATTGAAGACATTATGATAGCAAGGAGATAAACACGCCTTATTGAAGGCATTATGATAGAGATGAGAACAATGTACGCCTTATTGAAGACATTATGATAGCAATGAGACAAGCACGTCTTATTGAAGACATTATGATAGCAATGGACAAGTAGGCCTTCTTGAAGACATTACGACAGCAATGAGACAAGTACACCTTATTGAAGGCAATTTGATAGCAATGAGACAAGCAAGCCTTACTGAATGCATTATGATAGCAATGCGACAAGAAGACCTTATTGAATGCATTATGATAGCAATGAGACAAGCACGCCTTATTGAAGGCATTATGATAGCAATGAGACAAGCACGCCTTATTGAAGACATTATGATAGCAATGAGACAAGAAGACCTTATTGAATGCATTATGATAGCAATGAGACAAGCACGCCTTATTGAAGACATTATGATAGCAATGAGACAAGAAGACCTTATTGAAGGCATTACGATAGCAATGAGACAAACACGCCTTATTGAAGGTACTATGATAGCAGTTAGAGAAATACGCCTTATTGAATGCATTATGATAGCAATGAGACAAGCAAGCCTTATTGAAGACATTATGATAGCAAGGAGATAAACACGCCTTATTGAAGGCATTATGATAGAGATGAGAACAATGTACGCCTTATTGAAGACATTATGATAGCAATGAGACAAGCACGTCTTATTGAAGACATTATGATAGCAATGGACAAGTAGGCCTTTTTGAAGACATTATGACAGCAATGAGACAAGTACACCTTATTGAAGGCAATTTGATAGCAATGAGACAAGCAAGCCTTACTGAATGCATTATGATAGCAATGAGACAAGAAGACCTTATTGAAGCCATTATGATAGCACAGAGACAATTACGCCTTATTGAAGGCATTATGATAGCAATGAGACAAGCAAGCCTTACTGAATGCATTATGATAGCAATGAGACAAGAAGACCTTATTGAAGCCATTATGATAGCACATAGACAAGTACGCCTTATTGAAGGTATTATGATAGCAATTAGACAAATACGCCTTATTGAATGCATTATGATAGCAATGAGACAAGCACGCCTTATTGAAGGCATTATGATATAAATGAGACAAATACGCCTTATTGAGTGCATTATAATAGCAATTAGACAGACACCCAATAGTGAATGCAGTATGATAGCAATGAGAAAAATACGCCTTATTGAATGCATTATGATAGCAATGAGACAAGCACGCCTTATTGAAGACATTATGATAGCAATGGACAAGTAGGCCTTCTTGAAGACATTATGACAACAATGAGACAAGCAAGCCTTATTGAATGCATTATGATAGCAATGAGACAAGCACGCCTTATTGAAGGCATTATGATGACAATGAGACAAGCACACCTTATTGAAGACATTATGACAACAATGAGACAAGCACGCCATATTGAAGGCATTATGATAGCAATGAGACAAGCACGCCTTATTGAAGACATTATGACAGCAATGAGACAAGTACACCTTATTGAAGACATTATGATAGCAATGAGACAAACATGCCTTATTGAAAGCATTATGATAGAAATGAGACAAATACGCCTTATTGAGTGCATTATAATAGCAATGAGACAGACACCCAATATTGAATGCAGTATGATAGCAATGAGAAAAATACACCATATTAAATGCATCATGATAGCAATGAGACAAGCACGTCTTATTGAAGACATTATGATAGCAATGGACAAGTAGGCCTTCTTGAAGACATTATGACAGCAATGAGACAAGTACACCTTATTGAAGGCATTATGATAACAATGAGACAAGCAAGCCTTATTGAATGCATTATGATAGCAATGAGACAAGTACGCCTTATTGAAGGCATTATGATGGCAATGAGACAAGCACGCCTTATTGAAGGTATTATGATAGCAATGAGACAAGCAGGCCTTATTGAAGACATTATGATAGCAATGAGACAAGTACACTTTATTGAAGACATTATGATAGCAATGAGACAAGCACGCCTTATTGAAGGCATTATGATAGCAATGAGACAAGCACGCCTTATTGAAGGCATTATGATAGCAATGAGACAAGCACGCCTTATTGAAGGCATTGTGATAGCAATGAGACAAGCACGCCTTATCGAGTCATTATAACAGCAATGAGACAAGTACACCTTATTAAAGACATTATGATAGCAAGAAGGCAAACACGCCTTATTGAAGACATTATGGCAACAATGAGACAAGCACGCCATATTGAAGGCATTATGACAGCGATGAGACAAGTGCACCTTATTGGAGACATTATGATAGCAATGAGACAAGCAAGCCTTATTGAAGGCATTATGATAACAATGAGACAAGCACGCCTTATTGAAGGCATTATGATAACAATGAGACAAGCACGCCTTATTGAAGGCATTATGATAGAGATGAGAACAATGTACGCCTTATTGAAGACATTATGATAGCAATGAGACAAACACGCCTTATTGAAGACATTATGATAGCAATGAGAGAAGCACGCCTTATTGAAAATATTATGATAGCAATGAGACAAGTACGCCTTCCTGTAGGCATTATGATAGCAACGAGACACACACGCCTTATTGAAGACATTATGATAGCAATGAGACAAGCACGCCATATTGAAGGCATTGTGATAGCGATGAGACAAGTACACCTTATTCGAGACATTATGATAGCAATGAGACAAGCACGCCTTATTGAAGACATTAGGATAGCAATGAGACAAGCGAGCCTTATTGAAGACATTATGATAGCAATGATACAAACACGCCTTATTGAAGACATTATGATAGCAATGAGACAAGCACGCCTTATTGAAGATATTATGATAGCAATGAGACAAACACGCCTTATTGAAGACATTAGGATAGCAATGAGACAAGCACGCCTTATTGAGTACATTACGATAGCAATGGACAAGTAGGCCTTCTTGAAGACATTATGACAGCAATGAGACAAGCACGCATTATTGAAGGCATTATGATAGCAATGAGACAAGCACGCCTTATTGAAGGCATTATGATAGCAATGAGACAAGCACGCCTTATTGTAGACATTATTATAGCAATGAAACAAGTACACTTTATTGAAGACATTATGATAGCAATGAGACAAGCACGCCTTATTGAAGGCATTATGATAGCAATGAGACAAATTCGCATTATTGAAGGCATTAGGATAGAATTGAGACAAGCACGCAATATTGAAGGCATTATGATAGCGATGAGACAAGTACACATTATTGGAGACATTATGATAGCGATGAGACAAGCAATCCTTATTGAAGGTATTATGATAGCAATGAGACAAACACGCCTTATTGAAGGTACTATGATAGCAGTTAGAGAAATACGCCTTATTGAATGCATTATGATAGCAATGAGACAAGCAAGCCTTATTGAAGACATTATGATAGCAAGGAGATAAACACGCCTTATTGAAGGCATTATGATAGAGATGAGAACAATGTACGCCTTATTGAAGACATTATGATAGCAATGAGACAAGCACGTCTTATTGAAGACATTATGATAGCAATGGACAAGTAGGCCTTCTTGAAAACATTATGACAGCAATGAGACAAGTACACCTTATTGAAGGCAATTTGATAGCAATGAGACAAGCAAGCCTTACTGAATGCATTATGATAGCAATGAGACAAGAAGACCTTATTGAAGCCATTATGATAGCACAGAGACAAGTACGCCTTATTGAAGGTATTATGATAGCAATTAGACAAATACGTCTTATTGAATGCATTATGATAGCAATGAGACAAGCACACCTTATTGAAGGCATTATGATATAAATGAGACAAATACGCCTTATTGAGTGCATTATAATAGCAATGAGACAGACACCCAATAGTGAATGCAGTATGATAGCAATGAGAAAAATACGCCTTATTGAATGCATTATGATAGCAATGAGACAAGCACGCCTTATTGAAGACATTATGATAGCAATGGACAAGTAGGCCTTCTTGAAGACATTATGACAACAATGAGACAAGCAAGACTTATTGAATGCATTATGATAGCAATGAGACAAGCACGCCTTATTGAAGGCATTATGATGACAATGAGACAAGCACACCTTATTGAAGACATTATGACAACAATGAGACAAGCACGCCATATTGAAGGCATTATGATAGCAATGAGACAAGCACGCCTTATTGAAGACATTATGACAGCAATGAGACAAGTACACCTTATTGAAGACATTATGATAGCAATGAGACAAACATGCCTTATTGAAAGCATTATGATAGAAATGAGACAAATACGCCTTATTGAGTGCATTATAATAGCAATGAGACAGACACCCAATATTGAATGCAGTATGATAGCAATGAGAAAAATACACCATATTGAATGCATTATGATAGCAATGAGACAAGCACGTCTTATTGAAGACATTATGATAGCAATGGACAAGTAGGCCTTCTTGAAGACATTATGACAGCAATGAGACAAGTACACCTTATTGAAGGCATTATGATAACAATGAGACAAGCAAGCCTTATTGAATGCATTATGATAGCAATGAGACAAGTACGCCTTATTGAAGGCATTATGATGGCAATGAGACAAGCACGCCTTATTGAAGGTATTATGATAGCAATGAGACAAGCAGGCCTTATTGAAGACATTATGATAGCAATGAGACAAGTACACTTTATTGAAGACATTATGATAGGAATGAGACAAGCACGCCTTATTGAAGGCATTATGATAGCAATGAGACAAGCACGCCTTATTGAAGGCATTATGATAGCAATGAGACAAGCACGCCTTATTGAAGGCATTGTGATAGCAATGAGACAAGCACGCCTTATTGAGTCATTATAACAGCAATGAGACAAGTACACCTTATTAAAGACATTATGATAGCAAGCAGGCAAACACGCCTTATTGAAGACATTATGGCAACAATGAGACAAGCACGCCATATTGAAGGCATTATGACAGCGATGAGACAAGTGCACCTTATTGGAGACATTATGATAGCAATGAGACAAGCAAGCCTTATTGAAGGCATTATGATAACAATGAGACAAGCACGCCTTATTGAAGGCATTATGATAACAATGAGACAAGCACGCCTTATTGAAGGCATTATGATAGAGATGAGAACAATGTACGCCTTATTGAAGACATTATGATAGCAATGAGACAAACACGCCTTATTGAAGACATTATGATAGCAATGAGAGAAGCACGCCTTATTGAAAATATTATGATAGCAATGAGACAAGTACGCCTTCCTGTAGGCATTATGATAGCAACGAGACACACACGCCTTATTGAAGACATTATGATAGCAATGAGACAAGCACGCCATATTGAAGGCATTGTGATAGCGATGAGACAAGTACACCTTATTGGAGACATTATGATAGCAATGAGACAAGCAAGCCTTATTGAAGGCAATATGATAACAATGAGACAAGCACGCCTTATTGAAGGCATTATGCTAACAATGAGACAAGCACGCCTTATTGAAGGCATTATGATAGAGATGAGAAAAATGTACGCCTTATTGAAGACATTATGATAGCAATGAGACAAGCACGCATTATTGAAGGCATTTATGATAACAATGAGACAAGTACAAATTCGTCATGACATTATGATAGCAATGAGACAAGCACGCCTTATTGAAGACATTAGGATAGCAATGAGACAAGCGAGCCTTATTGAAGACATTATGATAGCAATGATACAAACACGCCTTATTGAAGACATTATGATAGCAATAAGACAAGCACGCCTTATTGAAGATATTATGACAGCAATGAGACAAACACGCCTTATTGAAGACATTAGGATAGCAATGAGACAAGCACGCCTTATTGAGTACATTACGATAGCAATGGACAGGTAGGCCTTCTTGAAGACATTATGACAGCAATGAGACAAGCACGCATTATTGAAGGCATTATGATAGCAATGAGACAAGCACGCCTTATTGAAGGCATTATGATAGCAATGAGACAAGCACGCCTTATTGTAGACATTATTATAGCAATGAAAAAAGTACACTTTATTGAAGACATTATGATAGCAATGAGACAAGCACGCCTTATTGAAGGCATTATGATAGCAATGAGACAAGTTCGCCTTATTGAAGGCATTAGGATAGAATTGAGACAAGCACGCAATATTGAAGGCATTATGATAGCGATGAGACAAGTACACATTATTGGAGACATTATGATAGCGATGAGACAAGCACGCCTTATTGAAGGCATTATGATAGAGATGAGAAAAATGTACGCCTTATTGAAGACATTATGATAGCAATGAGACAAACACGCCTTATTGAAGGCATTATGACATCAATGAGACAAACACGCCTTATTGAAGATATTATGATAACAATGAGACAAGCACGCCTTATTGAAGGCATTATGATAACAATGAGACAAGTACGCCTTCGTCATGACATTATGATAGCAATGAGACAAGCACGCCTTATTGAAGGCATTATGATAACAATGAGATAAGTATGCCTTCGTTATGACATTATGATAGCAATGAGACAAGCACGCCTTACTAAAGACATTAGGATAGCAATGAGAAAAGCACGCCTTATTGAAGATATTATGATAGCAATGAGACAAACACACCTTATTGAAGACATTATGATAGCAAAGATACAAGTACGCCTTCTTGAAGACATTATTATAGCAATATAAAAAGTACGCCTTCTTGAAGACATTATGATAGCAATGAGACAAGTACGCCTTATTGAAGCAGTATGATAGCGATAAGACAAACATGCCTTATTGAAAACATTATGATAGCAATGAGGCAAGTACTCCTTCTTGAAGACATTATGATAGCAAAGTGACAAGTACGCCTTATTGAAGGCATTATGATTGCAATGAGACAAGTACGCCTTATTGAAGGCATTATGATAGCAATGAAACAAGTACGCCTTATTGAAGGCATTATGATAGCAATGAGACAAGCACGCCTTATTGAAGACATTATGATAGCAATGAGACAAGAAGACCTTATTGAAGGCATTATGATAGCAATGAGACAAGCACGCCTTATTGAAGGTTTTATGATAGCAATGAGACAAACACGCCTTATTGAAGGTATTATGACAGCAATTAGACAAATACGCCTTATTGAATGCATTATGATAGCAATGAGACAAGCAAGCCTTATTGAAGGCATTATGATAACAATGAGACAAGTACGCCTTCGTCATGACATTATGATAGCAATGAGACAAGCACGCTTTATTGAAGACATTATGATAGCAATGAGACAAGCACGCCTTATTGAAGGCATTATGATAACAATGAGAAAAGTACGCCTTCGTCATGACATTATGATAGCGATGAGACAAGCACGCCTTACTGAAGACATTAGGATAGCAATGAGACAAGCACGCCTTATTGAAGATATTATTATAGCAATGAGACAATCACGCCTTATTGAAGGCATTATGATAACAATGAGACAAGTACGCCTTCGTCATGACATTATGATAGCAATGAGACAAGCACGCCTTATTGAAGACATTGGGATAGCAATGAGACAAGCACGCCTTATTGAAGGCATTATGATAACAATGAGATAAGTACGCCTTCGTCATGAAATTATGATAGCAATGAGACAAGCACGCCTTACTGAAGACATTATGATAGCAATAAGACAAGCACGCCTTACTGAAGATATTATGATCGCAATGAGACAAACACGCCTTATTGAAGACATTATTATAACAATATGAAAAGTACGCCTTCTTGAAGACATTATGATAGCAATGAGACAAGTACGCCTTATTGAAGCAGTATGATAGCGATAAGACGAACACGCCTTATTGAAAGCATTATGATAGCAATGAAACAAGTACGCCTTATTGAAGGCATTATGACTGAAATGAGACAAGTACGCCTTATTGAAGACATTATGATAGCAATGAAACAAGTACGCCTTATTGAAGACATTATGACAGCAATGAAACAAGTACGCCTTATTGAAGGCATTATGATAGCAAGGAGATAAACACGCCTTATTGAAGGCATTATGATATAAATGAGACAAATACGCCCTATTGAGTGCATTATAATAGCAATGAGACAGACACCCAATAGTGAATGCAGTATGATAGCAATGAGAAAAATACGCCTTATTGAATGCATTATGATAGCAATGAGACAAGCACGCCTTATTGAAGACATTATGATAGCAATGGACAAGTAGGCCTTCTTGAAGACATTATGACAGCAATGAGACAAGCAAGCCTTATTGAATGCATTATGATAGCAATGAGACAAGCACGCCTTATTGAAGACATTATGATGACAATGAGACAAGCACACCTTATTGAAGACATTATGACAACAATGAGATAAGCACGCCATATTGAAGGCATTATGATAGCAATGAGACAAGCACGCCTTATTGAAACAATTATGACAGCAATGAGACAAGTACACCTTATTGAAGACATTATGACAACAATGAGATAAGCACGCCATATTGAAGGCATTATGATAGCAATGAGACAAGCACGCCTTATTGAAACAATTATGACAGCAATGAGACAAGCACGCCTTATTGAAGACATTATGATAGCAATGGACAAGTAGGCCTTCTTGAAGACATTATGGCAGCAATGAGACAAGCAAGCCTTATTGAATGCATTATGATAGCAATGAGACAAGCACGCCTTATTGAAGGCATTATGATGACAATGAGACAAGCACACCTTATTGAAGACATTATGACAACAATGAGACAAGCACGCCATATTGAAGGCATTATGATAGCAATGAGACAAGCACGCCTTATTGAAAACATTATGACAGCAATGAGACAAGTACACCTTATTGAAGACATTATGATAGCAAGGAGACAAACATGCCTTATTGAAAGCATTATGATAGAAATGAGACAAATACGCCTTATTGAGTGCATTATAATAGAAATGAGACAGACACCCAATATTGAATGCAGTATGATAACAATGAGAAAAATACGCCTTATTGAATGCATTATGATAGCAATGAGACAAGCACGCCTTATTGAAGACATTATGATAGCAATGGACAAGTAGGCCTTCTTGAAGACATTATGACAGCAATGAGACAAGTACACCTTATTGAAGGCATTATGATAGCAATGAGACAAGCAAGCCTTATTGAATGCATTATGATAGCAATAAGACAAGCACGCCTTATTGAAGGCATTATGATGGCAATGAGACAAGCACGCCTTATTGAAGACATTACGATAGCAATGAGACAAGTACACTTTATTAAAGACATTATGATAGCAATGAGACAAGCACGCCTTATTGAAGGCATTATGATAGCAATGAGACAAGCACGCCTTATTGAAGGCATTATGATAGCAATGAGACAAGCACGCCTTATTGAAGGCATTGTGATAGCAATGAGACAAGCACGCCTTATTGAGTCATTATGACAGCAATGAGACAAGTACACCATATTAAAGACATTATGATAGAAGGAGGCAAACACGCCTTATTGAAGACATTATGACAACAATGAGACAAGCACGCCATATTGAAGGCATTATGACAGCGATGAGACAAGTACACTTTATACAAGCAAGCCTTATTGAAGGCATTATGATAACAATGAGACAAGCACGCCTTATTGAAGGCATTATGATAACAATGAGACAAGCACGCCTTATTGAAGGCATTATGATAGAGATGAGAACAATGTACGCCTTATTGAAGACATTATGATAGCATTGACACAAACACGCCTTATTGAAGACATTATGATAGCAATGAGACAAGCACGCCATATTGAAGGCATTGTGATAGCGATGAGACAAGTACACCTTATTGGAGACATTATGATAGCAATGAGACAAGCAAGCCTTATTGAAGGCAATATGATAACTGAGACAAGCACGCCTTATTGAAGGCATTATGATAACAATGAGACAAGCACGCCTTATTGAAGGCATTATGATAGAGATGAGAAAAATGTACGCCTTATTGAAGACATTATGATAGCAATGAGACAAGCACGCATTTTTGAAGGCATTTATGATAACAATGAGACAAGTACAAATTCGTCATGACATTATGATAGCAATGAGACAAGCACGCCTTATTGAAGACATTAGGATAGCAATGAGACAAGCGAGCCTTATTGAAGGCATTATGATAACAATGAGACAAGTACGCCTTCGTCATGACATTATGATAGCAATGAGACAAGTACGCCTTATTGAAGACATTATGATAGCAATGAGACAAGGACGCCTTATTGAAGATATTATGATAGCAATGAGACAAACACGCCTTATTGAAGACATTATGATAGCAAATATACAAGTACGCCTTCTTGAAGACATTATGATAGCAATGAGACAAGTACGCCTTATTAAAGCAGTATGATAGCGATAAGACAAGTACGCCTTATTGAAAGCATTATGATAGCAATGATACAAGTACTCCTTCTTGAAGTCATTATGATAGCAATGAGACAAGCACGCCTTATTGAATGGATTATGATAGCAATGAGACAAACACGCCTTATTGAAGGTACTATGATAGCAATTAGACAAATACGCCTTATTGAATGCATTATGATAGCAATGGGACAAGCACGCCTTATAGAAGACATTATGATAGCAATGAGAACACGCCTTATTGTAGGCATTATGATAGCAATGAGACAAGAACGCCTTATTAAAGACATTTCGATAGCAATAAGGCAAACACGCCTTATTTAAGGCATTATGATAGCAAAGAGATAAACACGCCTTATTGAATGCATTATGATAGCAATGAGACAAGCACGCCTTATTGAAGACATTATGATAGCAATGAGACTAGTACGACTTATTGAAGACATTGTGACAGCAATGAGACAAGCACACCTTATTGAAGACATTATGATAGCAATGAGACAAATACTCCTTATTGAATGCAGTATGATGGCAATGAGACAAACAACCGTTATTGAAGGCATTATGATAGCAATGAGACAAATACGCCTTATTGAATGTATTATGATAGCAATGAGACAAGTACGCCTTATTGAAGACATTATGATTGCAATGAGACAAAGTACGCCTTCTTGAAGACATTATGACAGCAATGAGACAAGTACACCTTATTGAAAATATTATGATAGCAATGAGACAAACACGCCTTATTGAAGACATTAAGATTGCAATAAGACAATCACTCCTTATTGAACGTATTATGATAGCAATGTGACAAGCACGCCTTATTGAATGCATTATGATAGAGATGATACAAGTACGCCTTATTGAAGATATTATGATATCAATGAGACAAGCACGCCTTAGTGAATGCATTATGATAGCAATGAGACAAGCACGCCTTAATAAAGGCATTATGATAGCAATGAGACAGGTACTCCTTCTTGAAGACATTATGATAGCAATTAGACAAGCACGCCTTATTGAAGACATCAGGATATCAAGGAGACAAGCACGCCTTATTGAAGATATTATGACAGCAATGAGACAAACACGCCTTATTGAAGACATTATGATAGCAATGAGACAAGTACGTCTTCTTGAAGACATTATTATATCAAAGAGACAAGTACGCCTTCTTGAAGACATTATGATAGCAATGAGACAAGTACGCCTTATTGAAGACATTATGATAGGTTAAGACAAACACGCTTTATTGAAAGCATTATGATAGCGAGGATACAAGTACGCCTTATTGAAGGCATTATGATAGGGATGAGACAAGTACGCCTTCTTGTAGGCATTATGATAACAATGAGACAAGTACGCCTTCCTGTAGGCATTATGATAGCAATGAGACACACACGCCTTATTGAAGACATTATGATAGCAATGAGACAAGTACGCCTTATTGAAGACACTATGATAGCGATGGGACAAGTGCGCCTTATTGAAGGCATTATGCTAGCAATGAGACAAGTACACCTTATTGAAGACATTATGATAGGGATGAGACAAGTACGCCTTCTTGTAGGCATTATGATAACAATGAGACAAGTACGCCTTACTGAAGACATTATGACAGCAATCAGACAAGCACGCCTTATTGAAGGCATTATGATAACAAGGATACAAGTAACACTTCTTAAAGACATTATGATAGCAATGAGAGAAGTACGCCTTTTTGAAGACATTATGATAGCAAGGAGACAAGTACTTATTCTTGAAGACCTTATGATAGAAAGGAGACAAGCACACCTTATTGAAAACATTATGATAGCAATGAGACAAGTACGCCATCTTGAAGTCATTATGATAGCAATGAGACAACTACGCCTTATTGAAGACATTATGATAGCAAGAAGACAAGCACGCTTTATTGAATACATTATGATAGCAATGAGACAAGCACGCTTTATTAAAGGCATTATGATAGCAATGAGACAGTTATGATAGCAATGAGACAAACACGCCTTATTGAATACATTATGGTAGCAATGAGACAATTACGCTTTATTGAAGACATTATGGTAGCAACGAGATAATTACGTTTTTTTGAAGGCATTATGATAGCGATGAAACAAGCACGCCTTATTGAAGGCATTATGATTGCAATGAGACAATTATGAGAGCAATGAGACAAACATGCCTTATTGAAGGCATTATGATAGCAAAGAGACAAGCACGCCTTATTGAAGGCATTATGATAACAATGAGAAAAGCACGCCCAATTGAAGGCATTATGGTAGCAATGAGACAAGCACGACTTCTTGAAAGAATTATGATGGCAATTAGAGAAGCATGCCTTATTGAAGGCATTATGGTACAGATGAGACAAGCACGTCTTCTTGAAGGCATTATGATAGCAATGAGACAAGCACGCCTTCTTGAAAGAATTCTGATGGCAATTAGAGAAGCACGCCTTATTGAAAGCATTATGATAGGATTCAGAGAAGACAAACACGCCTTCTTGAATTCGTTACGATAGCAATTAGACAAAAACGCATTTTTGAAGGCATTATGATAGCAATGAGTGAAGCACGCCTTCTTGAAGGCATTATGATAGAGATAAAGTTGCTTTTCATAAAAACAGAACACAACCAAATACGAGATTATTTTTTCACATAAACACCAATAGTGAATCATAATGTTTGGCAGATATTCAATAGACATAACCCATTTGCTTTTCTCATGGATGGTTTTATATGAAAGGCTAAATATTAAGTCATCAATTACTCACACAATATTTTTAATATTTTTTTATTTTGCTTTAAACGGGAGGTTAAACTGAAATGTTTTATTGCAGTGTAACATACGAAGTAGACAAACACACATACAGATCCACAGAGTAGTTCTCGTGACCCATCCGGTGGAAGGGAATATACTGCCGTAGTACTACATACTCCGAAAATGGTTTGGGTATGGCATACTGTTATCTCATTGTCATCTTCTCTAGTATGGATCTCACGAGCGGAAATGCACGTGAAAACAGTTCTGATTGTATCGATATCGAATGTTGTGCTTTGAAAAAGAGTAGTAATATAATGTTTACATTATTGTCTATACCTAATTCATGTTGAGGGTTCGATTCTCGTGAGATTAATATCTATAGGTTATTATATTTGTAATGGGATATATGCACGAGTTCTTTTGCGTATTAATATTGCGCGACTTTAGGAGCAAAAGAAATAGACTGGTGGTTAAAATTCTAAATTTAGGCTATGGGAGGCCGGAATGTTCAAAGTTGGCACATATGTTAGATGGATTAGCAATGGTATCACAAACAATTCTAGGTAGGGTGCCATGCTGAATGTCGACCTATACGGAAAATATAGAGGTCATAGGTCACCGAGTGCGAAACGTCACATTTTCTATACATGTTTAGACCTGCAAACTAGAAGAAGGACCTTTAATAAAATATCAAACATTTTTATATTAATATATATATTTTAAAAGTATACATTGATTGTCTGAGTAACATTCAATCAATAGTTATATGAACATTTTGCCATTTTTTAAATCAAAGCACTAAAAGTATTGCACACATTACACAGTGAAATGAGTAAATCGAGTCTGTTGGTGGTTTTGTAAATGATAATTTCTAGAGATGTCTTATATATATTTGTATTCACATGTTGTTTGATAGCTTGAAATAAAATACATTGAATTTAATCACAAAAATATATTTGCATATATACTTGACTACATTACACGCTAAGGTCTAGTTTGCATAGTGCTTTGTATACACACGGAATTGGGTCTTATAATAAACATTCGGTTTACTATTAAAATTGAACTATGTTCCCACAACACACATATTCCTTTCACGCGCACACTTGCATGCATATGTTGATACACAGGTACATGCAGTAAACTATCATATGGTTAGGACTAGACAATGTACAATAAAGTGGATGTGGCCGCTAACTGAAGCATCACTCAGTCATTATCACCGGTATTATACGGATTGTGGCACACTTTGTTGGAACATCCGAAGGCAGCTGTACAAAGAAGACATTTGCTTCGCCATCCACATCTTATGGTAGAACAGTTAATACACCCACACGTAATTATTTCAAGGTATAGGATCAAGAGTTGTCAATACCGGATTCAATATGTGGGCTTCTGTATCCCGTTCCCAACCATGCCCTATCGGAGATATCAGACCTTGAATCGATTCTGAAGATAGTCTCCATATCTTGGTCTGGTAATGTGCTCCCTTGACATGTTGTACTAGAGCACCTTGTGTCGCAGGCAGCTTCTTAGGCTCAACATTACCTTTACGGAACAACTTACAGTGCAAACTGTTGACACAATTCACCCCAAAGTTCGGAGAGTACACTTTACATAAAAACTCTTCGACAGAAGCAGCTGTTTCATCGGTAAGACTACCAACACCAAGACACTTCAGTAGGTCAGGACATTTCTCGTAGGCTTTCCATGTCAACCTCTTCCCATGTCCATCGAATTGGCTAACAGTGTCACAGCCTGTGACTGCATGATACGCTGGTAAACTGCGCCTTAATTCGTCCGGCAATACAACGTCATGAACAGCAATACATTTTGGGGTCATGGCAGTACCTGTTGACATCCATACTTTTTTGTACAACCATTCAGAGAAGTAGATCAGTAAAACAAGAACATCCGTATCCCGACAGGAAACAATCAGCCATTCGTACCCTTACTGGCATGCTTCTATAGCATGTAACACAATTCGTGTGTCAGCTTCCTCGTGGTCTGCTTTCAGCATTTCAACATCATGACTGGTAGAAGACTCAACCGCCATTATGTCACTGAATCTTCCTGCTGTCACAATTTCTCGTACATGAAGCAACTGGGGCGACATCACTAACTGATTAGACAAGAAGTCAGCAAGATTGGCCTTGTTTCTGATAAACTTATGAACTGTTTCCAATTCACTGGTAGGGGCACATCCCGATTTTCTACAATGCGGCGTATTGGTCTGTTTCGAGAACCACCAGTTATATGATTTCGAGTTTCACCTTCGATTGATTCTTCCAAATATCTATCAAATACAACATCTACACGCGTTCCAAGTTTACTACAAACAGCACCAAAGTAAATATCTGTAATGTCGCCAAATGTGTTTGCATTGTTTGGTCTACCTATAGATTGAACAAGTGGCTGTCCATCAATGAGTGTTGCCGTTTTCAAGGAAGATTATGGAAGAGTTTCATAAGTTATTCCAGCTGCTAAATTTGACCCAAATCGGCTTTGTTGCAATGTCGAAGATTGCCTTGAGAATCCGTCAGTGAAAGTTGTGTCTTTGATAGCTCGTGACATAGGAGTGTTTCCAATTTAATGCCTCGTCCTGCTTCCTGGGCCACAATCAATCTCTGAAGCAAGCTTTGACGTCTTTACTTCATTCTGTAGAATCCCTTTCACTGCCACGTGATACATTGTTGATAGTGTTGGGGATTTGTGTTTTTGCAGAGTTTCATGAAATGTTAAAGGTTCTGCACACAGCCTATGGACAAAAAAATCAACCAGGTGTTTCTGACCTTGTCTCTCAGCATTGAGTAATGCTTGGGCTATATCCTCAGGTGCAACATCTGGAGTCGACAGGCTGACAAGATCTGGTATTTTATTTTGTCATTTATTAAAATTTGACAGCTGTTCCATAATTAGTCAAACATCGCTTTCATCCCGGACTAGTCGAGCAGGGTTGCCTTCTTTACCTTCCCATACAGAATATTCTGCATCACGATCCTGAAATCCAAACAATTCATATGTGTCGGCGACAATTTGACTCCGCTGATTGAAGGTCGGGCACCAACGGTCTCTTGCACCCTTTTTGCACCCTTCTCACGTGTTATTCCAACAAGACCACAAGCCATTTTGCTGTCTTTGTTTACATGCTCAAGGGTCTGGTCTGTGGGAAGCTGGTTAAAGGTTTTCCTAGTCCGTTTCACGACGAAGTTTCCAGAGATAAATTCAAGATATACGTCTGGGTGTGTAAGCATATTTCTGCTAAGTTGACAGCTCCCCAGCGGGCGTAATTTGTATGTTCATAGATAGCAGACCACGGTAGCAATGCGGCAAATGCTGACAAATGCAATGACCATTTCCCTTCTCTCTCTGCTTTTGTGAATCATTGCAATAGCGATACCATGTCAATGTACTACGGAATTCCGTTAGGGCCATCGCCTTTCAATGTGTTGATCTGAAACGCGATACTCGATAGTACGATGATGAAAACGCGAAATCACGAAACTAAGATAACGAAAACGCGATAACACGATGATGATAACGCGATACTACGATAACGAAAACGCGATAATACGTTAGTACGATGATGATAATGCGATATACTATCGTGTTTTCACCATCGTACTGTCGCGTTTTCACCATCGTAATATCGTGATATCGCGTTTTCGTTATCGTAGTATCGTGATTTCGCAATTTCATTATCGTACTATCGCGTTATCATCATCGTACTATCGCGTTATCATCATCGTACTATCGCATTCCGGTGCGCATGCGCATGGAAGAATTTCCCCTCCAGTAAATTTTAGAGCAATTTTCACCTTTTAATGGATAATTATCGACGCAAATATCGTTTAAGATTCATCCATTTAACGTGCGTTCAATGATCAAGAAGACATATATAAATCTAAATCGTTTAATCAAAATATAGAATAACAAATAATATATATATATACAGTAATACTAAATGATAACAAAGGATAAGAAAACAACTGCATGATATGTACACAGGCCAGTATTCATTGTAATTCTCTTTACGGTATAAATGTTTTAAGAAGGTTAAAGATGCGATGCCGGTGTAATGAGGTCAAGTTTATTTATATGCGTACTTTCAAACAATAATTTGTCAATGTTTTATATTCCCCTAAATATGTATAAAGCCAAAATGAAAACACCAAAGTGTTTCATAAACATAGAGAAAACTAACATTTCGAAGAAAAATCTGGCAGCTTTTGTAAACAAGTTTGTTTACATTTTGAATGTGTGTAACTTAATGTTATAAATAGGGAAAATCTTTCGTTCAATTGTATCTGCCTCCATAGCTCAGTGGTTAGAGCGCTCGCTTAGTAATCAGGAGTTTGCGGGTTCGAGCACCACCACAGCCAGGAATTTTTATATTTTCTTTCAGATTCAAGAAATGTTTTGACGTACCACATTGGAAGCCTAAAACAACGTCTATATGTTGAAATTGGTTGACCATTCTTTTTGCATTGTTAATTTTGATTACGTATTCATCATATGGTGTCTTTTCTTTTCACAATAAATGTCTCGAGATACCGGCACTGCATCTTTAAAGGTTTTAAGAAGGTTGAAAATTTAAAACTCGTCCATTTGTACTGTTGTACTTGAAGATCTTCTATTTTTGAGCATGCACATGCGCACCGGAAGGCGATGGTGCGATAATGATAACGCGATAGTACGATGATGATAACGCGATAGTACGATGATGATAACGCGATAGATGATGATAACGCGATAGTACGATGATGATAACGCGACAGTACGATAATGAAATTGCGAAATCACGATACTACGATAACGAAAACGCGATATCACGATATTACGATGGTGAAAACGCGACAGTACGATGGTGAAAACACGATAGTATATCGCATTATCATCATCGTACTATCATATTATCGCGTTTTCGTTATCGTAGTATCGCGTTATCATCATCGTGTTATCGCGTTTTCGTTATCGTAGTTTCGTGATTTCGCGTTTTCATCATCGTACTATCGAGTATCGCGTTTCAGATCAACACATTGAAAGGCGATGGCCCTAACGGAATTCCGTAATGTACTGCTGCCAATATTGTGCCGTTGAGGATCTAGTAGACTGGAATTCATCCATCAGTTCTGTCAGCTTACATGCCAACATCATAGTCTTGATAGCATTGTATGCGTCCAGAACCTGATCTAATTCCTCCCTACCTGCAATCATGTCAGCTAGTGACTTCACTTTATCAATGAGCTCTTGAGTCAATGGTGATTGTCTGTTAACCAGTTGACAAACTGTGGCCACAGAATCCGCAATAATGCTTCATAGGTCAATTTGTGGACACGGATAGCTCGATTGTAGGACTTCCCCGATATATTGTTTACCGCGGTATTTTCACCAAACACAGAGCTCTGAACATCAGCAAGTCCTGAATCTGCAAAATGCTTTCCTATTACTCTCATAAAAGTTAAAGCAGTATTGAATCCACCCAGTCTTTGTACCAATGTGCTGCAGATATCCGGACTACTCCACTGAACTTCTTTGGCTTTACAGAACAGCTGCTCGTCTAGCGTGAGGACTGTTGCTTGAAAGTGTTTTTCTATTTTTATTATCCATGACCTTGACCTTAGTGACTCAAAACCTAATCCCCAGATTCGTTTTCATTTAAGCTACCTACACAGCAATTGTCTGTCAAATATCTCATTACTAACAAAAGTTATTGAGGGGAAACGATTTTCTATTTTCAGTAACAGTGACCTTTAACTTGACCCCGATGACTCTTTTGTTTTAAAATGACCTTTAATATCGCTCACAAAGCAACACACTGTCATATCATATCATTTAAAAAACAGTCTACTCAAAATAAAGCTCTATTGACATTTCAGTATTTTTTAGTGTTTTTTTCTTCAGGAATGCACTTGATGACCTTTGACCCTTCATAATTTGCTTACGTTACATAATTCAACTTGGCACCCTACCTACCATTAAACAGGGGATGTTACTGAACAGCTTAAGCATGGGTGCCAGCTTTGAACACAATGGCCTCCCAAAAGTCATATCCCAATATAAATCTAATAACCTTTTTATTGCATAAGCATTTTTAAATTAGAGAGAATGAAATGGGTTGTAACATTTAATTTTCATCAAAAACATTTATTTGAAACAAACATATTGTCATTATATAATGGGAATTTACACAATGAAATCAACATTGTTTACATCACGTGACATACTTTCTTTGACATGAACAGAAAAGTGCACCGATCACGAACGAGTATACATCACACACCCAATATGACTTTACTACACGTCAATACGGGCAAATATTGACGTTTTCTGTAACATTGAAAGTAAATGCGTATGTAATAAATGTCAGTACTTACGGGTTTGTTTTATATGTAAAATATATCCACTAACGGCGTCATTATAAATTATTACCAGGTTTGGTGGAATAAAACAAGTATTACATCAGTGCTCCACATCTTTAATCGATGTCCATCAGAAATTTAAATACAACAAAATGCTGTTTCTTCACAATATTCATAAAGATAGATCTCACTATCCACGTGTATGGACGTCCATAGTCATAGATATCTTATGTTGATTTGTGTAACATGGAACATTATGTTGTTGCTCATATCAATCAGCACATGTTTTAATAACAATGGTCCCTTTTTCATTGTGTGTTGGCCGTAAGGAGACATTGACTAAATGTTGTTTTCCTTAAATTTAGGATACTGATGGACGACGGTATTTCAAATACATTAACGACGATTTTGTCACAGTAAAGACAGCATTAGTACCAGTTATTGAGACAAAAATAAAGCAGCTTCATTATGAAATATACAAAAAGGTGAAGGAGAATCACAACATTGCAAATGGAGTAGAATGTCGAGAATGTACAACAGCGAACATTGTACATTGCTGTAGGTCAAACGGAATTTGCACATACAAAAATGGAAATTGTAATTACCATAATGAAGATGACCCACTGAAGAAAGAAAGGCCGTGCCCAAAAGGAATATGCCACCATGTCTTTGAAGAACTTAGTAAACAACACAGATACGGGAAGCTTACGATAAAAAATGTCGACTTCACAAAAGTGTGCGATAGTCCCTGGGAGCTAGCGAAGTGTTTCATGTCGACTGGCTACGATAAAAAGGTTGATGCGGAAGAAACCGACTTGTGTGGTCTTCTCGGAGTTTTCATAAACTGCAAGTCCATGCAAGCGGCAGTAGATAAAAAGCTTGATTCGAAGGACAACATTTTCTGCAAGGTAGGAACTTATACGTTAAATATAATTTAAGAAAGATTCTATTCAGGCAAAGCATTATTGTTCCAATATCACATCATTAAGAGTCTAGTACACTGCAAGTACGTCTACAGAGGATCTTACATGAGTGTCTGTTTAATATTGCATTTATTAAACGAGGAGGACTCGAGGCTGTGCCATGACTGCGACACATAGCACTATTATTCAGTTAGTTTAATGAATTATTCCATATTAAACAGGCACGAATGTGAGATTATATTTACCACATTACTCAAATAAAGAATCATAAGGAACATTTATTATTGTAGCTGCCTAGACTCTATATATAACTTTGTCGTATGATGACGTCGTATGTGTGTATGATTACGTCGTATTTACATTTGCCTAGGTTTTCTCCGTACGAATCCGAACAACGGAAATACCTCGTCGATTTCCGTTATACGTCATTTTATACGGAATCTACGGGGCAATTCCGATGCACACCGAAGCGAACGAAAAAATCATTCGGCCTACATTTGCATATTTATTTCACAAACAAGTGTTATATATGGTGGCTGATTTCTGCCATGTCGTCTTGGCGAAGACGACAAGACGCAACGCGAAAAGACGACAAAACAGCATTTTGTCGTCTTGTAGTCTTGGCCCTTGGCGCCCGGCCAATACAAGTGGCCCGTTGTCAACTTTTCGCGTGGCGATTTGTCGTCTTGGCGCTTTATTTTTGTCGTTCTGTCGTCTTGTCGTCTTGGCGCCCGCCAGAACGACAAAACGAAAATACGACAAAAGGCTGTATTTGTCGTCTTGTCGTCTTTTCGCCTTCCGGTAGATATGTTAGAGCCAATGTGTCCGAGCAAAGTTGTGTATTTCTACATGCTAATCATATTTTAAAGCTATTACAGTTTGTTTGATGTTGGCCCAACTTAACATTATTGCCACAAATCACTGGCCCAACAAAAAACCATCACATTGGGCCAACGTGGAAACGATGAGCAGACTAAAATGGGCCCAACGTAAAAGACCAACATCGGGCCAACAGTGTTCCATGATATTGGCCCAACTATTTTCCACAGTTGGTTTGATGTTGGCCCAACTTAACATTATTGCCACCAATTATTGACCCAACAATAAACCAACATGTCGGGCCAACGTGGAAACGATGAGCAGAATCAAATGGGCCCAACATAAAATATAAACATCCGGCCAACAGTGTTTCATAATATTGGCCCAACTATTTTTACACCATCAAATCACAGTTGGATTGATGTTGGCCAAATTGTTTATTATTATCACAAGGCATTGGCCTAAAAATAAACCAACATGCAGGGCCAACGTGGAAACGATGAGCAGAATCAAATAGGCCCAACGTAAAAGACCAATTCTCGGCCAAAGAAAGTGATGATATTGGTTTGATGTTGGTCCAACATGTGCATGCTATCTGGGGCTACGCACGGAATTCGTTTAGTTAGTAAAACACACTTCCTATGTTTTACAGATGCTCATACTACCCGAGAAATAATATATGTTTTAACACTATAACGTTCACGTGTAGCTTTCCTTTCAATAGAAAAGTTGCTTCACTTCATGTAATGGGTTGCTGTAGACGTTTTTGGGAGTTTTAATGCTTTGGCTCTAATAAATTACAGTGCGCATGTCTACCGGAAGGCGAAAAGACGGCAAGACGACAAATACAGGTTGCAGAAAACTAAATACTTTCCCATAGACCTCCTGTTGCACCTGTCAGCTATTATCTCAAGATTTATACACCAGATTTTCTTTAAATTACCTTATTTCATAGATATTTCCATCACAAAGCCTTTGAAAGTGTGAAAAAGACAAATTTGTCTGCTCAAACTCTCTGCACATGTCTGTGTTTACAAACACTATTGAATCCGCACTGAATATTGACATGCAATTTCAATGGATGTTAAATTTTCAAAAACATTAAAAAATATTTTTTTATTTAATTTAATGATCCTAGCTGATGGGGATTATTTTACCTATAGTTTATCCTTCCTGAAAATGCATATTGAATATTTCAAACTTATATCTGCTGACCTCTGTGAACTCTGTGAACTTTCACTTCTGTACTGAATCGTACACAACAAAAGGCGGGGCTTCAGCCAGGCTATATTTAGCTGTACGCAACCTACAGCTTTATGTCGTCTTTTCGTTTTGTCGTTCTGGCGGGCGCCAAGACGACAAGATGACAGAATGACAAAAATAAAGCGCCAAGACGACAAGTTGACATGCGAAAAGACGACAACGGGCCACATTTATTTGTCGTCTTGGCGCCTTTCAAATGTCGTCTTGGCGTGTGAAATCCGTCGTTTTGTCGTCTTGTTGGGCGCCATGACGACAAGACGACAAAATGCTGTTTTGTCGTCTTTTCGTCTTTTCGCGTGGCCAATACGACATGGCAGAAATCAGCCACCATAGTAATAGGATAAATACCTCATGGCTTTAGGATTTATTGCACTCCCACGCGGCAAGTTATATGATAAATACATATTAAACTATCCACAAACTTGAATGAAAAGAAATGTTGTCCATTTCTAGATGTATGTACAGTCATCAAAAAAACTATTTCACTGATACAGAAAAATAAGCACGCGCATCCAAAACATGTAGGTGATCTGTTTCAGTATCTGGTACTCACTTCGTGAAGACAACAAAGTGTTTACTTAATAGCGTACTCATTTATACATTATTATATACTAGTATATATCGAGGGCTGAACGCGAAACTATTGTAACTCACATTTTTCTGAAAATGCTTTTTTTTACATAATCCATATCAGATACTGAAACTTTAGAATGTCACAAAATATTAGAACTAGATTTTAAAATTTGGTGGAGAAAAATAAAATGTGTCATATTATTGTATCTCATATAGCTTTTTTTTTAATGCGAAATTATTGTAACTCAGCTTTAAATCATTTAAAATAGTTTTGCATTTGTTTTTGATTAAATCTTCATATAAGGGATCGTTTATAGCAAACATAATTATATTGTTTCTTGTAAATTTATTTAGAATTATAATAATTCACATTAGTTTTGATTTCAAAAAATATTTTGCGCGATACTATTGTAAGTCAAATTTGATTCTCATTAAAGTTTACAATATTTCCGTAATAATTATTCCAAATAAAGGTAATAATAACTTCTCTATGCTTCTTATGTGAAATATAAGTTAAATTAAAGATTAAAATTGTTTAAGGAGTTTTATTGCGCACCGTTCTTAGGTCACTAAAGGTTATTTGTATTAATTAAAACATGGTATTGAAAGTATATAAGGTTGTTTTTTTGCTCATTTAAACCTCCACTTGGGATCACAGAAGTAGGGATATCAGTGTTTCCAAAGAAGAATATATAATTATTGCCAATCCCCATTTTCCCAAGCTTTGCAAGTTGATATGAAGTTAATGAACTGTTGTATTTTGTGTTGTTTATCTGGTAAAAAAATATATTGTGAAAAGTTTTTTAAACATTGCCGGAACATCAGGTGCATGTATGTTTTTCTGTGTAAAGTAAGTATTGATAGGATGAACAAAAGTCATGAAACATATTAATATTTTAAACTTTTAATGCGGTTTGTTTACAGATTTTCATTTATTTGTGAATTCCAGGAGTAAAAATCTATTTTCCGGGGTCTAATTAGGTAGCAGTTATGACGTTTTGAAATTTTTCCAACTCAATTTAAGTATTTCTATCTGTAAATTGGACACATTCTTTTATACTTTAACGCTTATAATGTTAAAATCTTAAGCAGATTTTTCACATCACTCTCTTAAACAATGATTGTTGAGTTCGAATTTGTGGTAATTGAGAAGAAATTTTAGTTGTTTCTCTATCTAAGTTCAATGAAACACAACACTGTTTTCTTATTACGTTAGGCGTCATATAACCTTTTATGTGTTGGTGCGCCTTAAAACCCAATTCAATTCAATTCTTAATATTACTTATCCTCATGTGTTTAAGTATTTTTAAATGGTTAGTAATGATTTTTTCCCATTGCCTTACGATTGTCGATTGTTCTATCCACGTTCAGGTGGGATCATGGCCAATAGAATAGCCTACAATATTAAAACTGGGCCCGAAAGAACAACATGAAAAAAACACTTTATAATATTTTTCGCCAGGTGACAGTTTCATCTATTATATAAAGCAATAAGTAAGACTTATAATATTAAAGGTCAGGACTGATACATGTATAATTATAAACTCTTTAGGCCATCCTTAATAAACAGTTTGTTTGCGGTTTTCCTGCCCAAGTTTCATAAGTGGGTAGGTAGGTAGGAAGGTACATATTTTGCCAATTGCTTTGCATTAAAGGGACCAATAGCAATCTTGAAGTATTCATCAACGTTTAAAATATGAACCCTGTATAATTGTAACTTTAAACCTGCTTGCATATACTTATGTTAAAGAAAATCTATATAATTTCAAAAAAAACTTCTTTCTTTTATCAATATAGGTTTTAAATATAGTGTTGGTGTAATATAATCAACAACTAATAATATGTAAAAACAATTGCTTTCAACTTTTTAAATAATTATAAATAATCAAGTTATATGGAAAAACTAACCCAATGCATAAATACATCAAGATTGCCGTGTGCCTCTTCAAGTTATTGGTTCTACCCAGGACAGATTTAAGTCATTTTGCGATATTAAACTAACACAGTTATAATATATGCAGAACTGTGCAGTTGCAACTAAGACACTATTTTATATGGGCTCATTCAATCAAGTTTAATAATACTGGAAGGCTCATGTGATCCAATTCTTAAAGTTTTTACTGCCGACACCCCTATCCCGCCCCCCTACAAACAACACACTCCCCTCCACCTCCTAAACCAAAAGAGGAGACACAGTGGCGCAAGAAGCTAGAGGTTCATTGTCCCTACAATAAGCCAATTGCCACAAAAAAAAGCGTGTTTGTTAAAATAGCTGTTTGCCATAAATAATCTTTACAAATACTTTTTAGTTTTATAAAGAAATTATAAGATATTACATTCCATATAAGTGTTATTATCTTCATATTGTCTGGATTGTGTGACTTTACTACATTAAATGATCTTCAAAACAAGTATTGTCTAAAACGAGTATTGTCTATAGCATATTTAGATGTATCGTTTGTTTAAAAATCAGTTATTGAAAATAATATTGACTTACAATAGTTTCGCATAAAAAATTATAAAGTCAAATTAGTTCTCATTTGACTTAATGAAGAGGGAAAAGATTTAATAATAATTATGTAAAAGGAAGATAATGATAACTGATGTAATCTTCAGTTGTGAAACTAAACTTAAAATAAAGATAACAAGAACTTAAGGGATTTCGGTTGCACTTCGATTCGATTTTTAGGTTTGTCCAAAATGAGCCTTAACATACAAACTTACTGCCTAAAACTATACTGTCCAATAGTTTTCATTGAAGTATGTAGGTTTTTAAAAAATCCGAAAAAATGTTTAGCGCGAAACTATTGTAAGTCAATATTTCTTAAATATCTCATACAGAAGAACATGAATTATTTCATTTCTTTTCAAATCTTAAATGAATACCATTTCTATATTACATGCCAGAGAATAGAGTACTTAAATGCATTTATGATGAAAATAAGATGTTTTTTGCTTCTCCTGTAAACTTTTCTAAAAGTGAGTTAAAATAGTTTCGCGTTAAACCCTCGATATGCCGAATACTATAATTATCTTGACATATTTTACGTAATATTTTGCTCTGGCATTTCCACGAGCTTGGGTGGATTGTACTTACGTATGATTATATCAATAGTCTACATGCAGGACACTATGCTCAAATCTGACACAAACAAATATAATAAACATGTTTATCACATAACTTACGGAGTGGGAGTGGAATAATACCATTCTATATTTTCGGTATACCACTAGGTATATCAGTACAAATAAGCCTAGTATGCGCTGTCAAAAAATTGATAATGACTATGATCCAATTCCCACGGTTCATGTCGGTTTCGCGTGTTAAAGCGACAGGCAAAATAAAATGCAATATAAGTCGATATGTAAGTTATGTGATAAATAGAATCTAACATTCGTTCTCATTCATTATTGAATTTATTAAACTCGTTAGAAAAAAATAATATAATGCTTGGCAAGAGCCTCGCATTATATCATTTTGCCAGCTCGTTTAATAAATTCAATAATGAATGAGTATTCATGTAAGATCCTCTATATATATATACTGTTGGAGGCTGATCACACTGCTATTGAGTTGATGTTGTATCTGGTATTATTACACAATTCATTATTACGGAAATTCAAACACAACAGAACCACACATCATACATAGGCTAATTGGCAATGAAACGAAGCAGTTACGTATATATGTCCATTACCCGTATTCGGGTCATGGCGATCATTTGCTACACACATATTTATCAGATCAGTGATTTGATCTGATCTGAATGATGCTTCCCGTCATGTTTGCACATGTTAGGCCATGTGTATAAGTATATAAGTACAACCAGTACTGTATACCTCCCGTTATCCGTAAGAATCGACACTTTCTCACTTGACAAGTCGAGACCCAGTGGGATTCGAACTCGCAGCGGTGAAAGGCGATAACGATTTAGACGCAGCATCTTTAGATGCGATTCAGTGTTAAATATTATCAGTTCACATGTCATTATTTATGTTCGGAATAGACAATGCACACGTTTTAATTCCGTTACAGGTATGCATGTTTCATTTGATATTTATATACCAGACGTTTCATATATTTTTCATATTAGAACAATTTCATAAAAGTTTCGGTTTTAAAACACAGAGATTTCCATATAATTTTCAAGAAAATAAATCAACTTTTATATGATATTTATATGATTTGCACAGAAAAGGTTTTATATAATAATCATATACTGTTCCCTTTATACATGTATTATATGATAGGCATCATATGAGAATCAAACAAGAGTCATATGACAAGTATGTGTGGCAAAACAGGTAGTATGTATGATATAACTGAGGCTCATAGCGTCATAGTATGTACATTACTGTCATGTAGTTGTTTATGTGGTAATTGTGGTATATGTGTCTCATTAATAATAGGAAGTACATCTACTAACTGATTGTTTATGTAAAATTAATTAATATAATAACTGTTTTGATAGCTGCGTGATGTGAGGAACGAGGTATTCCACTCACCCAACTTCGCGATAACAGAGGAACAATATTGCAAGTACCATGGCGTGTTGAATACTCTGCTGGAGGATAATAAACTGAAGACTCAGCCATCGGTGCAGAAAGCATACTGGGTAAGTAGTATTGACATTGACATTGATGATATTACTACTGTAGTTGGTGCTTTGTAACATTCAAGATGGGGATCACGTGGTTTCAAAACGTGTCGCTTCGAGCTAAAGTTATATTTGCTTTATTACTATACGCATTTTCATGCAATATTATGCAACTAATTTTCCAGTATATTATATCATAGAATATGTGTTGTGTACGTTATATATTTTATTCGTATAATCAGCACCCGTTTCCAAAATGTTCAAGCGTACGTGACTCAAAGCAAGACATTTCGAAAACGATGAAAAAACAATGTTATATTCAACAAGAAACACATAACTGGAATAAATACTGTAAAGTCCGCTATCTTTGCTCTATACAAATGCGCACTGTAAACAATAAACAGTAAAGAAGTAGTATATATTGCGATTTTACAGATTTTCGCGACATTTTAAGACCACGTTATTCCCACCCAGCCATGGCTCTGTAAGTAAACAACGGCATGGGGTATTAAACTCATAGATAAACATTTACCACGTTTTTTTGTGCGATTAGATTAACATTTAAAATACAATGGAAACAGTTTTTTATTAAACGGTACACTTGGCTGTTTTAAAAAACATCATTTTTTCATTAAATATATTTCCCAGCGCCATTGTAGGACCGCGGTTTCGATGTGTTTCAAGTCCCAAACACCAGGTTTTAGAAAGAAAAGTACATCACAAACACCTTCAATAAAAAGCACATCACAACATATAAGGGCTCTCTCTTACCCTGTTATCATCCCTAAACAACAGGACAGTGTACAAAAAAAAATCCCCGCCGAGTTAAACCCTTATATTTGAGAAAGCGTAGATAGGTGTTATAAGAACAAACGCAGAAATGTTCATGGAGAAGATTCTTTATTCACCTCGTAATAGGTCTAGTGAGGTCGAGCTAAACCTTACAATCATTTAAATGTTTAACAAAAAGTCGTAATGACCCATGAGCACAACTTTTAAATAGCAAATTGTATCTTAACATATATTTCAAATGTTCAATGGCGGAAACAGTGTAACTATACATATTTTACAATTTTCAACCAACATAATAATAGTCCATAATATCATTCAAACATAAACAGTAATGTATCCTATTTAATGTATAGTAATGGACAGGAATGTATAAATGTACTATTATATGTATGTCCATATACATATTTAAAACGTCAACAATTTTATTTCTGAGTTCAAAGGATTTATAGCATATAACATGTTAATGTCACGATTATTGTCTGTTTTAAACAATTCTGTGGTTTTGTGCATATTACTGTGATTCAGAAGATACGAATTAAATAAAAAAAATTTATAATGTCTTGATAAAACGTGCATTCAAATAAGAAATGGAATTCATCTTCAATAAATTACAGGTATTACATTTTCTATTCTCTCTTATTGTTTTAGTTGGTTTAGTCCAACGCCCTGCTTCAATTTCAAGACGATGTGATGAGACTCTTAATTTTGTTAATGCTATTCTTAATTTTCGTACATTTACAGAATTTAAATAAGGTTGAAATTTAAAATCGGAAAAGGCTCGGTAAAACATTGCTCTGCTCGAGGACTGTAAACGTTCGTTCTAGTTTTGCATAAAAGTATTATTTAAACGTTGTTTCAACACTTGAAGAAAACATTTTGTATCACCAACTTTCTGTGCATACCATACATCATTAAACCCAAGTTGAAACAATTCATTTCTTATAAGTGCAGCCCAATTTGTTTTATGAGGAAAAACATTTGAATCATTTGACATCATATTATAAACAATAAAATTATACTTTCTGTCATTTGACTGTAAAATCTTTAACCAATATTTGATAGCAATAAAAATGCGACGTGTCCTTAGTTAACTCCACCTAATTCCCCATAAATAAAGTCAGTTTCAGTTGATCGCTTAACACAAAGAAGGTATATGCATACTGTAGGTGTGCTCTTTCCATCTGATTTGTATAATTTGAAACTCCAGACTTCGCTTTCATAATTTAATATAGGAGTTATTAATTTATCAAATAAGTCCAATGTATGCAGAACAGTTATGTTTTCAAACTTCGATAAATACCTTTTTAACTTAAATATTGCTTTTGCGCTTGACCCGTTATGTGATTTTGCGCCTCGCTGAAAGATCCAACTGTAGTAAACACTATTTCGAGGTATGAACATTTATGTACAATTTCTAAACTCACTCCATTTAAAAAGAATTCTAAATTTCTTGGCAAAATGCCGCCTTTTCGAAAGACCATTATTTTTGTTTTGCTTGTGTTTACCTTTAATTTCCACCTATTACAATAGCTACTTAAATTATCTCAAGATGACAGCATATCTTCGGTTGATTTTGCAAATATAATAATGTCATCGGCGTAAAGTAAAATAAACAGTTTCAACATACCTATATCAATCCCTTTGGCACCTTTTATGAACAATTCATCCTCTAGGTCGTTTAAATACATAGAAAAGAGAAAAGGTGATAAAGACTCCCTGGCGGACAGCAAATAGCACTCAAAACTATCACTTATTTCATTTTTAAATTTTACGACATTTAAAATCTTTCCTCTAACAGCTAATTTAATTTATTTATACCAAATAACATCTCTTAACACATAGTCGAAAGCTTTTGACACATCTACAAAAGTACAATACAGTTTATTTCCATTAATAAGCATATGATTAATTAGTCCAT